>PVIW01000006.1:822074-1422074 GCA_004026585.1 Noctilio leporinus
CCCCCTCCCCCCCCACCCATTCCCCCCAAAGTCAATCCCACCTGTTGTCCATGTCCATGGTTCCTTTATACTTGTCTAAGCTGCTCCCCTCCCTTGCCTCTGCCTCCCCTCTCCCCCCAACCTCTTTCCCCCTGACCACTGAAGGCCTATTCACTGTATTCATATTAAAATCTTTTTTTTTTAATGTAAACCTTCTTCACACCACTATTTCTCACCGTTGCACAATTTTAAGCAATGCCTTTCTCAGTCTCCATTAGTAATACCTCCCCTTGGTCAGCTGTCAACACCATGACTTAGCATAACTTTCCAGCTTTCCTGTATCAGCCATATTGTTTAAATTCTTTTATTCTATCACAGTGAGAAGAACCAAAAAAAAAAAACCCAAAAAACAAATATCTTTAGAAACTTTCACATGCCCTTGTCTGAGAAGGCATGAGCAATTAAAATAACTTCTCCTTAAAAAATAAATAAATAAAATAACTTCTCCTATCTCATTATTATCTTAATTTTGCCACCATTTCTCATGAAAATATCCCTCCACTTCGCTATAAATGCTTATAACTTACTTCTAAGCCTCAAAATAAAGGGTAACTTAAAAAATGATTTTGATCCAAGACAGACTAAACAACAGAGTAATTGGATTACCCATTAATTAAGGATATCTTGTTTTCCTAGTAAATTTTTAGAAATGCTTTCCTGGGACTTTTCAGTCTCTGTGGGCCGCTGAATTGCTTCAGGCCTCCCTTACAATGGGAGTATGAGTGTCAGTCTTCAACCCCTTCATTCCTGCATCATGCTGATCAGCTAGGAGGCCTGTAGGACATTTTCGAATTATAGAGAAAGGTCTGTGCACTTCCTGTGTGTGTGTCTGAAAAGCGGGAAAAGGTTTTGCAGGCAAGTGTTAGCAGAAACTCACTTTAACATTAACTATTCCCTATTTATAAAAGAGAATTTGCTATAAGGAGAGTCTTGGGTACCACATAAGAGCTTTAGTTGCTGAAGTAACAAAAGAATGCCAATATTAGTAACATTACTAACCAATATTAAGATTACATGACAGTAAAAATGGGGAAGTTCCATATGAATCCGTTTGCAGCCCACAACTAAAACCAATTAGTGACAACAATTAGATTAATGTCCCGCTAACAAAAATGATCTGTTCCACTGAGCGCTACTACTGGAGGTTAGAAATTCATTACATGCCAAAGAGACTGACCAAGCCCTGCCTCACAAGTATGAAAAGAAAGTACTTTTTCTACCATAATCACAATTCTCTTTCAAACCTTGGTCCCTCAATGCTGACTTTTCCCATAAGTTACAGCCCATAATGGTGATAATTTAGCAATTCTGTCTGATGCCAACATTAGCTACCTTATATTAATTGTTAATTCTAATTTGCCTATATGAGCTGCAGCAAATACCATGGAATTATACTTTGATGACAGAGCAAGGTCCAGCCATATAGATTTTAAATTAAATTTATTGGGGTGACATTGGTTAATAAAGTTACATAGGTTTCAAATGTACAATTCTATGATACATCATCTGTATATTGCATTGTGGGCCCACCACCCAGAGTCAAATCTCCCATCACCATATATCCGACCCCCTTTACTTTTCATTGTTCTCCTCATTCCCTTGCCTCTGATAAGCACTATACCGTTGTCTGTGTCTATGAGTTGTTTCTTATTTGTTCATTTGTTGCTTTGAGTTTTATATCCCACATCTGAGTGAAATCATCTGATTGCAAATTTTTTCGGTCTGACTTACTTCACATAGCATGATAGCAGCCACATAGATTTATTCTGTCTTATTGAGCCTTTATAGCATGGATGCTGCATTTAGAAGAATATGATCAATCACAAAAACACAGAGCCTGCCATCAGAGAATTTAGAGTTCAGTCATCAATATGCTTCCCTGTCATTTTAGTATTTTACTTAAACATAAACAAATCTGTATCAATTTATTTCACATTACAGATCCCATGGACCAAATGTTTTGGCAATACAGCACTGAAATAAAAAGTCCTAAGGTAAAAACGGCATTTGCTAAAATAAAGTTCTAAGAGATGAATAAGGCCTGAGTGGGTGTGTGTATTTGTGTGTGAACCTCAACTGCTTTATTTTGATACTCCACGGTTCCCACATTAGGCCCTCTGCAAACAGCACACCCTTGCCCATTCCTTTGTGTGTGGGTGTTTGCAGTGGTTTTACTAACTGGTGTCACTCTACCACGCAGTGCCATTATCTTTATCAACCAGTATGATCTGGTCAAGAGCCACTTTTATGGTCTGTTATTAAGATACTTTTCTAGCACATATTGTAATAATTATTCCCTCAAACAGACTCCTACGAAAGCTCTGCATATATTCTTTTATCATCCATCAAGTGAGGGCAAATTACTCAGATGTGATTCTAGCCAGGCTGTTCTGCATTTGGGCCTCAGAAGTCAGGTCTCATCCTCTCATGTCCTATTCGGCTATTTTACTAGCTGGGATGTTTTAATGAACCACGTCGTGTTTGGCAACCGCCAGACCCCAGGCTACACCGCACAGAGCTGACATAGTAGGCGTTCAATAAATATTTGTGGGGTAGATAATGAATCCTGAATCATCACAATCAACCATCCCAAACGTCTTGCCTTTTCTCTGCTCCCAAGGTAGTGGTTCTCAGACTTGCTGGCCTCACACCAAGTTTTCAGCTAGGCAAGAGGTTGTGCAGGCTTCCTTCCACCTGTTCCCAGTTAAAGCCAGAAAAGAAATTTCACCAGATTTAATGGGGAAAAAAAATTAAAGTTGCTTTGGGTGAAAACAATGAGTTAGAGCTACTTTTTATTAAATTTCGTGTGTAGCTGTGCTAATTCATGATAAATTCAGTCTGTTAATATTGCCACAGGCATCGTAACCACTGAAGGCCAGTCTACGGCCATATGCAGGCTGCTGATGGCCCCACAGAGCGCCCTCTGAGGTACGCTGAGCAAACCCACAACTCTGGGTCGATCCTGTCGTGACTGTGGCTGACTCTCCGCTCATTTACAAGTTTCTAAATAGGCCTATTTTTGTTCCTCTTTTCCAAAGTCCAGATTCAATGCTCGCTAAAGTGCCTCATGAGTCTAATTTCCCTTCAAATTTTTGGAAAACAACACAAAACCTTAATAACAAACCCTAATAGTGCATAAAATCAGTGGAGGTTTTATGGAGTTGACAAGGAGATGACAGGCTTGATTTACAATTCAAACCCTCCACTGCCACTGGATCAGTCTGGCCCTGCAATGAGCAAGAAGCTCTTTCATTGTTCATCCTTTGACCCCGCACATTCCTCCTGGTCTAAAATGGGAAATCGTCCACAAAGGCTGATGCAATTCATTCAAATTCTTTGCCAGGCATTTAGGGATATCCTCGGAATTACCATTTCGCGAATGGCAAACGCTGCAAAAAGCAAATGTTACTAAAATCTTGGATAGCCTATGCAAAATATTGTAAATATGTATTTTAAGCTGAAGGCCAACAGTGAGCCCAAATGGGAAAAACCTACATCATCTGGTTTGCTGTAATCAGCCAAGAGGGATGCTTCCCATCTAAGTCCTAGGAAGCCGTTGCTGATCCTCAGTGAACAGTAACCTCCAATCTTAGTGAAATGGCACAAATTTCCCCCAATAACAGCTGGTAGAGTCATACAGTGATACAGCATTTGGAACAGTAAGACACTAAAAATATTATTTTAATCTCAAAATCTGGCATGCACTTTCATCAACACCAAAAGCTGCAAACTGAATCTAAATGTAAATGAACACTAATAATGATATTGATGCATCCTGATCCACTCTGGTATTGTTAGTCTGGACATGAACTCATGTAGAACTGAAAGGGGGCGGTGGGGTGGGGGTGCTGAATGTTAATGGTGATGGTAACAGAATCTGCCAGCATTTATTGCCCTACTGTGATTGCGGAGTCTTGCTGGCAGGACTCATGGGAAACAGACTTGCCACCTTACTGAGCGTATGCACGGCTGAAAGAGCTCCAGAGGAGGAAACTGGTCCTTCCTCAAGTGTCATGGACAGCTGACCAACAGTAGCATCTTGGGTTAGTCACATTGTGTGAGAGTCCAGATCAGTCTGACTTTGTTTCTGGGAACAAAGGGTATTTATTAACTAAATTAGTGAAGGGTGTGACCAATTTGTACTTTGTGTTTCTGAAAAGAAAAGCAGTTCTCTCTCTTACTGTATTGGTCAAGAAAGCGAAGATCCACATGCAATAATAACCCAGGTTATTATCGAACGCACAAATTCTCCAATCACACAGTACAAATTATTTTATTCTGAGATGACTGATTCGATTTTAAAAGCAAGAACACAGCATGGATCTCCCAACATATGGCTAACGGTTGGAAAGGAATTATATATTCAATTTGGGGCAAAGACTTTCTTTGGGATGAATACTGTACCTTTCATTATCTTATTTGCTCATCTGTGAAACAGGACTATTTTGGTAAAGCCTTATAAAACATTCGAAGAGATTTTACTTAAAAGTAATTAATGGAAGCTAATTAGAAAATAATAGAAAATGAAACTTTTCATTTTTAATATTTCTTTCCTTTTCAAACATAAATATCATAATTTCAAATAAAAAAATAAACACCCTTGAATTTCAGCCCAAGAAAATCAATGATTTTATGTGTCTGTATCCATCTCTGCATCTGTGTTTTTCTGTCTTGTTTTTCTGTATCTTCTCTAAAACTTTGTCTCTCTTTGTATTATCTATTTCTCTGTCTTTGTTTTGTTATGTATGTCTTTGTCTCTCTCTCTCTCTCTCTCTCTCTCTCTCTCACACACACACACACACACACACACATTTTATCAGACATGTCCTTCCTAGCTTTACTGGTAAAAAGATCTAGTGAGCTTGTTTCCTGTTTCAGTGTTGTTCTTGAAGTGGGCCGCAGCTAGAATCTGAATTTCATTGGGCTATTATTATTTGCAGCTGTGTGACCTTTTTAACCCTGCTTTTAAAGTGACATTTCAGCCCTCAAGCTTAAAACGCCTTGAATGCTGCAAAGTCTTCAAACCAGACGTTGACACAGGGAACAAGACCAAGAGAGAGGTGCTGTAGCTCCTCAGTGAAAATGCCCCAGAACTTGGCGAGAACTGGGGGTATTACTGGCAAGTTTACAGCCAGAGCGCTCGCCCGGAAGTCCTAAATCTGACACGCACTGCTGCCCTGACGTACGACTATTCCGTTCAAACGTTCATGGTCTTGAACAGAGGTTCACCATCCACTGGCATCCAGGAAGTTCCGAATCTCATAATCTGAACGGAAGACTTCTTTGGGGCTGTTTCAGCATCGTGCTAAGGGACTGTCCAGAGTCCCCTTCCAATCAGGCCCACTGTTCCCAGGACGAAAAAATTCTCAAATAGCTTTTGTTTCTGGAAGCTCACCCAGGCTTGACTTCCCGCAGGAGGCCCTAACAGCAGAGTGCTGGGGGTTCACATCCCCTCCTGCACTTCTGCAGAGGTTTGTGGTTTTATTTATGTGGCATTTATACTGTGTATGAAAAAACATTCCAGTGGAATTGGGTTTACATATGTTAGATTCCGCTCTCTCTTTTTTTTTTTTTTTTTTTAAGTTTTCCATATGTTTCTTTGGAGATGAGTCCTCTTTTCAAAGTTCCTAGCTAATTTCTACGTAGGCTTCACCCAGGCCTGTCTTACAGCTTTCCTATCGGTAAGTTCAGCGGTTCTGAAAAATTTGCCAGGCATGGGCGTTGCACGTCAGAGGTGGTACTGAATAGAGGACTGCCATCTGTGCCTGAGGGTGCGTACTTTGGTCCTGGTTCATTTTCTTGCTCCCATCAAGCACAAGAAATCTTTTCGCAGGGCACATCCCATCTCCCAGAAAAGTGTAGCTGACATACATGTAGAGACACTCAGGTTTTAAAGGAAATACTGAATGTACTCAAATCATTCTGCTTGTTTCTAAAGCGTCTGCAGACAACCTCAGAAGACATGCTGAAAAGTGGCAAACTTTTCCTGCCTGCCTGCTCCCAAGCCGAACAAACTAAAGAGAAAGGGGAAAAAAAAAAAAAAAAAACAGGAAAAAAGCAAAATTGGAACAAGAGGTGATCAGGGGTTTCCTTGACATCATCATCATCTCTCCCTTTTCAGAAAGTCTCCATTGCAATTTAAAATAATTGCCCCCATGCAATCTGGAGAGGAAAAACTATGGTAGCAAAGACATTAAACGCAAACCTGGATATATTCTTGAAAATGGTCAAAAGCAGCCTGTCTCTAGAGAATCAGAAAAAAAAGGCAAGTATAGTTCTTTCTTCTCCCTTTTTGCTCAACTATCAGAAATTTTGCCTCTTCAGAATTAGAACACTTTCCCAATGGACTACTCTGACTCTGGGTCACTTTTAGGACACTTTTTTTATATATGTAAAATGACTATTTTTAAGTATTCTGAAAAAAATCACAACTTTCTAATCTTGGTTTTATTTTCACATTCAAATGGTTTTTATCAGCTAGAAATGTTTTCTTTGCATCTTTATTCTACACAAGTATCGCTGCCTCTCCAGCAACAATAATACATGTCTGGTCCATCCGATGTATGGGCTGGAGTCATTTTTAACAAAACATCTGAGACGTTTTCTTCTTGTGCATGAGTCTGAGCTTCAGAATATGGGACTGTATATAAACACAGTGGTGACTGGGCCAGGCCTCTCTGTTTTCTGCAGGGCCTGGTAAGAGACTTTCATTTTGCTCTTAAATCTTTAGATTACTATTACTGGCTTACTATTAAAAGACATTTGAGAAAGATGTTATCAAACTGGGTATTTTCTTTCCTTTGCCTCCAAAAGAAAAGTAGGCATCTCAAGTTCTATCTAAAGTAGCCAGCAGTTGTGTTCTGAGTCTGTGACATCTCTCGATGTCAGCTGAATACAAGGTAAAAATACACATGAAGACTTGATTCACATTCCTAAGCCACTATGCTTCAAATGTCAAGCATGTGCACAGTTGACAGTGCTAGCAGGTCACTTAAAGGTCATGTTAAAGCAAAAATCTGATGTCATCTGAAGATGCTGCCATCATTCTAATAAGGTCCTCTTTCTGAAAAGGCACGTTTCATCTGCCTTCCTAGAGAAGGCATGATTTCCTCACATGGTCTAGTGAGGGGATTTGGAACTATAAGAAGCCAATTTTCAGCTGCCACTATTACTGGGAGCATCACTGGCTTTTTACTAGGGACCAGGAATACGAAATAGCCTATCACATGCAGAATAGCAGCTAGCTCTGTGCAACACTGAAGTCTCCCTACCCAAGAGCCAATACTGCAGCTTTTGCAAGAGTAATAATAATAATAGAAATCCCATGAGCCTTGGTGGAGAAGTAAGAAGCAGATAGACAAGAGTAAAACAATAGTAAGGGTGAGACAATAAAAACAAAGTCAGCGTACAGAAGAGGAAATGAAAATAGAAGACTAAATGCATGCACACTTTATGCTTTTCAAAGAGCCCTGCAAACCTCAAAGTTAAGCTTAGGATGAGGCTAGGTTCAATGCCAATAAAAACTTTATGAATATTCAAAAAAGTATGTGAAATTATCATTCCCGCTCAGTGTGGAGGAGGTCTGGGGACTGCTGCCAAAAACTGTAACTAAACATAAGCCTAGCCATTCAGGTTCAGCCCATAGAGGAGGCAGCTGAGTAAGCTGGTATAAACTACAGGAGACTGTCGGTGAGTTACTTAGTTTGGCTACCTGTAACCCCCACTCTCCCACCAACCATTTTAAGCAAAGTTGCCTCAACAGTAGCAAAATAAAGCACTGACCCAACGTGGGGATAGGGCGCTTGTTCAGATGCCTTTGCATCCTGATAACTGCTTGTTGATTTTATATGATTGCTGAGGAGAGCTCCATAAAATAGAGCGTATCTTCCTTCCTTTTCTTTCTTTTTTTTTAAGTGGGGAACATCACAAGTTCTCAAATTCTGTTTTAATATTGCTGGTACCATCAAATGTCAACTCATAGAATACTTGTTGACTTTCCACTCAATTTCTCAGTAAGAAAATTTATGGGGCCAAAATGTATAGACATATGTAATGTTTTGTATAAATACAAATAGCTAAATGCATTATATTTAACTTTTACCTCTTATAGCCTATTAAGTTTTCTTATTGAGAAGTTGGGGTGTGCGTATGTGTGTATGTAAGTGTGTAATCAAACACACACATTGCAGAGATTATTTCATCCCCATAAACTAGCTCAAGACCAAAAGTGATGCTTAGCCCCTAACATAACCCAGGGGAGGGCACTAAACCCACAAGACGGCAGAAGAAGATCCAAGTCCACCCTCAGCACTAGTTCACCACAGTTCAGGAAAATTCAACTGGTACTTTAAAAGTGCAGAAGTAAGCTGTACTTTGGGGGATCCTAAACCATTTCCATAGACTAGAAAAGCTCTTAAAGTCTTTCTCAACTTCCTATCAAATAAAAGCCACTCACTAAAGCCTACGAATCTACTAACAAGCCCTGGAAAAAGGACTCGGGAAGAAAAGTCTTTTCCTTGAACCCTGCCCACGAGAGGTTACACTGGACCAGACGGCAAGTCATCAACTGGTCCTGGCCATTCACAAACAAATGCAGGGGCCAGCTGCCTCTGCCCCCCTGGGTGGGCCCCCAGACAACAGCGCCATGTTTCAGTCAACACCCCACATCAGCGGGGAAAGGGAAAGGGTCTTTAATGCCCCTGCTCTCTGCAGTTCAGGCCCCTCCTGAAGCATGAATGGTGTCTGCTCAGGGGCTGCAGGTCAGGTCCTGGGAAATACCCTGAACCTGGCCTCTTCCGAGAGAGAAAGCGAAAGGGGAAAGGGTGCAGGCAGCCCCCAGGGGGAAGGCTGCGGGAGGGCGATCAGACATTTCCTCCGAGAGGCCGGGTCAAGGGGAAGGGAAGAGGCAGGCCCTCAAACCCTCACCGGGAAATCGCAGCTGCTCAACACGGGAATTCAAGGAGCTTCACAGGCCATTGTTCACAGGCTGCTTGGGGCAAGTTGCCTGTGGACAGTGATTGATTACCTGTCATGGAGGAGCACTTGTTCAAAAGTGACTCAACCCCCAAATGCATTGGGGGTAGGATCAGAAACCGAGGACACTGGTCTCATTCACTCATTCTTCCCGCTTTGTCAGGGAGCACCTAGCATGCATGAGGCCCCATGACAGGGGCAGGAAGGCGCCGCGAAGATGGCCCCTGCTGTCTAAGCGCTGACCGTCCAGCAGGGAGCTGAGGCCTGCACAGCAGATGTCTATGACGGAGGTGGGATGTTAAAGGCCTAAAGGAGTTTGAGCAAAGTGCCAGGACAGTCCAGAGGCCATGAGAAACCAAGGCTGTTTCATTAATTACATCAAATACCAGATCATCTCCTTTCCCAGTTAATATTTCTCATAAGATGTCAACTCAAGGTACGTGCGTGTGGGCACACACGCTCATGCACGCACACACACCTTGGAGTAATCTTTCAATACTAGAAGTAAGGTTTTTTGTTTGTTTGTGTGTCTATTTTAAGTTAGGTTTTATGTCACTTTTATTTATTTTTTTAAAGATTTTATTTATTATTTTTAAAGATAGGGGAAGGGGAAGAGGGAGAGAGATACCAATGTGTGGTTGCCTTTCACCTGCCTCCAGCTACGGACCTGGCTGGAGACTTGGCTTGCAACCTGCTTTTGTGCCCTGGCTGGGAATCGAACCAGCGACCTTTGGGTTTGCAGGCCGGCACCTTACCCACTTTGCCACCAGCCAGGGCTTATGTCACTTTTAATCCTGATAAGTAAGACTACGTTATTTGTAGTAAACCTAACATTGTGGCCAGGGGTCCACATTTTATGTTTGAAAATCAATCATTAGATCTCAGGCCCCTTGCTCACTACCTGTGTTCTTGGGCAAGTTACTTAACTTCCCTGAACATGATTTTTCTTACTATAAAAAGGGACAATAGACAGTATTGGCATCACCCGTCTTGTGGAATATGGGGAAGGTCAAATAGGATGGTTTTGGGGAGAGTGCTCTGAAATGTTGGTTACTGTCTTTATTACAGACTTGCCTTACAGCAGCACAGAGCAGCTGAGGCAGTGGGTAGTGCAGTGAGTTGACAGCACGTGTAAAGAGAGGAGACTTATTGAAAGTTGTCGGAAGTGATGACTTTAAAAGACAGCCTGACCTTTGATTTTCTGATAATACAGCAATGATCAAGCAAAACCTTATCTACTAGCTGTTTTTACTTGATGGGATTAATTTCCTTTGTCTTCTCATTGAGACCGACTGTCCAGAGATGCCTGGGAGCCCCGTCTGTATTCAAGCCTTAGCCCTGCAACACTGCAGTCAACCAGTGAGGCTGGGGACTGGGGTCACCTGGCCCTGGAACGAAATGGGCTGAGAAAGCCGGGAGCACTGAACACCTCACCCTGAACTTGGCGGAGCCAGAGCTGGAACTGCGCATGAATTCGTTTAACTCCTGGGAGTATCGTTGCTCCTGACCACAGAAATGCAGGTGGAGTCCACCCCCTCACTGTCTCCAGTTGCCCTAAAGGTAGGAAAAGAGTTGCATTTGGAAGGGGCCTGAGATAAGCTGAGAAACTCAGTGCCTTCTTACCTGTGGGTGAATCATGTGCAGTCATTAGACAGAAGACAAATGCACATTACGGCCTTTTTGTTCTTTACATCTACTCTCAACTCGGGCCATCAAAAAATAAATCAAATCTTCCCTTTGTTATTAAATTTTCTTTAGCAAATTACATTTTCCTTTATTATCTTACTACTTATTCTTATTCTTGCTCTTTCTTTATTTTCCTTTACTTTCCTTACATTTTCATTCCCAAAAGATCCTATGGGGTAAAAATCAGGCACGAAGAGTTAGTTATCAGTGAGAAAAAGGAAGTCACAGCACAATCAAACACCTGGTCATTTCAACCCCTTGGAAAGTGGAGCAGTAACACCTCAATGAAAGCAACATTTGCTAGCCTGGGACACAGCGACATACGAGATCAATAGCGCGATCAAGACCTCTGTGTCTGAGAGCAGGTCACCTCCCAAGGCAGAAAGCTCTGTATGTGGGGAAAGCCTCACAAATTTTTGAGTTTTTTTAAGGCTTGGGAGTAATCAAAATTTTACTTAATGAAAATATCCCTTCTGTGTCCTGTCCCATCCTGCATGTCGGGCAATTTTAACCTGAGAGGAGCATTTTCCATCAAGGCCTGAAAGAAAAGCCTTGTTTAGATACAGCTTTGATTTATCTCCTCTACTGAGTGCCTCTGCAGGGAACGCAGCCAGGTGAAGCCATTCCAATATGAGTTCGGATGGCAGAATTCCCAGCTAGTTCCCAAACCGTCAACATTCTGATCCACCTTCGGATTTCTGGTATTCTCCAAGTGGGATTCTTTAAATAGTGACGCCAAGCTAATGTTTGTAAGATGCTTCAAGGACCTTGAACACAGTTGAAAGTCTTAGTATCATTAGTTCTTCTGTCCTCTACTGTTTCCAAAGAAACAGAAACAACCACTCAGACACACACACACACGCACACAGAGTCCTCCGGACACCCAAGTGAACCAACGTCTCCTTTCTTCCCAAACCACCAATCAGCCAGTCACCAGGCAAACAGCTCAAGCACCAGGCAAAGAAAACATGTTATTTTTCTGGGCAAGCCTTAACTTCACTGCCTACGGAACACCGCCCCATGGGGCACATCCCACACATGGGGAGAGCAAGGCTCCCCTCTCGTGTTGGAAACCCATGGTTTCTCGTCAACGCCTGCGGAAAGTGAGGTCAGGACTTGCCAACATGCACCCTGAGGTCCAAGCACGTCTACTCTTGAGCTGTCCTACCTAGACCAGTCCTCACATCCAAGCCGTCTCTGCAACCTCTCTCGCTGATTACGCGCAAGGAAGCTCTCAAGAGCGCATAAGAGAGGCTTCTCCTCGCCACAGGGCCTGCCCCTCAGCTGCCCAACACCCAGCGGACTTCTCAGAATCAGAGACCTTGCCCAGAGTCAGTGCAGGACAGTAAGTCAGTCTGGATGTCTACGCGTCCCCTGCAGCAGGCAATGCGGTGAGCTACAGCCAGAAAAAGGAAGCAAAGACGAACACAGCCAGGCTTCAGGTAGCCCCTCGAGACATGAAGCTGTTGGAGCCGAGTTCCACAGCGAGCACAAGCACTGAGGAGGCACACCCCAGAGCACTTGTCAGAAAGTCCCAAAGCGTGAGGGAGGCTCCTGCCACAGGCCAGGGTCACGGACCCAAAGGTGACGATGAGACGCTCCCAAGAACATCTGGTCAAATAAGCCGGGCACTGGGTCTTTCCCAACGGCGGACTGCGGCCTCTGCCTTCACTCACCAACTGACGCGATTCCTATCCTGGGTTGGCTGCCGCCTGTGGACAGGGCAGCACAAGCCTCTTTCGCCCAGCCCAGCACAGGGTTAGGGTTTAAGGCAGTGGAGAGCCACTGTCTCCCTTATTGCCCCTGTCTTCCTCCAGAGACTGGCCCTGGAGGACCTCATTAGGGGTATTCAGGGAAGGAGTGGTACGGGAGTCAGACGGGGCCCCTTGGCTCCAAGAGTGAAAGAAAGCAGAACCATAAGCACGCAAGTCAAGTAAGACACCAAGAAAAACAGCATTTTGGGAGGTCCATCGAGAGCGACAAAGAGGATGATGTGACGGGGACAGGGGAGCAGGGGGACATTTGAAGGGAGGAGGTCAGGACATCTTTGAGCTGAGGCCTGATGAACACAAGTGAGTCGGCAGAAGACAGAAGGAGAGACTGCGTTCCAGGTGGAGGGGACCCCAAAAGCCAAGAGCCTGGCCTGTGTGAATGACTGCGAGAAAGGCCGTGAGGCAGGGCTGGGCAGGGGGTCACTGACAGACAGACAGGCAGGCAGGCCTCAGATCGCCCAAGAGGAGCATTTACCCGGAGGAAAGGGAAGCAGTAAAAATCCCTGGCTGTCTGCTTCTCTGTCCTCCTATGAAATGTGGGGGCTCTGTGATAATGGCAAGGACACCATAATGTCCATGTCCTGCCTTCCTTCTGGGGCAATTTCTAAGCCTCCCTGAATTTTCGTCTCCTCACATGTGAATTGGGCAAACAGTCCTTTTTACACGGACTTGTAGTAAAGACTGAATGACGCAGCCAGTGCATTACAGCTCTATAGTACTAATGAAGTCTTTAAGAGTATCTGGGTTCAAATCTTGGTTCTTTCGTTAATTAGCTGTGTGGCCTTGGAAAGTCACTTAACCTCTCTGTGCCTCAGTTTCTTCATATTTTATAATACTGGCACTTATTTCATAAGGATATAAGAGTATATGTGGATGAAAGGAGTTAACATATGTAAATAATTCAGAACAGTACATGGTACATGGTAAGTGCTATATAACTGTCAGGTCTTATTACTATTACAAAATCTGACTCTAAAACTTCTGAAAAGCATATGGCTAAATAATCATGTAAATATGGTTTATTTCATGGTGACAAAACTAATAGGCAAGAACAGCATGGCATTTTAACATCAGTTATTGGCAGAAACAGGCAGAAACACTATTTTCTATTCATGTATGAACTTGTTATGTTTATATGGCAAAAAAATAATAATAAGATCCTAAATTTTATTTGTTTCCATATATAGCTTGTTAAACAACAAGCTGTAATTTCAGGATGACCCAGCAAACTCTTAATTGCCTGAGCTAATTTCTCCCGTGAACATTTTCTATGCCAGACAGAACAGGATCCGGCAATTCTGCACGCAGGTTTGTTAGAGCACAGATCACACAGTGCGGCTGGCAAGCACAAAAGGAGCCCCGGTTGTCCACCTAGTTATCACGTACCATTTCTGTTGGAAGCCTATCTTGCCTGGAACTATTCTAGGTACCTGGGAGACCTAGCTGGAACAAAGACATAGTCCCCAAAAGGGGTCAAAATTCAGAATAAAAGAGAATTGACTTTGACCCTGATCCTATCCTTCTGCTCTTTACCATTAATAGCTGCCTGTCCTTGGGCATGGTATTTACTTTCTGCGAACTTCCATTCCTTCATCTGCACAACAGGAATAATAATAGTAAAAACTGCCTCACGAGTTTGTTGTGAGATTGAATGGGAAGTTGCCTGTAATCAATGAGTACATAGTAAG
Organism: Noctilio leporinus; assembly: GCA_004026585.1. Taxonomy (NCBI): domain Eukaryota; kingdom Metazoa; phylum Chordata; class Mammalia; order Chiroptera; family Noctilionidae; genus Noctilio; species Noctilio leporinus. Next base: position 836,233 of record PVIW01000006.1, read on the forward strand.
CTCTCAATAAAATTAATTATTGCTATATGCTCTTCAAGGGAGACAGACATAGGCTGATAATTACAGGTCCATGTGAAAAATGAGACCGAGTATCAGGGAAGACAATGAGATCGCAAAAAAGGGAGTGACTCGCTTCACCTGTAGGAGTCAAGGTTAAGGAAAATGGAACTTATCTATTATTCTTAGCACCTTCGGTTCCCCACTTTGGTGCATGCCCAACCTACTGCCCATGATCCTGAGTTGATTGGCCCTTTTTCAGAAAGTAAAACCCCAAGAACCATGCCTCTAGTTCCAAACCAAATCAAACCCTGTTCTTATCTTCAATGAATGGTAAGGTCAAGGTTATCTGGTTCAGCAGAATATCTGTTGCTTGAATCTATTCAACAATACTCCACAGCGCTCACCATCCAGGTGCAGCAGGAGGGCCTGCAGTGATGGTGGGCTTGCCCTGTGAGGGACTGAACACCATCTTTAAGAAACTGAGTGAGCAGCATTAGCAGACAGACCCTGGCACTGGCCTTTGGAAACAAACTTAGGCAAGTAAAGTCCATCCCAGAGATGAGCCCAACACCTCAGGCCCATGGTTTGTCTGTCACAGCCATTCGGACAGGGCCTCAAATCTATTCTGCTGGTAAACAATCTTGATTGGCAACTTATGACCTGGGATCAGGGCAGTGGACACTGTCTCATGCTATGTCCCCAGGCTCTGTGTCTGGATCTGCTCTCTACCACAAGTTCTTGAGATCTGACCCGTGACTTACACTGCTCTTTGCAGAAGCACATAATAACCTTCTAAGGCCATGTGCCCATCTTCATTTGCTCATTGCTGAAGAATTTCTTCCTCATAGGAAACTAGATCCCATCTCTCTGTATTTGCAGTCAAAGAACTCATTCCCACCCTAGGAACCATCCTCAAGAAGTACAATACTTCTCAAATAAGGTGAAGTTTCAAATATCAGCAGGCCCACATGAAACCACCTGCCATTCTGCACTTCGTTTGGCCAGAGCAAACATTCCCAGGTCCCTCTACCACTTCTCTTGAAATGTTCTCTCATTAATCAAGCCACTTTCCTGGAACGATGCCCTAGACTACTCGATATGGTAATTAGGCTGCTGATGGCTTTTCTCTGATCCTGGAAATGTTTGCATTTGTCCAGTGGCTTCAACACAGTAGCCCCTAGAAGTGAGCAGTATGGGAAATCCTGACAGTGATGCGATCTGAGGTGACTTCTGAGCAACTTACATCCCTCCTCAAGAACAACACCTTCTCTGGGTACCGAAGGAAAACAAAGAATTACAACCACCACCAGGAGCAGTAACCCATTTTCATAAATCCTTAGTTCAGTCTTGTGAACAGGTGCCACATCTGAAATATTGCCCAAGTTGTGCCCAAGAATGCGCAACAAATAGTAGATGGGACTTGTTGGACCCAAACTTGGAAAGTAGCGCATCTTTTCCTTCCTAGATGTACAACAGGACAGAAAAACTCAAAAGGGTGTAATGAAAGAGTATGTGCGTATGTGTGTGTGAGAGAGAAAAAGAGTGTGTGTATGTAACACCCTTACCCTGTGGTTCCGAAGACTGGAGTAAGTTTATAAAATGTCACAGTATGTCCAAATGTCCCTCCCTCAGAGAGGAAGACTCTGTCGGATGGCCCTCCTCCACCCCCTAGATCCCTGCTCTGCTCCCCACGGTGTCCTAGGAGGCTGCCAGCAGACCCCTGGTCTGGGGGTGGAAGAGAAGACAAGTCAGGTGTCCAGGGACTGCACTGCCTCTCTGTGGGGGTTGGTGGCCATGGCTGGGTATCCTCACATGTGGCGGGCAGTCCCTCTGCCCCAGCTAAGCCCTCTCCAGGGGACTCTTCCCTTGGCCCCTCCGCCATCCAGTCCCGGGGTGGGAACAGCAGCTCCTGCTGGGCTAGCCCCTGGTCAGCCTGCCCTGCCTGCGGCTCTGAAGTAGCCCCTTCCTTCCATCGTCTTTCATTATCCCTTGAAAGGTGCCGTCTGTCCCTGTGGGGACCCTGACTGATGCAGTGGCCTATGTTTGAGAAACATTTAATTATGTTTCTCTGCCTAGAACTACTGTGACCACTAATTCTCCCAGATCATAGCCCAGATTTGCAGGACCCTGCCCTCAGGGGCCACGGAGGGACTCCAAATTCTCCAGGGGAGTCAATGGACCAGAGAGATGTCATTTGACCACCCTGCTAGGGAGCTCTGGGAAGCCAGGTGGTCCTGGACAAAGAAAATTCAGACCATTCAGGGCATGCCCGGAATGAGGGCGAAGGACTGGTAGTGAACTATTTCCTGATTAAATGCTGTTGGTCTTCTTACATGGAAAGCGAAATCAAAAAGAAGGCAGGGAAGGTAACAGCGATTTATTGCTGTTTATTAGTCTTCATCACAACCCCATGGAAAACGCTGTATACTTCCGAGCTCAGGAAGAGAACATTTGAGGTGAGCAGCTTCCCCAGGGAACGAGCCAGAAAGGAGGGGTGCCTGCCAGCCCTGACGCTGGAGGGTTTGCCCCACCCTACCCACGTTTTTCTCTCTGACCCAAACGTTCCCAAAACAATCAGTCAAGCTTTCCTCCTGGCCAATGAGAGACAGGACACTATCTTGAGAAATGTTTCATTTTCAATTTTCACAAGGGACCAAACTAAAACCCTAAAAACGGAGGGCTTTTTTCCCCAGTCATATACTCAGGATGAAAATAATCGAGTCATATAACAAGGTGAAAGTCACTAAAAGACTCACAGAAGAAACACAGAACCAATTTATTTTAATAATGCATTTTATAAATGAAGGTGCTATTATGCCCTTCGGGTCTGTTTTTATTTCATTTCTTCAACTTGCCCGAGTCTGGCTCCTCGGTTGTCTTTATTTTGACTATTTCTGCCCCAGAGAGCGGCTGCAGGCTCTGCGAAATCGCTGCCTTTGCAGCTGTGCTTGCTACCTTGCAGAGAGGCCAGAGAAACACCGTCTCTCTGCTTCCTTTTTAAAACCTGACAGTCACACTTTCTCCACTTCAAAGCCACACCATCTGACCTCAGCAGGCTGACAGAAATGGACACTCCTGCAGGAGGTTATTCACTCGGTGGCTTTTTCCATATGTGAAAAAAAGGGAGTCATTTGTTAACCTTGGTGGAGTTTAACAGTTTACAAAGCCGTTTTCCATACATTAATTTAATTTGGTTCTTAGAGTGATTTATGAGATGTATGCATTTTTTTTCTCTCATTTTGCAGATGGCGGAGCTGAGGTTTAGAGGGGGAAAGGATTATGACTGAAGTCACACCACCAGTAAAAGGTGGAGCTGGGACTTGAATTAGAGCCCTCCACACCTAAATACTGAGACTCTTAGAACAGGGAAGAAAGAGCAAAGGGTTTGCCAGTGTTTGGGAGATGCTTCCGCACCTGTGGCATTGATCTAAGTGCCAGTGAGCCCTATAAATACATCTATGACACAAATACACTTAAGTATTGCTCCAAAGGGCTCTAGGTCCTAATGAGTGTTCCAAAGATAGGGGTGGAGGTTGTCCTCTCACCTTGGAGGTTGCAGAAACTGCACTAAACCTCCTTCTAGCACCTTCTGCCCTGGGTCAGGCTGTAAAACTCTGTGCTGTGTGTCCCCAGGCCATGTCCCCAGCACACCACCTCCATCCCAGCCCCTGCCATCCCGACCACGCTCTGGCAGAGCTGCAGGAGGCCTGACATCTCTCCATTCTGCATCCTGTGTATCCCCAGGCCTGCCGACATTCTGTGTCAAGAGGTGGCCTCTGAAGTACCCCTCCCAGTGACTTCCACCCTAAGAGTCCGTCCACATTATCTGCATGCAGTTACCAATCCCACCACATGCCAATGGCATGGCCATTGTGCGCCTCTGTTTCCTGAAGAGCATGGTACCTCCAGCTGTTGTTGTCATACATGAAACTAAACATGTAAAGTAGTTTGCAAAATATCCAACACATAAACACTCTATAACAGTTCTTATTATCAAGGGCCTGTTCTTCAGAGCTACGTAGCTGTGGCTTGCAGAAGCCCTTATTTTCAAAAAGCATAACCTTTTTAAAATAATAACTTGAAACAAAATTACATGTGGTGTGGAAAACTATATACAAAGAAGTTAGATCATCTAGATGAAATGGAAATTTCTCAGGAAAGACACAATCTACCAAAAATGACCCAAGAAAATCTGACTGAGTCAATAATTTTTTAAATTCCCACAGAGAAAGGCTCAGGCCCAGATAGCTTCACTGGTGAGTTCTACCAAATGTCTAAATAAGAATTTTTTAATTAATTTATTATTGTATTACAATTGTTTCATTTTCCCCCATTGCTCTCCCACAGTCAGTCCTCACCCTGCTGTCCATGTCCATGGGTCTTTCACATTAGCTCCTTAAATAAGAACTAACAGCAATCTTTCTCAAACACTTTCCCAAAGTAAAGAAAACACTTTCCAACTTATCTATAAAACCATTACTACCCTGATACTAAAATCAGTCAAGGGCATCACAAGGAAAAAAATTATACACCACCAGTTCTTATAAATATAGATGCAAAATCCTCAATAAAATACTATCAAATCTAGGAACATGTAAAAAGGATTACCTAACATGACCAAATAGAATTTATCCCAGGAATGCAAAGTTGGCATAACATCTGAAAATCAATCAATACAGTCGTCCAATTTAATAGAATAAAGGAAAAATTCCACATAATCAACTGCAAAGACACAGGAAAAAAAAGCAGTTGATAGAATCCAACACCCATTCATGATAAAATATGTAAAAATAAAAAACAAAAAAAACACAGAAACTTAGGAATACAGGGGAACTTGCAAAATCTGATAAAGGAACTCTTTAAAAAGAAAAAAACAAAAAACACAATGGACATCATATGCAATGGTAAAAAACTGATGCTCTACCCCTAGGATTAAAAAAATGAAAGATAGAAGGATATCATCAGGTCTCACCACTTCTATTTCACAAGAGGTCTAGCAGGACAATTAGGCAAGAGAAAGAAATAAAAGGCACCCGGATTTGAAAGGAACAAATGAAACTATCTCTACTCATAGATGACATAACCTTGCGTATAGAAAATACTACAGAACTTGTCCTTCTACAAAACTATTAGAACTAATGAACATGATCAACAAGCTTGTGGGATACAAGTCAATGTACGAAACTTATTTGTATTTTTTACACTAACAAGGAGCAATCAGAAAGTGATATTAAGGGAACACCTTCATTTACAATAGCATATAAATAATAAAATAGTAACACACTAACAAAAGAATTGCAAGACTTGTATACTAAAAACCACAAAACTTTCCATTGAAGGAAATTAGAGAATACTTAAATATATGAAAAGACATTCCAAATTCATTACCTGCAAAGATTAATATTATTAAATGATAATACTCCCTAAGTTCATCTACAGATTCAATATGATCCCAATCATAATCCCTGATGCCCTTTTTTACGGAAATTAACAACTGATCCTAAAATTCATATGGAAATGCCGGGGGGCCGAAATAGCCAAAATAATTTTGAAGAAGAACATATTTGGAGGCTACATCAGTGCTTATGAAACACACATACTCTGCTACTTAAAAATCACACAGTAATTTCTAGACTCTCGTCATGATGAATTAATGGAAAATTATGTCTACCAAAGGGCATTTACGCAGGAAAATAAATATCACCTATTTTTTACTCTACAGTCAAAGTATGAACATTTAACCAGCACAAACGCCCGAACAAATACCCATCAAAAAAATGTTGTCACCAGAAGATCTTGTCCTGTTGATTGCTATCTAATATAACAGGTAATCCTTAAACGGAGGTGAATTAGAAACCGTCTATTTTTCCCTCATCAGCTAAGCCTTCCTCCTTGTTTTGTCTTTCCTTCATACGCCTTCCCCTGTGATGACACCTTTGCTACCATGAGGTGTTTTTACAGGATGCCATCCCTCTGGCTCCCTTCCTCTACTCCTTTTTCACTTTCTTCTCCTTATTCTACCACCCTTCTCGCTCTCCTAGTTCTTTCCCTTTCTCGCTGCCCACATCTGATTAACGGTCAAATTCTCCCAATTCTACTTCTCTTAAATCTGTCTACTTTTCTCCATTCCCACTATGACCATCTGATGCAAAATCTTCATCATCATCCTTAACTGCTTTTCTTGGAACAGCTCACAGCATAAACAGCTGATCATCGAGAAGCACTTGCTTGTGCAAATCAGTGCCCATTTCATACTCATGGTAGTCCGACTAGGTGCGTGTTGTCATTATTTTAAAATGCGACTCTAAAAAATGCAAAAACCAAAGACTCAGACAGGCTGAGTCACCTGTCCCCCAGGGGCCTTCATCCATCCCCTCCCCCGCCACACACACCAGTCTGCCCCTAGTCCTGCCACATGACCAGCATTGCTGCCAGAGTGACATTTCTAAATCTCAGAGCTGAACACGGCACCTCCCTACCCTACATGCAACCTGTCATTGCCCTCTAGGGTAAATTATGAACTCTTTAATAAAACGTCTTGCCTGATGATGTTCTTCCCTAACCCTCCTGTCTTATTTATTGCCAATTCCTGGGAGTCCTTTAGAAATCACCTTAGCTGTCACCACCTCCATGACAGACACCTCCCCTGAAAAAAAAAAATGAGTTAGAATGCTCTCTCAAGGGTTTGCTAGCCTTTGCCCTAACTCCCTTGAAAGCCCTGAAAGGTAAGAACATCACAGTTAAAACCATAGGCTTTCAAGTCAGACTGGAGCTTCAGGTCCAGGTCTGCTGCCTTCCAGGTATGTGACCCTGTGTAATTATTTATCCCCTTTGTGTCTCAGTTTCCCCATCTGTAAATTAGGGGCAACAGCAGCACTAGTTAGGATGTATCTCATTGAATTGTTATAAGTTGAAAAAAAATGTGAAGCAATTAAGTATGGTAAGTGCTTACATGTTAATAGGTAAAGATTTTTCTATTTACTTTCTTTCTTTCATCCTTCTCTATTTCTTTTACTGCTGTTCCTGCTTTCACTTACTTTATATAAATTTCACATTTCTTAGCTTTGCAAAAAAATTAATACTTTTAAAAACTCTTCTTCCTTGAAACAATTCTGTGAAGTAGGCAAGACAAATTATTTTATTGAGACACCAAATATCGTGATATGTCACATGGATGTAGTGGGACAGTAGTATTGTAATTAGCAGCTATGAGGTTTAGTAAGAGCAATATCAACTGAAGACACAGTATCTGCGATAGGAACTGCAACTGTAGGAAAAGCAGTTCTATTTATGCCACTAATTTACTTCTCCGAGCCTCATTTTCCTCAGATATAAAATGGGAATAATGACAAAATTGTAGCAAGGATCAACAAAAGTAACATATATGAAACATCTGTTCAGTGCTGGGATCATACTAAATATTCAGTAAATATTAATTCATGATGAACGGACCCCATGAGGAAAAGGTCACTGGCCTGTCAAGGTCAAGGTCAGCATAAACCCAACTTAAACTATATACTTTTCACCGAGTTAGCCCACCTTTCCACCTGAACCTAGCCTGCTCATATTTTCAGTAGAACATAGGCCAATCATATTTCAGCCAACCAGCTCATCCATAAATGTGTATTTTGCCTGCCCTCTGCTTTAACTGAAAGGAAAAAAGGAGAGTTCAGGGTGGGAGCAACAGCATACCAGAGAGCATTTAACGGAATCTATGATGCTAAGATTCCAAAAACCTGCCTCTTTGGGTGGGTGGCTTCATGCAGAAACACCAAGGCCACATGACTGGAATCCAACAACTAGTCTCCATTTTCTGGGAGCTTTGGCAATAGTGAGAAAAGGCCTTTTTCCCAATCCTTATTTTCCGTCCTCTCCCACTCCTCCAAACCAGAAGGATGGTCAAGATGCAAACGGAAATAGATGAAACAGGACACTGAAACACGAAAAAACTGGATGACTGGACAAAGGATGAGAGGCGTGGGGTTCTCCTAGGTGGCTGAATCCCAGCTCTGAAGACAAATTTTACCTCTAAGAACATAACCATCACAAGGCACCCTACCAATTTTTCCAGGAAGACTTGAATAAAGCCCAAATCCACAGCGCTTTCATGTGGAGCAGTCAGCGAGGGAGCAGAGGCTTCAGTGAGTACTGTTCATCTGGGCAGGGAGGGTTGCAAGGTGTGGCTGTCCTGTCATCAGATCTGCAGGACACTGGCCCAGCCTATTACATCCGCAAGAAGCGCATCACACAGGGAGTCTAAGGGTGACGCCCATCCAATCCCACAGCAAGGCGCCAAAAGCTTCATCTCTCTCTCCTTCACGGATCTTTCAGGGCTTTCTATGGGAAAGCCATTCTCATGACCCACTATGGCTCAGACACCACCTAAGTATTGAACTGGTGTTAATACATTTAATTCCTACAATACCGCTTCCAGAAAGGCAATAGCATCCCTGTGCTATTGGAAACTAAGCTGGACTCCGAGAGGCAAAGACCTTGGCCATGATCACAGTTAGTGTTCAGCAAAGTTGAGACTCAAACCCAGATCTCTTTGAAACCACAGCTCATGGTTTAGTTTGGTTTGGTTTGGTTTTTGCTTTTATTTATTTTTGTTTTTGTTTTTGTTTTTGTTTTTTTACCAGACTACACAGCTTCCAAAGTAAGTTCAAGATCTCTTTCTTGACATAACCCTTTCCTGCCTATTTTGGCAATTACATAACTTCAACAGTAGTAACAGGCTTCTAAAAAAAATGTCCCTCTGAAAATTAAATCCAACTTTATATGAGCTTTCATTGTTTTTCTACATTTTCAAAACATCCCCCATGTCAGTTCATGGCAATCCGTCATTTAATGAGTACTACCGTCGGGCATCTTGCTGGATACTAGAGGATATAAAATAAACACAGTACCAGGCCTTTCCCCAGACCCAAAACTAAGCCTAACCTGATATAGGGGCTTTTTAAGGAGCTATTACCTGAATCTAAGACATGGCTGGTTTGTCTCACTGCTGAAGTGTCCTACTCTGATGCCCCAGTTCAAATACCTGGGCTGGTACATGCCCAGGGAGCAAGATGCCCAGCTCTAGGTTTGCTCTGTAGGGTTCTGTCTTGGCTCTCAGTTCCAGTCATCTGACCAGCAACACAGCTTCCTCTTAAGGCTAGAGTCCTGCTGTGCTCTTCCAAGTTCCCTTTCCGGGCCCAGAGAACCTGTCCAATGGCACAAAATCTGATAGGACAGCCGCCATTCCTTCTGTGGTCTTAGTTTGTACACATGTTGAGAAACCACCTCACATAGAGTTCCCACCGCGAATCTCTCATAAGGACCATGAGCACCAAGTAAAGCCTTTGCTCAATCAGGCCGGCCAGATAGTTAGCCCTGAGGCAGGGGTCAGACCCCGTTCTAAGCCTACCTACCACTAAATTCACCTTGCAAGTGACTGGGTTGTATCCAGAGGGGCAACTGAGTCCCAGGACAAGACAGAAATGGTCCAAAAGTAAGTATTCTACAAACATAAGTTTTTCTGTATTTATCTGATGCACCCAAGCATATAAACATAAAATCCAATCCTTAACATGATCCATTGCTAGGAATTTTACATTTATTTTGTTTACTTCTTATGTAGCACCTTCTCATAATTAAAATCAAATCTTAAAATTATTTTTACAAAAGACACAAAGGAACTACTTTCAGGTCAATGACTCCCAGTTCCACAAACATGTATTAACAGTCTGCCACATGCCAGGGGCAGGCCTTGTCCCTTGCACACTGAAGAAATTTGCTATCTAGTATATATATATGTACAGACTTAGATTCCTGAGATTAGGAGGCCAGTCCAAAATCTAGCAATTGTCAAATTCACAATGAATTTCAAAGACAGCCTCCCTCAGTGACCACAGTTCTGTTAAGAAAGGTCAGGAATAGAACAGGTGAGGTCTATTCACGTGCAAAACAGCAGATGTAACTCACCTTTAAGGAAGGCTTGTAAACCTGCCTCTCTGGGAAAAGGACATGATCTTTAGCATTTTTTTGTTTTTCGTTTGCTTAAGAACTCCACAAAGACTTTGGAACTCCACTACCATCTAGGGATCTCTTATGGAAAGAATTATTGTGTTACCAAAAGGGTCTTTAAAAGCAGCCTTTTGGCTTGGGATGGAGTGCCCCCATTAGCAAGCAGTCCATCACTATGGAGCCCCCTTGGCCGAGGCCCGTGACTCCAATGCCCGATCCATAACCATAAGTGAGAGCATTAAAAACAGCACAAGAGAGATTTGTTTTCCAAGAGCAAAGGAAACAAACTAGGAGACAATTCTCCAAAGACTGAGCACTCACAACCAGCAAATGCCTGCTGGAAATTTATATGCTGTGAGTGTAAAAGCAGTGAAATTCGATAATCTCAAAGCCACAGATTTGTAACTTGCACTTATGTAAATATTTATGGATTCTTTGGGAAAAAAAAATCAATCCACTCAGCCTTTCTGTTTAGTACATGCTTTAGAGAGAACTTTCTTTCTTTCTCCAGATGAGCATGTAAACCCTGGCTATTGCTTAGAAACATTAAGTCAGAAGCCTGCCCAAGAACAATCTGAATTTCTTTTATGACTTCACACCAACAGATTATGTCACGTTGTCTTCCCAACACTGGTGAGAGTACAGAGGAACGGGATCATCGCCCCTGTGGCCTGGCCTCGGGGAGACTGAGGAGGTTAAGAAAAGAAGTCAAGGTGTCATGCATCCCTCCATTATTACTGAGAAGCAAAATGCATGCAGCTCGCCACTGATCAGACACAGGCATACGCAGGCCTTCTGCCTATACCATCTTAGCCAGAGATAGCACAGTGGCCTGTTAACCACCTCCTTCAGGCTTGCTTGCTTTTCTAATCCCCGCTTCACACCGCTGCAGGCCACCGTCCGAGAACCCAGTTCTACTGTCCCCTCCTCGTTACCCACGTGAAGCCCTAACCGCTCGGCCCCTGCTCCTGAGCAAGGCTCTCTGCTGGGCAGCCCAAGCGCTCGCCCCTGCTTGGCTCACAGCTGCATAAATCCTGTATATCTTCAGTCCTAAATCACTTCCCACTACCCGAGCCTACCACACACTTCAGCGTTCAATTTACAAATGGCATTTTGCTCACACTAGTCAGCAGCATCCTTTCTCCTGATGTTTTTTACAATCTTGTTCAAATGCCACCATAAGAAAATTTCTACCCCCTCTACCCCCTCCCTCCCTTGTCCACTCCCAAACCCTAAGGAACTGCGCTGCTTCTCACTGACGCCCCCGCCAGAGGGTACACCCTGTGTCTCGTCCGCCTCTGCGGCTCCACAGACTTTAGCCCCGAGCATCCCCCCGAGGCGGCATCTCAGAATTTGTCCAGGGACCAACATGCGCCTCAACACCGGTAACTGATGACCTGAAACAGGTTTCACGGGTGGCTTTACCCCCACCCCATTCTTTGGTCAAATGCTATGTTTAAAGCTTCTGCTCCTTATCTGATTTTTAAAAACTAAAGGTGAGTGTCACACGGGTGGTCAAATGCCACTGCACAGTTACAGGGAGTCCCATTCAAAGACATGTGAGGTGTTGTACGAAAGCCGCCAGCAGGTCATCACTTCAGCATCCATGGCAAGAGGGGGTGAGGAAGTGGGCACGGGCCTACTCAGCCCCCCAACAGCAGGCCGGATCCTCCAAGTGAGGAAGATCCCATTGAGGTGCAGAGCAGCTCTTTCGAGTGGCAGAACAGCACTGGCCTGCTGGCAGGTCAGCCCATTCAGGAAGGAATCCATGTGCTGAATAGTACACCCTAGCAATCACACTTGTTCTAGCCATTTGGGGGCCTGGGACATGGGCCCTGACAAGTGAAGGTCCTAGCAATGAGGGGAGAGTGGAGCCACAGGGAGACTGAGCATGACCCATCATGACATCATGTGGCCCCGCTTATGAGACTCAGGTGGAGGTGTGGTCCGTGCAGATGCCGCAAGGTGACAGCGGGAGTCAATGTGGCTGACGTGGATGGGGGGTGGTGGGGGGACAGACACTGGAAGACAGCAGTCCCAGGAGGAGAGTGAGGACTGCTGATAGGATGGCAGAGCCACAGGGACGCAGGCACCAGTGCCTGGCATTACGTCCTGGCGGCCTGATGCCTCAGGGAGCAATGGCTGGGCCACAGTAACTACCACTGCGGGTCTGGCCCAGAGGTCGCGCTGAACAAGATCACAGACGCAGAGAGGTGATGAAGACACCTTTACGGGAATAAGAACAGAAGGTGAGTCTCCTTTACACAGCTGCTCGCCTGGGCCATTCCCTCTCCCAGGAAAAAAGGGTTGCAAAACTGCTCCCACCCCAGCAAAGTGAAGAAGGAAGCTTTTTTTTTTCCATGGGATTTATTAAGGTGACATTGGTTAATAAAATAATATAGGTTTCCACTTCCTGGTTCTATAATACATCATCTGTATTGGGTGTTAACGAACAGATGGATGGAGTTCGCTGCACAAGTTAACTCGTGTTTGCACTTGCATTAGCTTTTGTATAAAACTGCCGATCAACAATGTGTTAAGAAGGCAGCATTTTAATTTATAGGGATTTTCTTTTGTTTTACCCCAACTGGAGGAAACTTACACCTTCAGCCGTTTCATGGGTGATGACATGGTAAGTGGCACCAGAAATAGCTGGAGCAAAGGCTCATGGCAGGGCAGGCTGTACCCTGAGGACATTCTGAAAATTGTTGGGTACTTCACTTTGGTACTTACCATAATTGGAGGGGCGCTGTGGGCAAGGCGGGTAGGCGTCAGGGGTGCTAACTGCCCTGTAATAGACCAGACACTCCTGCTAAACAGATACTTGCCCTGCACCTACCCACCCAACTCTCTAATGCCATCCACGTAGAAAAATATATGAGAAATGAACTCAATTTTACATGTATGAACTAAATGTATTTTTGCATGATTTTAATACATGCTGAAATTTTCAGAAATGCAGCCTGGAAAAGGGGAGATTGTATTTGCTTTAATCTGGAACTTTACCAAGAGTCATTCACCATTTGAGAACAGCAGACTTGCCTGTATTCATAGGGAAATCCTACACGGAAGTACAAGGACTTGTCCCTTCATTAAGTTTTCCAGAACAGCAGCACCTAGCATGTGCAGACTGAAGTACTAGGCTGGTTTTCCCTCGTGCCATACTCCACCTTGACCTATTCTCTGCCTTCCTCTATCCTGTTTCCTACATCAGGATGCTGAGTTCTATGGGCTGCATCTCTAAGGCTCCCTTGTCCCCTGGCTTCCAGCATTCCACCAATGAGAGGCAGCAGCACGAGATCCAAGGGAGAAAGGAGAGAAGGCTGGGTACTCACTCCCTGATCTCCTTAACCTTCAAGTCTGAGTGTGGCTGCCTCCCCTCCTCCACTCTGATTTCTCACACGGTTCCTGCAGACCTGGGAGGCACTGTAAGAACTTCCAGCTCCCTCTAGTCTCCGGCTCACTCACTGTCTTTGGCTGGTTCCCTGAACCCTGCCCTCACATTCATTCAAGTCTTTTCAATTAGAAGTATGTTTTACTATGCCATCTCTTTCCTGTCAGATATAAATACTTACCATTTCATTACAAAGTTTTTAAAACCCAGACTGATATAAATATACATTATTTTATTAAAGTTGCAGTTATTTATTTATTTATTATGTTATATTTGGGGCATTTTTGTAATCGTGTGTCTGGGGTAGGTTTTTATCTATAAGATTTATTGCAAGATTGCCATAGTTTATTATAAGATATTTGTCATAAAAGGGTTCATTTTATCTGATGGGGCTAGGGATAATGAAGACATGGATGGGAAAACATAACTTTGAGTAACTGCAGGCAAAGAGCTGAGGTTGTGTGGTGATGCTAACATCCACGGTAGAAACAAATCACTCCAAGATGGGCTGGAGTGGCTCAGAGGTGGACCGACAGGCAATGCAGGGAAAGCAGAGGTTGGGGGCAGGGACCTATTTTCTTGTCAAGAGGAGCTGGCAGATAATGCCAGAACATGCAGAACTGACACCTACATACAACTTGCAATTGCATAAATATGTGTATACGCATACATGATCTGTTTGCATATACACATAAAAGCTCAGGGATCCTCGTAAAACACATCAGCTTTTTTTGAAAGCTGACTGAACTGTACATAAATCCAATCCACATTTGCATTCAGGTTCCCAGGGCCCAGGACCGAAAGACCAGATTAGCTACACTCTCTACAGTGGTACTCGAACAGGGATGCTCTTGTAGGAGTGCCAACTTCTGTGCGCATACCATCTTGGCCTTCTTCATCTACCTCCCTGTAGATTCATAGCACATGTGCACACACACCGTGCAACCTTGAGGTAGATTCCGATCCCACCGTTTTTAAGCTATAGCTCCACTTCCAGCTTCAACTAAGACTGATTTGGGGGGCGTGGGCATGTGTGTGTACGTGTATGTGTGTATATATATATATATATTTTTTTTTTTTTGCACTCTTATATATTTGGCAAAAGGACAGAATGGAATCCCAGGAAAGTGATTAGAAACCAAGTCAACTGTAACAGACCAGAACAGCCTGAACCCCTCATATATTCATGCCCAACCCACAGAAAGGCTTTCAGAAAGCCCAATGCAGCTGGTGTAAGTTGAGGTCTGGAGGATATTAGATGCCAGGCACGATACAGGCTAGCTACTTTTCGATGAAGATACTTCAGTGAATGCACAGATTGGGGGGTAAGGGGGGGTCCTCTGGGAGAAGGATTCTCAAGCAGGGGCTCTCCCAGTCGAATCCTCACTTCTGCTTCCCTTCATGCTCCCCATACCCTCTCCGTGCACACATGCCATAGACCCCTATAGTTTTCCAGGTCACAGCTGGTGCTGGGGTCCTTGTGAAGCACTTCAGAAAACCCCATGATTTTTTTCCCCAAATCGCCTTGACTGGAGGTACAAAGAAAGAGCCTGGTTCTCCCTGTCAGAACTACAAATGCTGGGCACTCACAGCAAAGGCCCCTCTGTGCCCAGGTTCACATCTACCCCACCGACTCCCAACCCCCCATCACATCCGAAAGAAAATCACTGTTTCGAAAGGACTTACGAGTTGCAAAGACTACACCCTTTAGCTCATTTTCAACATTCTGTCAAGACTTGAGACAAATCTAGAGAGCCACTTTTCATCTGCTACTACACCGTGCTCCTCTCCCCCAGCCAAAGCTATAAGGAGGCAGGACTGCCCCCACACACCCAGCTCCCGCGGCAATCCATCATCTGGGGGAGGCTATGGTCAACGGCAACCCTTTGACAGTTGCTGCAAATATTCTTTTCTAAGTCTACGCTGGGCATTTCCTAATGGCATATTTTCTTCAGCATGAGAAATTGCAAGCTTGGTAAATTATGCACTTTAATATTTCACAAAATATGCAAATCAAGTACCAGAATGGCAGTTTAAAACAGCAGGTGTCACACTTTCAAACTGGGATAATTTTTGAGATTTTCTAGGCTCTTCCTTAAGTAGCTGTTTCTACTGACATATTATATAAAGCCCTTGGATACCCACTAATTGATACAAAACCCTGTCAGGCATATTATAAATACCCTTGGGCTTTTTATTATCTTAGTCCAACAAAAAGCATCAAAATCATTATCATCAATCACAACAGGATCCATCAAACAAATGGTGTCTATTATACTGGCATCCTCCTTTGCAAAGAAAGACCAAAAATAAATATGCAAAGAAAATTAAACTCATCAGCAATATCAATTGATTGTTCAAATAACAGCTTCTCCTATTATTATAGGGTGCATACAATCCCATTCCAGTGGTCCCAAGGAAGACCAAAGATTCAAACTCATCATTGACTGAGCTCACCTCACAGACTAGATTTTCAAATTCTGACAGTTCCTATGTCTGAGAAAGCTCAGCAGTATTTGCCTCTATTTCCTGTGAAGGGAAGTATTCGAGGGAGGTAGGAGGAAGAGGTAGAGAAAAAATAGAGGAAAGGCTGACAGCGACCTTAGGAGAAAATGATAGTTATCAACCTTGGTTCAATAATTGTAAGCAAGCAATGAAACATAAAAATGATTAATCATGACCTTGATCTTAAGTATATTCCTTTTGACAGGCCCTCAAGTTATGACATTAAGTCCCCTGGAGAAGGATCCTCATATGATTTGACCAAGTAATGAACAAAAATGATCTAATCTTAATATATACATGCTATCCATTGGTTTCAACTTCTAGAATTAGCCAAATGCAGAGAAGACATGGTATGGATGCAAAAGCACAATGGAAAGATCAATACAACGTGAAAATAATTATGGAGCTAACAAAGGGGGTAGGTAAGAGGGAGTAAGGTAAGAAAGGGTCCTCAGAAAGCTCAGAGCTTCGTCTTCAGACACTGATTAAAAGTTGATGGAACACAAAATGAAGGTGCAAGTTGCAATTTAACATGAGAAGCAACCAACAGAAGGAGTAAAAGTAATAATGAAACATTGAGAGAGGACAGGGGTTAGAAAAGAATCAGGGCTACAGCCCCATCTTTTTAAGCAGAGACTTAATAAATGTTGTAAAAAGATGATGAAGAAAGAAACATAGATAGGAGTGCAGTATTCAGAGTTTGGCAGTCGTTTGCGGGGGCGGGGGCGGGGGAGGGAACAGATCTAGTAAGAAAAGATGACCTCTGGTGACTGGCCAGGGGAAATGAGGATTTTTAATTTAAATTCTTTTGCATGTGATTCACTTTGTTTCCATGTGCACATATCATAAGGAAAAGGAGGAAGGGAGAAGCAGAAGAATCCTAGCCAAAATGGAGAGCGGGAAAATGCCATTTTAACAAAGGAAAGGGGTTAGCCAATGGTTAAGAGTTGGTAAAAAAAAAAAAAGGCCAGCATATTTTTGTACCTCAGTCAAGGACAGGTATGTAAGCTGAGGATAACAGAAAGGGCCTTGGAGAAGGAAGGAACTGCAAGGCCTGTATCCCAGCCATGGCTCTGCTCCTCAAAGTGTGACCAGAAGCAAGTTGCTTAGCCCCAGCGGGCCTCAGTTTCCATGTAGCTGAGGCTAAAACATCTCTAATACCGCACCACCTGGTCCCCAAGCCCATGTAACTGGGTTTGCAGTCAAATTCTGAAAGCAACACCAAGTAAATTTAAAAGTAGTACTTCACACGTTGTTTGTTGGGTTTTTATTGAGTTCATGTTTTTAGGATTTAAGTGTAAACCCAGTGATAAACCCTACTGGTGTATCAATTCCTCCATCCCTGCCTGGACTAATCCTTTGCCCGCACCCACCACCCACTCCCAACTGAAATATTAACGACTTGATGTGTTCTAGAATTTACGACAGGCAATCAGTCAAGCTACCCACAGAATTTTGAAAATTTAAGGGGTTAAGGACCCAATTCAATATCTGAAAAGTTCTCCAGAGAACGTATGAAGAGGTTAGCAAAACCAACAGCTAAACCTATTGCCTCCACACCACTAACCCCAAGGGTTCCTGTGCCCAAAGGCAAGTGTGGTCCGGAGAAAACAGGGTCTGGGGGCCAGAGAACTTGTCAGAGCCAAATGAACTCTGAGGTATTCAACACTAAGTTAGACATATCTAAAAATAATTGGAAGCAATAAAAATGAAATCACATATATGCCCCACCCCAAACAAGTTCACTCAATGAAGTGGTTTCTTGCTGCTTCTTGTCTCTTTCATTAGTAGATTCCGATCTTTATAAATATCTGCATCAAGTCAAAGGAAGGAGCCAATGGGAAGAAGAGGAAACCTGAGGCCACCTGAGGTTGGCTAGGCATGTGGGCTAGTTGTGTAATCAAAAGCTACATTCTGGAAATGCCAAAGAAAATACAAGACCCTTGAGTCATCAACTTCTTTGTCTTGCTCTCCCAGCAAGACCACCCCACCCCACTCCCACAGACTCACACAATACCACCCACTCCCCTCCCCCAACAGGTGCATGTGTGGGGTCCATGAGAGAACGTTCTCAGCCCCACTTTCTCTACACTACACACATGGCTAAAGGTGAAGTGAGGTCGGGCTCAACTGAAGCAAATGGTTACATCAAGCGGAAAAACCTCCGAAGACACTGGTTGGCTGGTCCCCCTTCTCCTTTTATCAGTCTGTAGCAATTAAATGAACAAGCATGTGTGAAGGGAACCTCAAGAGTTCAACTCCCTCTGGAAAACATTCTTTTTCTTTTTTGGGGTCAGCCCCAGAGGAACATACCTCTGCAGCTGTCAGATGTGAGTGAGAAGACTTATCAAAGAAGAATCATGGAAATTGGAACTAGCGATTGTTTGCGCACTTATTGTTAAGCAGATGTCAGCACACAGTTACGTGCCAGGCACTGGGCTGAGAAGTACAAGTGAAACAATTGCTGGCACTCATGGGTACCTTCCCAGCCCTGGGCTAGGTGTATTATCCTATTTCGTTCTCACAAGAACGCTGTGAGGTCAGCGGGATTGTGATTCCACTTTCCAGGTGAACAGTTCGTCACCAAGGTCACAGAGGTGGCAAGAGGTGGAGTCAAGGCCCAAGCCCAGCCAGTCGGCCTCTACTGTCCAGACCAGGCAGGAATAAGAAACAGCCGTGCCTTCGAGGTGGGTGCTCAAGTGTCCAAAGAGAAGCTCCTCCGGCACATACTACCTGGCACCTGGTAGACATCAATAAATGACTTTGGTTAACCCCAACCACGCCCTGATGAAGTGAGGAGACAATCACCGTTTTATAAAGAAGTAGGTTCAGGGGTGTCTCCCAGCTATAAAAGGCAGAACCAGGACCGGGACCCATATGTCTCTGGGTCTTTCATGTTCTCTGCTCTCAGGCGCACGATGACGACTTCACACCTTGGCATACAGAAAACCTGGGCTTCGTATTTTCACTGGTGTCATATTCTGGAAGCTGCCAGCAGCCACATCGTCCTGCCAAGTGAGCCCCAAATGCCCCAGTGTGCGTCCAGCTTGCTGGCACTGGGAAGCCCAAACCTCGCCAGATCGACCAAAACCAACAACAAAGACACTGGGAGCAGAACACCTAAAGGAACCGGAGGGAGAGGAAGACATTCTGTGTGGATGGCCCCTTTCACAGCCCTATGTGTTTGTGGGCATCTTGCTTCATTCACTCAAAGAAAGGCAAGCGCCCTGGCTGCTCTGAAGGCTTTTTCTGGGGAAAAGGAGCAGAACCAAGTAATTATGAAAGTACCACTTCACACGCTGTTGCTGGGTGTCTGCTTGGTTTTGTTGATTGAGGTCGTTTCACCACTGCCGTTAAAGGGCCTCGGGGATTCAGGGCAAGTACGGCCATCATCCCCTCACCCTACTAAGGATACTAGGAGAATACTGGCTCCTGCAGCCCCTTTTCATTCTTAAAAAAAACCTAGCCCCATAGATTCTTAGTCTCGTCCTCTACTTGACTTCACTATTAAGGGGCACAGAGTAACTTCCTCTGGTCTGGTCTAAAATCAGATAGCTTGTTTGAAGTGAGCATTCTTTAGCAAGATGGAAGGCTCTAGAAGCATGTAGAGTCACCTGCTCTGAAAGATGCCTGGCTCCATCACAGGCAGCGTGTACGGAAACTGTGTGCCTTGCCTAACATTTAAGGTGAAGAAGACACCCTTGATAGTGATGGCCTCACACGCACAAGTCATCACCCCACTCTGCTGTGGCTTGGGGGTGGCCGAGTTCTCCCACAAATTCTTTCCTTCAAATTCTCCACTAATTAGGTTGGCTTTGCTCTGGCCTGGAAGGGAGTTGGAATACGCTGAGGGACCAGGGCCAACGGCTTCAGGCACTGAGGCGGGTAGGGCAGCAGGAAAGAAATTCTCATTGTATTACGCCAATCCATGTACACAGCGGCGGGGTTACAAACAGCTTCTCTTGTGGCAGAGATGCCAGCTGGACGATGTTTCTCCTGGGGTTACATGGTTGACAGAGGACAGAGTGGGCCTGCCAAGCATGTCTTTGTTTTCCTATCACAGTTCGAAGCTAGATGCTAACCCTCTCCGTTATTCTGTGTCCACGTTTATTATTGTCCTAGGAAAACAGGCAAACTGGCACCCTTAGGTAGCTCTGTGCTAAGAAAGAAGAGAAGTTACAGCCTGGGAAACCTTTGTGTAGGATGGCAGAAACCTCTTTATTTGGAAAAGATGCTTCTAGCCACATTGTTACCAAGAACTTTTTCTTCTCCCCAGATTCCAGCTTTGTAATCACTTAATATTACCAGGTTGACTGATAATACTCAGGCTCCCAGGAAGGGCAATCCCACAAACAAGGCAGGTAGAAAACCTTTATCAAGTCATTTAATGATAGCATTATACAAACAATATAATCCTGGTTCATTGGTGGAAGGGACAGAAGAGGAGAGAGAACCTTCTGAAGTTTGTACAGAAACTAAATTATTCCCATTACAAAACTAAACTTTCCACAATAGAATTATTTCCATTTAACCTAACTTTCAAATTCCCTAGCACCCCTGTCTTCCATGTGCCAGCAAACAGGACTTCCCTCAGGATCTGCCAACGCCACTGCTCAGGCAACCCTGTGTACGTACCTAGGGCTGAGCTAGGCTGCAGACGGAGGACCCGATGGCAGGAAAAGCACTAGTCCCCGAAGTTCCTACTATCTGCACTAGTGTCAATTAGCAAGTTAATTACCGCTTTATATCATTGGTCATTAAGTGGCAAGGCAAGATGGATAATGACTGAGGAGGTGAAGGGGTAAACTGGTTAGTGACTTAAGGTTAGTGACAAGTTAGTGACTTAAATTGGTGACAAGTTAATGACCTAAAGTCTGTGTTGACCCCCTTCTCCTCCACTTCTTAGCTATTTGACCTTAACACAAGGTCAAATACAGGTGCAAACAAGGTCAAATACAGGTGCATGTACTCAACAAACATTTCTGGAATAGACGAATGACTTTCTAAGCCCAGATTCCTTATCTGTAAAATGAAGGTAAGAGCTATTGGGAGATAATTCTCCTTGGGTCTCTTGCCATTTTTGAGAGCAGAGGTACTGATGGCCAGAATCTTTTCAAACAAGTTTGTATAGCAAAACAGTCTTCAAAGATAGACTTAGTGAGTCTATCTGGAGCAGAGGGCAGGTTTGTCTCCTGTCCAATAAAATAAAGATAACATCTATCTCCAGAGCAAAGGCCAGGCAAGGTTGCTTACCATGATCTAAGACTGACCAGGATTTCTAAGCTGAGTTCCGCAGCCACAGTGCAGCCCACTGCGTGCTCACCAGCTGCCTGAACCACTCACATGGCCCTCATAGGACCTGGGGGACAAAGGGGACTGATGTGAAGAGGAAGCTAATGGCCATGAGTAAGAACTTTGTGCCTGACCCAGGAATCTCATATCTTTTGCCAGCATCCATAAAACTAGCAGGCTAAGTTATTTAGCTTACAAGTAGGGTAACATCTGAGATGGTCACAGTTACTGACAATAACAGAGTCTACCTCATGAGTTGTTGGGAGGATTCCATGATATGAATATATAAAGAGCTCTGTAGTGTCTGGTCCAAAGTAGGTATCCAATTAATATTAGCTTCTATACTATCCTAGGTAATGAATGATTTTTTAAATGTGTGTATTTAAATAGCCTGTTGCTATATGTGCAATCACTCTATTCAATATGAGAAGGTAACAGAAAATGTAAGCGATATTAATGATATGGACTCAGTTATGACTCAAAATAAACTTTGATATTCTATCACAACATTACAGTCATTACAACAGCATCAATCATATATACAATACAACTTAGTGGTTAAAACTCATAAACAGCTGGACTTATATTCTAGTTCTTCTACTTAGAAGCTTTAAGACTTTAGGCAAATTGCTAACTTTCATCTTCCAAAATGGAGAAATTACAAGCACCTACCCTCTATCAGGCATGATGAAGATTAAGCAAAACAGTAACACGTAGAATGTCTAGCATTGCACCTGGCAAAGAACAAGCATTCTCTAAGGTTTAGTACTTATTTTATATAAAAAACAATAGCACCAAGAAAAGAGGTGTGATTCTACTTGGGGAGCTATTTGTGTTTTCTAAGGCACTTTCACATTAGCTCTTTTAATCCTCTCAATAATTCTGGGAGGTAAGCAAGACAAATACAGCCCAACTTCACAGACAGGAAAACCGAAACTAAGGAAGCTTAAGTGTCTTTCCCAATATCAAAGATCTAGCAAAGGACAGACATTTTATTTTTTAGAGTTTCATTCCCTGAGCACCAGAGATTATCAAAAGGTAAAGAGCTCTCTGTGCTTTTGAGTAATGGAGCTCACACATTACCAGGAGCTGGAGAATGCATTTGGCCCAGCTTAATGGTTTTATGGACTTGGAGCTTTCAAACAAATGCAAACTTTTAGTGTGTGTGCATTTAGGTTTTGCCAAGAGTAGATGGCTTTCTATTTTTAAAAAGGAGGGGGGGAAGAACATTGGAAGGTATTTAAATCAAGCTCTAAAGTCTTCTTGGACATCAAATAACTCTCAGAAAACAACATTTTGATGAGTTAAGTATAAATGAATCAAAAACATATGGACTAAATTTCCCTTGAAATACACAAGGGTCTAAAAATTAAAGGGAAAAATGCATTGATAAAATGCATTTGGGATTTTATTGAAACCAAAACATTTATAAAACCATTACACATCCAGATTCACCCAATCTCTGTGCTCTCCTCTGCTGGCTAGGGCCAGCCCCTTCAAACCTCCCCAATAAGACTGCCAAATGTCTCCTTTCTTGCCAAAAAATCACTGGGAGTCCAAGCCACCCATAGGTTTGAATCCTGTCTTGTGTGCAGCTGATGAAACACCTTTGGTCCAAGTGGTGCTAACTCTGATTCTCCTGTATTTTGAATAATAGGCCTTGATCAAAGGGCTCTGTGGGCCCCATCATACTGAAGGCCTAATAACCAATTTCTGCCTAAATAGTTTTATAAGTGGCTATTAAATTAAGCTTCCAAGTTGCAATTCTAAAGCTAGTAAACCATCAAGTTACTTTCCAGACTTGTAAAATTAGCTAAAGATAAATTTTAAAGCTGGGCTAGGTGCTGGCATAGAAGAATGGGACTACATCACACCATGCCACCGTGGGCACCACTGCAGTGGCTTCGAGTGAGTTGGCAACAAGCATGTGATATTAACTGAAGCCCTTAATTTAAGGAAACAAAATCAACCAACCAGCAATTAACAAATTATTCTTAAACAGACTTTGCTTAAAAATTAAGTTGAACTGCCATGTCTCTATAACTCGTCAGGAAAACGCTGACTGGTACTTAAAGAAAACACAACTTAAGCAGATGGTGCGCCCTCACAGAGCACCAAGCCTATACTTAAACAAATCAACATTGTCAGACTGGGGTGCTACATGACTACTCGGCAGAATTCATGGGCATATTTGCAAGATTCGGTAACGATTTACTGTACCAGGAAGACGACAGCTGAGAGCTCTCCTGTTGGAATGGTCTGCACCCCTGAGATGGGTAAAATCTACTGGAAGGAAGTGTTTTTCAACTGACATCCCAGGAGCAGGCCATAGAAGGAAAGGTGATCCTGACCCACCAAGTACAGACAAGTGCTTCTCCATCTGTCCATTAATTCTCTCATTCAACATGTAGATCTGCCAAGTGTTTACCTGGCAGAAGGCATATTGCGAGGCCCTGAGCAAACAAAGCTGAATGATACTCCTAATTACCCACAAATCACGAGGCACAGAGAGACAGAAATAATAATGCAACTTGTTAAAGTCTATTACAAGAATGTTTTAGAAAGCACATGGCAACCCTAAGAACTAAAGAGCTGACTCCATGCTAGGGATTTGGGAATGCCTTTTATCTTTGGAGGTGCCACCTCAGATGAGAGGCAGTGTGGCATGGGGGATAAGAGTCTAGGTCCTGGAGTGACAGGCTGCACAGGTCCACACTCTGGCTCCACCACTTACGTCTACATAACTTTGAGAAATTTACTTATGCTCTCCAGGCCTGGTTCCTCCTCTGCAAAACGGCACTAATTATGGCAACCACATCATGGTGATGATTAGATGAGGGCCTGGTACATGAGTGCAAGTATCTTAGCCAGGCATTAGAAATTTTTCCAAGGTTGAACAGAGAGAATATTCTAGTTAGCAGAATAACAGGTGTTAAGGCAAGGGTGTATGAAAAGTCCAGTAGTTGCCAGTATAATACTAAAATAACAATTAGTACAGTAGGCTCCTAACATACATGTGGAGAGGAATCAGGTATAAATTGGGGTCATAATGACAAAGATCTTGTACCGCAAGCCAAGGAGGTTAGATTTTAGCTCATGGGCAATTGTGATATAGTCAGCTTTGATTTTCCAGATCATTTCGCCTGCACTATGGGGCCTGAGATAGCGAGTATTGTAAGGTCTACTCCAGGTGTGGCGTCATAGCATCACATGAGGAGTCTGGTTTTTGTTTTTGTTTTTATTACACACAGAACTGTCTGTAGTCAAGGATGACAAGACAGACATTGCTACTTTGGGTTACTTACTAAGGAAAATCGTGGGGCACACCCAAAGCATAGCTATTTCCTCATCCTTACCCTGCTGTTCAAGTCCTGGGGTATCTGACTTGCCTTTCCACCCACCCTCCTCAAAACTGGGGATCTGGATTTCAAAACTCACTGTTGGAGGTACATTCGTAACTGGTCAATTTTATTAGTTTAAATGGTATTCACAAATCACAGAATGTTATGAGTGGAAGAGAATTTGGGGCAATAGCTAAATCTAATTGCTCCCCACTTGGGGGTCTCTGGATTCCTAGGTAGTCTGTGGAAGTAATAACAGAGATCAGTCCTATTTTCAGCATTTCCAAAAGCTTAACATATATTTAAACACTTAGTCATGCACCATCTCTCACATGCCAAGTAAAATGCCAACTTTCTGTAATTTGGGCTGGAATTTTTTATTAGTAGGGTAGGATTGGTTATCTCATGCTTATCACAATTTATGATTGACAATTATGAATACCTCCAATTTTAAAAGAAAATAAATTACTACTAATCAAGCAGGAAAACATCTTTCAAATACAAAAGTGTTGGACAATAAAGAGGCTCTTTATGGCAAAAAGTTGGGACTCGGTGATCTCTAGTTCATCCCCAACAGCCCTCTCCCAGCACCCCCTTCAATGGGAACTTTCTGGTAGAGTCTACACCCTCATTCCCATCCCATTTTTAAAGTGCAAATCATACTCTGTAACATGAATGTCTAATGGAAGTGAAAACACAAATCAGCATGTTTCAGATTATCTAAATGTTAAATGAAACTCTGAGCTTCAGCTCACACACACACAAAAAAGAATGAGTTAAGCAGTACTGCTCTTGGATGAAATTCTATTACATAACACTAAATGCGTCTCTAGGTAGTAAGGGCTGTAGGCAAGATTCTCATGCTTCGTCCCTTGCACGCTACCCAGTAAACACTTAAGGCAGAGCATAAACGATGCATCACAATGCATCCCAACCACAAATGGTTTCTGAATAAAAGCCTTTTTGGATAACTGGAAAATATCATGCAGGGATGAATGCCAATGTTTGTAAATTCACCCTGAGCCTGAGAGTTAATTGGATTCTAATCTCACAAATGCCTATTCTCCTTTTGGTTTCAGAACAGATACAGGACTATAATTCCAAAAACAATCATATAAAGAATCCTAAATATAGTAATCATTTTGAGTGGCTGCCTTTAGGAAGTAGGATATGACATTGTAGTTAACAAGATTGTATCTTTAAATACAATTATTAATGGCATGACTACTAATAACAATAGTTGCAATTCCATTTAGTTAGATATTGTATGAACTACCCTTCAATTTCCCGTTGCTAGGTGAAATGAGCTATGCTTTTATTTTACTTCTTGAATTCAATGGTCACTAAACTTAGGATTTTGTAGGCACTCAGTAAAATATTTGGTGATGTAATTAAGAAACATCTTGTAATGGAAGGAAGAGCTAGGGAGCCAAGATGTCAGTGGTATTTTAACCATACACAAAGCATCACCTGAAGAAGAGGAAATGGCAGTCTCTCTTGGCAAGAAATCCCTATAAAGTACAGTGATTAGGACAGGGGAAGGGAGCACCCATGATAGCAGAGAATGCTGGCTCGGACACTTAATAGCTACAGGGTCTTGGGTAAAATCTTCAGTCTTTCTGAACTCAAATTTCCTCATCAGAACAAAGAAAACAACCACCTACTAAATAAAACAACACAAGTTAAGTAGTTCACACAGTACCTGGCATATGAAGGTATTAATAGAATCAATTGATTAATCTACTTCCTCTACGTGAAGTCTTCAGTCACACTTCTTAACAGCGTGCTCATCTAGGTCATCTAGGATGGGAGAGTCCTTGCTGCTCATCACCTCAGTGGGGCCTGTTTGCCAGAGCCAAGTTCTCCGGGGGATGCCATCCTACTGAGTCAGCAGCACCAAGTCAACGTGGAGACAAAATCATGACTGTTTTGCACCAAACCAAAGACTTCTTATGCTTACTCTCCTTCTTAAATGAGGGAAAGGACCATTAGAGATAGTTCATCATTGGCTCTCAAAGCCTTTGAGTTAGCCCAAGAGCATTTTTGGAATTTTATATAACAGAATAATTGTAATCTATTCTCCCAATCGTATCATCTTGGTAACCCATACTTAAATCTCACAATCAACTGCTGTGAAAGGCTGGACCGGTCCCATTTATCAAAGGCAAAGATTAGTTCAAGTAGAATCTTAAGAGATTCTCATAGTCTTCCCTCTACTTTGAAACCTAATGCTAAAATTCAATATTTGGTTATTTCCTAGAAGACAACTGTGGTGGAAACTCCAGTTAGTTGAAAAGAATGATTAATTGCATATAAACACAGGCAAATAATTGGCCATCGGAGTCTGAGAATAAAGCTTTGTACTGAGCATATTAAAGATAGTATAATTCAAGTCTGAAAACTAGTTTTAAATTTTGCTACCACTCTGGCAATCCATTTCTTCAGATGTTCTTGCTACCCCCAACCAAAGGAATACAACATAGATGAGTAATAAACTGGCCCCATTCTGTGCCCACTCACCAGGGGGAACATTGGGAGAAGGGAAAAAAACACTTCTGTTTTCTGGCAAACACACACAGGGAGGCCAAACACAAGCCAACAGACTGTCTGTAGTGGGGCCGAGGTCTCAGATGCAGAAACATCAGAAAGCAGAAAGCATGGGTGACGAAAGGCCCTATGCGCAAATGCACACGATGGACACAGCTCCACAGTAAAACCTCTGTAGCTTGAGCAGCAAGGGCAAGAAGCATTGATTTCCACTGGCGAGGCCGTATCACGTTACAGGAATGCACACATTTAATTTTTATGAGACTGAAGGCTCACAGAAACAACAACAAAAAATTCCCACTTTGTGACACATTAATGTGATCAGTGAAGGGCGACTTCAAAATAAAACAAAGAGGAAGGCTTAATTGTGTTCTCCAAAGACCTTTGAAAATAAACTAGAATGCCACAAGCCACTCTGACATGTTCTGTGACACTTTTAGTCTCCTGGTGAGACAAATGCTGGATGCAGGTCACATCCCCAAATCCTCTTTTTTATATAAATACACAGAGATGGCACTACTCGCTCCTTTCTGGTTTCTCAGAAGATTATTGTTCATCTAGATAAACCCAAGAGTCATCAAACCTTCCAGCTCTCAGCCCCCAACCCAAGAAGAGCAAGGAAGCAAGGCAGAAATGTGGTTTCATACCAGAGCATCTTCTTCCGGCCAAATGTAATTTGCATTTACAAGCCGCTCGTTTGGTTCATCTGTCACACAAGAATTATACAACCTCAGCCACCTACCCTGACAATAAATATGAGCTCCTCATTCAGGTAAATGAGTTTGTTTCAGAAGTTAATTGACTCCACCACTAAAACGTGCCTTTTGCTAAAAAAATAAATGTTTGAAATGTTTCTCCTGATGAAGGTGACACAGCTGACACTTAATTGAAGAGGATGGTCCCATGGCTCTAATTCATAGTAAGGGGGAAAAGCAAACCACAGTGAGAGCCAGAAACGCCTGATGATAACACTGCTAAATCAACTCATCAACTCTCAGCTCTTTCCAGTGTGCAACTTCTCCTGGGCAAAAACGGAGGGGAAAAGATCAAAACACACATTTCTACTCACAATCATACATCTAGAAATAAAACAACTTTACAAAATGACACTAGGTTGTTTTAGCTTTTAATACAAAGCTTTTAACTATCCACTCACCGCTATGGAGTTCCCTTCATTAGAGCTTCTCTAGAGCCTTGGAAAGGCTCTCATTTATAGATGAGGAAACTGAGGCAGCATGCCATACCCTAAGTGCCCAAAGACACTTAGATGGTTATGGATTGTGTGAGGGTGGAAAAAAAAAAAAAAAAAAAGCCCAAGGTCCTAGGTAATAATTTCAGCATTCATTCAACCCCTGTGCTTTTAGAGAAGTTACAATCTATGATCTCTACTCTTAAGGTGCTTATGACCTAATTACAAAAATAAGGTGCTCAGACACTAAATTAATGCCACTAAAGAGAAACTTCCAATGCCAAATACACACTCTCCTCAGAATTTTCACCTCAGAGCCACAGTTATTTTATGAATTTATGGAATTGACAAAAAGATTCTTAATAAGTTCACACGTGGTTTCACACTTAAAACTGCACAATAAAAGCCAGGGACACAGTTCAGAACATGTCATTTACTAAAGTGTTTATGTCCACATGGCTTTCCTGATGAATATCTAGGTAAACTGTAATAGTCTTAGGTATAATTATTTACCAGTGACCAGATTACATGGCTCACCTTGAAGGAAAAAGAAGTTAGCATGATTTAAAAATCAACAGTCTCAAGTATTTAGCTATTTTATCAAGTTACAATGATACGTGGCAACATAAAATGTTATACTTTTCTTGGCATTTCCTCTCCTTGAAATTCCAAATTTCTAAGTATTTTCAAGAAACTTATAAATGTCTATATTTTAAGGAATTCAGATAGCATGGAATCTAATAACCATGAAGAATCTCTGAAGAAGATAAAAGGCAAAAAAGTATCCACCAGTAACTGCACTGAGGGTTCAATTTTGGCATTAAACTTCAACCTATAAAAGAAATGAAGAAATAAATGATCTAATAGTTATAATTAGTACTTATATTTTTGGAGTATATAAGAATAATTAATTAGAGCATACCTTTGAGGTATCATTTTCTTCATTATAAAATGAGCCAGTAGAGATGGGGCTGCCTCTGGCCACAGGCAGAAGACAGAGAATATCAGGGACCTGGAATTCCACTCCCTGGGGCCTCACTACACCTGCTCACTCTGAGCTGGACCTGAGAAGTCCCTTCTTTACACAGCATGAATCAGGATCTGTCCTTTTTCTCTTGTCAACTACTCCTCTCAACTACAGCTAGTGACCCATTCAGTTCCCACATGAGAGTCTTTTCAGACTGTGGGTTCCTTGGCAGTCTGCCACCAAAAAGCATAGTTAAACAAAGGGAGATAAATAGAAGTCTGGTTCTTTCCAAGTTTTTATGACAGCAGACAGAAAAGAAAAAAGGCATAAAGATATAAAGAAAGCTAGTATCACGGATGCTACAAGGAGAAACGGCATTACTCTAAAAATACACTGTGTTTATCTATTTGCAGACACGTATAAGTCACTTTATCAAGAAATTAAGAACCACAAAAAAGAAATTAAAAACCTTTTTATACTAAAAGCATATGGCTACATATCTGTGCCTCTAATATTTGAATATAAAAGGTGCATATTCTTCCCACATTAAAAAATGTAAATGTCAACAAGCAAAACATTAATACTCTGGGGAAAAATATGGCCAAAAGACATAGACAGGCATGAAAAGATGATTCACAAATTGTCAGCAAATGAATGCAAAAATGGTCAACATCCCTTCTAATCAAATAAAAGCAAGCTAAAATAATTTTTGACCTAATAAATGACAGAGATTTCTTTTTTAAGATTTTATTTTCAGAGAGAAAAATAATAAAAATAATCAAATTAATTAAATAATTAAAATATTATTTTCAGGGAGGGAGGAAGAAAGGGAGAGAAGCATCAATGTATGGTTGCCTTTCACCTGCCTCCAGCTACAGAACTGGCTGGAGACCTGGCTTGCAACCTGGTTACGTGCTCTGGCTGGGAATCAAACCAGCGACCTTTGGGTTCACAGGCCGGTGCCAGTCCACTGAGCCACACCAGCTAGGGCAAGATTTCTTTTTTAATGGCAGTTTCTAAATTCTGCTTAGAGGTAGAGTTGTACAGGCCTGATGCGTAACCTTGGTGATGATGAGATAATTGGTACAAGCTGTTTGAAGGATCTATCAAATCCCACTTATTGGGCTAATTCCTTTGGAAAAATAAGTGATGCAGATGAAGGGTATTGCGCAAGAAGGCTCATCACAATATTATTTATTAGCAGGGAAAATTTCAAAATACACTATGCATCCAACAATAAGCTGAATGGCTTAAGTAACTTATGACAAATAGAAGATTGTACAGTCATTGAAATATTTTCAAAAAAATTAATCATGACCTTGAGGAATGTTTACAAAATAACATTAAGTACAAAAACTCCAAATACAAAACTGCAAATGAATTACAACTAAATGGTATGACTGGAAAAAGACATAGATTAGATAAAGGATATACATCTAAACCACCAGCAGTGATCATTTTTGGTTAAAATTCTCTTCTTTATAGGTTTCTGTATTTTCCATGAGTTTTTAAAATCAGAAGAAATCAAATTTATCTGTAAAGTTTTTAAAGGCGTGTGAGGGAATCCTTGAACTTGAGCTATAGTTACTTTTTCCATCACTTATGTTCAAGTCAGTTAAAATTCATCTTGACTTAGAAAGGAACACACCAGCAGGTAGATTTTAGCATAGGAACCACTGATTTCCAGTGTTAAAACTTAGGAACTTTCCTCTGGGAGTTATTCTTTCAGGAAAAATAGATGCCCTGTTGTTCCACTTTGGAGTATTTTTCTCACAAGATCAGCTTTAGGAAAAACTGGGAGGAAAGAGGAGTTACCAAGACCATTACTTTAAATGTCTGTGCTGTCCATTTCAAGTCCCAGATGACACAGCCAAGCTGCCGGGTGCCTGCCGACTGAGCAGAGAGCCACAGGGCTACATACAGTCAGAGCTATAAATGACACAACCGAAAAGGGATTGCTGCTGGTTTCATAAAATATGCACAGAATATGCCAAAAAACACTCCTACACTGGATGTTTTTCTGAATGAATTTCTTGTAAGTTCTGTCACATGAAACTAACGTAATACTAGGAATCCCTGTGACACGAGGACCTCATTCTAAATGCATCTACCACATGGCCTTGGCCTTTGGCTGGTCAAAATACACAGCTCTGCAATTGCATAACTGTACAATCCAATTATAAAGTTTCTGTGCTTGTTTTCTCTTGGCCCAAGATGGCTTTTCATTAATAGATTTCAGGATCTTTCTTTCAAATATAGCTTGATGCAATAACTAATGCAATTAGAATCACCAAAAAACTTCTCAGCTGTTTGCAGTCACCCCAACCCCTGCCATGACTGTCCATTGCATTTAGATTGAAATCTAAACCCTGACGGGACTCATGGCATCTCACCTTGTGAGTCATCTTGTAGCATTGCCCTCTTTCCCCTACACTCTGGCCACACTGATCTTTTTCCTTTTTCTTAACCATTGCAAGCTCATTTTCATAGTACCATGTTCCTCCTCCTAATCTTAAAATGATTGAATTCACTTTGTTTTCAGGTGGATTAAAATTAATCGAGTGAGCAGATATCAAGCCAATGAAATGGCACATTAAAATGAACATATTGTTAATAGTTCATTTCTATTCTATTTTTCCATTACCATTTATTTTTAACCTGTTAAGCTTGCTTAGGAAAAACTGACCTTCTACTAGGAAGGTAACTTTCAAATGTGTTCTGGATAAACAGGTTACAAATGAGCCAGTGTCAGAAGCAAAAGAATGAACCAGGCTTCTTTATTGGCTGCAACTCAAAATCTACACGACTCCAACACCAACTTGCTTTGTCTGCCCAACTGTTGTATCTTAGAGAAATGATGGTTCTTATTTCCCTTGTTTCCTTCCGCTCAAACAGGCTAACATTAGGAATGCCACACATACAGCATTAATTCCTGGCGCTGTGTACACGCCCAGCTAGGGCAGGCAGGCACCGAGATGTCCTCCAGTGATCCCAGGCTTCCGGCGTATACTTGCACGCTCTCTTACCCTGAGCGTGTGCTGCACCTAGTGACTGGCTTCTCATGAACACAATATGGCAAAAGTGATGGGACGTCACTTCTGAGATTAATTTTTTTTTTTAATGTGACGTCTACCCCTCACTTTCCCTCTCTTGGAACTTTTGCTATTCTTAGCCTGCCAACAGCCATACAAGTAAGCGTGGATGTAGATCTGAGGCCGGCAGCAGCCTTCTGGGTTTGGAAGTAGGCCCTCCCCTAGCTGAGCTTCAAGAGGACAACAGCCCTAGCTGACACCTTGATTGCAGCCTTGTGAAGGACCCTCAGCCAGAGAACCCAGCCAAGTCACACCCAGCTCCATGGCCCACAGAAATATATATTAATAAATATATACTGGGGAAGTGGGGTGATTTGTTACATAGCAATAGTTAACTCATGCAAATATTTACAACCCAAACCATATACTTGACATATTCTTTTTTTTCTTTGTGTAAGGGTTATAATAAAAGGAAATTTTTTAGCTCTCTTAAATATAAGAATGAAATCTTAGGTTGCATGGGTATGGAGAATTTTCAAAACTAGAGATAATTAATCAGGATTTAGTCCCATAGGGAATGATTACTATAGTTGGTGCATCAATCATGAAGTCACTCCTAATTTATATGGCATTTTAAAATATAACTACTAGCCCTGGCTAGTAGCACAGTGGATAAGGCGCCGGCCTGTGAACCCAAAGGTTGCAGGTTCGATTCCCCAGCCAGGGTACATAACCAGGTTGCAAACCAGGTCTCCAGTCAGGTCTGTGGCTGGAGGCAGGTGAAACACAACCATACATTGATGTTTCTCTCCCTCTCTGCCCCTCTCCCTTCCCCTCTTTCTAAGATAATGAAATAAAATCTTTTAAAATAAAATAAAATAAAATAAAATATAACTACTGTTTTCGTGTTCATAGCCATTTACTCTTGTTTAAAGAGTGATGAAGTATGAGTATCTCCATCTTACAGATGAGGAGACTGAGACTCAGTGGACTGCATGATTTCTATGAAGACAAGAAGCTTCTCTCTATTAACCACTCTTCCCCAGCACCTGTGTAGCACTATAAATGCTTGAAACACATGTGACACTTCCCACAACAATGTTATTGATAACGTTATCGATATCATTGAAAGACAGTACCAATTTTCGTCATGAAATTCCCCAACTGACATACATCAATCAATCGATCAATCTTTCTATATACTTACACTAATATGTATTCTTGGAACCAGTACATGTGTTTCCCAAACAACACAGGCACTTCTGAAAGCTCACTCTAGGTCTAAAGACAGTAAAGAGATCCTTCCCTAATCTAATCCTGGTTTTCATACAGTTCTACCTTGCCAAAGACAGGGACCTAGAGCTCTTCTATGAGCTAACAACCCTTTTTCAGTAAATCAAATTTCTTCCCTCACATATCGTTTCTTATAATCTCCCAGGATGAGGATACAGACAACAAACCTTTCTAAAAGGCACCAAATAAGGTCAACAGCCAGCTCAGATCCCCTCATCCCCCACCACACCCCACCCCACCACCACCCATTCTGCCAAGAGTAGTCTCTTTCCCCTGATGGACATGGCAAGTGGGAAATAATAGGTTTTGTCAAAGGTCACTATAAAGTAACCTTAGGAGATGTTAGAGATGTCCACAGAAATGCAGCAAAGTGTTGACAAGGAAACAGGAAGCAGGGGGATTTCGATTAGGTTTACATAAGCTTCGAATGCCTTTTCTTTTCCAAGTTTCATACTCAAGTGATCATTCCATCTTCAAACACAGTCCAGTATCTTCTCACATATTACCTAATCTTAAAAAGTGTTTGTTCCAAGAAGATACATGAGCCACTAAATAATCAGTCTAAATTTTAAGAAAATAAGATCATTAGGCATGATTATTCTTGGAATTATATGGATATATATTCCAGGAACTGCGATATATCCTGTGTAGAGTAATAAATGAATGAGTCATCTATTCATTGGGCAAATATTGAAGAAGTGATATGCCAGCACTACATGTTGGGAAAATGGTGATGAACCAAACGTGCATGACCCCTGACATTTCAGAATTTAGATTCTAGTGGGACATAGGGAATTTTTAAATTTTTTAATTGAATTAAAAGTCACTTAAAGGAATATAAAATTGAAAACTGGTAAGTGCTATGAAGGAAAAGTGCAGAATAGCAGGAGTATTTAACAGGGGGTGCTGGATGTATTTCAGGGATACAGCGAAAAGCAGCAGTTGTCTAGGCAGAGATGGTCTAGGCAAAAGGGACAGCATATGCAAAGGCCCTGCAGCTCATAAGCTTGGTGCATTCAAGGACCTAAAATTCCAGTGTGGTCAGAGCGCACTGAGTAAGGGACTGTGTGTGTGATGAGACTGGCCTGTCTGATACCTAAGACTGTGATCCTCCTGACCCTATTCAAACTGTACGCCAAACTCCTTCCCCTGAACACCGGACTCAGCACCCCACTGTCTCCTGGACATCTTCTCACACATAACCTGGCCAAGCCTGAGCTCCCCCTTTCCCCACCAAACCTGTTCCACCCGCCATCTTCCCCATCTCAGCTGATGGCAACTTCAGCCTCCCAGTGTCTCAGGTCAAAAACCTGGGCATCCTCCTTGACTTCTTTCTTACCTTTGTACCCAATCTGTCCGCAAGTCCTTTCAGCTTTACCTTCAAAATAAGCCCAACTCCTCCTCACTGCCTCTGCCACCTCTCTTGCCTCCTACCAGGTCTCCATTTGCCACTCTAGCTTCCACAGTCTGTCCTACAACCGCAACAAGGAAGGTCTGGAGACATGATAGAGGCTCTTCCCCCAGCTCTCCAGTGGCTTCCTTTATGGCTGAAACGAATATCCAACGTTCGTAGCATGGCCCCAAGCCCCTCCAAGACCTGGCCACCCACCGGGCCCCACCCCTTCCTCACTGCCTCAGGGTCCGCTTCCTTGGGGCTCCAGACACGCCGGGGCCTCTGTGCCGGCAGCCCCCTGTGCCAGACAGCTCTCTCCGGGTCTCCCTCGGCAGGTTCTCCCTGCCTCCTGCACCTGAGAGCTGAAAAAGCAGGCCGTATCCAGAACCCAGCTTCGCCCTGCTGGGTACCACTTACTGCTCTGTGACGCATTGTAGATTTACCTGTGTGTGTAGAGGTTTTGTCTGCTGGCTACTGCTGTAGTCTCAGAGCCTGGAAGACTTATGGCTGGAGAGAGCAAGGACACACCCTCCATGATGTACTTTGTAATAAAACTGCATCTCCCGAGACGTATACTGAGTGTCTAATACCTTGCTAGGACCGAGGCTGTGGAGAAGTAAGTGAAGGAGTCTGGCTAGGAGGAGAGAGGAGGGCACAGCTTAGGCAGGTCAGTGCTGGGGGATGCGGGAAGAACAGCCAGAGTTCCTACCAGAGGCACTGGGGCAGAAACAAGAGGAATAATGGAAGTGTGAGGGGCCCTAGAAAACACCAGTTTCTCTCACAACTTTCCTAAGCTCAACTCTAAAGGAAAGCTTTTCAATCAGGATAAGGGAAAAGAGATTAAGGTCTTCGGGGTACACATTTATCTTGCCAAAAAGACTGGTCATGTGTTTTTTATAATCATAAAAAACCCACCGCGAACTTGAATGTCAAACAATAGAGGATGGTTGAGAAATTATGGTATAGCAACTCAATGGAATATGATGCATAATCATAGTTTTGAAAACTATGTAGCAACATGAAAAAATGTCTGCGGTAGTTTTCAGGGGGAAAAAGCAGAATGTTAAAATGTATCTCTGCTCTGATTAAAATGGTTCACCGCTAGATAAGGAATGGAGTAGAAAATGAAAAATCAATGATTCCATACAGCTGTGAGATTCTCTGGGATTTAGTCATCCCACTCCATTTTTGAATTTCTAAAATATTATTACAATCAATAATTATTACAAGCTACAGGGACATCCGTGAGTATACTGGGTCTCCCTCAGCTGTTTCTCCCAGGAACACTTGCCAGACAGCAAACACCTCATGCTGGTAACAGGAAATTGGTGACAAAGAACAACGTTCAAGTACCCATGACCAATTCACTCAGGGTTAATTAACCATCTACCCTGTGCAAGGGGCAGTATGCTAGATTCCATGAGGGAGATCAAAACTGAGCTACTCTTGCTGTTCCGGAGTTTACAATCCAGGCGAAGGAATATATGACAAACAAAAAAATAACCTCAGTAGAAAAAAAATTTTTAATCCTAAGAAAATATATTTATATTAACAAAGCACTAAGGAACTAATTTTGCATTCAGTGTTTAGTTTGGGAGAGTAGGACAGAAGTATTTCCATGGGCAGGGGTGCAGGATGATGGGTGAGGACAGGGGCTGCTCCAGGGGAGAGGAGAGGCTGAACAGGACGGACGCTCACCACAAATGAGAGTTCACTATGGTCTGGCTGGAATGTGGGGTAAATCTATACGGATTTATTAGTAGCCAAAATGGAAAGAGTGTGAGCAAAGGGACCAGACAAGGCTTATTCCAAACTCCAACTTGGCCACTCATTGGTTTTGTCACAGTAACTGGTTCATCCCTTTACTTTGAAGCCTCATTTGTTTAAAATTTATTTATAAAAAGGGATAATGTTGCCCTGGCTGGTGGCACAGTGGATAAGGCGCCAGCCCTTAGGTCACTTGTTCAATTCCCCAGCCAGGGGAACATAACCAGGTTGCAACCCAGGTCTCCAGCCAGTTCCGTAGCTAGAGGCAAGTGAAAGGCAACCATACACTGATGTCTCTCTCCCTCTCTGCCTCTCTCCCTTCCCCTCTCTCTGAAAATAATAAATTAAATCTTTGTGGGGGAGGGATAATGTCAACTCTTTGGTAGGTTTGTTATAAAGGTTGACATGGTAGATCAAGAGAGTAGATATTGGACCATACTCAATAAACATTCAATAAATAACTCTATTTCACCCTGACTGGTGTGGCTCAATGGATTGAGAGCTGGCATGTGAACCAAAGGGCCTCAGGTTCAAATCCCAGTCAGGACACATGCTTGGGTTGTAAGCTGGGTCCCCAGTTAGGGGACCCAAGAGACAACCACACATTGATGTATCTCTCCCTCTTTTTCTCCCTCACTTCCCTCAATAAATAAATATTATTCTGTTCCCCTTAACTCTCACTTCACAGAAGGAATTGGGTGAGAAAACAGGACTGAAGGATAAAACTCACAGGACACTGCTCCAGGATATGGGTGGTCTAGAAAACTTGGTAATGACACGTTCACCATGGCCAAAGGAAAAGGCAGAGTCAATGGTTGTCATGAAGGTTCTGGCTAGGGACACAGAGGATGGTGGTAGCCCCCATGAAAATGGGTGTGTCACAAGGAAAAATGGTACAAG
Source organism: Noctilio leporinus (assembly GCA_004026585.1). Classification (NCBI taxonomy): domain Eukaryota; kingdom Metazoa; phylum Chordata; class Mammalia; order Chiroptera; family Noctilionidae; genus Noctilio; species Noctilio leporinus. The sequence continues at coordinate 873,858 of PVIW01000006.1, forward strand.
GATGCAACATTTGAACAATTTGAAAATTAAGGAACAGCAGCAATCCATCTAGGAGGAAATGGCCCAGGCAAGATGGAAGTCATCGCTCATGGTCCCAGGGAGAGGTATGGGTTAGAGGGAGACACATATGACAGACATTGTATGGTTTTCAGTAGTTGACTAGTCCGATTATGATGGTCTGTCATTATTCTATTAATCTTTCTCTACTGTTCATTTTCATATGTTCATCCCAAATATTTAGAGAAGATGATAGATCAAAATACCCCATTTGTCATATATTATAACTAAATTTAGCATCCTATATTGTCCTCCATGATGTGTTACCTTTTTTCACAATTTTATTGAGACAAAATGTACATATCATATAATTCACCCCCTTAAAATGTACAATTCAGTGACCTTAGAATATTCACAGATTTGTGAAACCATCATCACTACAAGAAAAAATCACACAACCCTTAGTTGTCTCCCCTCAGTCCCCAGTCCCACCCTCAGGTTTAGGCGACAACTAATCTACCCTCTGTCCCCTGGATTTGCCTGTTCTGGACCTATCCTATAAACGGAATTATACAATACATAGTCCTTTGTGTCTGGCTTCTTTTTTTTACCATAACATTTTCAAGGTTCATGCATGTATTAGCAAGTACTTTACTTCTTTTTATAGCCAAATGATATTCCAATATATAGACATATCATATTTTCTTTATCTACTGATCAGCGGATTGGGTTGTTTCCACATTAGGCTATCATGAATAACTCTGCTATGAACATTTATGTACAACACTTTTATGTGGATGTACATATTCATTTCTCTAGGTTGTGTATCCAGGAGCGGGATTGCTGGGTGATAAGGTTTATGTTTAACTGTTTGAGGAACTGCCAGATTGATTTTCAATTCCACCAGCAACATATATGGATTCCAATTTCTCCACATCTTCATCAACATTTGTCTTTATCTATCCTTTGTATTACAGGTATCATGGTGGATGTGAAGTGGCATCTCACTGCGGCTTCGATTTGCATTTCCCTAATAGCTAGTGAAGTTGGATAAATTTTCATGTGCTTATTAGCCATTTGTATGCTCTCTTTGGAGAACTCTGTATTCAGCTCCTTTGCCCATTTTTTAATTGCCTTTTCGTTGTATGTTTTTAAAACACAGAATTCTTTTCTTCCATGTTTTCATTGTGCAAAAGAGAGGTAGCCCATAGGTATAAATTTCCAACAACTAAAAACTCAGAAATTTTTCTTCCTGCATTGGAACATCTATATTCAATTTGGTACATGTGTTTTGTTATAGAAACTAGTGGCTTCTATATTCAATTTGGTACATGTGTTTTGTTATAGAAACTAGTGGCTTTTGTCCTTGTCAGTAAATATTAGCACATCAAAACAATGATTGTTAAGCCTAGCAGGGTGACAAACTATAGTTCTATTTAATTCTTTGTTCTCAAGGTTAAAAGTTGCTGTTGCCCTTTTGCCACTGCGCTTTCACAAATCCTGGCGATAAATTCAAGGCCACGCTAAGGTCAATACCCACATTAGCAAATTCATTAATCAATGCAACATGTATACGTTTATCTATTTTTAAAAGTGAAGCCTTTTTTTGCTGTGTTTTTCTGGTTTTGTCTATACTAGGTAATGTGTGGACCACATCTAGGGAGATATATTCCAAGTTTTTCTAGGAACCCACCAGAAATTTATTTTTAACATGGACTAAAATATGTCTGGTTATTATCTACATCACTTCTAATCTGTTAGCTCCCATGGGTTCCCACTACTACTTGGCCTGGGCATTGCCTTCTTGCTGGGCAAGCCTACTGTTATGGGTTAAATTGTGTCCCCCTCCATGTACCCGTCAAATTGCCAGTATCCTAGAAAGTGACCTGATGTGGAGGTAAAGTCCTTACATAGGTAGTCAAGTTATAATAAGGTCTTTTGGGTGGGTCCTAAATAGGATACCAGTCTGACCAGTATCCTTACAGAAAGGAGAAATTCAAACACAGAAGGAAGACAATGTGAAGAGACAGGGACCACAGGAGCTGAAATAGCCTCAGAAGGAACAAACCCTGCTAACACCTTGATCTTGGACTTCTAGCCCCCAGAGCTGTGAGAAAAGAAGTTTCTATTGTTTAAGTCCCTACCACCGCCCCCAACCCCGCCCCCAGACTACAGTAACAGCAGCCATAGGAAATTAATACACCTGGCCAGGCTCTGAATTCCCCAGGCAGAAGCTATGGTTGCCTTGCTAGGTGGGTGCCTCTCCCCCTGGAGGGCCTACTCTCTGACAGAAATGATCAAAACTGCAATGCTTCGCAATACAATGACTGCACTGTGGTTTGTGGTCATAGTTACCCTTTGAGTTTTTGTTCATAGTTATTTTCCTATTCTCTTCCAAGGACTCAGACACAAGACTATGGGGCTCTGGGCCAGAAACCTTCCCCTCCTCCACCACCACCAAGGACAACCCAGCCATCCCTGCTGGGTCAGGCTTAACCTGCCAGGCTCCCTCTTCCCTTAGAATGAGTTCAACTCCTCATCCTTTCCCTCACCTTCCAGTGAGTCAGTCCCCTAGTCATAGTGATCCTATCTCTTAAATGGCTCTTGGACCTGGCACCAGAATAGCCCAAGCTACTACCACCTTGCTTGGACAACCTCACTGACCCACTAACTGAGCTTTCTGCCTCCGCACTCGCACGCGGTCACCCGCCCACACCATTCCATTGCAGCGCCTTCTTTAGTGCATCCTGTGAGGGGAGGAACTGGGTCCGTTTTTGATCACGTTCCCCTGGTACCTGGCCCATAATATGTGCTCAGTAAAGGTCTGATGAAGGAAAAGAGGGAGGGCGGGAGGGAGGAAAGAAATGGGGTTTATATTTTCTTTGATAAACTACAAGACTGTGTTTTTTCATTGATCTTAGTTGAGTACATCCTTGCGCTAAGAAAAGCAGCCAGTACCAATTGAGATGTCAAATGATGTGTTTTTCAAATTAAATGATATAACTTCCTATACACATGGCCCATCGAGATCCAAGTCATTTGATGGGTGTTGGGTGCATAGCTATTGTCTTCCCTGGATCACCCTACATGTTAGAAACATAGCATGCACCCATTGCCTGAAGTATAAAAAGTCCTCTTTAGGTTTTTGCTCCCTCCATTAAGGCACTAAAGTTGCTCCGTGTAACTTAGAACAACTGGTTTATACGTTCTATTCCTCTATCTGGAGAATGCCTACAAGCAAACTTTATTCTTCCATTTAAAAAAAAAAGTGATAAAATACACCTAACATACATTGACCATGTTAATCATATTTAAGTGTATAGTGAAGTGTATTTATACTGTGATGCAACCAATCTCCAGAATCCCCTATTTTAAAAAACAAACATTAAATAACTAACACAGTGCAAAGGAGCGCAAGGATTCCTAAAGAGACTTCCTAAAATATATACTAAATATTAAATGAAGGTAAGGGATCCCTTTACAGCCATCCTTTTAAAGATGCCATACTTGTTGTGCTTTAAGGGGGTGGGAGGACACTTCTTGGAAAGGATAAAAATGAACCTTGGTTAAATGATGAATCTGTGTGTCTTAAGAACATCCCTTCCAAAGGGCATGTCAGGTAATTACATATATTTTTTTCTCCCTGATTTTTGTGAGTGCTTCCGAGGCCCGTGAGGAAAAAAAAACAAAAAGTGTACTTCTCAGTCTCTGCTGCTTCCATCCAATAGGCAGACCTCACTGTTTTGTTTTCTTAATATTTTGAATGGTTTAGATTCGCATGGGTATTTAGCAAAAAGCACAATTTCAAATTACACGCTGCTTCATGGTGCCAAAACACTGCGCACCAGCATCTGTGATGACGTCCGCCAGCGCGGTACTGAGGATGGTGGTGGTTAGTCATCTGGCCCCGAAAAGCTGGGAGACGGAATTGTAAACAGTGTGGGCTCACACAGGCCTCGGGAGAAAGAAGAGTGCCCGGAGCACGGTTTCGGTTTTTTTCAATCTAGTAATATCTTTGAATCAACAATGTGTGTATCTAAATCAATATGACAAATAGACGTGCTCCAAAGGAGGAACATGTTATACATGGGCATCCTCAAAAAATGATAATCACATGTACAAGTATGTACGCTAGTAACATTCTGGTCCTCGCTGGCCAGGGTTTTTATTTATATACAACCTTAACCACCATAACCACATATATGTGTGGATGTTAAAATTGCTTGAACTTAACTTTAATGCTTAGAAAAGGATCCAAAGTAATCCCTCCCTTGGCACTGGTCACATGATTATTAATCATGGCTTGTATTTCACACATGAAAGACATAGAGGTGCAGACAGAAACTGAAAATGGTAAATCCAACCCCAAACATTACTAGGAGAAAACAAAAACAAAATATTCAAAAGCAGATGGCTCTATGCCCAGTATGAAGACAGTACGTTGATATAACAAGAGCTAAACTATTTGATTAAAGATAATTCAGGAGCTAAGGCTAGAGTCTATCTTGCTCAGTAAATGAATAGCTAAACCCCTTTACTTTCATTCCCCAACAGAGTTGAACAACTCAAAACTTTCATCTTGTTGTCACATCACAAAGTCCTGTAACAGTCCATCCCAAAGCAGCCCGAGAGAAAGTTTCCCTGGATACCACTGAAAACACAGGTTTGTGGCAGATGTGTCCATGCAACATTTAGAGCAGATGCCATGTTAAGAGGCTAATATGCTTGTACGTATTTATTAATCAATCCAGGTACATGTAGCCTAAAGCTGGGACCCAAGAATTGTTAGCAGAGAAACCATTTCAGGGCAAACTATGCACGGAAAAGCACCAGAAAGAATATTACTTAGAAATTCACAGACAAATGCACGACTGGAAATTCTCACCTGGAAGCCACCCAGAGTAGCGCCTATCACAAATGTGACCTCTTCTCTCACACTGACCAACCTTCTAATTGACGAACACTATGCTAGCTAGCCTTGTCAACCCCTCTGCTTCTCCATCTATAAAACGGGACTTTAAGCTGTGTTTTAATACATAGAAGTTAAACTCTCCTAATGAATGACACTACAGAAAAACACAAACATCATCTCACAAAACGTAAAAAAATGCGCAGTTTTGTACCTAAAAAATGTGCAGTTTTGGCCATGGTTAAAAGCACATGGTCAGCTAGGCATGAACTTGGCAGCAGACCGCGGTGGGGACAAAGACAGAAGTCCAGGGTGAAATGCCTCAGGAGTGCGGAGACGCAGAGGCGCTCAGCAGCAGAGACAGCATGAAGTCACAAGAGCCTGCCCTCAGGTCTCTCCTGCCTCCACAACCCACGTTGTTTGTTTACTTCAAAAGACAATGGGGGAAGGGTGCAGGGACTGAGCACTTGGTGGGGGAAGGATAGACAGGGAGATGTTAAACACAGTGCAGGAAGGGTAAAGCCAAAGAACGTGCAGGCACGACCCGTGGCCTTGAACTAAGAGGGGGTAGAACTGCTGGAGGGAAAGGGATGCTGGGCAGATGGGACCAAAGGGAAAATAAATTGGGACAAATGTAACAGTATAATCAATTTTTTTTTTTTAAGTTCAAAAAAAAGACAATTGGGTGAGGAGTTTAGAAATCATTATTACTTTTTTTTTTAGGGGTTTCTTTTTATCATTTAGCGAATGCCCAGACAGGTATATTAAGAATTGAAAGGAAAACACTCTGGTGTGCACTGAAAAATATTGATTCTTCTAATATCTTAAAGAATGACAAACAGTGCAAACACTTAAAGTCTGGGGGTGGGGGGTGTTATAACTAACTTCTTGACGTGAGCAAAAAGCAAATGTGGCTGTGCTATGACACAGGCTCATTAAAAGCTGAGAGGAAAGAAACACAAGGGGATGCCGATGTCTCAAATGGAGTAAGATTTTCCCTCCAAAAACAGCTAAAGGCAAATATCTGGGGCAAAGAAGCAAACAGCAGCGTAACGGAAATGTGCTGTTCTTAACTGCTTCCAAAATGGAGGGCTTCTAGGTGGCTCCATGCAAATCACAGCAGGAGTGAAGATGCTGGAGGAAGCAAACCATTTAAAATATCTATATTTGAAATGTATACAAAAACAGAGCCCATCTGAGGTACAAAGAATTATCTTCTAAATTAGTCTATATATTTAAACTTTTATTAATTGTATTTTCTTAAATGTTTTGTAGTGTGCAGAACACCTTAGAACAACCACTTGCTGCCCTTGAACTCTGAATGTGATACAAATTGTTTCCCTAAATAGAATCACAGAATGTTAAGAGTAGAAGGTTCTTTAGAGATCAGTTAGAATGGCGGTTCTCAACCCTGGCTGCACTTCAGAAGTAATTTTGGAGCTTTTCAAAAATATAGAGGCCCAGGGTTCCACCCCAAACCAATTAAATCACAAGAAGGTATAGATAGCAGTGTTTTTTATAATAAATGCCACAAATGGTTCTACCTGACTGCCAAGATTAAGAACCATTGATACAGAATATAGATTCACATTGCCTGATACTATAGTCACTGACTACAGTAGCTGCCGAGCACTGAAATGCAACTAGTCCGAATTATGTGGTAATTGCAAAATACAAACTGAATTTCAAAAATTTATTACAAAAAAATTTGCAAAATATCTTTTCAACATTTTTATATTGAAATGGTAATATCTCAGATGTACTGGGTTAAAGAAAATTTAGTAAAATTAACTTCACCTATTTTTTTCCCACATTTTTTAAGATTTTTAAATTTTATTAATTTTAGAGAGAGGGGTAAGGAGAGAGGTAGAGAGGGAGAGAGACATCGATGTATGGTTGCCTTTCACCTGCCTCTAGCTATGAACCTGGCTGGAGACCCAGCTTGCAACCTGGTTATGGGCCCTGACTGGGGAATTGAACCAGCGACCTTTGGGTTTGCAGGCTGGCACCTTATCCACTGTGCCACCAGCCAGGGCCTTCTACCTTCGTAATGTGGCTATTAGAACATTTAGAATTACATACACAGTTCAGCTTTGTGGTTTCCACCATTGAACTATGTTGGTCAAGACCAACACTCTTTCATTACAAATGAGGAAACTGAGGCAGGGAAGTGTATTGAGTTCAAGGCAGCACTCTGGAGTTTCCCTCTTCCAGTCTCAGGTGCCTCCTGTTGCCCTAAACCAGTTGGTTGCAGAGCTAGAAATGGCAGAGCCCCAGACGCCCTCAATCAGATTTTACCATTTCTTTTTGTCTTCCTGTTTCTTCTAAGATTTGATTGTTACGATATATTTCCCTTATGGAAAAATGTTCCCCCTCCATTGTGATTTGTTATTGGAGGGTTACTTGGGAAAGCAGAATACCAAAAATGGATGTCAGAAAATAAATCTAGAAAAACATTAGCCTAAAGAAAATGTAGAGAATGGGTGAGAAGGATTATTAAGGCCTTTAAGATGTACATGGTCAAGTCCTCGCCTGTGAATGTTCTACCATGCTGTGGTTTAATAAGTAAGCCTGGAGACCCCCAGCATTCTAAGAGCCACCTTCCGCACAGTATCAGTCCCTGCTCGGAATTTACAAGTTTGAACCTATAATAATTGTCTTTCCTCCCAGAAGGACTGTTTTTCTGGATGATATTGTCATTATGTGAGACAAATTAGGCTCTGCATATCGACACACCACTTCATACCTAGGTACCCTAGTAGAAACGGACTTTATCCTCAATGCCTTCTACCCTCTGGCGCATGGATTAATACCTGGTCATTCAGAAGCCAAACAGCATCATGGTTGACTTAAAGAAGAAAATCTTGTTTTGGTAAGTTAAAATGGCAAATGACCCTACCAGATCTGGCAAATGAATGTAAAATGTATTTCTTCTAATACCCACTAATTAAATTTTATTTTATTTCATTGTTGTTTAAACATTTTTTAAAAGATGCTCTTTGTTGCATGTGGTCTCCCCACCCCATGGGGATGCCAGCAGAGCGCAAATTCCATAAAATTGGCTAAAATGCTTTATATTTGAGAAATCATGCAACACAGGACTCCTCAGTGAAATAGAAGAATAAAAGAGACTTGAATTTTGATATAAAGCCTTCATGCAAAGAGCTGGAAAGGAAACCTATAGGTCAGGCCAAACCACACATACAGTAGATGCATTCAAGATTTCTATTGAGATATTCTTGTTCCCCATCCTAAATACAGCATAACCTGAATGTCATCTTAAATAAAATGTTTGGTGCTCTGGAGCCCCCTATGTTGCATGCATGATTTCTATTAGCTCTGATTAGTCAAGTTTTGCCAGTCAAACCACAAAGAACATACTTCCAGACTCAACTCACTTCTCATGTAGTAATATTCACCTCTAAACCTTCTCATTCCTATACACCAACCTGGAAAGATAATAAGTTACAGATGGATCCTGGGCCAAAGTACATCTGCCAGAGTGAAAACACTTGTTGCTCTATTCAACTAAAAGGAATATTATTGATTTTAACTTTAAATAATTTTTTGGATCTCTTCCTCAAAGAGGATAAAGACAAGAAAGAAGTATAGAAAGTTACTGCCATATTCTGAGATAGTCTTTTAGACCATTTTTAGTTCTGCCTGGTTTTTAGTCGCAAATGAAATTGGATGGTGTAGTTTAGTTTTACAGGGCATGTCTAATCCTGATGGTGAAGAGGAACAATGACCCTCAAATAAGAGTCAATAGTAGAAAAATTAACATCACAGCTCTATAAGAATAAACAGAATAGAAACTGCAGTTTACATGGTTAGGGCACTCATTCAAAAGATCTGATTTTTTTAAATTATCTTTAAAAAGATAGTGATCAAAGGATTGCAAAGAGCAGCTTTCCAAAGCTCTGGGTTGTGGTTCATTTGTGACAAGAGCATTTATGGTGGTCTGGCTTGTTGGAAAGAACACCTGACAGACCTGGAGGCAGAGACTGGCATCGGGGCTCCATTTGACACACTTTACTTCTGGGCCTTGGGTGAGCCAGGGATCACCAGCAGGCCTTAGGGTCTGTTCTTCAACGTGAAAAGGTTGGTTTAAGAGTGAGAAGACCTCCCCCGGCTCCAGCTCCACATATGCTACAAACCTATCTCAACTTCAGAATCCTTAGGCCACAGGGAACTCTGTCTCCAGTTAATTCAAGTCAAACATAAAGATGGCAGTTTTCAATCCTTGGGAGTTTTAGGGTAGAGGTTAGAAATGTAAACCTTGAGGAAATAGAAGGAAGCAACTAAAATATATTTTTTTAAAGTGTGAAATGGATCCTGATCTCTTCCTTGGGAAACACAATTGGGCAATAGAGTGAGCATGGAGGAAAGAAACACAGCAACGTCAACATAACATCTCATGCATTCAGGAATTTATCCGAAACTTTTTAAGTTTGATTTTGAAAGTTCCAGGGTCTCAATAGAGTTTCAAATTTTTGCTCCTGTTTCTGGAACAGTGTTTTCATAACCTAGAAATTTGTAAAAGCTCTCTCTCTCTCTCTCTCTCTCTCTCTCTAGTTAAATTCATGATTTGTGATTCCCAACAATGCCATATTACTGGATCCTTAAAAAAACAAACAAGAAACTAATTGCCCATATTTCTCCTAATTACAAAATATGAAACCTCTTTGGTGAAAATATTAAACATGGTGTCATTTTTAAAGTGCCAGAGATTTTTTTTAGGTAATGCTACAAAATACTTATTTAGTTTACAACAGCAACACAAAGTCTGTGTTGAAGTCCACTTAGCATATCTAAAAGTGTTTTTTTCTCACATTTAAATATTTGAGACTATTGCCCCCCAGTTTATTACCTTACTCAGTTGTATAATTTTCTCCAAAAAGAGTCACAGAAATAGTCCTAGATTTAAATTTTTAAACACTAATTTATAAAAGCATTGGTGGATTCCCATAATACAGTATCAAACTGGACAAGATAATGAATTGACTGAGATCATTGTTCCATCTTCATCCAAGAAAGCCGCCTCTAAAAAAAGATCTTAAATTGCTGTAGAAATCCAATTTGTAAGATGCAAAGGAAGCATATAGATGGGAAACACCAGCATGATCACATTAATTTTGTGACTAACGGCAATGCTTTGAAGTGAAGAAACAGAAGAAAAAAACGATGACAGAAATAGTAAGTCCTCTCAAATCCCCAATTTTAATTTAACAACACAACCAGAAGAAAACTAACTACAAATACAACATCACATCTTGGGGATTCAGCAAGCATCATCCCCACATACACAAAATAATTTTCAGCTTAACATAAAGCAAATTCCAATGCTAAGGAAATGCTACTGAAATATGGTGATACATCACTGCTAAAAGGCAAATTAGAGTAAGAAATCAGGAGACCAGGAACTTGACATCAGTACAAATAGTCATGGGAAGTTCATGATGACTGACTGGTTTTCAATCTGAAGGTATGGGAAACTGACAAGCAGTTGTCATGAAAATCTTCAACTATAATTGAAAACCTATAAAGGAAAGGTCTCTTAACAAACTGCCACTCATGTAACCACCTATTCAAATAAAAGCTGCAACACCACAGAAATACAGATGTAGAGGCACAGTTTTCACTTTTTGATGGGAACGTTCTAATAAACTACCTGCTTACGAAAACTACATGAGCTCACAACTGACTTCTAATTTACAGGCAATTTACGAACGTTAGCAATTTACATTTTCAAACATTCAGCTTGAAGATACTAACAATTGAGCAAATGTGTTTACTCTGAGTAAAGCTGAAAAATAAAAATTACTATGAATCAGTCAGGGTTGTAAAATAATAGATCTATTTAAAATGCTACAAGCAAAGGAAAATGGGAAATGTTATGGGGAGGCACAGGTGAGTTCTTCCATTGTTTTCTTTCTAAGTTTTAGAACTAAAGTAATAACTGATATTCAATCGACAGCACCTTCTTCAGGGAAATACACACATCTAGGTTGGAAGGCGAAGAATGGTATTTTTTCTCTTTGGTTTTATTTTTAATTTTTAGGTTTCTTTTTAAAGAATTCCTTCCTTATTAAAACTTAAGTACTTACTGAAGTGATTCATAAAAGCTCATGGAATAAGGAAATTTTTACCTGACACATAAACTTGCTCATAAACATTATCTTGCCCAGGAAATAAAGGTCTTATTCACTTACACACACACACACACATACACACACCCACACACACCCTTCCACACAAAATGCCACCAAGCCCCAGCAAACTAACAGAAGCAACTTTACGATTTAGTGCAAAATACGAATCCCATTTCTGAATCTCATCTATGAAAGTACAAGAGCGGCCTCATTTAACCAACTGCAAAGCTCCCCTTCTGCTTAAGAAGCATAATAAACATCATCTTACCATTCTCTGTAGAATAAAGTCAGCAACGTGTTGCTTCCTGCTGTCACCAAATCAAGTGTTTTTCTCTTCCTTTCTTTCTAGTCACTTCTTTTTCACCAGCAAGATTAGGAAGAAAATAAATCTGAGTATTTGTCTCAGTATTTCAGACCACAATTGTGAACCTAACTCTTAGTGAAAAAAAAAAAAAAAAAAAGAACAGGTCTGCTATTTTACAATCACTTCTGCAACTCAGAGGTACCTCCTGGACTCTCGTTCCTCCTTTCCTCCTTCGTTCTCTACGTTTCTTTTAGTAATGAGACTAATTTTTCCAGTAGCCTTAAACTCCCTAGATTTAACTGACATGGAAAATGTGACTAAAAACTTGTAGGACTGTCTAGCCTCCAACCCTACACAGAATCAACTTTGTTGTAAGTGTTGAAGAACACCTCGCAAGCAGCTACTTGCTCGCTTAGCCTCCTGAGCTGCACACAACACCAAATAACAGGGCGCCATCTAGTTAGCGAGCGGCACTCTCCATGCTAGCAGGGGGGACACCTTCAAACCCTGGGGGTTAAGGACTTGTCAGGGCTCAGCTGCTCTAAAGGTCCAATTGTTTATTTAAATTAAAAAAAAAATATCACTACGGAGATAATCCACATCTAGTGGATATGGGAAAATTTAGGTTATAATGGCACTACAAACTTTTACATCTAACTTTGATTTACAAGATAAAAGCAAGTTTTAAATTAAAAGGGCTTTCTGTTAATAGAGCTTATTATTCTGAAGACGGGAATGATTTTCTTCGAAAGTTGTCCCTGGGTGCATGCCTATTATCTTTGCCTTTCCCCTTCCACTAATGAGCATTTATCTAAAGAGCCTGCTAATCCTCTGATGTGTGCTTCTGGTCAGAGGTAACAGTTTGAATAAAACCACTAATCACTGATCACTAAATCACTGATCATTAATCACACTCTTCAGTGTTGGTGACCCTGGCCATTTTTTCCTTTAGGTCTGTGCATCACAAACAAGAAGTTTAACATCTTAGATGCACATGTATTGTGTGGGGTTATACTATTTCATCTCTAGAGGTGAATAAATAATAAATACTGCCGCAAACTTAGGGAAAGATTGTCAATTAGACCCCGGAAAGGAGTTTCACAAATGTCTACTCTACAGTATGGCTTTCACTTTGAAGACATAGACCTGATTATAACAAAAAAAAAAAAAAAAAAAAATACATCCTTCAAGACATTCCCACCTACTCAGAATATAATTTTCCTTTGTTTAGCTTTCACCCACTCTAAATCAGAGAGCACCCAAATCCTCTGGCCCTTCCATGCAAAACCCTGTGAGCAATTTCTTACTTGATTTCTGCTGCACCAACACCCCAAGAGTTTTCACTTTTATCCCTTCAGCATGTCACAGGCAGTGTTTTTATTTCAACTGGCAGATTCGGAGTTCTGGCTCAATTCAATAACTTAAGTATTTAACTTCCTCCTTGAATACAGAAACTTAAGGTTAAGAGAAAAAGTAACACATAACAATTCATTATACTGTACTTTAGGCTGAACGACTCACGACTCACGTTCCCTCACTTGGGAAGTGGAACGCTTAATCTTGATCCTCTCAACTAAATTTCATTTAGTCAGCATCCTCAGGTCTCCTTCCTGCCTCCGCTAAGCAGATGGAGAAAGGCGCTATGTCAAATTAAATACTGTTTGCAATGGGTGAGTTGTTTTCCTAAGTCACCACAGGCACACTGTATCCATAACGTCTCCGAACATTTCCTGAGATGCCTTTTCTGTCAGAGCTGAGCACTTTCGCCCTGGAGACGGGGGCTCGCTGGTGCCTTTCTTAAATAATAGAAAAGGGCAGATTGTGCCTGCGCCGATCAGGTACTGTGCTCCGCTCAGACACCAGAAGCTCTTACCTACACTCCAGGGACAGTGATCGCCCCGGGGGAAGCAGTAAAAGGCGGAGGCGGGGCCAGGGCCACCGAGGTACGGGCGGGAGAGGGTGGGGGAGGGGTCCCGGAGGAGAGGGCAATAAAGATGCCCAGGGAACTGGCGACTGTACAAGTATGTTGGGGGCTGGGGATGGAAAGCAGCGTTGCTTTGTCAGCATTTCTAAGCCCCCGAACCCTTGAATATCTGAAGCTGTTAATCAAACACTTACTGGCCTGCAGAATGACGTAATGGACCTGCATCCAGCTTTATTCCTTGACACATGTCAGAGAGGGAGGGAAAAATAAAAACCAAACGCACTCTGCGGACTCTGACAAAACATACAAGCAGCCCACTCCAGTTCCTGGCCTTGAGAGAGCATCAAGTGGGGGCAGCACACGTTCAGGGAAAGTTGGGGAAGGGGGTGGGCATCTTCTGGGACTTTATCTAGCAGTTACACAACCCCTTTCCCCAAACGAATTTATAGCAAAGAGGAGGCGGGTGCAGCCGCCGGGAGGAAAACATCTCCTTGGTTCCTTCGCACGTCTTGCCCCTCTAAGAACTTCATGAAAAGTTTAAGCGGTTCCGTGGAGAATCTGCCGTAGAGGTTCCACCGCCAGAAACTGCCACCGCGCCGCTGAAGCAAAAGCGGCAGCTGTCATTGGGGCAGCAGCGAGGACGAGGTAACGAGACCAGCGAGCACCGGACGGGGTCACAGGGGCGGCTGCAGGAGTGAACGCAAGCAGAGCCTCGCCACTCTCGAGCCTTTCGCCCCTGACGCCAAAGCCAAGTGCCTTCCAAGAGCAGCGTCCCCTCCTCGGGCGAGCGCCCACCATCTGCGGCGGGGCAGCCCTACGAGGGAGGTGGCAGCAGCAGGCTCAGCACCCCAGGGGGAGCGAGCACCCCGCACCCGCCTGTCCACCCGCTAGGTGACCCGGTGTCCTCGCTGCGCCCGCTGGAAGTTTGCAAACTTTCTCCGGGGGTCCGCCGCATCACGGGGAAGTTGGGGACGCGGGGGAAGGTTCCTGGCTTGCCATCTCCGCTGCCGCCGCCGCTGCCACTGCTTGACCGCACTTCTGGAGGGTTCCGCACCTTGCCAGGTCTCTGGAGGCAAACACACACCCCCGATTCATAACTGTTCCCCGTGTCAGGGAAACACACGCGCGCTCCCACACACGCACGCACGCACGCCGGGCGGACACAGCGCTCACTCCACGTTAGCATCCCTCCAGTCGCACGGCGCTGCGGCCACCGGGACGCGCTCCGGATTGGACGCGGCGTGGGGTCTCTGGGGTGGCCTCAGGACACAGCAGAATTCCACAGTCCACCAGCCTATGGGGCCGGACATCCCTCTGGTCCGCCAATATGTTTACAAACACAGATCACCCTCCAAAATAATTCATCGCATCTTCCCTACTCCTTGCCCTGTGACCTGCCCACTGGACCAAGTAACCTCTCGGCTGCTCCTGAGAACCAGCCCCTGCCAACAAGTACGCTCGGGAGATGGCTCCCTCGGCAAGTGCAACAAAAGTGGCTAAATGCAAAAGCCCCAGAAGTGGCCCGGCCGTATTTTTAGGAACTTACCAAACAAGTGTGGAGAAGGCAAGAGCAGAGCCCGGGTGAAGGGACCACGTTGGACTGAGCAAAGATTACAATACATTCTATTTAGAGTGCATTACATCACCCCCCCGGTGACGTCACGTGGGATTCCTGAACTTCTAAATCATTGCGGTCCGCAGGGGAGGGAGGGAGGGCGGGGCGGCGCGCCGAGGGGGCGGACCCCGCCCGGCCCCGCCCCGCCCCGCCCCGAGAGCGACCCGCGCACCCGCCGAGCGCGCGTGTTGGCGGCGGCGGCAGCGACAGCGCAGGCAACAGCTTGCAGAGCCCAGCGCCGTGTGACACGGCTCCCTGACATTAGCGGTGTGAGTCAGCTTGGAAACAATCCTCAGGGTTTCCGACAGGACCGGGGAGGAGGGGCTCTCCTGCAAGGAGGGCCTGGTAGCATTTGAAAGGGGCTGGGGTGGGGGCAGGAGAGAGTTGGGACCCGGGTCCCGAAGGGCGCGGGAAGACTCTCTGCGAACCCAAATTCAAGGCGCTCCACGCTTCCCTGGCGGCAGATGTCCAGCTCCCTTTTGCCTGCGACAGTCATGACCTCATTACAGTGTTCCCAGCCTCCTGGCTTCGCAGAGCACTCAACGTCCTCTTGTCGCCCCATCCCATCGCACGTCCAGGGGAATGACTGTGCACATTCCCACGGAGTACCCGACCCCACTTCAGAAGACCCCTGCTTCCGATGCTGGAGGCAGAGGTGAAGCGCGGCCAGCGCCAGGGGTGCGCCGGCTTTAGAGTCCGCGCCAGAGCCGGAAGGGCCCGTGGCGACCACTTCCAGAGCCTGGCCGGTACCTCGCCCGAGCTCCAGGCTGGCACCTGGCACGGCCAGGCCAGAGGCGGGATCCGGGCGCCTGGCTGCAGGACCCTCCGGGCAACTCCCTGAGAGACGGAGCCCGGAGTTCTCAGCCTCGGCCAGTCCCCTGCTCCATCCCCAGCTTGACTTCCATTTCCAGGTCTCCCTGGGAGGCAGACTGCGGGCACTGCCCGCTCAAGTTCCAGCAGCCGTCCTCACGGCCCACTTGACACGCATGCCCCACTCACGCCCTTGATTCGCACGACAATCGAGCACAGCAAGTAGGGCAAGTGTTACCATCACCCCCGTCATACAGGTGCGCTGAGGCGGACTCCAGAGGGTGAGGGGCTGGCCTGAAGTCACCTGAGCAAGTAGGGGCTCTGGCACCACTCCAACCCCTGTTCTGAAACCCCAGACCCCAGCTCAGCTCCTTTCTAGAACTCTCTCCTGGGTTTCTGATGGTTAGAACCTTTGCTAAGAATGTGTTGGCTGGAAGTTAGAGCTTTGCTTAGGAACAGTTTAGCCCCATTAACTAACAATAATTATTCCTGACATTTATGTAACATTTGACATTTATATAGCACCTCTTATCCCAATGCATCATAACCGTGACTGTGCAGTTTGCCAGAGAATCATGACTGGACTGGCTAGAAATTGTAATGCTTTGCCTAGATTGTCACATACTTCTGAGCTGTTTTTGACATAATATATGGAAGAGCTTTGTACTTCCTTTCTGTTTTTAAGTGTTTAAACAACTCCCTTCCCTTCTGTGTTCCTTGAGACCATAGGGACTGAGGGCTGTTCGTTTCTCACAGCCTTATTCAGAACTCTTCACCGAGTTATTTGTTTTCTTTTTCACATGGAACCCTGAAGGAATTTGCAAAAGAGGGGCACCCGTCCTAACTTGAATCTTAACCAATAAAACTTTAAATATGACAGCTCAATTACACAGGTATACAGAAGGAAGCCATAGCATACCAAGAGACAGTCCTCCTGCCC
Source organism: Noctilio leporinus (assembly GCA_004026585.1). Lineage (NCBI taxonomy): Eukaryota > Metazoa > Chordata > Mammalia > Chiroptera > Noctilionidae > Noctilio > Noctilio leporinus. Next base: position 890,509 of record PVIW01000006.1, read on the forward strand.
ACATTCCCACTCAATTCCCAGGACAGCCTTTTCCACCTAAAGCAGGTATCCGCCTCCTTCTCCCTCAGAGAAAAAGTATGAGCCAGCAGAAAAGCAAACTTGAAACAGAAAAAGGGTAAAAGGATATCAGACCTCAGTCTGAGAGTATATCTATATATATATATTTCCCAACTGACAGGTGGGGCCAACTGAATAGAATGGAGAAGAATAAGCAAAGCCAACATGATAATCAAGTACTTTAAAAACTGTAAGTATTAAATCAACAAATAAATTTAAAACATGTAATCCCAAACATTCTCTAAACATAAACATACATATATGAGTTTTAATACAGGTAGTTCATCAGTTTCTAATATGACCCAAATCATTTTTTGATCTTTTAAAAATTATTGCTCACCTTTTGTTTGACACACTGTCACTAGGTAAACAATGCCCCTGTCTGAGCAATGACTGACACAGAAATACACATGAAATGTTTCCAATGACTTCCCCAATTACTTGACAATCATTTGGTTACTTGAAATCTCAATAGGTAGATAATTTCTCTTAACATCAGCAATATTGTTCATGGTTGCTAACTCCCTTCTTGGCTTCTACTGAACTGACAGCAATTTTATTTAGAATATTTCTACCCATTGTATTACAGTTTCTTAAAATATATTCCAGATATCTGTTACCAAGTCACACACACACACATACACACAACTTTTTTTTAACATAAATTGAAAAATGTATCAGTATGGATTCTAATGTCAAACCACCTAAGTTCAAATCATGGCTCTTCTACTTGAGTTTTTAGTAATCTCTGGATTTCAGTCTCCTCATCTGGTGTGATAACTATAGTAACTCAATGGGTGAATAATTATGCTACATAAATAGTTGCCCTCATTTTTATTAGAGAAAGTAATATGGCTAGTGCCACAATAGGAGGGCATTCCATAATTTTGGTGAACTTGCCCGAATAAATGAAGAGCCTGTTTCCTCATACCTCCCCAGCCCCCGCTGACCCCTGCATGCATCATCTCTCTACCAAGCAGGCTCTTGCTCTCACCTGTCCAACCATGCCAACAGAGCCCTCATGTTTGTGGACTCAAATTCCTGCATGCCTCACATTCCCCAGTCTCTTCCACAATCTCTCGGAGTCAGCATCCCACGAGGCTGCACTTTCTAGAAGCAGTGATCCAGGAGCATCTCTAGGGGTATCTCGACTGGTGGTGATAGCTATAATCTGGGGCACTTGCCCACTGGGGTACCCGCACCACCTCCACAAACACCACTTTACCCACTAGGACTCTGCCCATTAAGGCCTGGGGCACATGTGAAGACAGGGACCCTTACACTAGAATAAAAGTAAACTGGCTAGGGTACCACACATCTAGGATGCTCCCACCCCTCCACCACCTCCTCCACAGGGTAGGGGCAAGAGGCAGGGCACGAGCCCCTTCCCCCAGGGCGCCACCTTGGCTGGACCTGTGAGAGGCTGACTAGCATCTCTACTGACCAGTGATACTAGGTGAGACCCCCTGCTGGACAAGGGGTTAACCCTTTCGTTGCTGGATCATGGGGCAGCAAAAGGAGAGGCTCAGCAACTGAGCCAGTGTATAGCATAGAGGTCAGAGATGTGGGTATTTACTAACCCTTGTGGAAGAATTCTAGTATTTTAACAAATTTACAGCCTTACCAGTCTTACCTACTGAATATCAGGCCTGAGTAGAGCCATCCCAAGGATCCTCAGATGGAAGGAAATATGCTAGCCTTTTCCTTTGGGTCTAGTGACTTCTCCAACGTTCAATAAGGTGTTAGAAGGTCTGTTAAGTGCTGAGGAGAAAAAGAAAAATCATGGTCTCCTAGGCTCCCACAGAAGTTCTCAAACTTAGCATAAGTTAACTTGGGCAACTTGTTAAAATCAGTTTCTTAAGTCAGACTTCCCCAGGGGTTTCAGTTCAAAGGTCTGGCATTGGGCCGAGGATTCTGCATTTGTGATTCTGATGCAGGCGCCTGGGGACTCCACTTGGAGTAACTCTAGTTTAGTAAATTCATAGATGGGCAGCGGCCTGAGAGGAAGCTGACGAGGGAACAGGAAGGGTCTGCTGGCTGCAACACTACAAAACAATGACCCCGGGTTTATATATATTTACTTAAGATCAGTCCTCTAGCTGCCTCCCATCAAGACGTAGGTTCCCCGTCCCTGGCTGGTGGCACAGTGGATAAGGCGCTGGCCTGTGAACCCAAAGGTCGCTGGTTCAACTTCCCAGTCAGGGCACATAACCAGGTTGCAAGCCAGGTCTCCAGCCAGGTTCGTAGCTGGAGGCAGGTGAAAGGCAACCATACATGGATGTCTCTCTCCCTCTCAGCCTCTCTCCCTTCCCCTCCCTCTGGAAATAAATATTGAAAGGAAAAAAAAAAAAAAAAAAAAGACATACATTCCCCTAGAGCAGACTTCTCCTTGGCCCTTCTACGTACACAACTCGGAAGGATCGTTCCCATTTACTTTTCATTTAAGGCTTTACCTAACTGAGTTGACAGTGTTAATGGGAAGGATGCCTCTGGGTTGGAGGTTAAACTCCTAGCTATAGCCTCACTGTGAAGTTTCTATCTCTTCTAATATGGACCTTCACCAGGTTTCTGCATTATCTCACTTGAAGAAACAACGATTTTCAAATAAATGAACTGCATAATGCATCCAAAGACAGCACCAGGCACAACACAGCTAACCGTCACCAAGCATGTGCTCTGTGCTAACCCTGGGGCTGAGCTTTATGTGTATTCTTTCAGTTCCTTCTCCTAACAGCCCTATGAGGTTTGTGGAACATTTTCATTTTGCAGTGGGGAGATGGACGCCCTGGTCAGGGCGGCACAGCGGAGGCACCCGGGGCTGGCAGAGGGTCAGGGAGGCCTGCACCAGCACCTGCCAGACGTCGATGGACATGGAGCATGCACATGGGCAGAGGACAGTCACGCAATAAGCATGTCCACTGTTCCCTCCAACCTCGTTGAGTGTAGTACCCATGGTGCCTCCTAAACACAGATTTCTGGTGGGCCCGTGATGTGTGGGAGTTCAGTGCGACACAAGACCAGTAGGAGGTGAGTCTATCTCATCTGCATGGGATGGGGGTGAGGCCAGTGCTGACAGTCCCAAGATACCATGCTTTCCTTTGAAATCAGAACTTTCTTAGAACATATGGGGAAACCAAAGTGTTCTAAGAAATATAAGTAACCAAGGAACCCTGTCTTATGTAAGTTATGTCCCTGTGTTGGGCAACCAACTGCATGTGTTGAAAATGGTGATACAGAAGGAAAAGGAAAGACAGGGCTGCCCTTACTACCTTTTCCTTTCAGTCTTTTCTTACTCCTAAGTAAATAGAAGGCAACATGTGGGTAGAATGTGTGCATATGAAAAAGTGAAATAAAGACAGCCAAGTTTATTTTGCACATTTCCACTGCCCCAGTAAGAACAAAATCCTTATGCACATACCAGCCATGAAATAAAAATTGTGTGAATGCAGTGACTCCACATACAAGTTAAGTTACATGTACATTTAAAACTGTCATTGCACAGTATAAAGATGAATGGTAAAATGAATCCTAATAATTGAATATTTTAATTTTTTTTACTTAGAGTGACATTAAATAGCAAATTAAAAGCACCATGACAAGCCAACAGATTCATTATGGAAGAGAAGATAAACCTTTTTATTTAAAATCTTTAATGGCACTTTCCCCTGTCTTTTGAACAGGAGGCCTTGTATTTTCAGTTAGCACTGGGTCCCACTGTGCTGGTAGAAAAGGCAAGCAGAGAGGAGGTCTAATAGTCACTTACTAGTTGTGTGATCATGGCCAGTTTTTTAACCTCTCTGAACTTCAGATTCTTCATCTGTAAAACAGAAGTAATATTAGCATCTACTTCTCAGGATAATGCAAGGATTCAATGAGTTAATGTACATACAGTACTGAAAACAATGCCCGGCAAGAATAATTACTGAAAAGAAAAATTAGATAACTGCTATGCATCACAAGGTTTGGGAGAACATTTAATAAAATAATCCATGTCAAGTGTTTAGCACTGTATATGGCATTTAGAATGTGCTTAGTAAATATTCATTACATAAAATGCATGTAAGCTGTGATACTGAAGTTCTATGGATTAAAATGAAGGAATCAATCCAATTAATCCCCAAATTAAGGGCCTTTGTATAAACCACTTGTATTTGAAGGAGCAGGCAGAATTAGATGAACAAATTTGCCTTAGACTTGTGGGCAACGGAGCCATTTTGCACAAACTGATGTTCTAGTTGAAACCAGCAATCATCACAACTTCCCCTTCCAGTCTTAACATACAAGTGCATTTTTATACCAATTGTTGTGTAATTATTGACACTTGTGTGGTTTAGATTTTCTAGAATTACATCTAAAAGTCCTAGGAGGTATAGTCCTGGCTGGTGTGATTCAGTTGGTTGGAGTATCATCCCATAGACCAAAAGGTCACTGGTTCGATTCCTGGTCAGGGCACATACCCAGCTTGTGAGGTTTGATTCCTGGTCAGGTCAGGACATTTACAAGAAGGCAAACCAATTGATGTTTCTCTCTCACATTAATGTTTCTCTCTCTCTTTCTCTCACTCTCTCCCTTCCTCTCTTTTGAAAAGTAATGGAAAAAAATGTCCTCAGGTGAGGATAAAAGAAATTAAAAAAATAAACTTCTAAGAGGCATAGCTTAAAAATGCCAGGCTCTTGCATTGGAGGTGGAAGGGGATCATTACACAACTGTGTGATGATCACTCTGAAATGTTTAACAAGGGACAGCCTGGTCACTTGGCTCAAGTTTGCAAGATCTTTTCTGGAAGGCCATGAGTTGCTGATGGCGTGACCTATTTCAATATGGAATTACTGTATTCACAACCTTATAAAATGTAATGTTTTATCTTGAACCTGGCTGAAAATCAAAAGCGCCACCTGTCTCAAAGAATACTAAAATGTTAACAACTCTATAAAATGATACTTATCTTAATGTGCCCTCTCTCTCTCTCTCTCTAAAAGAGAGGCTTGATTAAACAAAAAGAAACTACTCTTTTCTTTTTCCTGCCCTGGGATTAAGTGAAAGAGATTGGCACCTGCTCCGAATAATGACCTAGAACAATAGTGCTGTGTCAGCACACTCCAAAAAATTTTAGTCATTTCCTGAAGATCAATGGTAAGTGGAGAGTAACGGTTTTACAATAATTAGGAGTGTTTCATATATAGGGAAGGTTCATTTAGACTAAAACATTATTGATATCACATAAATTAATATTGAGCATGGCCTCACATGAACTGATATTTCACATACCACCTCTTTTTATATCATCGTTAACCACATGTTTAACTCATGTACTGCTGACGTGGAAGGTTATTCTCATCTCTTTAGGGGCATTTAGAAGTACCTTATTTAAATGATGCTTGAGCATTTCAGTAGCTTTTAAAGCTAATTGATCAGCAATTCCTCTTCACTCTTACATGAAACAGAATATTTAAAACCTGGAAACTTCCTCTTCACTTCATTTGAATTGTGAGAATTACCTACTGCAGGAGTCAGAAGATATGAAGCTTCCCTGCCCCTCTCTCCTCCCCGACCCTGGTTTAAAATATTCCGTCCATAACTTTCACAATAGTGCCCTTACTTGACACTTAGAGAGAACGCAGTGCAATAGTACACTGGGACATTGTGCTGTTTAGAAAAGCCATCTATTGGCAGGACGGCTATGACCATTTAATGCTACGTCACAGTCTGAGGGGAAAGGAAGCCTAGTTGTGAGAACCAACTCCAGCTCAAGCCCATTGTGTATATTTGTCTCACTTAACCCTGGCCGGTCTGGGTGAATGGTGTTGTTACTCCTGCTTTATTGATAGAAATATTGAAGCGCAGAGAGCCCACATCTTTGGACCAAGGTCACACAGCTACTAAGTAAGGCAGCTGGGTGACTCTGGAATCCCCCTTGTCCATCACATCCTGCTGAGGCATTTGTTTTAAGACTGCCTTCCCTTCTTTTACCCTCCTGCGTAACATTATTTCGTTGGCACAACCCACCGACATGTGTACATCTATATCTACATCTAATCTATCTGTGCGAAGGTTGGAAACTGCTGTGCCTCTTAGTAATCATTCTGTTGGAAGTTGTGTCCCTTCATAGGCTGAGGGGAGCATAGATATCTTTGATGAAAAACAGAGGACCGTGCATAGCAAAATCCTGGCCGTTGTGTTAGGGGAAACTGGCCTAGAGAGGCAGCGGTTGTCCTGAGCACTGATCACGAGACTGGGCTGCTGAACATGGCTTTGAACTTAGCCCCACTGAGATGACGTATCAGAAGGCAGAGCAGGCAGAGCTCATGGGTGTGGAGGCCAGGGGGACACTCAAAACACTGACTGAATTTGCCAGAGGAAGACAAACACAAAGATAATTAAGTTTGCGGGAGCCCCATTTCTTTCTTTCATTGCAATAATTGCTCATCTATTTTCCTTTTATGGACTCAGATCTGTGGGATGTTATTAAAAATTAAAAGGTTTAAATTAAGATGACACCTTGAGAAATGCAAGGGCTTATTCTCTCCGTAGCCAAAGAGGCCTCTTATGGTTCCCCTTTCATTTTTTAATGGAAATCTTTTTATTGTTCCTACAGATTGTAAAATTTATATATGCTTGTAAAAAACCTCAAGTAAAACAGAATTGTTTACAATAGAAAGTAAATTTCTCCCTATAATCCCATCCAGAGATAACCACTATGATTTTTGATGAGTATCCTTCTGGAAATTGTATTAACACAAATTGCATAAATGCAATCAAACTAAATATTCTGTTCTCAAACTGCCTTTTCTCACTTTACAATTTATTGAGGGCATCAGTCCAGGGGAATACTGTAATATGGCATATCCTTTTTCATGGTTATATAAACTTCCACTGTTTAGATTTCATCAATTCACTATAAATGAATATTCACGTAGTTTCAAACGTGTTGCTAACAGTCAGTGCTACTATGGACATCTGTTCATGTGTTTATACATACACATGTGACTAGTCATCACAGAAATATCTCGGAGTCATAGGCTATGCGCTTGTTGTTTTTAATTTTATTGTTGTTTTATTACATCCATCCCCTTTTTGCTCCCCTCTGTTCCCCTCCCCACCCACCCATTGCTATGCACTTTTTAAAGTGTTGTTCCAGATTGCTTCATAATCCTCCTCAATGATAGTAACAGTTGACTGTCTAACCTACAGTTAGATACATCCTTGTACATATAATCATTTTTCTAAACTACTTAAAATTAAGTTACATACATCAGGACAACTGCACCTAAATACTTGAGTATGTGTCTCCTAAAACAACCTACAGTTGACTGACTAACCTACAGTGAATGAGATCACCCCTGCCCCATAACTTTATCAACAGGGGTCACCTTTTAAGAGTAATTAAAGTCAGACATGAGATATCAAACTGATGAAAGTCTGTCTTATAAGCAAAGCAGAAACTGGTGGTTTCCATATAAAATCCTACAAAGAGAACTGTATCACAAGCAATTTTAATGACAAAAGTCACTCCCACAAATCATTGTAACAACAGCAAACCCTGATTATCACAAGTCAATGGATAAGTCTATCCCACACATCTCATTCAATTAGGATAAACCAGTGAAGCTAGTATCACTGTTATCATCCTACTCCAGTATACAGATCAGGAAACTGAATTAGGGAAGGGGGGGCAGTAATCTGCCTATCTAGCTTTGCCTATGGGCAAAGGGACTTGGAGTTTTTCTCATCTTTTTTATTGTGGTAACAATATATGTAACTTTTCAGTCACTTTTAAGTATACAATTTGGTGACACCAAGTACTCACACAGTTGTGTAATGATCCCCAATATCTACATTCCAAAATGTTTTCATCTTCCTAAAGATGAAACTCCACACACAGTAAACAATCACTCCTTAGTTCCTCTCCCACTGGAACTGGGATTTGAGCTCATGAAACCTGATGTTAAAGCCCAAAGGCTTAAATACCAGGATCTACTGCTTTTAATGGTTCCATCTTGTTCTCCTTAACTGTGCATTTAAATAGACTAAGGTTTGAGCATTTCTTCTTGTGAGTAGGGACTTGCGTGCAAAGGCATAGCAGCCACCCTGCCGGCCTTGTGGCTCAGTTGGTTGGAACCTCATTCCGTAGACCAGTCAAGGCACATGCCTAGGTTGCAGGTTCAGTCCCTGGTCGGGAAACATACAGGAGGCAACCAATTGATGTTTCTCTCCCTCTCCCTTTCCCTCTTCCTCTCCTTACCTTCCACTCTCTCTAGGGTCAATGAGCATGTCTTTGGGTGAGAATAAGATGTGGGAGAAATAGCAGCTGAAGAATACTTCTGGAAGAATGGGAGGCTTTACAGCAAAGGTGGACTGTCAGGGCACAGTCAAGCCTGGCCCTACTGACTTGCCATTACTGAGCCTGCCATACGCAAAGGCCATGTTTTATCTTAAGCTGATGAACTAGATTTTAAAAAGTGAAAAAACAGGGCACATAACTAGGTCTCCAGCCAGCTCTGTGGCTGAAGGCAGGTGAAGGCAGGTGAAAGGCAACCATACATTGATGTCTCTCTCCCTCTCTGCCTCTCTCCCTTCCCCTCTCTCTGAAAATAATAAATAAAATCTTTTTAAAAAAAAAATGCATACTGTTATAAATAAATAAATAAATAATAAAAATGGAGTAACCATTTCTACCTGGATTCACTAATCCAAATGAACTGACCAAAGGGCAGCTGTAGTTTGGACAGACCTCCTCGGGGCAAATCCTCAGTAGCACATCTGGAAGGAGGGGGAGACACTGTATCCTCCAAAACCTGGTTCCAACCCATGAGACAGATGGAATACTTAGGTCTCCTTGTCTCTTTATGTTGGTCCCACCCATCCTAAGTTTTGCTTCCCAAAATATATCCTTCTGGAATACAGCTGCCATCACTCATTCCATTGTTGAGGGGAGAATGGCTGCCTTTTTGGAGGGGAATACCACTCTGTCCATCAGCCACCAGGCCCTGTGGATCCACTGACGGATGCCACATACCCACACAGATGGACAGATGGGCCCTGGACCAAAAGCTATGGATCATTTTTCTAGTCCATATATTGTATTTTTTTCCCGTATTTCAACTTATTAAACTGGTGTTTTAGAATAAATTCTTGGGAAATCGGGTTTCATATATCATTCAACCCTGCAATCAAGGCACTGCCTTAATGAGAAAACTCCTCAAGAAAGTATCTGTATAGCCTCGTAACATTTAAAATATAAAGTCATCTCTCATCAAAAAAGAGACCCAGATTGTTTCCTCTTTTTAGATTCATAGCCCAGTGAAATCAATAAAGTCTACATAGTGCAGAATATCAGGAGGAGGGGAAAGGAAAAAGAGACAAAGGCCACTGTTACAGAGCAGAAGAATCCAGAAGCCACAGCTTCATTCTTACAGCGTTACCTCGTATTCTTCAACTTGCCAGAAAGGAGAAATAATAGCATCTGAGAATTATGGTCATGTTTTAAAAATAAAAAAGAAATTGCAATTAAAATGATTAAACTAAGTAAAACAGACACAGGAAACACAGAAAAAATATATTTCCTGTGCACTAAGCCTCTGATCCCATTAAATACTTACATAATATCTTCCTGACATCAGGCCTGTAGAAATAACATGTTACTCTTATACTTATGACATCAAGAGATTATATTACTAGTTTATGAAAAACTGTTTAATTTGCCATTTTTAAATGACACTGATATAGATTAGTATACATTATGGAATTGGATACATATGCTGTACATTTTATATTTTACTATAAACATCCCCAACAGGTGCAAAAATACCACCTAAAATAAAACAAAAGATAATGTATCTTATGACAATAAAAGCATATCTGCCTTAAATCCAAAGAGAAGAGAAAAGTACATGTATTTTCCCATCATCCCACATTTTTATTTCTCGGGCACAGTGCCATACATCTATAAACTTTTGTGTCTTATGATTAAAAGCAAATAAGTGTAGAATCATGTTTGCTGCAGTCTGCTGCCAAAAGCTCATGTCTACTATCCATCATTAAAATGTGACAGAGTATCCCTACAAAGAAAGAAAAATCTCAGTCGTCATGCTCATTTGCAAATGTTTCAGGGGCTGGAGATTGTTTGGCAATCCTGCTGTTTCTGGGTTATTTGTGGAATAACCAGTTTATTAAGCTGATGATTGCCTTGTGCCTGCTTAGCACTTCTGACTTAGATCTTTATTTCTGCTTTTGGAGTCAATTTGTACTACAAGGCAAGGGAAAGGCCTGCATTGGGTGAGCCCACATTCCAGAGTTCCAGCCCACCCTCCTCTGCCCTTGCCAATCCAATTCCTGAGGAAGTTGCCCAGCACTGCTTCAGGAAAGAGAAAGGAAAAGAAACTCCTTGCCCCATTTTGCAGACAGTCTATAGACACCTCCTCTGGTTTGAGGTTCTGGGCCCCAGTCGGGAAAAGGGGTTTTGTGCCCGCATTGAAATGGAAGCCTGTTTAGGGTGTTCTCTGTAATTGGAACACATCCCACTGCATGTCATACATATACCATGCGGACCAACCTGTTGCAACCTGGAAAATAGTGCAAGTCAGATACCTGCTACCCAACCGAGTAGATCACAAAACCTGACGGGGGGACCTAGGTTAAAACCAACCTTGTCCTGACATGCATCCAGACTACAGCGTGAAGGAAAACTGGAAAGAAAAATGTCAAGAAGATCAGTGAGAAGGCAGGGCCTCCCTTTTGTCCTTTACTTTGTTGCTAACAAATGTTCATTTTCATCCACTCTAAACCATGCCACTGGGATGAAGACAGTATAAAGGGGAAATGCATACTACAAAGCCAATGTGCAAAGAAACTGCCCTTGGACACTAATGGAAAAGGCCATACCCTACTTTGGAATGGGTTCATTCCCCCTAAGAGTAGGTGAGTACCCCAAACTAGCTGAATCTTAGAATCTGAGATGATGATGAGATCAATAGACATGATTTAAGAGTTTGTATTTTTCTTCTATGAGAGCAGCTCTATCATCGGCCCTTTTTCAAGGAAAATTTAAACAATGCTCTCAATAGTAGATTTCATTTATAAACCTCCAAATAGTTTCCTCCTAAAATCCCCCAGGGAAATAACTGCAGTCCTTTTTCTTCTACAGGGAAGAGAGATAAGATGTATCATCTCAAAGTAAGATAGCTTTGATGAACATTCACAAATACATAAATATTTAATTCAAAGAAGGAATGTATACAACAAACAGGTGTGCTATAGTAAAATAGGAAAGTGTAATTATTCTTTTATTTCCCTTCTACAAAAATAAAATTAAAATGCAAGGGTTAGAAGGTGGATTTCCAAACACGGTTATTTTTATGACAACATTTTGAGCAACTCTGCTTTATCCTTCATGAAACCACATCAGATCTCAACACCCAACAGGCCTGAAGTAACCACTGCACTACAGTGGGCACATAATCAAATGTGGGTGAAATTTGTGCCAGACACCAAAAGATGGGGAACTCTTATAAGGAGAAAGCAACCTCTTCTTAAGAAGACCTGTCTCTCCATAAGATTGTGTTACTCATTTTATTGGCTAATTAATCTGAAATTAATATAACTACTCCAGCTTTCTTTTAGTTAGTGCTAGCATGGTATATCTCCCTCCATCCCTTTATTATTTTTTTAAAGACTTTATTCATTATTTTTAGAGAGAGGGGGAGGGAGGTAGAAAGGGAGAGAAACATCAATGTATTGTTGCCCTTCAGCTGCCTCCAGCTGGGGACCTGACTGGAGACCTGGCTTGCAACCTGGTCATGTGCCCTGGCTGGGAATCGAACCAGCAACCCTTGGGTTCACAGGCCAGTGCTCAGTCCACTGAGCCACACCAGCCAAGACCTCATCTCTTTACCTTTAATCTATATGTGTCTTAATACTTAAGGCTGGTTTTTTGTAGACACCACACATATTTGGGTCTTGTTTCTTTTATCCACTCTGACAGTCTCTTTTAATTGGTGAATTTAGACCATCCACATGTAAAGTGATTATTGATGAATTTGGAATTATATGTACTACATTTGTTACTGTTTTCTAATCATTGCCTTTGATCTTTGTTTCTTCTTCCACATTTTTTTCTGCCTTCTCTGCCTTTAATTGAGCATTTTATGTGATTTCATTCTCTTTATTCTCTTAACATATCAATTTTACTTGTTTTTAAAAAAGTTAGTGGTTTCCCTAGAATTTGCAATATACATTTACTTTTTAATCCAAGTTCTCTCTAGCACGATACCACTTCACAGTGGTCCAAGTGTCTTATAAGAGAGAATTCCCAATTCCTTCCACCCGTTCCTTATTACTATGCTTTCCTTTCTCTTATTCTTAAGTTGTAATCACCCAACACATTGTTACTATTATTTTGAACAAACTGTTTTCTATCAGATAGTTGTTGATTTTCAATTGTGAAGATGGGATTGATGGCTTCTAAGCTTTTTATATATTGAATAGAAAGCCAGAAGTCAACTATAATTTACATCACAGTGAAATGAGGAAAGAACAGAGAAAGGGTAATTAAGATCTAGCGGAAACAGTAATGAGACTAGAATCCATAATCAATCATCAGAATATCAAAGTAACCAAGAAGTGTTTGAAATAAATGGGGAGGCAGGTAGAAATGGAGCAGACAAGGGATAGGATGACTGATGTCTGAAAACTAAAGCTTTAAGCTTGTTGCTTTCTTTATGAAATGCAGAGTCTAAGGAAACAAGATTTCTGAGAAGAGAGTCAGACCCAACAGAAATATTTGATGTTTCTTAGTTTAAAAACATTGCTATTTTGTGGGTTGAGAAATACTGCTGTGATTGAAAGGACAAATGAGCAAAGAGGAAGCATGATGCCTCAACTGACTAACACTAAAATTGTGTCACAGACAATGTTTGAGTTATAGGGCTGAGATGTAACCTGTACCTAGAAAACCCCTTCAGCCCTCCCAGCTTCCTTTTCCACACCTTCGAAAAAGAGGATTTGACTAGATAAATTATAAGATTGCTCTATACTGAAATTCTAAGATTCTATGAAAGGTATATACGCAATTGAAATACTGATCTATTCTTGTTCAAGTGCAAGAGGGAATTGGAAAGACCCAAAGGTAAAACGGTACAAGAGGAATACCGCATAACCAGGAGATGTAGTCCCTTCAATTCAATCCTGGGCTGCCCAGAGCAAGGCCACGGCATACTGAATATACTTTCCACTTCAGGAAAATCAAAGAAGAGGCAACCATAGCAGGAGTCCCAGAGGCCAGGATCTCCTGAAACTTCATGCAGCCCCTCCGCTGGTGAACGGAGAGAACTCTTTCTGGCATTCCTGAAACAGTCGCATTAAGAAAGAAAGGATGCCCCCTGAACGGGCCATCGCTAGGATGCAAAACTCGCTGAGAAACAGATCCCAAAACACAGAAAATCATTCTCCTTAGAACAGGGAAGGTGAAGAGCAAAGAACACTAGGGTGGGAAATGAGTGAAAACAGGGAGACAGAGATGGAAGGTTCAATTTTTGTTCTGATATTTAATCCAATCACTCCTGGAGGCCTGGGGGCCACTGACTGGTTGCCCATCAGAACTGGAGGAGGCCTTATACCAGAAGATCTTTTACTGCAGTGATGCTGATTCTCTACTGAGTGATCCTTCAATGGCCAGTTGACCTCATTTTGTTTCTTTTATGTACTATCTGTATGGGAAAGCATGACAATATTTTAAATACAACTTTAACTTACTCATATAATTCTTTTCCAAAAGATTTCTTCTACAGCATGGAATAATATAGCATGTTAGTAATGGCAAGTGAAATCTAATACATATCAGGGAAAGAAGAGGGCAACAGTGGAAATCATCTGTGGAGTGCTTATTCGCCAGGCATGGTGCTAGGCTGCTCTGACGAGATCATTTCACCCTCACATCACCCTTAGAGAGAGGTATGATTACACATGAGAACAAGGCCCTATTTTCAAGGGCACACATAAATTGTATTTACTGAGTGAAATCGATAAGAAGTCTGAAGAAGATCCCAACACATAAAAAAGTTTTTGATAAAATTATGCTACAATACTAAATTTGAAATAGAACAAAACCAGGTAATGGTATGAATATAATTTTTTATCCTATGAATAATTGCTGGCTGAAAAAATTAACAGGAAATGCATTAAGATGATGGGTGAGACACTGAGTGGATTGTTTTCTCTATTTAAACAACATTTAAAAATCAAAGTGATCAACAGACTTGCAAAAACTCAACCAACAATAAAGCAAAGGCAGCAGGAGGCATGTGATGCATGCTATATCATATTCAACTCATCTTTTAAAGAGTTAAAAATGCATAAGGAAAGTCTAAGTTTGAGTCCAAATCATAAACTTGACTTGAACTCTGTTGTCAATTGCCAGGGAAAGCATTCCAGACTCTAAGAAACTGTTTGATTTTTTTTCCTTCATAGCATCAAGAAAATGCTGGAGGGCTTAGAGGGCCCCTGGCATGTAAATTGCAGCCATCAGGAGAAAAACCCACTGTACTATAACAAGTATCGCTTTCGAAGTCATTTTCTTCCAGTCTCTCACAATGCTGTCACGCAGACAGGATAAGAATGGGACAGAGGACTCTTCTGATTTGAAATCAACCAAGTGATGCAGAAGAAAACGAAGTGCACTGCCAAAACCCCGAGATTAAAAGTGATCGGGAGAGATTAAAAGTGATCGGGAGAGAGGCGTCTATCGGCACCTAAAAGAGTTTTGTAAACAATAAATGCAAAACAGCAGAGCCTCCAAAAAAAGAAATTTCTTTTCAGTGCCACTTTTGGAGAGGAATCAGTAGTATATTTCATTTCTGGTTTAATAAAGTTATTAACAGTTTTCTTAAAGAGCAAAATAATATTTTCTGTGAAGATTTGCCAGTAGGCATTGGTGCAGTAAAGAATTATGTGCCTTTTTATGAAGAGTCTACAGAGTAGAATAAAATACTATATACATGAGCCTTTACGCAGAAGAGCAATTAATTAACTTATGTTGGTGAAACACTGTTCTCACTGAAACTTAATAAGTCTGATTCATCCGCAAAGCCCCAGGCAATCATCAATTGCCCCATAATAATACAAAAGAAAAAATAAGCTATCGTTATGTTCTCATTTAATACCCTAGAAGATCCTCTTTGCCCTTTGTTTCAAAATATCTCTATTAAGAGTTTTTTTTAACCCTCCCATTTGACATGAAATATGTTATGGCAGGGAACTGTGGGAGTAAATTACAGAGCCTCCACGATACCAGATTAAGAGGAGAAGCTGGACTTTCTCAAAGACACACAAATCATTCAACATGTAGCACAACAGGGCATACAGTGTGTTATCGATGCCGAGTTCCAAGCACCATTGTTAATACAGACCAGAAGAGGAATTGTTCATTAAATAGTAAAAGGGGGGGAGGGAGGGAACGATCAGGCTTCAGCGCTAAAACACCAGCAGAAGAGGGATGATGGTTTCACGAGTCTTAAACAGCTTACTAGTTATTAGTTTATTTAAGATTTTGGTTTAATTCAACTCTCCCAAATAACAACCTAATGACTTCTACGCAGAGACTATCTATAGTTTATGAACCATGTAATTTTTTTTAATGTTTAGTCTAGTTGACAATATCAATAGCGCCCTCTACAGGAAGTTTCAAAGCCACAACTTAGGTTTTCATGTACCGCGGGGAGGGGGGCGGCTAAGGAAGGCAAACACCATCTGATAACAAGATGAAAACACTGAACAAAATTGATAAAAACTGAAGACAATTTTGAAATGCTGACTATGTTTTCACTTCACATGTCGATTTAGGAATTTGGAATGAAGTAAAACAAAACCACAGCTGGTAGTCCTAGGTTATTTTATATTTGTGTGTGTACATATATCATTTTTCTCAATGGTGGTAATGATTTGTTGATAGTCATTTGTGAGAGGATCATTGAAATTCCTAATTTGTCTTTTTTCTGTATATTTAAACCTCAAAAACATATTAGTTTTTTCAATTCTAAAATTTGCTAGTAGCAATATTGTTTAGTACAGCTCAGACTCTTCAAGATGCAAATAGAGTTCACTTTTCTGAGAATACATAGATAACTAATGTACATGCCTTACAAATTATGCTTATTTTCCTAATATGCAGTAGACATGCATAACTTGAGGCTTTGGCATGCAAGAACGTCCTAGTGCTAATAAAACATACCCATATGAATCCTAAAAATGTGGCTGTTTAATAACTACAGATAGTTCCATAATTAGTGATCTCAAATCCAGATTTAGAGCCAGCATCTGCTGGAGAAAATCACTGCAACTAAATTTTCTGTTCATGTCACCGATAGCCTTGGAGGTCAGAGACACAGGCCTCTTATCTCATAGCTGTAATACATCAAATGACCTTGTGACAGCGATTTAATCTCACCTTCTTTTAGCAAGTTACCACAAGTTGGGGGAAACTGACTTCTGATTTCAGAGCTATGTCAAGAGTTACTAGGAGTGGCACAACAAATGCCAA
This sequence comes from Noctilio leporinus, assembly GCA_004026585.1. Taxonomy (NCBI): domain Eukaryota; kingdom Metazoa; phylum Chordata; class Mammalia; order Chiroptera; family Noctilionidae; genus Noctilio; species Noctilio leporinus. The sequence goes on from PVIW01000006.1 coordinate 907,097, forward strand.
CTCTAAGAGCAGAAGCATTATAATTGTGTGGCATCCATGAAGATACGAATAAGAAGTTTTGGAGGCTCAGTTTTAGTTTTTACTTTGCTGTACCTTCTTTTTTTAAATTTTTTTAAATTTAATTTTATTGTTGTTGTATTATATCCATCCCCTTTTTACTCTTTACTCCCCTCTGTCCCCTTCCTCACCCACCCACTCCTCCCCCAAAGTCAATCCCACTTGCTGTCCATGTCGATGGTTCTTCCATACTAGTTTCTTGGCTAAACTGCTCCCCTTCTCTGCTGTATCTTCTTAAAGTCAATTAACTTTGGGGGAGTGAGGCTTAGTTTCTTCATCAGAAAAAAATAATGAAAAGCTTCCGTTTGGAGAAAAGTTTAGATCTGTATGCTTAAAAATGCTAGATGAAATCTAATAAGCATCTTTTTAACAGTTGGGCTATGAGAAAGGAAGGACGTGGCGGTGAACCCCTGAGGGTTAGAAAACAGATGCTAGCTGAATATATGACTATCCTGCAGGCACCTGCCAATCTTTATTGCCGAAGGGCTTGGATTTAATGGCCGTACTGGGGCCGAAGCAAGATGGGGAATTGGAACTGAGACCTCCTATAAGGCCAAAGCAAAGACAAGGTTGGGCCTTCCACATAAACCGCATAAAAGGAAATAACAAGGAGGCCTTCTGTCTTCACTTCAGCTCTGGATTGGAATATTACACCTGTCCCAAAAATGTATAACCACAGACCAGTCCTTTGCAGGTTTGGGGTTAAACTGGTACTACCTATGCAATCCAGGAAACTTCAAACCAATAATCCAATGTGGACCCAGATGGGTGGTGACTTGCAAGGCCTGGCAGAGATAAACACAGATTTCCTCTCTGGCAGGATTCCTACTGATGAAGCTGATTGGAACCCAAAATCCAACCAACGTTGTGAAGTATACAAGGAAACAAGTCCCATGAGTGAGAATAAGCAGAGACAATAACAGCTGAATTAAACCACCAAGAATTTTGAATATTGGAATGGATGATATAGAATAGAAAATAACCAAGTATAAAATGTTAATGAAGTAAACATGGAATAAAAAACCTGAAAAAGTAAAAAGATACTTTCAAAACACCAGGCAGATTTGGAAATGAATCAAATATTTAAACAACTAAAAATACCATTTCAAAACATTGATGAATAACTTAATAGATTAGTCATAGTTGAAGAAAGAATGGGCAAAATGGAAGATAACATTCAAGAAGTTAACCAAAGCACAAGAAAGAAACAAAGATATGGTAGCTCTGAACTAGTATTTATGAGAAACCAAGGATAGAATGAAACACCTGATAAACATCTAACTGGGGTTCAAAAAGGCGATTTTAGAGAAAATGCCAGTGATAATGCAATAAAATTTGTGAGAGCAGAAAACTAATGTTAAAGCATTTGTTGTCTTTTTAAAGAAGAAAGATGTGAATGTTCAAATTCAGAAAGCACAAATCCCAAGGAGGGTAAACTCACAGTTCTCTCATCACGGTAGAGCGGCAGAACACCAACGACCATCTTGTACCAGACTTCTCAACAGCGCAACAAATGGCAGACTGCGGTGAAATAAAATCCAGAATATTTACAGAAACGATCAACCTAGAATTTTACATACAGCACAAGTACAGGGTAAAACTAAGACACACCAAACAAAATGAAAGTGATGCCGTTTGCTTCCAGAAGACCCTCCATTAAGGAAATTTTATTAAAGGATGCACTTCCGAGAGGATAGTGATCACAAACGAAGGTCTGAGATGCCAGAAAGCAAGGTGGTCAAAGAAAATGCAAATAAGTGAGTGAATCTAAACAAACATTGACAGTATAAATGACAATATTCATGTTTAAAACAAGAAGTGGGAAAAGATAGCCCCAAAATAGCTGATAACAATATTATGTAAGAGACAAGAGGGGGTGATAAGAGTAAACAGAATATATAGGTATATAAATATATTTACACAAATATATAAAGCAGTTAAAATGAAGCTTTTCTGGTAGAAGTGAGGGCAGATTACTACCAGCTGGGGTTCATCCAGGAACTATGACTTGAATCCATAGAACCCTAAAGAATGAGCTGGAAATTCACTATCCTATCTTTTATCTGGGAAACCTTATAATGCTAACATTCTGGATCTATTGTTTTGTTTTTATAATACTCATATTTTTATTACTCTAACTTTTTTCACTCTCATGCTTCTTCTGTTGGCTTCAAAAGAGAACAGTTTAGTTAAGAAAGCTGCATAGAACCCTGGCTGGCAGCACAGTGGGTAAGGCGCCAGCCTGTGAACCCAAAGGTCGCTGGTTCAATGCCCAGCCAGGGCATATAACCAGGTTGCAAGCCAGGTCTCCAGCCAAGTCCTTAGCTCAAGGCAGATGAAAGGCAACTATACATTGATGTCTCTCTCCCTCTCTGCCTCTCTCCCGACACCTCTCTCTGGAAATAATGAATTAAAATTTTTAAAAAAAGAAAGCTGCACAGGAATCATATGTTCAGTTACAGGATTAACCAGCAATGGTGATTACCCATGAGCAAGATTCTGGATTCTTTTTTTTTTTTTATCTGACTTAAAAACACAATTCTGCTCAGGTGAAAACTGATTTCAGAGGACATCAGTACTCTTTATCTTTCAACTATTTAATACATCCTTCTAAAATTTAACACTGAACCAAGTGTATGTATGCTATAATGGTATGTTATTGTTTCCCTTAAGCTATGAGTTATAATAATTATGAGCTTATTTTTTAAATTTAGATGACATAATCAATAAAAGACACTTCTCAAAGAAAACTAATGTTAATGCATTTGTTGTTGTTGTTGTTTTTTCAATGTATGGTTGCCTTTCACTTGCCTCTAGCCATGGACCTGGCTGGAGACCTGGCTTGCAACTTGGTTAGTAGGTGCCCTGGCTGGGGAATCGAACCAGCAACCTTTGGGTTTGTAGGCCCGCACCTTATCCATTGTGCTACCAGCCAGGGCTGCATTTGTTGTTTTTTTAAAGAGAGAAATGTTAATTATATAAGCACTGATACAGCATTTTTCAGTGAATTAAAACTATTAAAGATCTCTAGATTAAGAGAGAGGTACAAGTTGAATCTTTTATATATATTATTTTAGTTTTAATAAGAAGGAAATATTAACTAATTAGAGTTTAAATTGCTAACAGCATTCAATGGCAAAGGGTTTTACAGGAACTCCCATTAACCCTCCTTTTTATTTACCTCAATAGGAAAAATAAAAACTGAGAAATACTTCTGCAGTTGGATTTACTTTGATGTCTTGCTTTTCTATTGGCACCAAGTATGCTGTTGGCTCTCTGATTACTAATGTACTGCATGAAATCTATCCCCTCATCGCACTGCAGTTAATAAACAGAACTTATGTTCATTCATATATTTCCAAGACATTAAATCAATCATCTCTCTTGTTTTTTTAGATTAGGAGAGGTAACTAACAGTTAAGGCTCTTTTTAAAATGAAATGATCTGTTTTCCAATATGGAGACACTAATGTGTGGTTATCTGAGGGGTAAGGATGGAAACTCGCACTGGAGGCATAATGCTGCCATACTAGGAGGGGCAGAATAATTTTAAGCCACTAAATTCATGGTCATCTGTAACAGCAACAGGAAACCAATAGAGATACCCTTCAAAAAACAACTGTAAAGCAGTCGCATCGTGGGTTTTGAAAGCAAATTTGCAGCCTTTTCTTCCACTGTCATGATATCATACGCTTCTTTCCATGAGCCATAATGCACACTGGGGCTGCCATTGTTTTCCTGCAATTGTACTTTTCCAGTTCAAGACACCAGACCTTTGGCCTCTTTTTCATTCCCAGGGTGTCTGGTGGGTGGCCTGTGACGTCTCCCTACTAACCTTACACAATATTTCACCCGATCTAATAATAAGCACTCAGCTCAGATGCTCATCTGTGCAAAAGCCACAAGATACAGCTCCCATGGGACCCAGGGAAGTATTCATTTTCCAAAGAAAATTAAAGCCTACAGTGATAGCATATAAAATAAGGACTCCTTACCATGTAGAGTGATGAGGTTCTTTCACCCTTTCATTATGCTTTTAGGATAAAGCAAAATTTAAATCTCAAGAGAGCTATATGCCCACTTGACACTTCCAAGAAATAGAAATTCAACTAATAAAATTCATCCGAACTTCTTTCCCCAGCTTCTGTATTCCCAAAGATGGCTACCCTCTTCCAACTAACTTCACCATTCTCATGCTAATTTTGTGATCTACAAACTTCAAAGTAATATTTTTTCCCCTCTGAACTTGCCCTCAGAAGAGGTTCTTGACTTGTCCTTGTTTTCTCTGGGTCTCCTCTTTCTCACTGTCAACGTGCATTCGTACCTAGCACAGCTCTGAGTACCCCACCTCTATACCCAGTGGCATACTTGCTGGTCTCTGCCTCTTGGGTTCATCCATTCTGCACAATCTATGCCTCTTCCTGCCTCATCTTCATGCCAGTTGCTCTGTACTCTGCTACTTCAGCCTTGAATATAAAGTCTTCTGCTTGGTTTCCCAGGCCTAACGATCTACTCAGCCTTGCTCCCATTCCTCTCCTTTTTCTTCTTTCCTTCTTTCAGAAAGCCGGGCAATTTCCAATGATTCATTAAATTCCGTTTTCCCACTTCTAGATAACTCAGGAGAAAGGGACAAAGCTGAAAAAGACAGTGTGACCCCTTTCTCCGACAAGTACATAGTTTGATGGGGCCTGCGGATGGGGGTGGGCAGTGGCAGACGACTAAGGTAATTAGATGCTATTGTGAGTGAGTACTGTGAGGGCTGAGAGGTCGGTACTTTAGGCAAGACTCTGGAGAGCAGGTGATGATGGCAAGATGAGTTGTCATTCTGAGAAGTGACTGTTTTCCAAACATTCCACAATGAATAGTAACCTCTATACTGTCTGTACCAATAGTAATGTAATAAGAAGTAAGCAAAACTCAACAACTACCAATTTCCTCCCTGGGAGAAAACGGCAACTTCAGTACTGTTCTATTTTGTACTTAGGAGTACTTATCTCGGGTGGATTAAGAAAATGCCAGGTTTTATTAGGATTGACCAAACCCATATAGATCCTTCTGCTCTGTATACAGGGTATTATTTAACCATGAGGGTAGAGGAACGTTCCCAATAGTTTTGTATTTCCCTGCAACAAGACAGAGGTATAGCACAGACTTGAAAACAAACCTTCTTCCTGTTTGTCAATAATCTATACTAACCCCTATGGGGCATCGAAGTCTGAAACCTATGTGATATTTTGAGGTGGGTCTAGAAAAATAATTCCATTCCCCAAGAGTTTGACTAGGTTTTTGAAATTCAACTATCATTGGTTTCCTTGCTTTTGAAATGGGGATAATATCAGCACCCATTCTGAGGATTAATGAGCATGATTCCGAAAGCAAACTGAATGTGCTGAGGAAGGCACTCAATCTGTGGGGTTCCCTTCCTTCTAGGGAGCTGAGAGATGTGTAAATACTGTTCAGTAACATCTAACTGTGAAGACACTGACCACACTGAGTACTACTAAGTCATGGATGCCCTAATCTCCATCAGAACATTGGCTCCCTCACTGATTGACAAGTGAAAGCAAATCCCAGAGGATAAAGAGAGGCCAAGATTCCAGCTTAGGGAGGAAGAAGGGTGCCCTGAAGGAAAAGGAAAGTCTCTGGGAGCAGGATCTGATGCGGGTCTGTGCGGGAACACTCTGCTCCATGGTTTTGCTAAGCCCCCAGCTCTGAACAACTGGTGGAAGACAACACTTGTAATTTGACAGCGGATACACAGGAGGGTGAAAGAATAACCACACTGACCAGTGCTCTGCTTGGCACTTTCACAAACAGTATCTCAATTAATCCTCAGAACAGCCCCATGAGGTAGGTATCATTGCTCCGTTTTGTTTGTTTGTTTGTTTTTAATAAATGGGGTGACAGGCTCCAAGAAATTATGTGAGCCACTCACAGCCACACCGCCAGAAAGAAGAGCCAAAATGGCTACGGGTTCCTCCAGTGTCAGCCAAGTGGCCCTGCAGCCACAGGCTGCAGATCTGGGCCACGGTTTCTTCCAAACCGTCTATGCCCCTGGGCAAGGTCCCAAAGCTCTTCCACCAATGTCCCCCTGCTTGCCGGTGTTTGTTTGCAATCTGTTTCCTCACAGTGCCTACAATGGCTGTGAAATTTGGGTTTTTAACATCCAGGGCGGTTTTCTTTCTTTGTAGTGCCCCCCCAGCAATCTAGCACTGTGACAAGGAGCCAGCATCAGCCCACCACTCGAAAGCGCGCCCTGCAAGTGGAAGGAAAGGACGGAGAGAAAGGCACCAGCAGCACACTGGCTTGAGCACCCTAAGGGAGGATGGGCCGGGCATGCGCGCACCCTGGGTGGAAGAAGGCGCCCACTGTATGTTCTGCGGGCCAGCTTCCTGGCTGAGAGGGAAATAGGGCATGCAAAGCTTTCTGCATCGCTTCCATGCCAACTCCCGTGGCCTTTGAGAGCTTTAATTGGCTTCAGACATGTTCAGGCTCAATAGATTTGACAGGGCAACCTTTTTTCCATGAGAAGAGAAAGCCTAGAGCTGTGGTTTTCAAACCTTCCCATGCATCAAAAGCACCTGGAGGGCTTGTGAAAACACAGGTTCCTCCTCTAGAGCTCCGCTTTGAGAGTTTCTAATTCTATCCATCTGTGGTTTAAAATTTTACATTTCCAGCAAGTTCCAGATGATACTGATGCTGCTAGTCCAGAACCCCACTTTGAGAACTATTCACCTAGATCAGTGTACCTGACCTTGGCTACACACTGGAAGCTTCAGAAAATTCTGACATGCATCCGCTCAAGTCAGTAATCCAGCCTGCTGGGGATATGACTTGGACACTAGGATTTTAAACCTTCTAGGTGGTTCCAGTGTGGGAACCACTGGCCCTGGATCTTCGAGAGCCAAGCCTTGTCCTTCTGAATAATGCCTGCGTGTTCAGCAGGGAAACACCCCGGCATCTTCTTTTTCTGAGAGAAGAGAAAGGTTTATGACTCATAGTGGAAAGCATTTTAATGTTCTAGACTTTAAAACAAAATAAACTATGGATATCTCAAAAATAATGGTTTCCAGAACCTTAAAAAAAAAGTCAACAAAGAACAAATTGTGATAAATAAATGTAATTGCTTTTAGGGAGCAAATGGCTTAATTGGTGGACAGAATATATTACAGTGGTAGACAGTGTCTTTATCTAGGCTCCCGGAATCATACGACTTTATTCTTTAACTTAAAGTATCATTATTCATCGTCACCTTTTATTACTGTGGTTCAGCTAACTTAAAAGCCTGTTATTTCCCATTTTCAATCCAATGTAAATTTAATTTTCATCCACACCTTTGGCATGACCATTGTTCCAATTTTCATAAAGATGTTAGAGAATGGAGGAGGTAGATTCCAAAACCTACAGTCCCACTGGTTTAATGTCAACCCTCTAGTAACATCCTGTGTGCAGTGATTGCTAGGAGCCAGTCTAGGTTCCCAAAATCATTCTTTCACCAAACTTTCCCTTTTTGACAGGTTTACAGGTGGGGAAGAAGAGGGGAAAACGCAGACAAAAATATATCTCGCTTTCAGCAAAGAATCTGACAACCTGTGGACAAGAATGACATGAATGAGAGTACAGTTGAGTAGATTTGTAGCTAGTTGAACAACTTTATCCAAGGAATGTCGACTGCTTATGAATCCCTGCCTATCCAAAGGGTGGCCATAATGGCAGACTCCCATGTGCTATCTAGGGTTTATCCAGTCCAAAATTTCAGTGATGGATGAAGACACAAAAGACATGCTTATCAAAACTGCAGGTGTGACAAAGCTGGGAGAGAAGCCTAATTCATTAAATGTCAAATGAACCAAGAGAGGCAAAATATCTCAATAAAGCAAAAGAACAGGTTGGGATGAGTAAGAATACACTTACTAGGAATAAATGTCAAACCATTCATTAAAAAAAATCAAATGCAAAAGGGCAGGAGTATGAATGAAAGACTGAGATTAAATATGGTTTTGTTGGGGGGAAGGAAATCCCAGGTGTTTTAAGTATCTATATAGAGCCTTAATACAATCTGCTGAGTATCAGGTCTTTGATAATCTACGAAAGCTAAAGACAATCTCATAGGCAACTGCCCTCAGTCATAAAATTCTGTTTACAATTTCTGTGACCAGAAATCTGACAATCTGTGGACAAGAATGACATGAATGAGAGTACAGTTGAGTAGATTTGTAGCTAGTTGTCACAGACCCCAAGGTAAGAACCCCTAAACAGTATAATTGGACTACCATAAAAACTAGAGCAAACTATGTGCTTTAACAAAAGTATAATTACCAAACAATGGACATAATAGCCCCAAAAGGCTTGGTAGATCTTAATTAGAGCCTTCGGTTTATAGTACTCAACCAAATGTAAACACTAAAAAACTGCAATACTCATAATGGTGAAAGACCTAGGAACTGTATTAAGTAAAGGGCACTGGAAGCTACCTAGGACATTTACTCTTTAAATATATATATATAGGAGAAACACCATAGCAGTCTTCCAAAACCTAAAGACCACCATTTGTAAGATGGTACAGACTCGTAACACTCTACAGCAGCCCTATGCAGTAGAAATATAATGCTGGTCACATGTGTAATGTTAAAATTGTCTAATCACCACAGGTAAAAAGTAAAAAGAAACAGGTGAAAGTAATTTTTATACTATATTGCATTTAACCCAATCTACCCGAAACAGTATCATTTCAACATGTAATCAGTGTAGCACTTTTTTATATTGAATTTTTGAAATCTCATGTGCATTTTACATTTGTAGCACATTTCAGGTTCTCCACAGCCACATGTGGCTAGAGCTGCCTCACTGGGCAGCCCAGCTCTGCAGCTCACCAGGGCAGAAGAGAACCAATTAAGAAATGTTAGGGAGAGAGAATTTTTTAATACAACTGCCCAAAAACAGAGCAGGTCTCTATAAAATGATGAGGCCTCTGTCATTGGATTTATTCTACTTGAGACTAGATGACCACCTGTCAAGTGTTATTTAGGCATTTCTGCATAAGATGGGGGCTGGGATGGATAATCCTAAACTCCATTTTCATTCTGAGGCTATGCTGCCATGACCGTCGTTTTTGGGATTTAAGGTGGTTTGAATGGCCACCTTTGTGATGTTCTGGGATAAAGGGACAGCCAGCCTTTCCTAAAAAGGCACTGCCAATCCATGGCAGGTCTCGGCAGCAGAGCCAGTTTGCCCTGCCCCTGCTGTTGCAGAGCACAGCCTACATTTTCCATGAAGAGAGGCCACATGCGTGGCTCAGGCTCTGACATGAGGCTGAGAGAGACTATTATCACGTTACTGAGCTCCACTCAGCCTGGAAATAACCCACCTAAAACATGTGTCTAACACACACAATTAACTGTCGCATTCGTCCAACCAGCTCACCTTTAGTTCCAGTTTTACATTAAGCTCATTAACAGAAAATTGTTTAGTTATGTTAATTAAAAACAGACAGGTACTTTTCCGGAGGGCATCTCAATGTTCTATTCAAAAACAAAAGCAATCGGCAAAGGAAACCCATCGGCTGGTGGGTTGCTTGACCTGCCAGTCCCAGCTACCGATCAGCACACGAGCAATCCGAACTAACCCGGCTCAGGAACGGAGCCAGTCCCGGGGTCTGGCAGCCCACTTACAACTGCAATCCGGAGAAGACGGAGGAGGCACAGTGGAAAAGAGGACAAAAGAGGACACCTGATTTCAAGCCCCACGGGTACCTCTCATTGCTCTGTGACCCTGGAAAAGTGACCAGCTGTAACTTCGGTTACCTCTCATTCTCCCTTTCCACTTGAGGTACCTATCTGTCCCTGCCAGTTATTTAAGTGTTTATAAAACTAAAAAGTCATACACAGAATAAGAAACAAATGTAGGATGAAGTTTGGTTCATTGATGACGCTTTGTAAACATTACAATTCTGTTTTTGAAAGTGGTTTTTCCTGAATGTACATCTATATGTGGTAATATTCATTACAGAAAATTTGGGAAATATATGACACTATTAAGAAGAAAAGTTAAATGACCTATTATCTTACTACGCAGAGCAAACCACTTTTAATGTTCGTCAGTTGTGTACATTTTTTAATGTAATGTCCGTTTTTTTTTTTAAACATCAATTCTTATACACTTCTAACTTCCAACATAACAAAAGAAGCTTTCTTATCAAAATCTCTGAGCTTGTGCCTTTTCTCCGACTATCCTGATTGTCATAGGAGGAACATCTTAAGTCTGGACCTACTCCACAAGAGAAGATAGGAGCCAGGTTCTGGCCTAGCATTTAGTAATAGATAAAAGACTATTAGAGTTAAGAGTCCCAATCCTGCATTTAACAAGTGAAGAAACAGAGAACCAAAATGACTTTCCTATGACCACTCAGCAGACCTAAACCTGGTGTGTCCTTACCACACATATGCTCCTTCCCACCTCACCACACTGCTTCTTACAGCATAACTCAACTTTACACATTCTAGCTAATCTGGAGCCCACTTTTGGCTGGGCCTCTCTATATTTTAAGATACAAAGTAAATGCTTAAATATAACTTTTAGCCCTGGCTGGTGGCACAGTGGATAGGCACCAGCCTGCTGGTTTAATTCCCAGCCAGGGCACATAACCAGGTTGCAAGCCAGGTCTCCAGCCAGCCCCCTAGTTGGAGGCAGGTGAAAGGCAACCATACATTGATGTTTCTTTCCTTTTATTCCTCCCTCCCTGCCCTTCTCTCTAAAAATAGTGACTATAAACCCTGTTTGATAATAGCAAAGTCATTTATTCCATAAAGGGCATTTTATAAAGCCATCTTTCCAAAGAAGAAGCTCAAAAAAAATTGTCTTTACCATGTGCAAAATATCCCCTAATTAACATGAACACTCCTTTTGCTAGGCAATTAAAATGATTTATTCAGAGCTTTATCAGTGTGCCGTAATACCAATCTATGATAAACAGGAGAAATAAGGGCAATATACTATCATCCAAGATAAATATAAGCATCAGGAATAATATGTGCACGTTTAAACAAGTCAAACATCCTTCCTAAGTAACAAGATTATAATATGGAGCATTTGCTTTTCAATGGGATAAAATATGTTGCTGAGTTTTATTTCGATTTTTTTGCAAGGCTAATACTGAAGAGGGAACTTTTCCTGGTCTCTTTGGACTACTTGTCTCCTTGAAACATAAAGAACTTAAAAATGACAGGGACACCTCCCCAAATTCAGGGAAGCAAAATTAGTCACCCCAAGTTCCTAGTTCCCATGTTTCTATATTGCCTGCTGCATCGTGTCATAATTTATGTTGTTTATTAGTACTGTATTTATCTGCCTCTCTCTTTAAATCATTCACATGCCTTCCTTGAGGGCAGTTTGCTCCGAGGATGAACTAACAGTAAATGTAATGATCTCAACACAGCTCCTGAGCACAGAGCAGCCATGGCCCAAGGTTACCCATTGTCATCAGCACCTTTATTATTGACTTTAAATGCTCACCGCTGCCCAGAGCAGAGGCTGGCACACTCCAAAAAATAAAAAAAGGAAATGCGGGTCCTTGGAATACCTGGTGTCTTAAGTCATCGAAGGACCGAACCATTAAAACTGTACCATCTCAGCAGCAGGTTCTCCCTACCTTCTTAAGCAGATCTTTCTTCTCACCGTGAGAATGGTATGTGCCCGATCAAGTCAGAAGGCCGTCAAGCACTGAGGTTATCACGAATTCATGCACGAATGCGGGGGAACAGCGAGTCCCGCGCAAAAGGCCCGTGTAAGGCGACAGTCGCAGAAGCGGAGGAGCTCCCAGCCTGTCTAGAAGCCCCAGGGAGGCACTTCAAGTAACAGCCTTTGTCCTGGGTGTCGAAGAGCGGACGCCTGGGGAGGGGGTACCCAGTCCTAGACGACAAGACCTTGAGCCTTTCGTTTTCTCTAATAACTACAGGAAAACACGATCATTTCTCGATGTGGCCCCTGGGCAGGGTGAACGCTGAAGGGCGCAGGACGAGGCCCGGTGCGGCCTGCAGGGGCTGCAGCGCCCCCTGCAGGGCGGCTCCTGCTTCGGGCCTGGCCGCCCAGCATTCCTTTGTTTTGTTGGAGGTTTTGCGGGAGCCCTTTGCCTCTGCCGGGGTCCATCACCGTCGCCTGCCACTTTGTTAACCTTATGCTCCTGCTTGTCTTTGCTCATCTTATCGTTCTGTCTCCTGTCGTTTGTCTTTACTTCTGCCTCTGTCCTAAACCATTTGAAGTGCTTCTTTCCCTCATTCCCAAGTATCTAAGTTACTTAGCTTCAGCTGAGGGTTCCTCAAACTCTGGGGTACCCACTTTACTGCTGCTTCCAACGCAAAAAAAAAAAAAAAAAAAAGTCTCTTTGCCACCAGAAAACTGTTCAATTTCTTACTTCCAGGTTTGGCAATGTTTGAGGTGCCAAAGAGCAATTTTTGAATAATTAAAGCCTTATGTAGGTAGCTCTGGGGGACATTTTATGGCTAATAAATCTTATGAAATACTGTTAATTTAACTCCCCTAAATAGTTCTCAGAAATCACTGGAGCTGCAATTGATATATACACAACGCACATACATTTTATCATTTACAAAGGACTTCTGCCTTCCTCTACTTTTATTTAAGTATGAAATGAATGTTTTTCACAAAAATAATTTAATAAAGCACAATGCATGTGAATTCTAACTCAATTCTCCCTAATTCTACATATTTAAAGAGCCTCACACTTGTGGACTATAGCTTAATGCCTTCCCTTCCAATTCCTGAACTAACCAAAATGTCACTTTTATGCCTCGAACACCTCACCTTTATGATGTGTTTTGTAATTACCAAACTCTCACATACAAGATTTTATTTACTTCTTTCAACAGCTCTGATTTTTTTTTTTTTTTTTCTTCTCATTTTACAATTGACAAAAAGGAGGCAGAGAGATGCTGGGTATTTTTTCCCTGGCCTCACAGCTTAGCTGTGAGCTCCAATGGCCACTTGGATGCGGGATTACTGAGGGTCAGACTAGGGCATGTCCCAAATCTGCCTTATTTGTCATTAGAAGTTTAAAAGGCCTTAACATTTAAGCTCTGGAGCCTTGTCTCATATTTCTCTAATAAGAAAAGTAATTGCCTCTCCTTTCCATTCTTTCTTCTAATAATGAAGAACTCCTGCAACCATGATTAAACTAATGCAGAGGTCATGATAATTCTCATTTCTCTCTTACTCTAAGCAAATAAATACAGCTGATGGACTTGATGCTGCCAGGGGAAAAAAAGGTGCAAGGGTAATAAACCCTGTAAATTTCTTCTCGTGGAACAAAATTGATACCCACTGCCCTAGCCAGGTTCCATAGCAGCATACCCTTCAATAGGGATTCACGCACATCATGTATTGAAGTGCTGCTCCCAGGAGAAACTGATAAAAGGGTACAGAAATCAGGACAGGGAAAGGGAAGGAGGTGGTGTCTGGTGAAGACTACCTTTAGCCTGAACTTGAAGGGAAATCGACAGACACAGAAGTCCTGCCCCACTATTTCAAGGCTTCCCAGAGTCCACCTACCTTGGGAGCAGGATTTTGTTACCCTACTCCAGCGTGACACAGGCCATGAGCTAGGCCAGTAAAAGAAATTCTAGAGCAACTGGATTAGGCAATAATGATAATTATTCAACAACAATAAAAATAATTTAATAACTATCATTAGTTGAATGTCTACTAACAAGTCTCTTACCTATATTATTTCCAGCTTTTACAACAGTCCTGCAAGTTACTGTTTCCATTTTAAAAGTGAAAAAGCTGAGATATAAAGAGTAATGTGACTTTTTTTGAGCTCCCAGAGCTGGACACTGGCAGTTCTGGGGTTAAATCCTTGTAAATCCTCATAAATCCTTATTTGACTCCAAAGCCAGTGACTGCTGCTCTGTGATACTAGCTGTAGTTCTAGGTCAATGCTCAACAGTGGGATAAGATGGCAGTCAATATTCTTCCCTAGAGATACCGTCGGGAAAGCCTCCTGTACTAAGAAGAAAACGCATAGCAAACACAGTGAAAATTTCTGCATCCATTCAACAAGTATGTATTGAACACATGCTATGCCTTTGATGCATTTTGGACACTGGGATACAGATAAGTAAGATAGGAAAGATCTCTGCTTTCTGGGAGCTTACATATATAATAATAAATACGGCATTTCTAACAGGATACATGATATATGGGAAAAAAAAAAAACAGAATAATGGGATAGAGAGGAAGGTAACCAGAGAAGACCACTAAACAGAGACGATGTGTGAGCCAAGGTCTGAGGAAGAAAAAATAGAATGCAATGGGGTAGTTTTGAAGAAGAAAATTCCAGACTAAGGACATAGCAAGCACATGGCCCTGAGAAAAAAGGAAGCTTGGCGTGTTTAGGAAGAAAACGGACAGTGTGGCTGGAGTTCAGTGAGCAAGGGAAACACAAATGTAAAACTGGGATCAAAAAGGTAGGCAAGTCCATACAGCCTTGGAGACTCACATAAAGAACTGGGATTATTCTTCAGATGGTGCTTCAGGCAATGGAGTGACATGATCTGATAAATACTTTTTAAAGATACTTTGGCTGATTGTGAAGCACTAATCCCTTGGGTGGGGGGTGGCAGAGTGAAAGTGGGGAGATAGCAAAGTGGTGTCATACACAGTCCTCCAGATGAGCCCTGATGATGATGTGTCTGACTATGGAGAGAACAATAAGGGTGACAAAGAAAACTGATGCTGAGTTCTGTCTCATTGTAACAATAAGTAGTAGTATACATAGATATATGACCTAACTGGTGAAAAAAAAAATAAGCCCTAACCAACTCTTAGGAATTTATGGTTTTAGTAAAATTTTCTTTTTAGATTAACACCTTTTCATCAAAATTTGTAATTTACAATATGGAGTCAGTCTGGAAGAAGATCAGCCATTGTTAATACAACAAGAACGGATTGCAAGACCTTGATGAACCTGACAGCAAAGGGAAGTGGACTGGAATGCGCATGTGTGAACAAGGATGACCTCACTGTACTAGTCAGTGGGGGTGGTAAACAACGCTGAGTAAGCATGTGTACTGTGTGGCTGTCACATTCAAAATGAGCAAGTAGAGCAACGAATCTGCATCAAATTTTGCACTAACCTTGATCATTCCTCCATGGAAACTTCAGATGATTCAGAAGGCCACGGCTATGGGCAACTGGTGATGGCAGCTTCATCACCACAACATGCCTGCTCTTGCATCACATTTGCTACAGTTTTTTAGCAAAACATCAAAACACCCAGTTGACTCAGCCCTACTACATCCCAGATTTATTACCCTGAAACTTTTGGCTTTTCCCAAACTAAAATCACCTTTGAAAGGGAAAAGATTTCAGGCCACTGATGAGATTCAGGAAAACACAACAGGGCAGCTGATAGTGACTGGGAGAACTGTGTGAGGCCCCAAGGGACCTGCTCTGATGGGGACTGAGGTGCCTTTGTCCTGTGTACAGTTGTTTCTTGTATCTTGTATCTTCCTCAATAAATATCTCTGTTTTTCATGAAACATGGCTGGATACCTTCTGGAAAGATCTCATATTTGTGTTATTTTGACCAAGTATATAAATAAGTAACTGTAATGATAACTAAATCTAAAAGAAGTGTATGAATTTGTAAAGCCTTGTAGTAATAGGAATTTTTAAGTTTATTTTCAATTTATATACATAATTTAGTTATAGGGAAGTTGGTAGAGTGATCAAATATGTTACATGGGAAAAATTTTGTGAAGAAAGTTGAATGAAAGTATAAATTCAAGGGGAAAAGGAAACAATGTATAATTTCTAACTGTTAAAGCAGACTGTGTGTTTTCTAAATGGTTGATGGTATCAGCTTTCGATGGTGTTTAGATTCCACTGAGCACATTTAATAAGAGCAATATAACAGTTTTAAGATGTCAATATTTATAACATACTGGGAATTCTATCCCTAGCAACTATTTAAACTTATGGTGAAAAATATACATGCCATCTCTAAAAATGTGCAAGAGTCTACAAAATTTTACAAAATTCTTTTAAGGGCTATAAGAGCAAAAATGTTTGGAAACACATGAGTAAGCCAAGAGGGGGTAAAAAAGGCTTCATAAGGGAGTGGTCAGCTGAGTTGACTGCTGCCGAGAGATCAAATGAGAATACAATTGGACTGGCAACAGAGGTTGCCATCTTGATTAGAGAAGCTATGTACAGTTAAGGGGCTGGAAACAGCTGGAGTAGGTTAAACAAAGGGTGAGAGAAGAGAATGTAAAGACAACAAATAAAGTCAACTGTCAACAAATTTTGCTGTGAAGGGAAGCTGGAAAAGAGAATAGTAGCTGGAGGGATAGGTGGGTACCTACAAGATAAAGGAGATAAAAAAGGAGGTAGTAGAACATGTTCATATGCTGGTGGAAAGAAGCAAGTAGGGAAGGAAAAACTGGTAAACATGAGAGAAAGCGGACGAGAAGGCAAAAGTGCAAGGATGCACTCCAGAGCACAAGTGAAGGGTGGACGGATCTCCCACTGTCATAGGAAGGAAACATAGGATGGGAGTATAGAGAACAGCTCTGTTATGTGCACAAATGAAGAGGGTGATGGTTAGTGAAAAAAGTTGTAGGATTAAGGGATCAGAGGTCTTGATATGGTCAAAAAATTATTAGCGTGAAGACAACAGAGTGAGATAAAAGAATAGAAAACACTGGAGAGAAAGATGCTTAAAAATGGTATTTTAAAGGAGGTACAATTGTTTAATCAAGCAAATTGGTGGTGAGGTGGATTGGAGGAAATTAATTGAAGGTGGTTGAGAAGCTGAGAGCCCAGGATATTAGATGGATCACCCACATGGATGCTGACATCACCATGAATAACAGGGGTAGGAAGAAGAAGAAGACAGTGAACCAGTCACCAGTTTCATAAATAAAGGGGTATAACTGGGAAGCTAGTAGAAGAGGGCCCAAAGAGAATGCTGGGTGAAACAGAATGATGTCCTAAGCTTTAAAGATTGGGGTTTCTGAAAGATGAAGAAAGACAAATAGTTTCTGATGAGCAATGGGCCGCCAGGAGGACATAACCCATGTCAATAGCCTGAGGTAGATGGAGCATGAGAAAAACAGCCAGCACTTGAGACAAATTCCAGGGAGGGAATTTGCAGGTGCAGCAAGAAGATCTAGGGCATTTCAGAAAAGAAGCTGAGGATTCAAGACAGTTTGCTGATGACAGAGTGCAAACCTTCACGGAGGAAGGGTGATGATGATGGGTGGCCCAGGATGCTAGCCCTTCCCCTGGTGATATCAGCAGATGGAGTCGGCCCTGTTGGCAAGACACACCATCCATGCATTCCGAAGTCCAGATTTAGCTGGAAGAAACGTGGGCCAAGTGTATGCTCAGCATCTTCATTTTTTACTAAAAGAAAAAGCAATTGATGTGGGGGAATTGGTCAAAGAGAAACTGTACTTGTGAACAGTCTCTTTATAACATCTGTGTGTTTGTTTTCTTAATGTTCCTGCAATTTGGGTATGCCATCACCAGGGAGTATGACATGGTTCTCACTCTGAAAGTGCTTATCATCCAGTAGGGGTTTAGTATGGAAACCCCGTAAGTTCCATAAGAGAAGTTCAAGTCCATTCTCCTGTGGATGAGAACAAAGCTAACTGGAGGATGAGAACAGACTGCAGGGAAAAGAGGCTACTTGGGATGGACTTCAAAGAATGGACAGGAATTCA
Source organism: Noctilio leporinus (assembly GCA_004026585.1). NCBI lineage: Eukaryota > Metazoa > Chordata > Mammalia > Chiroptera > Noctilionidae > Noctilio > Noctilio leporinus. The sequence continues at coordinate 924,894 of PVIW01000006.1, forward strand.
GCAGGAGAAAGGGCATATTCATAGCCATGGGACTCGGTCCTCAGGCATCAGTCATACTCCTTTTGGGGTCAGAAGCCCAAACTTAGGTCACAGCCAATTTCCTTTGACTGTATCCAAACTGATCAGAGAAGAATTAGGTGTTTGCCTTCTCCATGTCCCAACACAAAAATATCTGCTGTATGTTGACATATTGAGTAGGGGGAGGGAGAGAAGAGAGACAGAGGGTGAGACGTCCTCATGATGTCACTAATAATGGAAAAGCCCATCTAGGTCTTTCCAGTTCTAGATTTTACTCTGAAATAGGTGTCTACTCTAGAGATACCATTCATGACATGTTTCCTTTTTTAATTGACCCTAAGTGATACATAGTGACTGCTCCTAGTGCTTAGCTGATTTCTATCCTTGGCAAAGAGTATTAACTTCAAAAACAAAATGTTTTTCCCTCTCCCAGCATTAGAATTTATAAAAGATGTGTCCATAACTGGACTCTTCAAATAAAATTATACACATGATCTCATTTTACCATTAAAACAACCAGTGAAATAGTAATACTGTTATCCCCAATTTACAGATTTTAAAAAATTGAGCCTCAGAAGTGTTGAAATTTTAACTAGCTTCATCAGATACTCAACAACTTTTTTTTAAACATTTACAAAGCTTGTTTGTCCAGTTTTATTTCTTATGCCTTCATGCAATAATCACGCAGAAGGTAACTACTACCATAGGCACATGTAAATTCATAATTTGACTTTACAAATGCATATTAACTACAGATCATGCTATCTAACCTAAACCTGGACTAATTGCTATTTCTATCTGTTCAGGATAATTGCAGATGCAAGAATTACAATTCTGAATTTCTATTTCAATTATTATCTTTGTACCTTTAGAAAATAGAAATTGCTTACATTTCATACACACTTCAATTCCATAGATTTTACTTATAATAAGGAAATACAAGCTCTGGCTGGTGACATAGTGGATAAGGCGCCAGCCTGTGAACCCAAACAGGTCTGTGGTTCAATTCCCAGCCAGGATACATAACCAGTTGCAGGCCAGGTCTCCAGCCAGGTCTCCAGCCAAGTCCATAGCTGAAGGCAGGTGAAGGGCAACCATACATGGATGTCTCTCTCCTTCCCTGCCTCTCTCTCTTCCCTTCTCTCTAAAAATAATTAATAAATACATTTTTTAATGTTCTTATTCAGTTTAAAAAAAAACACTTGACAAACTTTAAACCACTAAATAAGTGTGATTTGTTATTAAGCTATTATTTCAAAACAAGAGAAACTCATCTGATTTTTTTCCAAACAGTCATACTTCTAATCCAGAAAAACAACCTAAAAATACCAGTTAGTGAATGTGTTGATTGTTCTTCCTTGTGCTAGTCACTAGCCAATGTCACTGCTTGGCCGGGCCACTCCCAAACGGACACAAAAATGTAAGTTTCTGTTCTATACAGACATTAATATACAGTCTGGCAAACATAAAAGGAGGAAAAAAGGATAATTTCAAATGTGTATTTTACAATAACTATACCATATACTTCTGAGAATTTACTTAAATCAATATTTTAAGTCATATCATTGCCCAATTCTATTAGCCAAATGTAAAGGGCTCACCGTGGGGCAGAGCTAAAACACTTGCTAATTTATGTTTATCAATAAGGGCGTGGCAAGAGGAGGAAGATTCAGGAGTGTGAGCTGTAAAACTTGGAACTGAATGTCGCTGCAGTGCTACTGGGGGAATATGGTTGGAAGCCCTTCCCGAGGTGGCTGCCATCTGGGCTGGCAGCCCATGCCCCTGTGCCCACCTCCCTTCCCAACAGACACAACACACACAGTCCCGTGGTTCTGTTTACTGGGTCACTGACAGTCATCGGTCAGAAGCTCTGTTGCCACCAAGAGAACCAACTGGGGGAATGACTGGAAAGCTGCAGGAACCCTACGGAGTCCACCAGAGCCTGGTGACCAGGCGATGGAAAACACAGAAGCTCAGGGGCTCTGTGAAGCAGGGAAGCAGGTACACTGGTGGCAGCACGAACCCTAAGGCCGGCACACTGCATGTTTTCACAGCTTTTTCTTACAAACGGGGCTCAGCGACCTAGAAGAGACGGATTGGCCAAGATCAAGTTGCATGGCGGTTTGCTCCCTGGCTGTGCAGGGAGAGGAAGGAGGTGTCCCCTTTTGCTTCCTTACAGAGAAGCATCTGGATGTATGTTCTCACCAAGCTGTCACATAATTGGGGTAAAGAAATTCTCCGAAGAAAACTGGTGCTCTAGAAGAGAGCGAATGAGTACTAGGCAGCCAAAACCTGATGAGTATTTACTAATGTAAGGTCAGGAAGGACCGATAATTAAGGACTGCAAAAGAGTGGGAAGGATTCTGAGAGGGCAGCTACAGGGATGTTAAGCATAAAAATAGGCTTCCATGAGCACTTAACAGGTAGCAGGCACTAGACTATGATTTAGTTGTTCCTCTATTCAACCAGCACAACTCTGTGCAATAGTGCTATCGCTATTATTTGTCTTGCCTTAATATGGGGGGGGGGGGGGACACAAAACTCTGAGGTTTATTAAGATAAAGCAGGGTTTGGTTTTGTCTCTTAACCTTGGCACTATAGACATTGGAGCCAGAACACTCTTTGTGGTGGGTGGCTGTCCCGTGCATTGTAGAATGTTTCAGCAGCATCTCTGGCCTCTACCTACTGGATGCTGCTAGCACCCCACCTCCCAACTGTGATACCCAAATATGTCTCCAGACATCAAATGTCTTTAGGGCAAGATAACATTGCCCCTGGGTTGAGAACGACTGAGATAAAATCATTTTCCCAAGTCACACTATGTAAGCATTGCTCCTAGACCAGACCAAAACCTAACCCTAAATTGCTAACCATGTATATGGCACACGTTACAGTTGACAAGGCATCCATAGTCAGGTTATTCCACTAGTGTCTGGGAACATTTCTGTGGTGAGAATAAGATGGGTTGGTTGCCCTCATATTTCCTTTAAGGAAATGAAGCTTCATAGAGTTTGTCACTTGCCTAAGATCTCTCAACCTTAATTTGTCAAGATACCGCTCAAAGATCTCTTTGGTTTGGTTTGTTTTTTAGTTTAGTTATTTTTCTCTGCAAACCCAATATTTTTTCCACTCTGACACAATCTTACTAAACAACGGAGTTAATCTTAGGAATAAATTTCTTGATCAAATATTAAAGAGAAATAAAAATTCTCCTTGAATAATTAAGTTTAACTATTTTCAAATAAATAGAATCAAGCAGGGTGAAGGAAGGAAAGAAAGGAAGGAGGGAGGGGAGAAAGAAGGGGAAAAGAATTCACCTGACCGTTCTGAGGTTCCATCCTCACTCTCACCCAAAACAGGCCTCAAATGTGTATCACAAGCTCCTTTGCATCCCAGAAAAACTAAAGGGGAAGGGACCTTTGGGTTTCATTACAGGGTGGCCCCATATCATTGTAACATGTTTTATTTCTGACTCAGGGAGCACTGACTCACAAATACCACTTTACCACTGAGCCTTTCACTGAAGGTCTCATGGACAAAACCAGGTCAAACAGGAGGCAGCCTGGAGAAAGAGATCGGATGAGCTCATGGCCTAGGGCAGAATGACTGCAGATGTTTGGGAAGGAAAGAGTCTGACAGCTGGGATGTTCGTGACTTCGAGGCAAAACAAAACTCCTGGCTAATTGGGAACCAAGACAATGCCTAAAAAGAAAACAACAGCCTTGGTTAACAACCAGAGCTCTCAGGCCTGGCCTCATCTGCTCGGAGGTGGGGGGATGCCCAAGAGCCCCTGGGATCCTGATGCCCGTTGTGTCAAGGCCTCCCTTGCCTACCCAGCTGCCAGCGGCCATGTCCAGTCCTGGAGATGCAGCAGCTGGCCCAGCCCTGGTACACTGTGACTGTCGAGAGGCGGGAGTGGGCAGCGGGAGATGCGACAGTCATGTGAGGAGAACACCCAGGTTAAACAGTTTACAAGCTCTTCTTTCCTGCCTCCCTTATGTCATCACCCAATGTGGAACGGCAGACAGAGCCTGTGAAAGTCAAGAGACCATAATTCAGGCCCCGCTTTGACTTTCAGTCTTTATCATGTATTTTAGCGTCAGGTTCTTCATCTGAAAAACTAGATAGGTGTACTGTTTCCCAGGATCGTGGGATGACGAAATGAAGGTGTGTATGCAAGGTACCTAGCGTAACGCACGGCCTACAGTAGAGGGTCCTCGATAAAGGCTATTCGCTGCCTCCCTGTAGAACCCAACACTCAGACTCTTGCTCCCACACCGGCCTCCCCTGCTGCTGTCAGTCAGCATCTACCAAAGGCAGTTGGGCAAGTTTAAATTCTGCTCCTCCACCCTCCTCAGTTCATAACTCCCCCAAATGCTCTCTCTTTTACTTTAAGGATCTTTTCTTCCTTTCATGATGCAGCCACTTCCGAGAATTCTTCAATGAAAGCTCTGACTTAAGTAGAGTGGCACTAAATGCTATTCCAAGCAATTGCTTTCACAGTGAACTCCTGGCACCACACTGTATTGACTCAGTTCTTGTCATACACAGAATAATTTCAGTGCATTCACTCCCTGCCCTGCCAGAGCATTTTCTAACTGATGTACATTCACGCACACCAAGTCATATATCTCTACATTAGAGAGAAGTTTAGCAGTAAAAGAAAGAAAGAATTTGGGGTAATATTTTCTTTATCTTTTTAACTGATTAGACAAAATAAAAGTCCCAGGAGATGGGGGAAATGTTTCTTTTTAAAAAACCCAGATTAACAGATTCCTTAACCAACGGCTACAAGCAGAAATATCCTAAGTAGTTCATACAAATACTTAAATACCTGATTTCCCTTCTTCTCCACAAGTTAAATGGGCAGACCCAACCTTATTTCCTCCTAGTAAAAACTTCTGCTCTCAAGAGAGAAAAAAAAAAAAAAAGACAGAAGCCCCAGAAACCCATTTGAACTAAGTTGTAAGAAGCTGATAGACACTGAACTTTACTCCTGGAGGTGGTTGCTTTTCAAACCGGAATCTAGACCTATACTGGATAAAGTGTGTAGACATCAGCAGAGTGAGATTCGGAAGAAACCAAAGAGCACCCTTCCCACTACCCCTGGACAGTAAGAAATATTCTTCCCTTTGGGGTTCGCTCCTTGGCCTTCCCCAAGTGTCTCTTTGTGCGGTTTTAACAACGGATTGAGGGAAAGAACGATGCAAATGGGAATCATCCAGGGCTGCAGGGAAGTTTGTCTTACTACATGCTATTGTACAGGGCAGCTTTCTTCCTCAGTCATAGCAAGGATGCAGAGCTGTCTAGTAGTCCCCAGTGTCCACATTCCTCCTTTTCACCCTAAGAACATTCTTTACCTTCAGGAACAGAGGTACATCCCCAGAGCTAAGTACCCTTCGCTGCTAGATATGGCCATAGGACTTAGCTCTGGCCAACAACAAGGGTCATGTGGCAGCTGCCAAGAACTTAATTAAAAAATAGTACCCTTGTCAAGTCTTCTCTATCCTATTGATGAAACACAGTGCTCACCGTGATGTCCCTGAGGAGTGGCCCACCCATGCTGAGGTCGCCCAGTAGAGAAAGCCTAGAGCCCCGAATCCATGAACACCAGCGCTGCCCTGACCCATGTGCCTGCACTTTTACACAAGACAGGAAAACTTCTGTCGTGTCCAAGTTATTACTTGGGGTTCTCTCTTACTTACAGCCCAACTAAAGCAACAGATGAGTATAGGTTAATCCTGCAAGCCTACTGGTTGCCCCTTGGGTTTATCTGTGCTCTAATTCAGCTCAGACCTAGTGGACGGACCAGCCTGGATAAATAATCGATATGTTTATCACATCTTCTTTGGTTAAATGCCAGACGGCCAAACCATTGCCCATAATAAAAGTTGTAAAAAACAGTCTATTTCTAAGTTGAGAGAGCCTTGCACCCAAATCCATGTATGCACTCCCACACGTGTGCTATAATATATACACACTTCTCACTGAGATAGCAGCTACCTAGGTGCAAAGCCTTCTTTCCAACATGTCACATCTGGGTCAACTTCAAGAGCCAATTGCCTTTTTCACTTTGTCAAGAAGTAGAAAATGACTCATTGTATCTAAACGGGCTTAAGTGCCCCCTGATTTATTTACCTATCTGCATTCAATTAGAAAAGTGCCAGTTATTTTCTATTTATTTATAGACGTCATTTTGGTTGTGCCGGTGCTTTCCTGCATGTTGTTCACTTCCCCGGAGCAGAGAGGCGTGTTTACAGAGCCCTTACCCGTAATTAGTGTCACTCAGTGGAACAAGGCACCTCTGTTTTGTACCTGCCACAGCCGTCATGCTCTCTTCAGAATGAATTGCACTGATGGACGACTCGAGTCGCCCGTTTCTTCGGAAAGTAGCATAAAAAGTGTTATGGCAGGGCTGGCGCTCAGGGAAGCCGTATCAGGTGTTACACTACGGGACAGCCCAAGCGCAGAGGGCGCTTCCTCCGTTCCAGTTCCAGTTAATTATTCCTGTTCTTTTCAATAGCTCCATGTCATAAAAACGTGGCATGCAGTCAATTCGGATTAGCTTTCTTCTGTCAGGTGACAGCAGACATCGGACAACACGTTAATCAGAGGACTTGGCTTGGGTACCCTACATGTAACTACCCTCGGCCATGTTTAAGTGGAGGGGGCGGGGGCAGGGAAAGCGTTTTTATGGGTATATATTTCATTAGAATTCCAATAAAAGTGCCATGTCTGTTTGCAAAAAATATAACCTCACTGCTGTGTTTAATTTTTCTTTAGGACACTTCTCTGTTAACATAAATTGTGTTAAGGAAAAGCACGTTCTCAGTAATATTTCTCTCCAAACATGAAGGCTTATTAAAACTTCAAGGTACCTTAAAAAAAAAACAATCATCATGATCCTCTCTACTATTGCTTTTGGTGCCCGAGATCCAGCCACAGGCCAAACAGACTCCATTCCGATGCCATGCCAAGAGTGGGCAGCAGGAAATGAAGCCGCGGCTGGAGGAATCCCCCAGGCCGCCTCTGTGCCAGGCGGAGCAGGCACCGCACTGCACAGGCACATTTCACCCAACGGGAGCAAAAGCCTCGCACAGCTCTGCCTTCCAACCTGCCAGTGTAGTAAGTGGACCTCCTTCTCTTGCCTGAAGAATGCAAACAAACAAACAAACAAAAATAATGCAAACCGTGTATGCAGAGTCAAAATGAAAAAAAGAATTGAAAATTTCTTATATTAGATCAGTGATTTTCAACCTTTTCCATCATGGCACACAAACTACTAAAATTCTACAGCATGCCCCAAAATATTTTTTTTGCCAGGATTACCAAAATAGGTATAATTTTGACTCATGCATCTGGGTGACTATTGATGCATATTCATTTTTTAATTTATTTTATTGTTGTATTACATCCATCCCCGTTTTACTCCCCTCTGTCCCCTTCCCCACCCACCCTCTCCCCACCAAATATTGTCTTTTTTTTTTTTTGACAATCTAAGGAAAAAGAGGTCAGTGCCCCTAATAAATAATCTAGTATTACATGTTTTTAAAGTTCTTGCAGCACACCAGTTGAAAAGCACTATTTTAAGATAAATGCACGCCACTTTCCCAGGAATGCTTTCTGCATTCCTAATGAAGAGGTCACCAACACTGGTTTAAACCATAGGCAGATTATTGCTTGCTGAGTAAGACATTTGGAGGTAGCTAGGCCCTATTGGTTTGGAGAATCTGTGACATTATCAGGGATCCAAGCCCTTCCATCCTTCTGCTCCATGTAGGCATTCATCCTTAAGCATGTCACTTCATAGTCAAAGATGGCTCCAAGCATCAGGTGACCTCCTAACATGTCTCTCTCATTACCAAAAAGTTAAAACTCTTTCCCAGAAGCCCATAGCCAAACTGGGTCACATAACTACCCCTCCATGAATGGCTGGGAAAGCAAGGATCTGAATTGTCTTGGTCTCTGAGGTGGGATGCGGATAAAGAAGTAAGGAATTGGGAATGGCTGAGTCAATGACAAAGTCACCATAGGGGGCCCCAGGTAATGCCATGAAGGGGATCGCTTGATAATGATGACCTTGCTCCTCCATTTAATTTGCACTTGTAAGTATGTACAGCCTTAATTCCACAGGCATCCACTCTTCACCCTACAGTCAGAAAGATCTTGCTAAATTTTTATTTCAATCAAGTTCCTCTTCTGCCAAAAATTCTTACTCGCTTTCCACTCATCTCAGAATATAAACTCCTTAATATGCTTCATTATGTCTCTAATAGTTCACTTCTTTTTACCTCTAGAGCTTTCTCAAAAACACCACCCTCTGTGCCTGACACAGGTTATTCTGAACTACTTTCAGTTTTCCAATTGCACCACATTCTCTTTTTTGTTTGCTGCTCTGTCTGAAACACACACACACATGCATTTTCACCTGGGTAATCTCTCTTTTTCTAATGAGATATAATTGACCTATATGTAACATTAATGTCAGGTGTAAAACACAAGGACTGGATGGTTGTATATATTATGAAATGATCACCACAATAAGTCTAGTTAATTTCCATCACTACACATAGTGATAACATATTTTTTGTGATGACAATTTTTAAGATGTACTCTCTTAGCAACTTTTTAAGTATCAATGCAGTTCTATTAACGATAGTCACATTCCTATAATACATCCCCAAGACTTACTTATTTTACATGGTTAACCTTTATTGCTCTTTAGATCTCAGAACGGTTGATTTAAGTCACCTCCTCTGGGGAACTATGCCTCATTCCAAGGCCAAGTTCATTGCACCTCCCATAGACTGGCCCAGAATCCTATGCTTCTCTATCAGCTATGGGATCCAGGACAGGGCTCTGGGGGGGAAAATGAGAGACAGTTCTAAGGGAAAGAATAAAGATAAGAAAAATCAAAACCAAACCATTTTTTACCTATTTCTTTTACTTAAACTGACTCCAAGGCCCTATTCAAAGCTAGGAAGGTATTTGCTATGGCCAAGCAGTGTAGTGCAGTGGAGATGAACATGTGCTGGTAAGCCTAACTATCTCAGTTCAAATGCCGGCTTCATTGCTTACAAGTAGAAAAATGCTGGAATGCTGTGCATATTACTCAACCTTTCTCAGTTTGTATTCTTTTCTGTAAAATGGGGATAATGGTATCATCTACCTGGAATAGATGCGATTGGTTGCCTACTCTACGTCTGTTGCCCCACCTACCACGAAAGGCTTCTGAATAAGGCAAAAGATGGCTCTAAAAACATAGGACAAAGAAAAGAGAGTCCCCTCTACTTCCACTGGGAATTGACATGAAAAATGAAACCGGCAGTCATCTTGTGACCCTGAAGGGCGCCAACCTAAGACAAAGTCACACACTGGGAACAACTGAACAAAAGGACAAAAACTATCCAGGTTTTTACAGTATCAAATGCTAAATTTACCAATTTTGAAGCTGTTCTGCCTTTAAAGCTCTTACTTCTACAAATAATTCGTTTATCACTTAAGTCATTTATAGTTTATATTTTTCCTATTTACAACTGAAAAAAACCTCAAGTAATAGACTCCCTCTGAAGATTGTGAGAATAAAAAGAATGAATATATGTAAAGAGTTCAGGGCAGAACCAGCTCAGAGAAAAACCTTGAGGCAAAATGTCAATCATCATTATCAACCAGGGGACTCTACTGGTCAATGAGGAGAGATGGTTCCCAATGTGGCTTACACCAGTGCAGACAGTTACAGAGACAAATTCCTCAAATGAAGGGACCTTCTCTGGGTAAAACTCACAAATTCCCATCACGATCCTGGCCATTCCTGTGACTCTATGAAGAATAATTAGAATAATTTCTGGTTATAATATGGCAGTCTCAGAAGCTCTGTGACTGTTAAATGATACCAGAATATTACATTTCAAATCATATCTATTTGTTTTTCAAAAAAAATTAAGGAAACTACAATCAGACACTTTAAAACTGGCAAGTATTACTAGTTGCATGTGGTTGCCATGAATGGCCTGGATTTCTAAACCGTTTGATTTATTTGGGGGAATATTAATTTACATTTGTCCTTTTCACTCATCACTATCCCTTTATTACCAAACTTTATTACTGCGGACTATAAATTCCTCCATAGCATATGGACCACATAACTTTCTTGGATACCTAATTAACAGGAATTTTTTTTCCTAAACTGTAATTATAACAAAATATGGTACATTTAGCTTAATTTTCAATTTAATGCTTGAAGGTGCATAGGAAATTTAGCTCCGTGGCTTAGAGATGGGGAAAGTTGCCATGTATACACTCAATTCTAAAGAGTGTGTCTGGGAAACAGATGTTCGTAGGAGCAAAAGAGAGATGAGGATAATGAAAAAGTGTATATGAAATGATATCAATGATTAAAGGCCAGGATGTAGTTCATGCTCATTAATAGACGAGGAGAAAGGCATAGGAAAGGGAAATCTCAAAGTTATCAAAGAACATGAAAGACACTTCATTCTTGGCACAGGCAACCTGCCTTCTTCCTGGCTCCTTCACAAACATCTTTCATTCCCCTTTGTGCAGCCCAGCAGTGTGGACCTGCAACCACTGGATGAGTGTCCTGAATAGGAACTAACTCTTACAAGTTAATGTAGGGGGGGAACACATTGGAAAAACTTAATATTGGTAATCATATAGTCCTAGGGATGTTTTTCTAAGAGATGTGCTTCATGAACATATTCAGGAGCATGGAAGCTATTTAAGAAAATTATAGATTACCAAAAATAAATGTCAAGTGCCTTCTGTACTCATGCATAGGTTCATTTTCCACTTCTCCCTGCCATCCCAGTCACTTATCACAGTTAGCTCCTACTTAGTTTGAGCAGAGATGTATATAACCCACCTTTGGACTGCATTTATGAGTGCCTTAGGAATGCATTTTACTTCTCCCATTATAGGAAGGTGTCTGATGGAAATTCAGAGCTCAAAATCCATGGTACCTGTTTGGACTCTTTACATCACATTTATGTCTATGTGTCATCATCTACACAAATTCAAACTCAAACTACCTTACGAAAAGGTGGGAAATGTACTGGCTCACATATTTAGAAAGCCCAGGGATAATTCTAACTTCAGGTAAGGCTTGACCTGGCAGCTCAAACAGTATCAGCAATAATCCGGCTTCTCTCCCTTTCTCTGCTCTTCCATCTGTAGTTTAGATTTATCTTCTAGCTCCCCTGCCTCACTCCTGAAACTAAGGACTCTCCCTGGGATCACAAGATGAATACCTGACTCCATTCTTACATGCTTATACCACAAAAGCTAGTAAATTCCATGGAGAAGAGAAAGGAAACTGTTACAGAAATTCTATCAAAGGTTCCCTCCCATTTCAATGGATATTACTGGATTAATGGTCTTTCCCTCAAGTAATACTATAGCCAGAGGGAACAGATATGATTGGCTTAAGCCTATTAGAACTGTGAACCAGAAAGAAAGGCAGCGTGTGCAGAGCAGAATGCATTAACACTGTGTCTACTCAAGTTCACCCTAAATGAGCGGCCACTCTGTCACCTCTCAGAGATAACATGATACGGGACACTTTGTGGTGGGTGTCAGATGAGAAAATGGGCTATCCTTAAATAACTGTAACATGGATATTATATGGATATGGGTGTATTTCCTTAGTATACTCCTTAGGTTAAACTTTCTGTGACTCTACAGGACAAAAATCAGTGCTTTATGGCCGTGGCCAGGTAGCTCACTTGATTCGAGCATCATCCTGATATACCAAGGTTGAAGGTTTGATTCCTGGTCAGAAAACATGTAAGAATCAACTAATTGAATGCATCAAATCTTCCTCTTGCTCTCCCTCCCTCCCTTTTCTCCCCCCTCTAAAAATCAATAAAGAAATTAAAAATCAATACTTCATCCTGCCTCCCACCCATGGTTGAATGCCTATATCCATAGGAGAAATTCAAGGCGTTAACTTTCTCTTTTTATTATTTTGATGTCCTATTACAGTTGTTCCATTTTCCCCCCATTGCTCTCCACTGCCCCGCCCACCCATCCCCTCTCAGTCAGTCCCCACCCTGTTGTCCATGCCCATGTGTCATTGATTCTAGTTCTGTTCCCTGATAAGCCCTTCCCCTTCTTTCCCCACTTTTCCCCCTCCCCGCCCCTCTGGTCACTGTCAGTCTGTTCCTTGTTTCCATGCCTCTGGTTCTGTTTTGCTTGTTTGTTTTGTTCATTGGAGTCCTGTATTAGGTGAGACCATGTGGTATTTGTCTTTCACTGCCTGGCTTATTTCACTGAGCATAATACTCTCCAGTTGCATCCATGCTGTCGAAAAATGTAGGTGTTCCTTCTTTCTGCCATGTAGCATTCCATTGTGTAAATGTACCAGTTTTTTGATCCATTCATCCACTGAGGAGAATTTAGGCTGTTTCCAGCACTTGGCTATTGTAAATAGTGCTGCTATGAACATAGGGGTGCATAGATTCTTCTGAATTGGTATTTCAGGGTTCTTCGGGTATAACCCTAGCAGTGGAATCTCTGGGTCAAAAGGCAGTTTTCTTTTTTAGTTTTCTGAGGAAATTCCATACTGTTTTCCACAGTGGCTGCACCAGTCTGCATTCCCACCAACAATTCATAAGGTTTCCCTTTTCTCTACACCCTCATCAGCACTTATTGTTTGTTGATTTGTTAATGACAGCCATTCTGACCGGTGTGAGGTGGTATCTCATTGTAATTTTAATTTGCATCTCTCTGATGGCTGGTGATGTTGAGCATCCTTTCATATGCCTATGGGCCCTCTCTGTATGTTCTCCTTGGAGAAATGTCTGTTCAGGTTCAAGTTGTTAACTTTCTTCTCTAATTGCCTCTGTATAACACCCAGACTATGTCTAAAAAGGGCCAGCTATTGCACCCTTTTCATCAAATAATTCCCCTGTAAATAAAATAAGAACTGACCCTTTTTTGGTGAACATCACGGCACCCTTTTCCCAGAGCTACCACAGAACAAACAAAATTCAGAGATTTTCTCCAGTGTTTAGAGCAGAGTATGCCACGGAGTAGAGGTGAATGAATGTTTGAATATTCCTTTGACTGGATGAATGACTGAATAAGGTACAAACATAGATTTAAAATTAAAAATGGACATGGTCATACCCCAAGGCATATGTCATCTCTTGGTGTCCCGCCACCACTGGAGCTAAGGTCCCTGATGAAGCAAATGACCATTCATAATGACATGGCTTAAAAATATATTTGATTTAAGTCCAACTGGGCCAACCATGGGCCTACTTTCTCAGTTGGTTCATCGGGTATAAAAGGACTTGGAGCAGAAGCAAAATTAGAAAAGTTCACACCTCTCCAATTGGCTCTTTCTCCTAAATTCAATGCCAATGCTTACACACCTCTTTCCCTTTTCCCACCACAAAAGGACACTAGATTGACTAGGGATAGGGAAAATCTGGATCAGAAAAATCTGGGAAATCCATTAAATTTTAAATGTGATTCCAATATGTTGCTAATTTGAGTTGAAAATTACAGAAAGCTAAGAATAAAAGACTATTCCACTTATCTAAGCTTCTTCAGATAAAGGAAAAAATTAAGAGGCAAAAATGAGAAATAATTGGAGGTACTCTTTCACGTGTATTTTCTTGTAACTCCTACGGTTTAACCACCGTCAGAATGCCCTGCTGAGAGCTCTCACAACTTGAGAGTCACAGCAAACGCACGGCTGCTCTCTGCCCAGCCGTCGCAGATGTGCTGCGGACTGTCTTCACTTAGCACAGTTATTGCCACCCCGGAGCCTGGAATTACAGAGCCGACAAGAAACTGACAGGGTCCAGTGCAATAGCGCTGGTAAGCCTGCACCTGGCAACGTTTGTCTGTGGAATTCGGTTTCCTCCATTGCATGTCTTTCCCCAGCACTAATACTATCATTTAAAAATGAGAACAAGAGCTAGGCCAAAGTCAGAGTTGGTTCTGCCATAAATAACCTCATGTTCGAAGCAATTTCTGCAGCTGCCTGGAGAGCCAGGCCCGAGAGGCTGGCACACGCAGCTGCCATGTGCACGGTCCAGTTGGGGAGCGTTCTGTGCATGGAATGTGGCTATTGGCACAGCTTTGTTCTGTACCTGGACCGGCTTGAATTGCTGTCTCATTGCCAGGAAACCTAGCAGACCTTTGGGAACCTGTTAGGAAAAAAGGCCATATATTTCAGATGACTTGTGAATGGAAAGATGGATGCTGTCGGCAAGCCATTTTTGCCACCAGACTGAGCATAAGATGAGCATATTAAGGGTTTAGGTGGTACAGAAAGACCCTTTTCATAGATTCTATTAAGTAATAGCTAACAATAATAACAACTTCCATGTTGTGAGTACCTACTACGGGCCAGGTAGTACGCCGAGAATTTTAGATGTAGTATTCCTAATTCCCACTACTATCATTCAAGGTGAGAGTGTGTGTGTGTGTGTATGATCATTTTATAAACAAAGACGCTGATGTTCAGAAGACTTGCTTGAGGCTAGTAATGTGCCAGCAATGAAAGGCAGACCTAGTTTTCTTCGGCTCCTGAGCTCTCAATTTTCCTTCCAGAGTCATGCTGTCTCCTGCCATGCCTGCCTCCACCCACGTGGAATAAGAAGCCACACAAATAGCTGGTGATCCCATGTGCCCCAAGCCTCCGGACTGAGCATCAGGAGTGCTCAGATGAGTAACACATGCATCTCAGTACAGAGACAAAGCCCACACGCCGCCCTGGGCAGCATCTCATCGCCCTCACCTGGAGAGTCTCTCTTCACACCACTTCCCAGCCCAGAACACCAAGGCCAGAATGAAACTTTCAAACTGGGTGGACCTGGATGGTTTGGAACACGACAATCTCTCCACGATTCTAGTCCTCCCCAGCTCAGGATGGAGGGCTCTGCTAACAAATGGTTTGAATTACAGGGAATTTGAATGTGCTCTCTTTTCTTGGACAGAGTCAATGCAATTACGAAATAACCCCCCTTTTGGAAGTGTGTTGTCCATATGCCGGTACAGCTGAGTCTTTTCATGAACAGCAGACTCCTGACCGTTTCATGCGGAGTCACACCCCCACATGGAGAGTGGACATCTATAACCTGTGAAAAGATTCGAAAGTGAAATTGATGCCGTTGCACTGAAAAGTCAAGCTATTGAAATCTAGACAGTCTGAGTTGGAGGGGAGGGGCAGGGGCAGAGTTAGTATTATTTAGAAAAGAAACAACAGCTGTAGTAATGATACTTGAGGAATTAGAAAAATCTCATAATTTGCCAAAATGAGCTAAATGTTGTGACATTAAATTCTGACATCGAAGCATGCTCTCATGTGAGTTCCCCGCTGCTTACTCACTTATTTTTTAAAGGGGGGAGTTCTTTTGGTATTAGGAATTTTCTATTTTTGGACTCAAATAATTTTTCCATCCACCCTGTAAGTTACATTGAGTTATGCAGAAAGGGGACAAGCCCTTCTAAAAATTAACGAATTAAAATCTCCAGGTCTTAAAACACAAAATGGCTAGACCAACACACTGTAACTCTCACACACACAAAATAAAACATTATTAATATAGTCCTAAGGAATAAAATTGTACTAATGTTATGTATGACAAGTACTCCTTAGAATTAAAATTGCGTATTTGTCCATGGTGAGTAGGTTTGACTGTTTGAACATTTTATAGGATTATGAACCCCAAGGTCAGGATGCGCAAGATTTGCTGGAGAGAACAGAAGGAAAATGTCCCACAGATACCCACGGAGAGCCTTTCCCTTCCCTTCCCTGTCCCACTCAGCTTCTCCCAGTGGGGTTCACGGGCCGCTACCCTATGTAGACTCAGCCACCAGTGCTTGCTCTTCATCCCCATCCCACTCAAGGGCAACTGAGTTCCACGGGGGAGAAGTATGCAAACAGTCTTGGCCAGTTCCTTCTTACTCCCTCCCTTCCTCCCTCCCTCCGTCTGGCCTCCCTTCCATCAATCCAGAGGGATTTAATATAATATTATGTCCTCCCTTTTATGTTGATCCAAGTTCTAATATCCCAGTCCTCTCATTCATAGCCACTGAGCACTCATGTTCCCCCATCAGAACCTACTGTGGTGGATGTTGCGAGGTGCTCTCCAGATCCCCTTTCAGGAAGGAAGGTCCCCCGGCTGCTAAAATATGGCCCTCAGCTGCTAGCCATCTTTGAGAAGTGCTTCTGTTGAAGAAAAGTGGCCCAAAAGTCATACTTCCTTCCAGCAGCAGCCCCATCTAATTGCTGACCGATGTGGGGACATAAAGGCCTGACCCCCTGCAGGTCTCCCTCTCTAAGCCCAGACAATTCTGAGTTCTCTCAAGTTCCCCATGGGGACAGCTAAGGCCTCTGTTAGAACAGAATCTCGGCTAACTTGTCCCATTGCTCTACCCTGTTTCCCTTCTCTTCCTTCCTCAAATATTGATGATGAGATTGTTCCCAAATAAACCTCCTGCATGCTGGGTGGCTTCTCAGAATCTACTTCCTGAAGAACCCAACCTGTGACACCCATTCCTACAGTGACCTCTTCCAGCAATGTGATGTGTGTACCTGATCTTGAGCTTGAACTAGAACCGAGGTCCCGCCTTATCCCATTCCCATCCCTGCAGTTCCAGGGCCCAGTTTCTGCTCAGGGGTCCACAGATGGTCTGTCTCCTGTTGAATGTCAAGATGTGTCACAGCTGCACAGGACCCTGGATGACAGCTGATGATCTGCGTAGCATGTCAGCTTGCCACCTTCCCAGTTAGGCACCCCTTCACTCACCCATGGGCCCCGCACTGAGCATGTGCTAAGACAGGATAATGCTTCTTCCCACCCTTTTGAACATTGTGCCTGCTTCACCTACTGGGTTGAACCTCTGCAATAAACAAGACACATCCTGGCACCTCCCTGCACAAGGGCCTGCCCTGCCCTAAACGGTGAGTTGGGAGCAGGCTGACCTCCTTCTACCACCATCTGACACCCACCACAACAAACCCTGCATGCAGCAAGTCAGGTAGCCTAGTGGCACCTCAAAAGTGGCAGGCGAAACTCAGATATTGTTTTGTTCCTCCTATAACCTGACTTTCAAGAAAAGGGTAAAAGTGAATATAACCCAATGAGCATGACATCAGTCCCCTGCAGATTCCAGAATGGATGACTGAACAGATAACTAATGAGCTGAAGACAGAGAAGAGAGAAAGTGCTGATTGCCAAGAGACTGTAGATCACCCATATTCAAGATGCTATACTCTTGGGGACAATTCAGTTTAAAACAGCAAGCATTTTGGGGGGGCCTTAAGTTTCACATTAGATACTGTACCATTACAGGGAACACAAGACAGTAAGGTGCAAGCCCTGTCTCAAACAGACCAAGACAAAAGCCACTACAATCTGACAGACCTATTGTCCAGGGAACAAGATGTCCACTAGAAATTTATATCAACCAGCAGGGAAGCCTTCTGAGGTAAGAGTAGAGTTTCATCTCTCATCTTGTGCTAGTCAACAAAGCAATCTTAACATGGAAGAGAATGTAAAATACCTGCTTATTAGGTGTGAATGATGGAGGACAAAGTGTAGTTCCAGAATTATCTCAGTGGGTTAAAATAATAGAAGAAAATCCATTTTCCCAATCATAAACAAGGATAAATATAAAATCTTCAAGTCTAAAAAGTTTAAATTAAATAAAAACCAATAGCATAAGAAAAATGTTTACAGTATAAACTTCAATTTAAAAGCAGAAATGACCATGCCTACATGAATACAGACAGGTATGTGAAAATCCCACATGAATTTTATTTTAAGTATATATAATCAATTACTCAAGCACAAGTGAGGAGCACTTCACTTTATAACCATTCAGGTTAAAAGACTTGGCAGTTTTAGTTAATTGCAGGGTCAAAAGTAGATAGCAATCTGCTATCAAAAGGAGACAGCAACTACCTCACAAAGCTAATGAAATTATTGGCCACATTAAAATAAGTGTAATGTTCAAGTCAAAAGAAATATTAGTTCCCCTTTACTGGTGTGGCCAATTTGCAGTACCTAATGTTGACATGGCTAGTCCATTTTAAGAGGGACATTAGTGTCCATCAATACAAGATTGGTTAAATAAATTATAGTAACCCACACAATAGAAACCAGGTAGCCATTAAAGTGATGATGTGAGCCCTGGCTTGTAGCACAGTGGAAAAGGTGCCAGCCTGCAAACCCAAAGGTCGCTGGTTTGATTCCCCAGCTCAGGGCACACAACCAGGTTGCAAGCCAGGTCTCCAGCCAGGTCCATAGCTAGAGGCAGGTGAAAAAGACCACCATATATTTGATGTCTCTCTCCCTCCCTGCCTCTCTCCCTTTCCCTCTCTCTAAAAATAATAAAATAAAATCTTTTTAAAAAATGAGTGTACCTACATTCTTTATTAACATGAAGAGATGCTTATAACCTGCTATTTAGTAAGGAAAAAAAAAGCAGAAGAGCCTATATAATATTATCTAATTTCCTATAAAGTCATGTGTTTGTATTTTTTGAATTTTTACATTTTTAAACTGCATGTTTATAAACATGAAAATATAAGACATGAGACTGTTCTGCCCACACTGAAGAAGACTGCTGGGGAGAGTGGGGAGAAGAGGAGGTGTCCATGGCCATAGCCTCTAGTACTCACGTTCAGCAGAGCAGGCAGCAAGCTCAGGGTCCCTCCTCACTCACTGTTCCCACTGTGCAAACATAAACTGAGCATCTACTATATGTCAGTCACCAGGCTATGCGCTAGGAATACACAAATGAACAAGACACTATGCCTTCAGGAGACCAGGACAGAGTGGAAGAAAGATGGGGTATTTGTTTCCTATGACTGTGATAACAAGTTAGTACAATCTTGGTGATTTAAAAATAGATTCGAAAAAAAATTTTTTTTTTTTAAATTTATTTATTATTTCCAGAGAGAGGGGAAAGGAGAGAGGCAGAGAGGGAGAGAGACATCAGTGTATGGTTGTCTTTCACTTGCCTCCAGCCACAGACCTGACTGGAGACCTGGCTTGCAACCTGGTTATGTGCCCGGCTGGGAATCGAACCAGCGACCTTTGGGTTCGCAGGCCGGCTCCTTATCCACTGTGCTACCAGCCAGGGCTAAAAAAAAATTTTTTTAATACATATTTGCTCTAGCTGGTGTGGCTCAGTGCATTGAGCACCGATTTGCAAACCAAAGGGTCGCTGATTCGATTCCCAGTCAAGGTACCTAGTTGGAGGCACATGAGAGGCAACCACACATTAATGTTTCTCTCCCTTTTTTTCTCCCTCCTTTCCCCTCTCCCTAGAAATAAATAGAATCTTTAAAAAAATAATAAGATTCATTCTTTCAAAGTTCTGAAAACCAGAAGTCATAAATCTGCTTCTGGTGGCTGTTGGCATTCCTTGGCTTGTAGCCACATCACTCCAATCTCCATTTTCAGCTTATTTAGCCCTCTGTGTCAGTATACAACCTCCCTCTGCCTTTCTCTTATAAAGGACACTTGTTATTGGATTTAGGTCCCATCTGAATAATCCAGCTAATCTCATCCTGAAATCCTTGATTATATCTGCAAAGACCCTTTATTCCAAATTAGGTTATATTCACAAATTCCTGGTGAATATATCTTGGGAGAAGGGGGAGGCATCACTCAACCCACTACAAATGGCTAAACAAATAATTAAAATAAAATGCAATACAGTCTTTCTAGAAGTATGTGCAAGGTGTGGCAGCAAGAGAGGGCAGAGACTAAGGACAGGGGAGAAGGTACTCTGGTGTATGTATAGGGATTGAGCCATTTGCTCAAGTGTATCATTCCCACTAGACCATGCATTCTCAGTAAGGGTGCTATTCCTCAAGGGACAGAAATGGTTCTTAAAAGAGAAAAAAAAGGCTAACTTTTTATTAGAAAGAAAACTAAAAGAATAGGTATATATACAGTACACAAACAGATATACAGTGCATCTGTGCTAAAATTTCATGAAGTAGGGGCAGGGGAGCAAGTAGGAAAAAAAATGTCTAAAAAGACCTCTTAAGGGAACAATAATAAAAATAAGGTTGAGGAACACAAACTAGATCAGAATGTCCACAAAACTCAAGACCATCTCATGGTCATCAATGTGTCAGCAAAGTGCTCGGGTTAAGTGTCAATTCATTAACAAATAGATGAAGCTTCAGGGAGACAAACTGGGCCTCACCAGTAAAAAGCAGCACCCTACAAATAGAACTGACTACAGTGAACTAGGTCTGCCCCTCAAGATGGTAAGCCCCTCTATTCTAGAGAGCTTCCAGCAGAAGCTAAAGGAGGATTTTCATTTGCAAAACATCAGGACTGGTATGGAAAATTTTGTTAAGTTTCATCAGCACATGACACACAAATGTCTCAATACTACGAACCCTGTGGAGTAATGTTCAGCTACTGTGGCTTCCAGACAAACCAAGCCCACGTATTGCAAGTGTGAGTGTCTGTGACGTAAGCTCCAACCATCACCTTAGCATTTCTATCAGGAAGGAAATATTGCACAACTGCCTAACGAAAATGGGCACTGTTGTTTTCAACCTGCCCGTCTGCCTTCGCTATTTTGCTTTTGCTGTTCCCTTTTGCAAAGGTCCTAAGGGTATGACAAATTAAATGAGTTCACAAAGAGTGAGAATCTTAGATAAGGCACACTATTACTTTCAATCTGTCATTGACAGTATTTCCTGTTTGGTTCAGCTACAAAGCACTGGGGGACTTATTATGATGAGAGAAAAAGGATCCCACAGCTAAAACAAATTAAATACGGAAAACAAAGGCAAGGCTCTGTCTACAATACTTGCTAAAAGACTGGATTTTTTAAAATTAAGTCTTCTATTTACATTAGGGAATGGTGTAACCCTCCTCTCAATTATCCAAAAATTGGGTAAGATAATTGATCAAAGGGTCTATAAATTTGAGTCACTTAGAGCAGCTGGTGTTTCACAGCCAACGTGTGGGATACCAAGGAAACCTTCAAAACAGGAAATATCAGACTCAACTCGAGAGAGTCGCGCTGTGGTGAATTTGTACTTTCTGGTTTCGCACAATGATTTTCAGATGTCTTCTGAAACCTGTGGCCAAGCAAGGGCGGCCTGGGCCACGCTCACCCTTCGCTGGACTAACCTTGCAGGCGGCCAGCCCGGAGGCCCCACGGAGCTGCTCGCTGCTGCCCAAGCAGATGAACCAGTGGGAAAGGTGTTTCAAATTATTCCACCCTTAAGCGAAAACAGCTCCACCAAGCCTTCGGTTTAAAAAGTACTTAAGCATCTGCTCTTGGTTTGGTTTTCCTTCTCCGACCAGAGCCACACGGGATGGCACAGCCAAGGCTGTGAGGTCTACTCCTGTCTTAACGGGAGGAGAATTTATGCCCCTCAGTCCTGTTAACACCGTAAGATGCCAACGGCATAAATCGTCACATTATGTGAAGAGAGCGGCATTTTTATCGACAAAAGAGCTGTACCCTTTCATGGCTAAAAGCTGACACAAACTTTCTCACTCTGGGGAACTTTTTCCAACGGGGGAAAAAAATGTTGGCTCTGAAATCTCATACACCATATTCCAGCAATTCGATTTTTTAAAAAAGAGAGAGGGAGGAAGGGAGAGAGACAGAAGGTTAAACAAGTTGGCAGTAGGTCAAAAATATCACCATCCTCATTTTTGTAAATGTTTAAAAGTTGAATCTGGATTTGTTTTCTGAGTGCAGGAGCCTTGGGCCCAGCGCCAGCCTGACAGGCTACAGCCCCTCAAAGACTCTTCTCCCTAGTGACACTCGTTCTGTAGCTGCAGGGCCGTGTGAGGGTGAACTTGCAGATGGAGACTTCCAGAGACACAGTCACAAACACAGCCTCCACCCCAGCCTGTCGCCTGGTAGCTGCACAACTATAACCATATCTATACCAAAGATGAGAAAACAATGCAGGAAATGGGGACAGAAGTCATTTCAACTGGCAGACTTGACTATTATCATTGTTCTGTGATAGAAGAGTGGTTGCTCCTTTTCTGCAAGAAATCTTCCCGTACAGTGGGAACACTAATCTGTATTCACCTCTTAGAGGGTGATTAGTCACATAGGGAATGGATTCTTTTTTTTTAATCTTTTTGTAAAATATTTTATTTATTATTTCCAGAGAGAGAGGAAGAGAGAGAAGCAGAGAGGGAAAGAGACTCAATGTATGGTTGCCCTTTACCTGCTTCCAGCTACAGACCGGGCTGGAGACCTGGCTGCAACCTGGTTATGTGCCCTGAGCTGGGGAATCGAACCAGCAACCTCTGGGTCCACTGTGACACCAGTCAGGGCAGGAAATGGACTCTTGACCATACCAGTAAGACAGTCCTTTGAGTGGTAACTTTCACTAGTTTCCTTCAAGCATTGTTTACAGATGCCAAATCAGAAATGACTCTTAGGGAGGAGGAGGCAAAGAAGGGGAGCAGTTTAGTCAAGAAACTAGCATGGAAGAACCATGGACATGGACAACAAGCGGGACTGACTTTGGAGGGGGGTGGGTGGGTGGTGAAGGGCACAGAGGGGAGGAAAAAGGGGATGGCTGTAATACAACTACAATAAAATTAAATTTAAAAAAAGAAATGCCCAGCTGGTGTGGCTCAGTGGATTGGCGCCGGCCTGCGAACCCAAAGGTCGCTGGTTCAATTCCCAGCCAGGGCACATAATCAGGTTGCAAGCCAGGTCTCCAGCCAGGTCCTTAGCTGGAGGCAGGTGAAAGGCAACCATACATTGATGTTTCTCTCCCTCTCTTCCCCTCTCTCTGGAAATAATAAATAAAATCTTTTTAAAAATAAATACATATAAATAAAAATAAAATGGCTCTCGTAAAGGATAGTATCAGTCCTGTGCCACAAAATTCAAAATTCAGCTGTATTCACAAAAATATATTTGCATAGAGTTTTCTGGAAGTGTTACCTATTGCGTAAAGATAGAGGTGGTGACAGCCAAGAGTGCCCTCAATACCCAAAGGAAAGTTTGTCAATGTATCACCACCAAACTATACCTGATCCTCATCCAAAACAAGCAAATCGAATCTCTGGTGGTGGCCTGGATCTGCTTTTAAACCTTCTCCCAAGTGATAAATTTTGATACAGCTTGAGCACCACTGCCTCAAAGCAGAGCGCCCACCGCAGCTAAATCCACACAATGGATTTAGATGGACTCCAGCCCAACTTGGTAGACTCTGTCCAGTCAACAAGGACCCAGCAAATCTTACTGTGATCAGCATTTGGAATGAGCATCTAAGAGCCTTTGGGCAGTTAGAGCATCTTAATGGGAAAGAAGACAAGCCAGGTGGAAACCAGGCCACACCTTCCAAATACCCGGGTCCTGGGCAGTCACACTCCTCTTCTGAAGGTTTTTCTCTGGCCAATGACATTTGAAACCATTCGAAAGTGAGGTCTGTAATTCACCAGAAATGACAGTGGAGACCAGTCAGGCCCTTCTGTGATTGAGTCTGTCTCCACTGCTCTGTGTTTCTTAGTTCCTTTCTTGTGGTCAACCATAGGCATGACAAATAATGAAAATAAAGTTTATAAATTGAATTCTACTGGAAAGGGAGGCTAAAACCAAATGAGGACCTCGGGCTTA
The DNA here is from genome assembly GCA_004026585.1 of Noctilio leporinus. Lineage (NCBI taxonomy): Eukaryota > Metazoa > Chordata > Mammalia > Chiroptera > Noctilionidae > Noctilio > Noctilio leporinus. The sequence continues at coordinate 948,525 of PVIW01000006.1, forward strand.
GATTGAATACAGTTACAGAAAGTTGCCATCCAAAAAGAGTGGCTTATATCCTCCTCTATTCTTCACAGAGTTTGCTGGACACAGCAGACAGCTGACTGATTTGCAGGAAATCCTAGAAGCAAATAGGAGATAGGTCCACATGTGTGAGGGGTGTTACTGTTATTTAAACAGTATGCTTCAAAACAGGAATGCTTATTTTTATTTTTTGATCCTTCAGCTGGTAATTTTGATGGATTATGAGAACAGAAGCTAAATGTAATAAGGGGTCTGAACAAAACCAGACTTGTTTTTTAAAGAAGGAAATGGAATATAAAGTAACTCATTTATCCCCAAATTGAGTCTCTTAAGAAGCCATCTTATCTACCACAGATCAGGCCTCATAAATAATTTCTAATATCTGGGTTAGCATTTTTTTATCTCAGGGGGAGGTGTAAGAATGATTCCAGGGAAATTCTGCAAACTTGTATTTACAGATGTTAAAAATTGGAAGAATGTTTTTGTCAAGACCTTAAAGCAGGACGTGTGGCCACAGTAAACAGGAAAATTAAAGAAAAATTAAAAGCTTGGAAAGGGTCAGGTTACAAAAGCAACAGACATGCCAAACTGCAGGAGACATGGGAAGGGAAGAGTAGAAAGAAATGTCCTAATAATAAATGTCCTAATCAACACATACTATGATAGTGTATAAATTATGTAATTTTAATTCAAATAACAAATTTTTATCAAACACCTACTATGTGCAAGGAACAATGCTGACTTGTTGATGACTATTAGGGCTATGTATTTAAATTTCATGTCCTTTATAAGAGCCCATTGTTTTATTATAATGTAGGAATTAGGATTAAGTTACTCTACGATACATGACATAATGCAGATTCATAGATTTGAAGCGTATCTTGGAACCAAAATGTAACTCTTGGGTACAATCAACACATTAACATACCGGAGAGAAATAAGCGTTTATTTGGTTATGCCTACTCTGCATTCCAGAACCACAGTCATATAAAGTCTGCCAAATAAGGTGTCTATATGTTTATCCAGCTATACCCACCTCTAGTTGGGACTATATGAAAACTGAAAAGGGTACATGAAAAATTACTGAGCTCTAATTCTACAGTAAGAATTATATATAAGTATATAGGTATACTTATGTACAACAAACTCGAAAGTTTAATAAAGACAAATATATCTAGAGCAGAGACACATGGTCTAGGAAAACAGCCATGAGGTCAGATAATCTGCCTGTGCTGGTCATTGGTATATCCATAGCATTTAGCTTTGTGCCTAACATAAGCTAGATATTCAGCGAACACTTTCTGGATGAACAAATGAAATAATGAATGAATACCTACTAGAAAGTTTTAAGCAGTAAACTTGAAATAACACTAAGGCTAAGAACATGGATTCTTAACTGACACGGACTTGTGTAAGTCAGTAGTGCTGTGGCCAAGGACACTATATGACCAGGAGATTGTCTACATATGGAAGGATTGAGCAAATAAATACATCAAGAATAATGGGAGTCAGGTATCTCACTGCTGGAAAAGAAAACTGCAAATATGGAAAGGGAGTTGGCTAAAGTGCATAGTGGTGGATTGGAATTGTGTTATCAGTGTGAACTCATAATTTTTTAGATAGGCAGAAATAGATAGCTAGATAGACAGATAGATAGATCTAGCCCTGTCTTTTGAGAAGACCTAAAAACAGTGATACCCCAGTACAATGAGTACATTTAAAGCCCATATCTTAGCTAATAAATATCATTCTCCGCTAAAAGCAACTAAGGCTTCTTGAAGAGATGGCCAATTCCAGAGAAAGTATAAAATGAGCCTGATACATCTTTTGTGCCAGAACATAATAAAGTACTCAAAGAATAATAGAGATATCTCAGAACAACACACGAGCCAGCTTGGAGGGACTCCTAATGGCCAAGTCTTGAACAATTTAAGGAACAAAATATTGGGTTGGCCAAAAAGTTCATTTGGTTTTTTCAGTAAGATGGCTCTAGTAGCTCTTGGCTGTCTTTAACTTCATTCAAAACAATTTTGCAAGATTGAATTGTGACAACTATCATATTGTATTGCATTTAAACAAAACTTATCAAAATTGGTGAATTTTTGTGTAGCCATTTTAATATTAAAGATGGAAGAAAATGTTCAACATTTTAGCATACTATGCTTTATTATTTCAAGAAAGGTAAAATTAACTGAATCACAAAAAAAGATTTGTGCAGCACATGGAGAAGGTACTATGACTAATGAAACACATCAAAAGTGGTTTGCGAAGTTGCGTGCTGGAGATTTCTTGCTGGACAATGCTCCACAGTTGGAATAGCCAGTTAAAGTTGACGGCAACCAAATCAAGACAATTGAGAACAGTATTAACATTCTACCACATGGGAGGCTGCTGACACACTCAAAATACCCAAATCAATAAAAGCTATTGATGAAAATAAAAAGAGTATCTTTTATTTTAAAGCAAAAAGCCATATGGATCTTTTGGCCAACCCAGTAAGTAATACTAGTAATTGATTATAACATATTGAATAGAATAGGAATTTATGATCCCATAGTGATATAAATAACAAGAGTGACATTTGTATCAGTATCTGAATGAGAAGATTCATGAGAATCCCAGGCAGTGGGAACAAGTGCAAGGTTCCCTTGGTTAAGATGACCTTGGCGTATCTGAGGAACAGAGAAGACTGGTGTGGCTGAAGGATTCGTAGTGGGCACAGAAAGAGGCATATGAGATAAATAGAGAATTGACAAGGTCTAGACTAGGTCGAGTTTATAACCAGCACAAAAAGGTTACATTTTTACTCCCAATGTCACCAGAAGTCTTTTTAAGTGTGCTCTGATTTACATTTTTTTAAAACATATACCTGGTTGTTGTGTACAGAAAGTACTATAATGGCGCAAGAGTGGAGGCAAAGAAATTAACCGAGTTACTATAGTTGTTCCTGCTGGAGAGCCTGATAGCATATGGTAGAGTAATGGTATTGGAAATGGAGAAAGTGGGCAGCTTAGGGATGTATTCTGAAGGAAGTGTTGACAGGGCTTGTTAATAGATTTAAGATGGAACCATAAAGAAAAGAAAAAATCAAGACAATTCCTAGATTGTTGGCTTCAGCAACTAAGTGGATGACACAGCTGCTTACTGAGATGGGATGATTGGGAAAGAGGCAGATTTGGGGGGAAAGGAAATATCAACAGTGCTGTTCCAACTGCCATGATATGTTTGAGCTCCCCATTTAGCGTCCAAGTGATGATGTTAGATAGTTGGCTCTAGAAAATCTGAAATTCCAAGTAAAAGAGCTGGCGACACACATTTGGGAGTCACTGGTGTGGAAGTTATACTGAAGATCTTAAAATTATATGGGATCACCCGTAGAAGTCATATTGCTTGGGATTAGAAGAGGTCTCAGGTATGGGCTCCAAAAACATTCAGCATTTACAGATTTAGAAGGAAGGAGGAGCCAGCCAAGGAGACAATGAAAAACACACTTGCATTGTGGAAGTTAAGAAAAAATTTTTTTTGAATCTCAACAATAAGGAAGTGTCATATAATATAAGACCACTGGGACTGGTAACATGGAAGTAATGGTACCCTTGACAAGAACAATCTCAGAAAAAGGAGTGGGGACAGGGCCCCAACTAGAATGAGTTAAACAGGGGATGTGGGACAAGGAAATGGACAAGAAGTGTGGGCAACTCTTAAAAAGGTTTGCTATGAACAGGGACCCAAAAAATGGAGAAGCTAGAAGGATAAATGGAGTCAAGAAAGGTTTGTATTTTGTTTTGTTTTTTAGGCAGGAGACATTAAAACACATTTTTTACTCTAGGTGTATATGCCCTGGACAGAGTCAGGAATTCTGGGATGCAGGAGAGGAGGTATTCACAAGAGTTAATGAGCTGAAAATGAAGAGGACAGATACAGAGTACAAATAACTTCCTGACAGGATGGAGCAAAAACACATTATGATAAGAAGGGAAAGGAAAGAGTATGGGTAGATTACTAGTGGGGAAAAACAGGAAAATTATTATCTGGCTGCTTCTATTTTCCTAAAGAAGAATAAGATACGGTTATCTATCAAGAATAGGAATGGTATAAGGAACAGAAGGTATAAAATAGTAGTTTTGAAGTAAATATGATTGCTGCTCTGCTGAATGTCCATTTGAGATTTTTTTTTTTTAAAGATTTTATCTTTGTTTTAAAGATTTCCAGGGAGAGAGACAGAGAGGGAAACATCACTGTATGGTTGCCTTTCACCTGCCTCCAGCCACGGGCCTGGCTGGAGACCTGGTTATGTGCCCCGGCTGGGAATTGAACTAGCGACCTTTGGGTTCGCAGGCCGGTGCCTTATCCACTGAGCCACTAGACAGGGCTCTCCATTTGAGATTTGAGACCAAGAGTTTAGAGTAGGAACAGTCACCACAGCTGTTGAGTTTTTCTCCAGCCTGGTGCCAGCGCAGAGTCAACAGTTACGGTTTGAACGAGGATTGGGCTCTGCCAGTCCAATTCAGTAAGGATGAGTATACAAGAAGTAAGGCTGTTAATAATGCCCATAGTGGTGAAACTTGTCATTTAAGCTGAATATAGAGGGAAGTGAGTGCACAACGGGTGATGACTAGAAGGGATGAGTCAATGATTTGGAGAACTCAACAAGGTCAGTAAGGTGGGAGGGGGAGGAAGGGGGAAAGAGGGGGAAGAGTTTAGTCAAGGAACTAATATAAATGACCTTCAGACATGGGCTACCTATGGGGATTGATTATGAAAGAGGGGATGAGGTGAAAATGGGACAACTGTAATACCACAATAAATTAATTTAAAATAAAACAAGGCCAACAAACTGCTAGTGAGTAAAAGACAGAGGGAGGGGTCAAGAATGTGGTCTTGAGAATGGATAGCCACAGAAGGAGAAGACAGGTCTTTGGAGGTGAGACAGTTGAAGGACTGTGAGGCCAGCTTTAATTACAAGATAAATTATTTTGAAATTGGATCTTAGTTTGCTAAATGAACTCTTTTTTCATATTTTCCCACTCCTTCCAAAATGTAAGCAGAATAATTTTAAAAGAATAAAACATACTCAGAAAAAAGTGTATTCTTACTAACTAGGTAGTCCTGAATTTTTTAAAAGCTGTCAGTTTTGCTACGGTGCACCAAATTATCGGGAGGGTTGTTAGGCATTATACAGCAAATCTTTAAAAAATAAAATTTAAACAACATGACAGGTTTTGGAAAAGAGATACCACAAAAGAAAAGAAAAGTTTTTTTTCTTGATGTTTGCACAAGAAACTTTGCCATTTCATTTTGTACTGTGCTTGCAAATTATGAAGAGAGCCCTGGCCAATTATATGTATAATACTGATGATGATGATAATGAAAAAGAAGGAGAGCCCTAGCTGTTGGCACAGTGGATAAGGTGCCAGCCTTCCAACCCAAAGGTCACTGGTTCGATTCCCAGCCAGGGCACATAACCAGGTTGCAAGCCAGGTCTCCAGCCAGGTCTGTAGCTGGAGGCAGGTGAAAGGCAACCATACATTGATGTCTCTCTCTCTGCCTCTCTCCCTTCCCCTCTCTCTAAAAATAATTTTTTTTATCTTAAAAAAAAAAAAGAAGAAAGGGATAAGGAAAAAAAAGAGAGAGAGAGAACCAAAAGAATGTTTTTATTAAAAAGTCAGTACTTCTATGGCATTATCAGGCAGTGTTCCAAGTGCTTCCTTCCTTCCTTCTTTCCTTTATTTATTTATTAAGATTTTACTTAATATTTCCAGAGAGAAAGGAAGGGAGAGAGGCAGAGAGGGAGAGAAACATCAGTGTCTGGTTGCCTTTCACCTGCCTCCAGCCACGCACCTGACTGGAGACCTGGCTTGCAACCCGAGTAGGTGCCCTGGCTGGAGAATCCAACCAGTGACCTTTGGGTTCACAGGCCGGTGCCCTATCCACTGTGCTACCAGCCAGGGCCTGCTTCATATATTTAAACTAATTTTATCCTGTCAACAATTCTTTCAGATAAGTACCATGCTTGCTCCATTTTACAGCAGGAGAGCATGAGGCCCAGAGAGGTTAATTGGCCCGGGCCTCCCAGGTGGTAAGTCTCCCAACCAGGATTCATATCCAGGTAGTCTTACTCCAGACTTCCCCATTTTACCTTGCTTTTTAACATATCAATTATATATACGTGTACCTGCATCTTTATTAACCATGAAAGATAGTACTTCACACAGAACTTCCAGAATATTAATTCACTTTATATAAATCGTCCCCGCTTATCTGCAGAGGATAAGCACCAAGACCCCCAAGGGATGCCTGAAATAGCAGATAGTACCAAACCTTATCTAGTGTACTATGTTTTTGTCTATACATACCTACCTGTAATAAGGTTTAATTTATCAATTAAGCACCGTAAAAGATTAGCAATAACTAATAATGAAATAAGACAATTACAGTAATACACTGTAACAAAAGTTAGGTGAAGGTAGTCTCTCTCTCAAAATACCTTATTGTGCTGTATTCACCCTTCTTCTTATGATGACGTGAGACGAAACACTGCCACACCTAGTTTTGAATCTGGCTGACCATTCCTCACTTGCAGTGAATAGTTTGGTGTCACATGTTTCTAAGGGTCCCTTACTTAAGTCTTCACATAGGCTCAGGGTTTTCCAGTGCAACACGTTGCCATCAATAGGACACGTGTTTTGTTCATGTTTTCCATCCACCATTCGCATGCCCTTTCCATGTTAGCTAAGCACCTGTCACACACTGGGGCTGTGACCTTTGCAGCTGGAGGTCTGAGAGCACAACTACCAGGATTTTTTCTTCCTTCCCAATTTCACAGGAAGATGTGTTCTTACCATAGATCATAGCAACGTCAGCGTAAGCTTTTTGTCTTATTAAGTCAGTAACTGTAGCCTTTTCACCTAAACGCACTTCTCGGCTTGTCTTCCACGTGTCCAAGCTGCCATCACTCCGCCAGCGTTTTCCGACCATACTAAGTAAAATAAGAGGGACTTGAACACAACCACCGCGATACCAGCAGAGTGGGTCTGATAACCTAGACGCTGCCCAGGGACAGAAGATGGGGAGCGTGTGCAGTGTCTACAGAGTGTGCAGCATCCTCAGCGTGTGCGTCGTCTGCATGGTGTGTGGTGTCTATGGCGTCTACAGCGTCTACGGCGTCTACAGCGTCTACAGCGTGTGCAGCGTCCTCAGCGTGTGCGTCGTCTGCATGGTGTGTGGTGTCCATGGTGTCTACAGCGTCTACGGCGTCTACTGCGTCTACAGCGTGTGCAGCGTCCCCCGCGTGTGCGTCATCTGCAACGAGTGTGGCGTCTACAGCGTGTGCAGCGTCCTCAGCGTGTGCGTCCCCTGCCTCTTGTGCGATGTCGGCGTCTACGGCATCTACCGTGTCTACAGAATCGCATGTGCAGCGTCAAGGGCGTGGGGACGCTGAAGCAGGGGATCATTCACGTAAGGGGCAGGACGGTGCGGGGTCGCACGAGATTTCGGCGTGCCTCTCAGCACCGTGCGGAATTTAAAACAAGGATTGCTTATTTCTGCAAGTGTGCACGTAATACATTCAGACCGCGGGCGACTGTGGGTAAATGAAGCCGCAGAAAGCAAAGCACAGATAAGGACAGACAACTGTACTTACGTTCGCCTTGATGCTCACAGAATTTTATCTAATTATTTACTGCTCAATTTAAGGATTGTCTTCGGGTTCGTGAATCCCTGACTAATGGAAGTGAAGAAGCTTGAGTCTGTAGTCTGAAGTGAGAGTTCTGATATTTAAAATATGGTCTTTGCCTACACAGACAACAAGCATAGGCAAGCATAACTTACTTACCAATAATTATCTTGGTTGGGGATCTGGGCCTGCGCTTGGCCTGAAACCTTAATTAAAATTAAAAAAAAAAAAAAAAAAAAGAATCTTCACCACATTTCCTAAATTCTGAAATAGCTATTTATACGAGACTATGCAGAACAGGCTTTTGGGACTCGGGCAACATCCCAGCTACAGTTGAGAGAAGAGAAGCCTGACAAGAAAGTCCGAAGGGCTAGCCGCCCACGTGGCCTAGGTGCTTGTTTGAATATCTTTTCGAACTACTGGCTTTTATCTGCAAGCACCAGCTTCCCTGGACAGGATCCTCCGGTGTGAAATGCCTGTGGATTCCCTGTTACGGAATTTTCTCCTCTTCCGAGAAGGAACTCATTCTCCCATCAGACATCCACAGCCTTTCTTGGGGTTGGTGTTACATTGCGATCACATTCAAGCAAAAAACCAATTTGTAGTAAAACAACTTATAAAGGGAAATTATTTTCATTAGAATAAATATTTTTAAAATATTGCTACTTTACCAGGCCCCAGTCACTCAACAACTTTTATCAATTAACACGGTCTCCAAACACATGCGGTAACATTTGAAAGAAACTATGTAAATAATAATTGTAGAGGCAAATTCCAAGAGTGATCATTCCTTTCTCCATGGTGCTAATCCTGGACTTAATCGGGAAATTATGAAGCATCCCTGCGTACCGGTGGGTTGGGCAATGGGGAAGGGCAAAGGTGGTCGGTTTAACTACTTTGCCCTCCATCAACTCCAAAAATACCCTAAGATGCTGCATGTAGGCTGAGAGCTAAAGTGGCACTTTCATAACAGAAGAAGGTCCAGCCTCTTCTTTATCCTTTGTTCAGAGAGTAACAAAGACAATGGATGCTCTCTACTTTCCACCAAGAATCTTGACAATCACAGAATGACACAACTTCACTCTTATCCAAGGCTGCCCTACAGCTTACCAACATAAGGGGGGGGGGGGGCAGTCAAAGATATGAGGATGCTATTTATTCTCTTGGCCTACCTACAGTGTCTTTTGAAGTTTGAAGCTTTGTGTTTTGAAATTCGAAGTTTATGGGATGCCTCAGGTAAGATGAGGGAGAAACTAGCTGTTTGCTTTCGGACAAGTGGAAAACAATAGCCAGAGGTCCATCTCTGATGGAAAGGCAGTCACTGCTGGGCTCACTCTGGTTTCACACGGATGTGAGGATTTCTCTGCTTTACATTATCATAGGGCAGCCAGAGAGGACTTGGGTAATCTGTACCAGGGTACCCAGCATTTCTCAACCTTTTGAGTGAGATACCAGTTGACTACAGGGAGAAACTGAAGCAGAGACACAGGGAGCAGAAAGCAAATAACGATCATACAAATGCTATCAGGGGGAGGAGATAGAATAAATCTCATAAAACAGGGTTGGTCTCCTTTTGTTTTTGCCAAATACCTACATATGTGGGTGTCCAGTTCATAAGTATGCCAGCCTCTTAAGTCATGTCTTATCTTCAGAGTAAAAAGCTGGCATTTTATGAGAGGCAAAGTTCTGCTTATCGGTGACCCTTCTGGGGGCCACCTCTTCCAGCAACTTTGAGGGACAAGTGTCAGCACTCCCATTTTGAAGATCAGCACAATGAGACTTAGAGAAGCCCCACACACCCTGCTTCCTTCTACCACATGCTTTCTACACTCTGAGTCAACCAGTAATTTTAAAAGTATTTTTGAATGTAACCACAGTAACAGCTGTTCCATTGACTGTGCTCTACAAAGCAGCAGAAATGTGTTATAAAAATAGTAAACTCTGCCAGATAACTATGAAGGGAGATGAAATACCCAAGTTGAGCAAATCTCTGAAGCCACATCCTGGGTACTTCCTGGGCCATGGCACTAAGCTAAAGCCAGTCTGATGACAGGAGTGACCCTGGGTACCCACTGCACGCAGACACTGCCAGGATCTGGCTGTGTGTTTCTATAGCACTCATTGACTACAAACAAAAACAGTATTTAATTCCCAAGCTCCCAATCCTGATTGATTTTTCTCTTTCTTTTTTTCTGTCTTTTTACATCCAAAGTTAAATGATAAACTGTTTATTACTGACACAGCCTTTCTTCCCAGCCCAGCAGCCTCCCAGACAATCTCCTTGGCTCTGGTTTTCCCAGGCGTCGGCAGGCTCATTGTGGCTCCAGTAACTCCTGTGTTTGTCTGTGATTGCTCCAGGCAGATGTCTGAAAATCACCCACTGACAGATTTATGTTTGTCAACCTCTCAAACGCCCTCCACCCCCACCCGCAAACCAGATTATCCTTGTGGGTGAAAGCACTTGGAGGCCAAGTGCACCAAGTCCTCTAAAGCACAGGCAAAGCTAAGCTACAGTATCGCAATGGCATCCTGCCTGCCTGCCCGCCCTCCACTACATTTCCTTATAACCCCCCGGGCTCCTCGGCAACGCACGGTTTCCTGGCCTGCTTTCTTCCCAAGATCTGGAAAGACTTGGGTCTCCAGGCTTTTGAAACAAGATTAAAAGGTCTCTTTTATAGCAACTTGCGGAAAAAACTCCTCAGAGGAAACGTGGTTGGCAGGTAGAAAAACTGGGACCTGTCTCCTTGAAAATCACAGCTGTGTTATCTTTTTCCTCCGCTGATCGCTTCCAGATTATCTTTCGGGGCAGCCTGCCAATTAGCCAGCCCTCCGCGTCGCAGAGCCTGTCTCTGCGGCGCTCAATTCTCTGCAGAAGGGTGCACGTTGGAAGACGTGTGGGCAGGCGAAATGCAGAGCCCAGGGAGGGAACACTTGGAGCGCTCCAGCCCTTCCCAGGGCAAGTCGGCACACGAAGGTGAACCTAGAGCCGGTGCAGGCAGGAAGCTTACTGAAGCCTCTGGACAAGGCCAACACAAAAGCTTCCTTTCTGAGAGGAAAGAGGATTGACGCTGCAAGGGAAAACAGAGTAAGAACACATCCCGTGTGAACCTCGCAATGATGAAACCCGTGGGGGAACAGAACCCTTTATTCAGTGCCTGTCGCCTGCCGTGGGCAAACGAGTTCTCCACGGAGGAGCTGGAAGCTCAGTCTTTCTCAGGCACCTGGCCATCGGAGAGTCTGACCCAGGGGGGCCACCGCTGCTTTGGACCACTGAGCGGGACAGCCCTCGCCATGACGTCTCTGGAAAGATCAGTCAGAATGAGATGGTGGCCGGTCCACGATCTGTTCAGTGAAGCTCGCTACCTGGCCGCATAGTAGGAACAGAGGTATATGGGGAAAGGATTTGTGCTGCCGCCCCTGGTTCGGGTGACAGTGCAAAGCAAGTATGCCCACAGGAAGCCATCGTTATGGCAGGAAGCATCAGGAAATTGAAATAAACACACAACCAATGGTATGTTCCATACCTACTCAGCACCCAGGACAGCTTAGAATCAGCAGCTCCCTAACTGTGCCCGGAGGGGTACCAGTGTCCCACCGGAAATACTTCCTTAAACAGAGTTGAACGGGTTTCTTTAGTGGGGCTCTCCACAGCCCTTACCAGGCTAATGCGCCTGTTAGCGGCGTTTGCCAAGTTTATTGACCACGGCGGGTTTTGTTCACAGCATACTTCTTAAGATCTGATTCCCAGATGCATAGTTTGGGAAGAACTGCTATAGGCTCCCAGTTCAGGGAGAAGGTAGGGACCCAGGGCAACAGTCCCCGTCAGGAAATGTCCATCTGGCTTTCTTCTCCTTGGGGTAGGGATGTCACTGTTCACTGACCCTTACCCCAAACTGTATGCACTACTACAGAGGCATGTGTTGGTGTCCAAGCTGAATGTGTCACACATAGCGTCCCATTCCATCTCACACCGATCAATGAGGCAGGAGTACTCTCCAGTTACCCGTGGCAATGGAAATGAAGCCCAGATAGCAAGGTCGCAAAGCAGTGGTGCTGGAAAGCTCTCGATCTAGGTGGACCAAGGTTCCCATTCCACAGGTAACAGATGAAGCCTTTTAGCGTGGGCCAAGTGGTGAAGACGGATAATGAGGAAGGCACCATCTCCAAGGGAAAAACACTCCGTTTCCTAATTCTTAAATTTCCAACTCTGTAATGCAAAAGAGCTCTGTCATTTTCCCTTGAAGTGTTTTCCTAAAACACGTCTGATTTAATAAGACTGGTTGCCAGTAAAATACTCTGCTGTGCCTCTAAATATTAATTAGCATTTTCCACCAAATATACCCAAAACAATAACCACAATCTTTCCTCACATAGCTACAAAAAGTCAGCAGATTAGTCTCTCTTCAAAGGCAGCAAATACCTGCTCTTTCCTTAGAAACATAGATAGATTTCCTTCAAAATGAGTCCTTGGCTGAAGCACCACTAAGAAATCAGCCCCTAATAATTCCTTTCTGAAACATTCTGCACACTTTTATGGGGGTTGCTTTGGCATGGTCAATATTTTTTCAGTGGTGTCAAAGTTTTGTGCTTACCAACTCCTATTAAAATTATATATTTTTGCAGTTCCCAATAAAACTCATTGTATGGTATGCTAGAATAAATCTCAAAATCTCCCTAAAGTGCTAGAAACTTTCAGATATATGTCTATTAAATTTTTATTTGTCGAGTGAGTTGTGTGTGTGTGCCAAAATATGCATTTCATTGCTAGAATGGTCATAAGTCCACAAAGCTGTGGTAGGACCAGGGCAGAGCACTGAGCTGTCCATCACTAAACATCCACGTCCACAGAGCCGGGAGTGGCTAGTGCAGCCTTCCAAAGGAATTCCTAAAGTGGCTGCTCATGTAGGCATCTCCCACTCCTTAAACACATTGAGCACTCAAAATACATTTGTTCAACTGAAGTGGTACTCCCAGGAATAGAAGATCAGTTTTTCCCCTTTAAAATGGTTTCAGGTTTTTATCACACATAACCAAGTATCAATACATGCAGGTTCTCTTTTACCCTTAGAATAGAGCATTACAAACCAAAGCTAACACAAGTGCTTTTTGTTAAGGCTAGGATAAATCATTTTTAACTCTGCTGTCAAAGAAACAAGACAAAGAGTCTACAGGTAAAGGGGTAGGGAGACCAAGTTCAGTTTACTAGCAGAACTTTCTAGCAGATTAAGTGTGTTAGGGCTATAGACTATCAAAAGATGAGTGAACAGTTTCATGAGGTATGAAGTTTTTGTTGAACATTGTCTAGATCAGTGGTTCTCAAAGTGTGAACCCCAAACCAACCAACTGGGGACAAGTTAGAAGTCAAAATTCTTAGCCCCCACCCCGGAAATTCTGGGGCTGAGGCTTGTGGAGTTTAACAAGCCATCCATGTGATTCTGATGCCAGCTGAAGTTGAAGAAATATTGGCCTACACGACCACTTGGCAAGAATAATGCAAAGAGGAGTCAACCAACAGATGAGTGATTGGACTGGATAGCCATTCAGCCCTGTAATTCCACGAGTCTAATAAGGTTCTTTGGCCTGCATCATTTCCTTTTTGGAAATGATGAACCAACAGCCTACCAACCCTCACGCCTGACCCCTGGACAACACTATGAATTATGTAAAGGAACTAAAGTATATTATCACAGCTGTTATAAGCTCTGACATTCAGATCTCTTGAGGAGCTTTAAAAAAATACCAATACCTGGCCACCCAGAATCTCTGGAGACATGACCCCAGGCCTACCTTTTACCAGGCACTTTTACATTAATTATCTCATCTAAGCTCCACAAGAATCTTATGAGAAGTATTATAACCATCTTCATTTATAGAGATGAAAACTACTCTAAGGCTTATCGTGGTTGAGTGACATGTTCACATTCACAGAGCCAGGAAATAATGCATGAACTGGGATTCAAACCCAAGTCTCAACACCCATGTTCCTTCTCCCCACCCTTCCCCCTCCTTCCCAGGTCAGAGACTTTCTGGATGTTGTGGTCCCCCAAAGCCACATGCTGTCCTCTAGCTACACTGGCCTTGTCACAGCAGCCCTCCAGCCCATGTCCCCTAGTTCTTGCAGCTTTCTACCACTGTACCACCCTCCTCTATGAAGCCCTGATGGTGGGTATTTTATTCTTTCACAAAGATGCTTCCAGTTGGCAGCCCTCAAATCCATCCACCATGAACAAAATAAGAGGCTGCTTTTGGGTTGTGAGATAAGGGCAACCAGAAGGCCCTTATCAGCCAGCTTGACACTAGTAACTCAACTTCTGCTTTTTAATAAATTAGCTAAATATTTCCACCCACCCACTGAAATTAAAATGACCCCCGAAGGGAGAACACAGTAGCTTGGTAACAGCCAATTACATCTTAGAATATGAATTAACTAATTAGATCTTTTCCAGGAACAAAGGGATGCAGAGTGTGTGTCTCTTCCAATGAGGACTGATTTTGAAGAAGGTGGAAGGACAGAGGTAACAGGAGCACCATGAGAATTACCAAGGGCCTGTGGGGAGGGAAATTGCCAGTGACAGGAGAGATTGAGGACTGCAGAGACAGCACCTGTCATTTGAGGATTTGCTGAGGGGCAGGTTCTGGTCAATTAGTCTATGCTCTGGTTGTTTTAGTCAGGGTCTTTAACTGCAAGCTACAGAAGTCCAGAGAGGTGGAATAAGTCGCCCAAGAGTAACTGGCCAGAAATTGGCAGGGCCAGACAGCTAACCTGTGCATATTTGCAAATGGGGTCCTAAGGGGGCCATGAGTCCATGGAAAAAGAACTGAGAGACAGAAAAACAGTACCTTGTTGCCTCAGGTGGGAAGACAACCAAGGGGCACCTGGTCACAATGCCATTTTTATGGTCTCCTTAAATGCTGCTCACGCCCACCCTCACTAGTCTCGCAAGAATACTGTTGGTCTGCAAACAATATGTGTTCTTTAAAAAAGATTAACTGTCACTTGTGAATCCTGAGGCAAACAAAAGAGTAAATAGATATTTTTGAGACAATTGGGAAAATGCTACTATGGTCTGAATATTAGATGATACAAACTTTTTTCCATTAAATGTAAAGACATTGCAATTCTGTTTTTTTTCTGTAAATGTCCATATAAGGACATGTAAAGGTAAAATGGCATTATGTTAGTGTTTTTTAAAGCATTCAGAGTGAGAGGAGGGAAAAGAGAATATATGAAGTAAATGGAGTAAGATCTTCACAATGTGGGTAGATATAGTTTTGAGAATGTTAGAAATCTTATAATGAAAAAACCCTTATACAAATATATATACACGTATACATATATATGCATATATATATGGATACAATTGACCTTTGATCAACACAGGTTTGAATTACATGGGTCTACTTATACACAAATGTTTTTCAATAAATATCCGTCCATATTCCTCGGTTTTCATCAGCAGATTCAACCAATCATGAATCAAAAATAGTATTTTGCAAGTGTGGTTGGGAACCCATGGACACAGAATGTACATCCTCAGATTTTGGCATCCGTAGGGGTCCAGAACCAATCCCCCACAGCTATTGAGGGACAAGGGGGAGTTGCATTGTATGTGGATTTTCAACTGCATAGGGGTCTTTAAGGTTAGGCACATGTATGCCCTGCCTCGGATAATCTCATGTTAGCCTGCTATGACTGCAGGGTCAGAAACCAAAAGGGAAAAGGAGGGAGCAGAGCCAAAGAGGCCATGGGGAGCCAGAAGCTATCAGCAGGGATGCGGCTGGCTTCCCAATGTGATTTCCATTGGCTTTGAAGGAAGTCTGAGCTTTTCCCTGCTGGGAGAGTCGGTTTCAAGGGGAGCTCAGCGACAGGTGCCAGGGCAACACCAGCCAGGGCCCCAACCTGGGAAGCTGGTGAGGGTCATGCAGGTTGTCAGCCAAGAGGCGAGGGTCACGGATAAGCGTCCACCCCACCCAGTAGAGGAAAGTAGGAGTGAATCAGGAGCACAAGCCAGAAAGGCAGGCGAACCAGCTGGGCATGTGTGATGTGATCAGGAGAAAAGAGGAGGACCGGAGGCTAAAGCTCTGTGGGCAGGTGCCCAGGCTTGTTCATGCGGCTCAGACTCATTCAGTACATGCTGAGAGCCAAAAACTGGGGATCCAGGGGTGTACTAGTCAACGTTCTCAAGAGAAACAGAACCAATGAGATGTGCATGTATGTGTGCGTATATGTAAAAATATAGGAGGTCTGTCCCGAAAGTATTGGCCATGCAAACTGTTTTAATTATATTGACATTGGCTCAATACTTTCGGGACAGACCTCATGTGTCCCGAGGTTGTGACACACACACACACACACACAGATTTATTATAGGGGAAATTATGGATGCTGGCAAATCCAAAATCTGCAGGATTGGCCTGCAGGCTGGAGACCCAAAAGAGCCTATACTCCAATCTGAGTCCAAGGTAGTCTGCTATAGAATTCTCCCTTGCTCAGAGTTTATTTCTGTCGTTGTTTTATTTAGGCCTTCCTCTGATTGGGTAAGGCCCACCATTCAGTTATAAAGAACAACTGGGTTTACTAGAAGTCCACCAATTTAAATGCTAATATCACCTAAAAAAAACAAAACAGAGTAATATTTGACCAACTATCTCATGGCCAACGCAAGGTAACACATAAAAGTAACCATCACAAGAGGTGAACAGAAAAAGTCTCAACTACAGAAACTGAAAGACTAATGACAGGTCTTTTACCTGGATGAAAATGCAGGTCCTGATGGAACCTCTGCCATGGTCGGGAGAGAACTGGCCCTGAAGCTGGTGGACCAAGAGGCTGTGCTGGGCTCTGACAAGGAACAGACCTCTTTGTAAGCTCTTGGAGAGGAGGGACAAAGCACTTCATCACTAGCACAGGAACCCGGGAGCCAGATGCATGGGCTGGGGTCTAGCCCCACCAGCTGGCTTGGATAAGTTACTTCTGCTCCTCAGTCTCCTCCGTACAATGGGGATAGCATAATATTTACGTCAAATGAAGTAATTCCTAAATTCAATGACTTAAAGATTTATAAAGCGGAAAGCAAGTATTTGTGAAGCCTGGCACCATGTGAGTGCCATAACAGAGCTGCTTGCTAGTATTACGTGTAGGCACTACAGCAGCTTCCACATTATACTGTACCTAACAGACACTTAGGAAATTTCTAATTGACATTTTCTCCACTTGGTGCAAAGTGAGAAGGAACTAAGCCATGTAAAGACTCTATCTTACACTTCAATCTCATGTTTTTAAAAAGGCAAATCTACTAAGTTACCTAATGAAAATCCTTCGAAGGTTTCCCATATCCTTAGGAAAGAGACCCCCAAAGTCTCTACGGCCTGCCTGATCTGCCCTGGATATGCCTCTACCTAGACTCACCTTCTACCTGTCCCATGTAGGGTGCCCGGTCCCCATCCACGCCAGGTTTCTCTGTGCCCTGAATTGCCCTAGCACAGGTCCCTGTGCCAGCAGCAGCCAGCTGTGGTGCCCCCAGTTTACCTGCCAACTCCCACTCATCAAGCAGGGCTCAATTTAAGAAAAAGGCCCCCCCAAACCGAGTTAAACACCTCTCTCAAGTGCTCCTTGTAGCCCCTTGCTTTTCTTTGTATCCGAGTCAATGTTTCTGGAACTAGATGCTCCACTCTCATCTGTCTTCCTCCCCATTGGGTCAACTCCATAAAATCAGGCCTCAACTTTGTTTCACTCACAACTGAGCCCTTGGGACCCAACGTGGTGCCAAGCGCACAGGGCTCCACAAATACATTTTGAAAAAAATGCAAGAAATCTCAAGATGGCAGGTTTCAGCCACAGCCAAGTCTACCTGATTGGTCATGCTAGGTTGAGAAGGATTCTGAAATTGTGTCCTATCCTGGCTGAAGGAAAGTCTGCGGGGGAGGGGTTGGGGGGCGGGGGGAGGGGTTGGGGGGCGCGGGTGGCTCTGGGGGAGAGTCAAGGGCATCTGACATCAGTCCCTTTATCTGCAAAGAGTTAATACCTCACAGGACACGGCCTCAGTTCAAGAGTGGCTCTTATCTGAACAGGCAAAAACTGGAGCCACACCTACAACGCAAGAGCGAACACACCCAAATGTGCCATCTATTAGGTTCACGTCATCTTGTTCACGTCTCACAGGTATGTATTCATGAATACCTTTCTGTGACTATAAAACTGTATCTGCCCATCGTGATGCTGATTTTTTTTCCTGTCTCTCTTGGAAACGTGTGCCATTGGAAGCAGTAAAGACCTTTGCTTTGGGAGATTGCCCTGGACGACAGCAATTCACAGGCCATAGCTTCAGCAGGGCACCTAGGCAGTGGCGTGGAAAACTGGCCAAGTTTACTCTCAGACATGGCCCTCGTTTGATGGCCATCAGATGGCTGTAAGAGAGAGCCCGCATCCCTTAAACCTCAGTCTCCTCCTCTGCAAAATGGGTTAGTATAAAACAATAGCCCAGTGTGTACCTCGAGAGCGCTCTCGGGAACTGGAAACTATTGTAACTAGTATTTAGTTGGACAGTTGGTTTGTTTCTGCTGACTGTAGACACAAACAGCAACTGCTCCAGTTAGTGACACTTTGGCGGGCTGTAGCTAGAGCTGAGGAAAGAGTCTGGCTTTCTCAACAGGTGCCACAAAAATACCATGCAGGGATATTCACCAAAGCACTTGTACTAACAAAAAACTGCAATTTGCCTAAATTGCTATCAGCACCAAAGTGACTAAATAAAAGCGAGTTGTACAAAAGATTGATCCCATTTTTTAATTTTAGGTACGTCCATTTATATACATATTCAGGTGCACAAGCACACATATGATGCTTTGGATGTGTAGACATATATCTAGATGGATTCCCACATAACATTAGCTGTGACTTCTGGGGAACCTTGCTATACTTATGTATCATTTAAATTAGTTGACAAGGTAATGTATTACTTCACCTGTCAATCAACCAACAAGTGAATGAATGAAGGAATGAAGGAATGAAGGAATGAAGGAATGAAGGAATGAAGGAATGAAGGATTCCGCACCCAATTCCAATACATGGTAGTGGTTTTCCCGATAGCAGTTCTCCAACACCAGCTGGGTGTTCTACACCTGAACTCACTTATGATGCTATCTACTTGGACGTAGCATCAGATGCCGCAGGGTAGGGGTTCAGTGTTACAAGACTGTCCCACCCCCCTTCAGATGCCAATTGCAAGTCCAGGTTGTTACCTGTGCTTCTAACCCACTGGCCACAGAGGAAAGGTTGCACGACCCCCTCCTTGAGTTCAATTAATTTGCTAGAGCATCTCACAGAACTCAATGAAGCGGTTTACTTATTACATTATCGGTTCATGATAAAGGGGTTAACTCAGGAACGGACAGGTGGAAGAGTGCATCTGGGAAAAGGGTGCTGAGCTCCTGCCCTGTCTCAGAGAGCACTCTCCTCCCCAAATAGCCATGTGGTCACCAATCCAGAACCTCTCTGAACCTCATCCCTTTGAGTTTTCTATTCAGGTTGAGTTACTTAGGCCTTAATTAAATCATTGGCCATGGTGTTTGAACTCAATCTCAAATCCCTCCTGCCACCTTGAGGTCATAGAGTGGGACTGAAAGTTCCAAAACCACCCCCCCCCTTTTTATTTTTAAGATTGTATTTATTATTTTTAGAGAGAGGGGAAGGGAGAGAGGCAGAGAGGGAAAGAGACATCAATGTATGGTTGCCTTTCATCTGCCTCCAGCTATGGACCTGGCTGGAGACCTGGTTTGCAACCTGGTTATGTACCCTGACTGGGAATCGAACCAGTGACCTTTGGGTTCACAGGCCAGCACCTTATCCACTGTGCTACCAGCCAGGGCCCAACTTTCTAATCAAGTGGTTGGCAGCCTCCATTCTTGGGTGACCTGGGAACTTTCCAAAGGCTGCCTTGCTGATAACAAAAAACACCTTTATCTCAATCATCACTTAGGAAATTCCAAAAGTTTTAGGAGGTAGGACAAAAACCAAGAAATGGACAAAGACCAAGTATGTATTTCTTCTTATGAATCATAGTATCATAGTAAAAAATCCATTAAAAATAAAGTTTTATAAGGCACCAGCCTGCAAACTCAAAGGTCACTGGTTCGATTCCCTAGTCAGGGCACATAACCAGGTTGCAAGCCAGGTCTCCAGCCAGGTCTGTAGCTGGAGGCAGGTGAAAGCCAACCATACATTGATGTCTCTCTCCCTCTCTGCCTCTCTCCCTTCCTCCCTCTCTAAAAATAATAAATAAATAATCTTAAAAAAAACAATAAGAAGACAGGTGCTATTCACATGAAAGGCTAATACCGAGGGAGGAAAAGGATGGGAAAGCATTGCTCCTGGGAGATATAAATGGATGAATCACCATCAATTCAATGAAGTCACTTCTGGAGGCTTCAGAGTGTCAGCCAGTTAATTTCTGTGGTTAAAATGTACTGTGTCCCAGCAGGAGAGCCCAAAGGGAAGACAATAGCTTTGGGTTAAGCACACACTCCTTCTCCAAACTGCCAGGGCAGCTCAACTGAGCTACAGAGCTAATTCCCAGGGGGAAGCGCACTTCTCTGACTTCTGTAATGATACTGGAAGAAATAGAGGGTTGTTTTCCAGACCTTGTTCAGTACTGGGAAGCTGGTTTTCCTGGGATGTTCTCTGAGGGGAGCCAGAATAGAAGAAGAAAAGAGCAAAAAGTAAGAAAAGGGAAGCCAAAAAGATTGAAGATAAGAAAGTCAAGGGGTGGATGCAGAATTGTTTTCCAGCATAAGAAGAGCAGAAGAGATTATGAAAGTGAATTGTACAAGATGTTGACTTGAACTTCATTGAAAGAGGAATGTTAAACATTCCTGGGTTATGTTGTAGGATAAGGTTGGCAACTCATGGCTCTGTAATTGAGGACAGGATACTGGAAAAGACAAACTTTTAAAAATTTGTATGTCTCCTAATTATGTAATTTGACAAACATCTCGTAAATTTGGGAACTATGGAAAAAATCTCAATGAAGAAAATCATATATAAATATATTGCCCAGAGATAATCACTAACTACACTTTGGCTACAAATTTGTGTACATGTTTTTATCAAAATCAGAATCACACAACATTTACCATCTTATACCCTGTTTTTTTAAAGTAATGGTATATCATGAAAATATTTCCATTCAAGCGAATTTTCCACAATGTGAGTTTTAATATCTATATAGTATCCCATGGTATAACTATGCAATAATTTATCTGCTAGTTAGTCCCCAGTAATTAGGGGGTCCAGGGGGAGGTCAAAAGGAGCGATTTAATAGGGAGAAAGCAATAGCTTGGTTAAATGGTAATTTCTTTGTGTACTTATGAAGTTGAGCATTTTCCATATGCTGGTCATTAACTAACTGGATTTTCACATATCCTGTGGTCCTATGAATCTATAATTGGGACAGAAAGTTTGATACATGGCCTAAAAGAATTTCAATCAAAACAGGAACCGAGAATAGGAAATGGAGACTCTCACGCATGTGCCCTCCAGAAGAACAGAACTTAAGAGATGAGAGACTGGCTTCCCATAAATGTGTGACTTACAAAAAACAGAAACATCTCCAGGCCAATGAACATCCACCAAGAATCTTCCTCTCCCCATCCTCAAGCCAATGAACTCACAAGTCTTTAATGGACACCCCTGCAGCATGCTACATTTTATAATTCCAAATTGCCATTTCTCTGCTATTCCCAAATAAACTCTGGTCACTTGAGCTTGCCTCAGTTTACCTCTTACTAAGGTGGACACTCGGATCACGTCTTTAATAAAAGACTTTTGGATATAGCAAACAGGATGAAGCCCCTTTTATTCTTCCTATTATTATGTATTATAAAGCACTGTTTAATTTGTACATTTGAGCTGCATTATAGCATTTTGAATGCCAGTATTGGACTCATAAAAAAGCAGCTGTTCTTTTGAGCTATTTATTCTCTGATTAACAAGATTGCCTGATTTTTATATTAAAACTGTATTTTTTTATTTCACTTTTATTGCCAATGTAAATTAAATGAGTATTTTTCTTTGCATTTATTTAAACTTCATTTTTGAACACTTATGTATAAAATATAAAATCCAGTTAACATTAATCAGGTCCACATTTCTCAAATTCTTATTTGCAATAGCATTAAGTTAAATATGTATGTATATGTGTATATTTTGGATTGTTTCCATAAGGTTTTAGAAAGTGAGAAATTGACCACAGGGATGCAAAACTGGATATTTATATCAATCCTATTCTTTTCCTAAGTCATAGAAGTTCTAACACACTATACAATTCCTATTTATCTTCCACAACCACACAAATATTTGTGTCAAACAGTCTAATCAAAAGGCATGTATACATTTATTAGGTGTTTGTATATTTTTACATATGGCAAAGTTAGGAAACCAAAGAGAACAATCTCTCTATATTAAAATGCTTGAGCATTAACTAGATAAAGGTTGAATAATTCATCCCTCTTGATTTATTATTATAGTATTTTTTAAATATTTTATTGCTTTTTTCTTGTAGTAAAGTGAAACTGTAATCATATGTTATTTTGTTTTTCTATTGGCTTTTAGTTCACTGTGCCAACATACATGTGAGAGCCCAAATTTTCAAATGGTATCAGAACTTAGGCCTATGAATTGGCCTAGTCAACCATCATATTTTCAAGGCCCAACAGCACTTCCTCAAATAAATAAGTTTCATTATAGGTCTGCTTACTAAATATGCACAAACAGTTGGAATTTCACAAGCTTCAAATAATTCAAAGATTAGGACTAGCAAATTAGTTCTCTGCCCTGAATTGTTTTGGGATTTTTTTTTTTTAATGATGGTGAGTAAAAGTGGGAGGTCAGCTGTATATTCTGCCGTCATCCTGAGAAACAGCATAACAGCATTCCCTTTCAAGTTTGATTTTTATAGTAATTTAATCATCATAATTGGTGGGCAAAGAAGAGGTGATTTCTATAATTCTTGTGGGTCCAAAGCCAAACAGATGTTGTTTTCTCATTCTCCGAACGTGATTCTCCACATGGGTCTTTAAAAGCGATGCTGCAGAGACTCATTTCTGGGCTTAGGGAGAGGACTGGCTCTCCATGGCAGGGGACAGGTCATGCATGTCCAAGGAGCCCAACAAACCCTTAGCAGGACAGGCAAGGCACTTCCTGCCTCTCCTGGCTCCAGCCCACACCACTCACATCCAGCTCTCTGGGATTTTGGAAGAGGCACGAAAATGTTCTGGCGCTCAGTCTCTTCATCTATAAAATGAGAGGATTGGATTCAACATCTGAAATCTCTTCCAGCTTTAAATTCTATGAAGTTGTTACATTAAAAATCCCATGGTTTAGATAATCATATGCTATGTAGTTGGATTTTTTTTTAAGTAAACGTAACAAAAACACATTAAGTTGACTGTAAATTTTAGCCTTCACGTATATAAATCACTCCAACTAATATGTTTAACTTGCGATAGTCACTGAAGAGAATTATATATTATGACTATTTCTAAAATAAATGGACATTAGTATTTTTCCTCAGTAGAAGATAAAAATAAATTGCCCCAAATTCTTGAATTATTAATGAAATGCTTAATGTAATGTGAAATAAGCAGCTTATTTATTTGCTGTTTCAAAGCTAGAGAATTCATATTTTAATGTGGTGTCTGTAGCAGGATATTAAAATTTCACACTTCATTTAGCTTAAATAATTTTCAGTTTAAAAAATATACACCTTTTGCCCTGGCTGGTGCGGCTCAGTGGATTGAACGCTGGCCTATGCTGGTTCAGTTAGTTCCTCGGAGCACAGGCCTGGGTTGCAGGCCAGGTCACCAAGATGGGGGCATACAAGAGGTGACCACACATTGATGTTTCTCTTTCTCTCTCTCTCTCTTCCCTCTCTCTAAAAATAAATAAATAAAATATCTCTCTCTCTCTCTCTCTCTCTCTCTATATATATATATATATATATACATATAAGTATATGCCACCTTTTTAGCTTAATGTACATTTATTATAAAAGAAATTATCCCTGGCTGGTGGCTCAGTGGATAGGCGCCAGCCTGTGAACCCAAAGGTCATTGTTTCAATTCCCAACCAGGGCACATAAGCAGGTTGCAAGCCAGGTCTCCAGCCAGGGCCATAACTGGAGGCAGGTAAAAGGCAACCATACATTGATATTTCTCTCCCTTTCTTCCTCCTTCCCTTCCCCTCTCTCTAAAAATAATGAATAAAATATTTTTAATAACAATAATTTTAAAATAATAAAAGAAATGAAACTTTCTAATTTATTGAAATATTCTCTGAGTTTACCTATTTAAAAAAAATCTCCATCCCAATCACATTATTTTCTGAAGCAGTTTCATAAACAGTTAAATCAAAGAACTACCTTCATCCAGTCACTTTTTCTATCTAGCAAACTTCCCAGAGAATTTGTCCCAAGGTGAACTTATTTAAGAATACATACCAAACACAAAGAAATTGTTCTTTTCAACTTTTGAAGAATAATTGACAGATAGGATTGTATGTATTAAAAGTACACAACATGATAGGGGACAGAGGGGAGCAAAAAGGGGATGGATGTAATACAACAACGATAAAATCAAATTAAAAAAAAAATACACACGATGATTTCATACACGTATCCATTATAGAATGAGTAGAATTTCTTAACAATTGTTTCTGTCAGGTTAAGCAGCAACTCTAGGACTCCAATCACATCACACTGCACCTCATCATCATCCTCTCCAAGGGAACACAAGACAGACCTGAGCACAATAAAAACTCTAAAAACTCATCGCTAGGCTGTATTTTCCAGAAAACAGGATGCTTTCTTTTGTCTTATTAAAACGTAGATCTTGGTTGCATAGGCCTAGGGTTGGGCCTCAGTCTTAATTTCCAGCTACCAGGACAGCAGCAACAGCATGACCTGGCAGTTGGTTGGAAATGAATGCAGCTGCGTGGTGCCCTGCCCCAGACCTACTGAGTCTGAGTCACTGTCCTGGACAAAGATAGGCTGAGACTAAAAATGAGATTAGTTTCTCCTACATCTTGGGAAGCCTGTTTTATCACATTAAATCACACACACTAACATGCAACCAATTTTGGCACAAACTGTCTTTAGTTCCTAAACATCTTGGCAAAATGAAATGTTCTATGTTTTTTTTTTGTTTTTTTTTTTAAAGATTTTATTTTATTATTTTTAGAAAGAGGGGAAGGGAGAGAGGCAGAGAGGGAGAGAGACATCAATGTATGGTTGCTTTTCACCTGCCTCCAGCCACAGATCTGACTGGAGACCTGGTTTGCAACCTGGTTATGTGCCCTGGCTGGGGAATCGAACCTGCGACCTTTGGGTTCGCAGGCCGGTGCCTTATCCACTTTTTTTTTTTTTTAATGTGGGTCTGTTCCTTACTAGCATGTGAACCCCTTAAGAGCATGGACTATGTCTTAAGTACACCTTTGTACCCCTAGGTACCAAGTATAGGCCCTGGCACAAAAGACACGTGAAGTAACAGTTTACAGAACTAAATTTATCAGTTGTCCACCCAACACCAGCCAACTGGAGATACGCATATGCTCTATCAAGAAAAAGACACATTTTTTTTTTTTTTTAAAGATACAATTGCCTGAAATTTGTATTTTTCACCAAGCTGCCTCCACAGCCTAGAAATGTAATTAAACCTACTGAACGTTGTCACAAATCTTAGACGAGCAAATTATCTTCTTGCAGACCGTTCAGTCAGCGTATAAATGTGATATCCCCAGTGGGAGCTAGACTTGAGAACCAGTTTTATGCTGGGAAAGTAGGAAGCACAGTTTGAGCAGTTCCCCTTAGAGCTAACGAAGAGTCAAAGGTTGAGAAAGGTGTGCGGCCCTCCCTGCATGACTTAAATGAAACACCTAAGGTTTAAAAAATAATAACAAATATTTTAAAAAGTAGTAGCAGTAGGAACAAAATGGACCACAGATATGGCAGAAAATTTTTTTAAAAACATACATAAAAAGATTATATAAAAATGGACCTGGAGAGATTAGAAGCCACTGAATAATTACATTTAATTATTATGATAATTGATTCTGAACTGATTCTTATAGCAGGCACTATGCAAAATCAATTTTAAGATAAGTTTGGTATCAGTCAAACGTATTATCCAGTGTGTATATTAATCAACCCTAGCTCCTAAGTTTTGGTAGCATAATGTTGCAAGATTATAAAATATATAAATTTAACCTCAGGTAAATGTACAAACATATATTGGTTCACCTAGTGTACTGTTGGTGGGGATGCATATGGGTGCAGCCACTATGGAAAATAGTGTGGAGGTTACTCAAAAAATTAAAAATGGAACTGCCTTATGGCCCAGTGATCCCACTTCTGGATATATACCTGAAGAAACCCAAAACACTAATTCAAAAAAATATGTGTACCCCTGTGTGCATTGCAACATTATTTATAATAGCCAATATGTGGAAGCAACCCAAGTGCCCATCAATAGATGATGGATTTTAAAAGCTATGGTATATATAGACAATAAAATATTACTCAGCCATAAAAAAAAAAATGGAATCTTACCATTTGTGACAACATGGATTGACCTAGAGGGTATGATCCTAAGTGAAATAAATTGGTCAGAGAAAAACAAATACCATATGATTTCACTTATATGTGAAATCTAAAGGACAAAGTAAATGAAAAAACAAAATAGAAACAGACTTAGAGATACAGGAATGAACTGATGGTGGCCAGAGGGGTGGGGAGTTGGGGAGGCTAGGTGAATAAGGTGAGGAGATTAGAAGTACTAATTGGTAGTTACAAAATAGTCCAGGGTATAAGGCGCAGAGAAGACAGTCAATAATATTGTGATAACTATTTATGGTACCAGATGGGTACTAGAAATATCAGGGTTAGACGATCATTTTGTAAAGTGTGATCATCTAACCGCTATGCAGTATGCCTGAAACTAATATAAAATAATGTTAACTGAAAACTTTAATTGAAAATAAAATTTTATAATACAGCAATAACTTCATCAAAAATAAACAAAGCATTAATTTTTTCAAAAAAAGAAAATTAAATTAAAAAAATTATGTATTGGTTTCCAAGCAGAAAATGTCCATTATTTCTCTATTCTTCTAAGGATGAGAAGAAAAGGATATTAACAGCTGTATCCAAGAGAACTTTCTGTGGTAATAAAAATGCTCTCTATCTGCACTGCAGAAGCCAGTAGCCACTCACTAGTCACAGAAGGCAATGGAATAATTGCAATGTGGCTGGTGTGATAAAATGTATGCTATTTCAATAAATTCGAATTTAAATGTAAACGGCTGCATGCCATAGGAACCTACCCTGCTGGAGAATAATGCCAGAGCATAATGCTATCCCAGTTCCTCGGCAAACTAGTTTGCTTCACTACTTGTATGAACTAGACCAAAAAGAAGATGAACCTGAAAAATCCTCCTGCGAATTTCCTACGGAAGAACAACACAAAGGCTTCCCATGTGAAATCCACACTCTTTGAAAGGCCACAGACTTCCTCACGTTTATAAACAGTCCCTAATAAAAGAACAAGCAGAATGGGCTGCCGAGTTTGTGTTTATAAATCCCAGTCCTTAGGAGGGAGGGAAAGGGCTCTTTTACAGCCTGATCTCTTTACAGACTTCCAATTGTGCCACCCAGTGGCAATGTGCTTGTTTGAATTTCTTACTCCAGTGGGATCTTTTCTGGCTGGAAGAAAACTGCATAATTAGGATGTTAAGCAGTGGGGACTAAAATAGGGGGACCGATGATGGTATGGGTACCTACCTGTCCATCTGTACTGTGATTTGGTCACATTTATTTCATTTTAAGTCAATCAATGTCTTGTTTTATAGGTTGGTTTTTTTGTTTTTGTTTTTTGTTTTTAAGAAATACACAATAGCAAAAATCATCATGCTTAAAGTCAAGAAAATTCTCTCTGAATTCCCTTAGCTGAAAGTACTTACACTACAAGAAATTTATTTCCCAATCATCAAACTTTATACGAAGACATTGGATGCATCTTTGCCTTTGATTAGGAATTTTTAAAAATAGAACACTTTTAGTGAGCCAGAAACATTTGGTAACATCTTTTTTCTGAGGGTTTAAAAACACTTCAACATAAAATTAAATGCAGATGTATAATTTGAGAGTTCATGAATCATCAGTTTATGTACATTTATAATTACAGTCAACTTAAGTATTCCAAAAGCCATATTAGTCTCTGGCTATTGTTGCTAACCCTCTAACAAAAAATTTCAATGGCATGCGAGCATTCTATTTTACCTAGAATATGCTGTCACAGAATTGTGTGTAGGAATAATTGGGTTTGAGTTCTGTTTTTGTTTTTGTTTTTTCAACTTGAAATTTCCCCAAATGGGAAAAAAAAATGCCCAATATAAAATACAGGTAAGCTCCTTGTAGATGTAGATACCAAGGAGAAAGTGTCTAAGGACCAAAAAGTTAGAGTAACTGAAAATCATCATTGTCACAGGGAGGTAGGCAGATGGTATACCCCGCCATCCCAAGAAGGCCCAAGTCTGAGTTTGGCAGAGAATCTTCCTGAAGCTCAAGATCTCATGAAATGTAATTCCAGGGGACATTTTAAAGTGACAGAGGCTGCAAATCTTTTCTGGAACTAATGCAGATCAAGACCAATAATAGGAAAATAACATGATGTTAACATTGGTCCAGTTGTGAGTTGCCGTTTTGGTTGGCAACTTTAGCAGCAAGATAAAGAATGGCTGAATTCAAGAAGTCTTAAAAGATGTCCAATGTGAACAGAGATTTGTGTGTGCAGATTTGTACTATGTAGGTAAAGCAAAGGCATTTGTTATCTCAAGGATGTCTGAGTTTTCAGAAAGGCTCAGCTTAAGATTCTCCAGTGTCTCCAGGACCTGTGCTCAGGCCCCAGTGGGAACTTGGCAAATTTGCTACTTGACACTATGAATTAGTCCTTACACAACTCCATCACTTATTATCTGTGGTCTGGGGCAAGCCATTTATACTCTACATGTTACAGGAGAAACCCTGGTTCTCCTCATTAACACAGTAAAGAATTACAGATCAATGAGCCTATTAGCATGCACATTAAATTTATTAGTGAATGGGAGCGCAAAAACAAGGGTGGCCAAAGGCTTAGGTGGCAAACTCACCCTAGTGCAGCCAGAGACCAGAGGCCAAAGAGCCAAGAGTGCCAAGAGAGTAAGGCCTTTGTTCTGAGGACTTATGTAGTTGGCAGGATGGGGGATGGGGTGAGAAAGTTACATACTGATTGACAGGTAAAGGTGAGGCTAGCTTTCCAGGACTGGGGAATGAATACCCAATGTTAATGGGCTTCTTTCTTTAGGCCCAATGGGCTCTTTCTGCCTTTCTAACCTTGGGTTGTAAACACAGTTTCAAAGGCTTTCCTTCTCAGATAGTAGAAACAATACAACTTTTCTCTTCCCATGCTAACATAGGGTTCCTCTGCGATATTGGAACATCTGGTAATATAGACCAGGCCCAAGACTGTTGAGTTAGTAGGTGAGACAAGTCTCCCTCTGCTTCTAGCCTCCTCTGTCAAATTCCTGTTAGATTGCAGTGGTGAGGGTCCTGCCTTTATTTTCCCTCTGCTACTCATTGTACTGTCACAGTAAAAAGACCTGAAGCTCTCATCAGGTTATCTGAGTAGTTCATGACTCCAAAGAAGCTAGAAACTATCACACAGTTTCTTAGATCCTGCAACAATCCCGGGATAAGTAGAAGAGAGATTCTGCCAGGTATGAAGCTACGTGCCAATGCCGAATTCAGGTAAACAGGCCTAAATGACAAGAAACAAGATCTGAAGGGGTGGATTCAACGGTGAAGACATTCCTGAGGACCACCGCCCCCCCCCCCCCCCAGGTACTCCTCAGTGTGTACATTTGGCAAACTTTCAAAGCACTGATCAAGCATTTACCTTACAGGCTAATGAGTGCCGGTAAAGTCCTCTGTCTCCACGACGCACGCACGTCTTAACTCTATCATATTTTCATTCCCCAAATCTAGGGTGGTCCCTGATGCTTAGGTGATAAACAAATGTTTGTTAAATGCATTAATATTATGTAAAGCCCTGTCACCTGGCCTCTCAAATAGCAACATCACTTGAAAAGTTCATTGTCTTCCCTTAGAATATATTCTTTATTCAGAATAGATTAGGAGAAATTGGTAAACAGGATAAAATATTCAGAATTATGTGACTAAGTAGACATAGAGCTGGAATATTCTCGTGATGTTGATGTAGCTGAGTCAGAGAAAAAGAATGCATCTATTAAAGAGAGTTCATGAGAAAAACATGCAAGACCTAGCACAAAAGGAAGGAAGAAATGAAGGGAAAAGGGAAAGGAAAAAGAAAAAGAGAGAAGGAGGCAAGGGGAAAGGGAGAAAGACAGAACAGTGTCATTTATGGCCTTTAATATTTTAAAATCCTGAATATAATATTAGCAAATAGAATCCAGCAGCACTTTTGAAAACAAAGGTGGGGGACTCATACTTCCTGACTTCAAATTTACTACAAAGTTATAATAATTAAAGCAGTATGGTACTGGTATAAAGGTAAACATATAGATCAATGAACAAGAATAAAGAATTCAGAAATAAGCCCTCCCAGATGTGGTCAAATGATTTTCGATAAAGATACCAAGACCATTCAACAGGGAAATTAGAGTTATTTTCACAAATTTGCTGAGAAAACTGGATATCCACATGTAAAAAAATAAAATTGGACCTTTTGTGACACCATATATAAAAAATTAACTTAAAATGAATTAAAGACTTAAATGCAAGACCTAAAACTATAAAATTCTTCAAAGAAAACATAGGGCAAATGCTTCACAAGACTATATTTGGCCATGATTTAGTGGCTATGACACCAAAGGAAAAACAGACAAAACAGTGAAGATTTTAAAATTTTGTGTATCAAAAGGCTCTCAGAGTAAAATGGCAACCCACAGAATGGGGTTTATCATCTATTTGATAAAGAATTAATATCCAGAATATATAGAGAATTCCTAAAACTCCAAACAACAACAACAAAACACACAAATAACTTCATTAAAAAATAGTCAAAGGACTTGAATAGACATTTATTTCAAGATTATAAATGGTTACTAAGTAGGTAAAAAAATGTTCACTATCACTAATTATTAGGGAAATACAAATCCAAAATAATATACTACTTCACACGTATTATAATGCCTACTATCAAAAAATATATAAAATAATAAGGTACCAGCCTGCAAACCTAAAGGTCACTGGTTCAATTCCCAGCCAGGGCACATAATGAGATTACAGGCCAGGTCTTCAGCCAGGTCCGTAGCTGGAGGCAGGTGAAAGGCAATCATACATTGATGTCTTTCTCCCTCTCTGCCTCTCTCCTTCCCCTCTCTCTCAGAATACTAAATAAGCCCTGACTGGTGTCTCAGAGGATAGGGTGCCAGCCTGCCAACCCAAAGGTTGCTGGTTCGATTCCCCACTCAGGGCACATAACCAGGTTGCAAGCCAAGTCTCCAGCCAGGTCCATAGCTGGAGACAGGTGAAAGGCAACCATACATTGATGTCTCTCTCCCTCTCTGACTCAATCTCTTCCCCTCCCTCTAAAAATAATAAATAAAATATTAAAAATAAAATAAAATAATAATTTTAAAGAATAATAAATAAAATCTTTTTAAAATTTTAAATACATACATATATATATATAGAGAGAGAGAGAGAGAGAGAGAGAGAGAGAGTAACAAGTGTTGGCTAGGATGGAAAGTACTGTCATTGGAACCCCTGTGCACTATTGGTGAGGACTTAAAATGGTGCAGCCACTGTGGAAACAGTATGGAAGTTCCTAAAAAAATTAAGAATAGAATTACCACATGATCCAGAATATCTACCTCTGGGTATATATCCCACCAAATTAAAACAGGGTCTCAAAAAGATATCTGTACACTCATGTTTATAGCAGCAATACTCAGAGTAGCCAAAAGGTAGGAAAAAACCCAAGTATCCATTGACAGAGGAACGGATAAGCAAAATGTGCATATTTAGTATAATGGAGCATTATTCAGCCTTAAAAAGGAAGGAAATTCTGACCTCACAGGAAACCTGAATTCTATCTAGATCCAACTCTTGATTCACTACATGCCCCCAGTCCCCCAAAATCATTGAGATACAATTTTCCCCTCTCATATTGACAAAAATCAAAAAGGCTAATTTAATAACATATTATGTTAGAGTAGATGTGGAAAAACAGGTATTCTCCTATGTTGCTGATACAGCCCCGGTGGCAGGCAACTTGGCACTGTTTATCAAAATTTAAAATTTACCCTATGTTGTGATGTGGTGATTCCAATTCTAGTAATTTATCCTTATTCATATACTAGCACATAAGAAGAGTGACATTTATGCAAAGTTATCCACTGCACATTGCTTGTTGTAATAAAGACAGGAAACAAATCCATTGATGGGGAACTAGTTAAACGAACTGCATTACATCCACACAAGGGAAGACTAGGGAATCATTCAAAAGAATGGGGGTGATCTCACTTAATATGTAGGATCCAAACAAACAGACAAACTTGTCGATACAGAGAATGGATGGGTGCTTGCCAGAAGCAGAAGTGAGAGGTGGGCAAAATGGGCAAAGGGAGTCAAAGGAACAAAATTCCACTTACAAGTCCTGAGCTCCTACTATACAGCATGGTGATTACAGTTAACAATATTACAATGTATGTTTGAAAGTTGCTTAGAAAGTTGATCTTAAAAGTTATCATCACAAGAAAAAAATTGTAACTATGGGTGGTGATGAATGTTAACTAAGTTTGTGGTAACTATTTCTCGGTACATACATGTATCAAATTATCATGTTGTACCCCTTAGACTAATATAATGTTATATGTCCATTATATTTCAATTTAAAACCGAAGGTGGTGTTGGGGGGTTGCATTTCTCTTTGTGCCAATATACAAGAATCTCCAAGAAACGTTACTATTTGGGAAAAAAAAAACAAAACAAAACATTCAGAGTAATAAATGTACCACCATTTACACTTTTTTTTTTAAGAGGAGAAGAAGGAAAACAACACATGTGTTTTGGCTTTTAATGCATTTAATATCTCTGGGAGGACATGTGGGAAACTGAGGACAATGGAGACCTATGAGGCTTTAGTGGTCCCTGAGGAATAGGAGAAAGACACTTCACTGTTACCCTTTGTACCTTTCTAGCTTTTTCAACATATGACCATATTACAGGATTTTTACTGAATCTTTTAACAGAGGCATCTACCCAGACACTGACTTAAATGACAAAGAGAGTTTACATCTCTATCCAATAGCTAAGACGGCAGTTTTAACTTAAGCAAATTCTTCTACTTGACTTTTTCCTAACTGTTGTCAAGACAACGTCCCTTTTCCCCACAACATTGAGAGAATTAGGTGTTAACCTGGCATTCGGACAGAAATAGCTGCTTAATTCCAAGCATGGATGGGTTAGGAAGGCCATGGAGTTATTGTTCTTATAGATTCATGTAACACCTTGTAAATACTTCTTGCCCTGTGGGGGCTCCATAAACGGTGCTGACTCGTCCGTCATGGAGAAGCACTATTAACTGAGAAGGACTAACCGAAGTCATTTAATCAGAAAATCAATTTCATTTTCCTTGTCATGGGGAAAATATTTCTGCTGAGTGGAGAAATATGCAGAGGTGATTAAATTGTGTCAAGGATTCAAGTGCAAAGGCTGGAGTTAAACTGGTGTGAACCAAACAGATGCAAATCAATTTGCTTTGCATTGCAGTTGGCAGGGTTCAGTATACTTAGCCACATATGGAAGGCGTGTTTATTATTTCAAGAATATAGTATCGCTTTACAGAGTTTAATATTCAAAGACCTACATTTATATTGCTTTTTGGAGATTTTTGAGCCATTTCTGGGCCCAGACTTGGCATTAGGGTTTCTAGAACCCTAAAATAACTGCAGGCTCGCTTCCCTCCCCCTGCACTTTACTTCTTGTGGTCCTGAGACTATGATTGTATCAGATATTAATCTACGACTCAACCACCAAATGGATTTTATTGAAGCTGTTGTAATTCCACTGCCAGAAAACATGACAAATAGCCAATATGTCACAGAAGATTTATGCTTGGTTTTGAAACCCATTATCTTTTAGGAAACAGTGCATAGTATGATTCACTGAGTGGTGGCAGTCTCACATAACCCAAGGTTCCTCTGTATTGATTTCAGAGTCGTTATTACAAACCCAAGTGTGTCCATGTTTTGCTCGGCTTGCACCATTAAAAACAAAATCAGCTTCAGGGATCATTAGCAAGAAATAAATGTACCCTGCGAAACTCAGAATCTCAGACTTCGAACCATGCTGCCTTCACTTCCCCCCATGTTTAAGGTAAATTCAAGGAGAAATGTGTCCCCGGGACGAAATTGACCAAACAATGGTTTGGCGCGCTGCTTTTCACTGCCGGTCAGTGAAACGGAACCACTTCAGGTCTGCACAGTGTTGGAGTCTGAAGAGGCCTTGAAGATCCTTCCGTCCAAACTCTCACCTCACCCACCCTGGGACTCAAACAAGTGAAGAGGCTCCACACGGACGCTCTGTCCCTCTGCCCTGTCCAGCAGCTCAGTTCATATGTGATGCGATGGTGCGGGAAAGAAGCACCTCCAGGGACCATGAACCCAGAGAGAGCAAGGCCATAGTCTGCCAGCTTTCCTCTTGATTAGGAAAAGGGATTAAACCCTTTGAAAGGTGAAAAGCTCAGGGCTTTGCAGCTGGCGTGAGGTGGGAGGGACACGGAGGTAGATGGCTGTGGCAGAGGATGCTCAAAGTCACCTTCAGGAACCAGTGCGATGGCTCGCTATTCATCCATGCACTGCGCCCAAGGTGCAAGCCCTTTGCCTCAGTAAGCAAAGTTCTGGCATCCTGTTCCTCTCTCAATGAAAGGTTCTGAGTTTTGGAACCTAACCTCCACTCCCTACCTCATTTTACTAACCCTCTCTTCAGCATCAGACACAGCCTACGGGTCTCTCCTTGCAGCCTTGACCTTTCAATCCCTGAGTTTCTACCTCCTGGACCGTTCCTTATCAATCATGTTTTAATCTCCCTCCCTGACCTCTCCTTTCCTCTTATCTGTTTTCTTTACTTAATGGTGAATAGGCATCTAATACGTACTGTGTCCATAAAAGAACGTGTTATGTACCTTTCCCAGCGCAGAACTAGCCTCTACCTCACACCCTATTCCTTCCCGGGTTCAGTAAATACATCATCACCTGCTCAGTCCCTCGAACCAAAAACCTGGGAATCATTCACAGCTCCTCCCTTTCCCTCACATCCAGCCTCCGTATCCAAACCCTGAGGAAATGCCAGTGAATTTATCTCAAATGAAAATTGAAATTATTCCTCTTCACTGCTACTGCCCGCGTCTAATCTCTCGAACTGCGTGGTGGGCTTTGTCATTGTCGCCCAGTCACAATGAGCCTCCACCAAACAGCCGGAGGGTGCTGTAAAACGTGAATCAGATCCCCTCTTTAGGACACCAGTTTCCCATTACCCTTAACTAAAATCTAAATTCCATTACCCTTCTTACCTTAAGCACCATAATCTGAATAGCAACTCTTATTCTCCATCTTCATCTTGTACATTTGACTCTTGAACAACACGAGTTTGCAATGCACATGTCACTTACACCCACAATTTTTTTTTCATTCAATGGAGTCAACTTTTCATTACCCGCTGGTTCCACATCTGCAGATTCAACCAACCACAGATGGAAAACAGCATTTTCGCATTCCCAACCACAGATTCCCAGCCGTGGTTTCCCAACTGTGGATGAAAAAAACTGCAGATGCAAAGGACCACACTTTAGAGTTAAGAGTTACACACAGATTTCCAGCTACGCGGGGGTGAGCACCCTAACCCCTGGTTGTTCAAGGGTCAGTTGTACTTGGAGATAAAAAAGTCATGCTCAAAATACCTATGATCCAGGTTATTGATTGATTGATTAAGAATTTGTTTTATTATTGTTAATATTTCCAGAGAGAGAGGAAGGGAGAGAGGCAGAGAAGGTGAGAAATATCAATGTATGGTTGCCTTTCACCTGCCTCTGATCCAGTTTTTTTAACATCAGCATCATTGATATCTTGGGCCAGATAATTTTTTGTTGTGTGTTTTAGGATATTCAGCAGCATTCTGACTTCTACCCATTCGTAGGGACAACCAGTAATGTCTCCAGACGTTGCCAAATGTCCCGGGGGGCAAAAGCACCCTGGATGGAGACCACTCCCATGAGATTATTGAAGCTTTCAGAAGACACCCCCAGAAACGTGTCTTGGGTCAGCTTCCCTACGCAGGTGGTTCACTGGGACTGTCTTGAAAACAGCCTCTCAAGAGAGGGCTGGGAAATGTTGAACAGAGATGCCGTTGCCAGTTAGATGTCAAGAGAGTCCTTGGGGCGCTCTGGAACCCTTCGGGGTTGGCCCAGATTCAGGCACAGGGCTTTGCTTTTAGTCACGGCATAGGGTACGACCTCGTCCAGGCTCCCTGACACAGCGGCCCCAATAAACCCAGCTGTGAGCTGTGCTCTGGGCATGGAGAGAATGAGCTCCCCAGCACCCACCATCAGAAGGAAGGAGCTTCGTCTGCCTCACGGCCATGGTCAAAAGGATCAAATTTCATTGCCTCTAAAATACGCTGCTAGAAGGCCTCAATTTCACAATTCCAATGTTCTTTCATAATCCAGTGCTGTGATGGTCCAAGAAAATGACAAGAGGTACTTCTAACCTCAATCATTTTTTTTAATGTACCTAATTTGAATGCAGTTTTACTAAATTCATAAGTTGGATTTTCTAGGTTAGAGTACAGATAAAACTTGTGTAAAGCTGCCTAAAATCATGCCAACTCAGAGCTCTTTTCCAGGAGGTGTTTAAAGGCCCCCTTGGAAATGATCAGTGGCTACTGACTTCGACTTGTTTCGTGAAGAAATAAAGTGAGAAAATTCCCTCTGACTCTCCAAGCCAAAAGCTAGTTTTCCACAAGGTGACAGAGGTGTTCCAAATCATTCCTGGCACAAGGCTTGCTGGGTTGGTTGTGCAAGGCTGGAACGTGACCCTGTCACTCTAACTTAGTCTCTTCCACTCACAATGTCAGCCTGAAACTGCAGCTGCACAGCACCAAATCCTTTGCCTTATCTCATTTAATTGTAAAATAATTTGCACAAAACCATCCCGTTGGTGAGTACAGGCTAGGACTGGAGTCCAGGTTCGTCAGACAGCAGCCAGATAGCTTTTGTTTCTTCATATAAACCCTGCATGTCAGGAATAGCTCCTTTTCTTTCTATGCCAACCTCTGGACTCCTGAAACTGCTAAAGGAAGAAAGAATCCTTCCAGGCACTGACTTTTCTGTTCACCAACCATAGTCCTCAGCTGTTCTCTTTCAAGTTGGACGGAAAGGAGGCGAGAGCAAGACATTTATGATATTTTCTCAGATGTGTCCTCACTCCATACAGCAGCCGTCTGAGGGAGGGAATAGGGTCCTGACATCTTAGGTGAGGAGAAAAGGTCCTGGAAAGGGACTCTGTTACCAGACTCCAGCCCCACCATGGGAGACCCAAGCAGTGGCTTTTGTCCTCTCACCTCCAGGGAGCCCCAGGGCGTTCCTCCCTTCAAGAAAACGCTTCCCCAGAGGAGTTCAATTTGGAAGTTGGCCAGCCCTCCTCTTGAACCAGGGTCTCCGAGTTTGGAGACAAGGCTACTACTTTGAAGTGGCTGTTGTTTCTATGGCACCGACAGCTAAATAAATATCAGATCAAAGTAAAACAGGGTGTAGAAGTGTTTACTTTTGGCTTCACTCTTCACTGATTGTCCAAACCGTGCGGATGGAAGGAAAGCCAACAGAAGTACTCTGTCGAGGGCCACACAGGCCAGGGAATATAGTGAATAGAAACAAGCCAATCTCCTTCTGTTGCCCTAAGAGCACAGTGTTCTGAGTACAAGGTGTGAGCAAATTCAAGCCTCCGAGTCTGACTCTAGGCTGTGAATCATGGAGGTTTTACCCAATGCTTACATTTAGGGCAGGAGGGCGGCGGGTGTTGGATAAAAAGGAGCCAAAGAACCTCACAGAGCTGTGACACACACAGAAATTATTTCAAGGGGAAAAAGAGAAAATGGTGTGGCTTTGGAACTTCAAAGATGTGAATGTGGGCAATGGAACAATGCAGATGGGTGTGTGTATTCAGAAGTAACGTTTATTGAGCACATACTATGGATGCTAGGCATTGTTCAGAGCACTTTAAATGTGCTCAGTCGTTTAAGCCTCACAGTCTTCTGTGAGTGGGGTGATTTTATTTTTCTCATGACAGAAGTGAGAAAACTAAGGCTCAGAGAAAATACACCACTTGCCTATCATTTCTCAGCTCCTAAGTAGCAAAGCAAGGATTCAAATCCATATCTCCTGGATCTAGAATCTGTTCTCTCTTTCTTTTTTTTTTTTAAGATTTTATTTATTATTTTTCAGAGATAGGGGAAGGGAGAGAGACAGAGAGGGAGAGAAGCATTAATGTATGGTTGCCTTTCACCTGCCTCCAGCTATGGGCCTGGCTGGAGACCTGGCTGGAGACCTGGCTGGAAACCTGACTTGCAATCTGGTTATGTGCCCTGGCTGGGAATCGAACCAGCAACCTTTGGGTTCACAGGCTGGTGCCTTATCTACTGCGCCACCAGCCATGGCTAGAATCTGCTCTCTTAACTATCGTGCTATACAAATACAATTTCATTGCTAGTGGCAGGACCTGCCTTACAGACCTGCTCAATGGGCATGCAGCCTGTGTGACACCCAGGGCCCTGCACTCAGAAGGACCCTCACTGGGTTTAATGCTCTGCTGTCACTGTCTTGACATTCTTACTGATTTTGAACAAGGGGGCTTACATTTCTTTTTGCACTGGACCCAGAATTGATGTGTTTGGTCATGTGTACTCATCATCAACCCATTCCTTAAGAATGTTAAGTATTCAGTTTTGCTACAAAGCTGAATGTTTCTTTCCTTGTATCTATCATCAGTACCCTTCGGATGTGCCTTGAATTTCCACAAGTATCTTAGAAAAATTTAAACTTACAAAGATGTGTCTTTCCCAAAGCTCTGAATTCTAATTCACTAATTTGGTAATGGCTTCCCCTTCCCGGACACTAATTTCTATTCAGCCAAGGGCAAGGGCACATAATAGTCCAGAAGACAGGAACCAGACAACATCTCCAGGTTAAAATTAGAGGCTTGGTAAGGACTGATGAGGAAGGAATAAAATGCTCTTCCAAGAATATTTGGATGGGCTCCATTTTGCCAGACTATCAAAATGCAGGAAAACTCTAGCAGTGGGGAGGGCTTTGTAAAAACTGACCACTCCATAGGAGGCTCATGCTGTGAGAAATGGTTTCCTTCCCAAAATCCTTGGGGGTGATTTGAGTGTATGTTTGATTGGCTGAGGTGGGGTCCTGTTGTACATGGACACAAAGTTCATATTTGACTGAAGGTGAATCCAACTTCCAAAGAAAGTGGTCATGCACTAACTGAGGCTAGGATTTCAAGAAAAAGTTCAGAGGAAGCCAGTAATTTTTTTTTTTTAAAGAAATTTTTAGAATGCATTTGTTGACTGACTTAGGAGACTAGGTACAAAGTCAACATGTAAACTAAAGACTAGGTGCTAAGAAGTCCAAATGGACTAGATGTTTCTTTATCGTTATTGTTGAACAGTAATACATACATATTTTACAAACTGCAAAAGATGTACAGGGGTACACAGAAAAAATGTGCATTACCTACTCACCCTATTCCCTGTCCCCAACCTGGATTCCATCCCTGAGAGTATAATTCCAGTTAGTCATTTCTGGTGAATTCTTCTGGGAATGTCCAAGGCTAGCTGTGTCATGATCAAAAAAGAAAAGAAGACTAAAATAAACTAGATATAAAGAAAGCATTTACACCAAAAAATTTGAGACATAATTGGTATCAGCACAGTAAGTGCAACTGGGGGTAAATAGCTAAGGTGTCATGAACAGTGAAGGATTAAAGTCAAAATACACCAAATTAAAATGTTTTTCTTTATTTAAATGGAAAGGGTATGATGAAAGGAAGCAGATAAAAAATATGGAGAGGATTCATTTTTTTTCACATTCACTCACATTCCGAAAAATGTTAAGTGGGAATTAAGAAGGGGTTAAACGGCCATTAGAGTTAGCCTGAATTAGAACACATGTGAGTGAAAAGAGAGCTTGATGAGTTTCTTTTCCATCGTACAAGCACTCATTGAGTATCTGCAGTGTTCTGATCACTTTGCTGGGTCCCCAGGAGGATGCAGAGAAATAGACACAACCCCTGAAGAAGACAGACACAGGAGCACATAGCAGTAACAGCCATTAATGTTCATTAGCCACCAGGCCACGTTATGCCCTATTACATTTAACTCGCAAAACTGCAGTGAGTCCATTGAGGCCTGGAAGCCACACAGTGAATATCGAAGGCAGAGTTTATTACAGCAACAACGCGAACGATGGGGAAAGTGCTTTGGGAAGACAGAAGAGGAGCTATTCCAGTGACAAAAGAAGTAAATGTTTTATTAATTTAGTTGGTTAGATTGAACTTGGGGGTATATAGAAGAATTTTCTCCATATGGACTCACTCCCATATGCTTCATCATTTCTCCTAAATAACACCCCACTCACCATCTTTCCTCTACTTTCCAAAATGATAACTTCCTAGATACTGAGAATGGAGGAGAAATTGGTGCACCCTGGAACAAAACAGGTCTAGGTTTGGTTTCTAGACAACTTTCATTTGTTGTTACTTATTTAAAGCTTGATTATCAGCAGGATACTGATTAAAAATTGCCCCAATTTTATATTGTTATTGAATTCATTACTGATATGTAAATTTGTGTCTATTATTATATGTGTGTGTACACACACATGTGTATCCATGCATAGAATCACAAAAGAATGTGATTCTTTGATTAGTTCTTCCTGATGGAAAACAGTATTACACAGTCAAATCTAGAGATTGAGCAACATAAAACTGGAAACAAACCAGTGCTGTGCTTTTACATGAATAGCAAAATGGCTTTGTCTGAACCTAACCAAGGAGCCACGCCAAATGGAAAAATAAAGTAATGAAGCTTTCCTCTCTGGGTTTGATCAAGAGTCTCCAAAGAACCAAGGGAGGCCAATGAGGTTCTGATGAACAGATAGTTCAGAAAATAAAGTTCTAAGAGTCCATATAATTTTATCTTCAAAAATTTTGAAATAACAAAACTCATTCATATGTTTTCTTTTTCATAAATTTGGTCCAGATTCAATATTTTCTACACAATATTTGGTCTACACAGTAGAATTTGTTTTTAGATCCTACCAAATTCCTGGAATTCCTTTGATGAGAGAAATTGCAGATTTCAACAGTCAATTCTTATCCAAAATCAAAGAGAAAAAAAATCCTTATATATATATAAATATGGCATTCAGCAAGTAAAAGATACGAATAACCTTTAAACCATGAAAAGCAGTGAATGGCCCTGACTGGTGTGGCTCAGTTGGTTGGGTGTCACCCCACAAAGCGAAAATCACCTGTTTGCTTCAGTAGGTGTTTCTCTCTCACACTGATGTCTATCTTCTTCCCTTTTTCCCACCTTTCCCCTCCCTCTAAAAATAAAATTTATTTTTTTAATATTTTATTTATTATTTTAAATAGGGGTGAAGGGAGAGAGGCAGAAATGGGGAGAAGCATCAATGTATGGTTACCTTTCACCTGCTTCCAGCTAAGGACCTGGCTGGATACCTGGCTTACCAGGTTGCCCTGGCTGGGAATCGAACCAGTGACCTTTGGGTTCACAGGCCGGCGCCTTATCCACTGTGCCACCAGCCAGGCCTAAAAATAAATTTTTAAAAATTATAAAAACAGTGAATGGCCTGGGACTTAACAAAAAATGAGACACCTTCCCTTCATAACTCTGGCTGTGTGGTAGTGGCCAGTGGTGTCTAAGATCTAAATGGTATCTGATGATTCTGTTTCTGCATATACTAATTTCTTTTTGTAGAAACAGAATCATCAGATACCATTATTGTTTGAAATTCAAGCCAGATGACTCTCACTCATTCATTTCTTAATTTTAAATTTTAATTATTTTTATTTGTGTAAGAAGTATGATTGTTGTATATGTTTTAAATACACATGTCAATAATTTTTAAGTAAATCAAAACTAATTGAAAAGAAAACCACAATTAACATCTTTGGTGTGCATCTTTCCAAATCTTCTCCTATGCATTAGAGAATTGTATAAAATAAGTGTCATTAGTTTTCAAAAGAATATATGATCACAGAAATTAGGTCAATTAATATATTTCTGCAACATTAGTTTGAGTGCCTACATAATATTGTGTTAATGTACAAACCATAATTTATTAAACTGATCATTTTAAGACATTTATTTTCTCCCACTTTATTGCTGTTATTTATTTTGCCATTATCTAAGCTGCACTGTAACTAGTCTTAACATGTACTCCTAATTGTTTTCTTAAAATATATTCTTGAGAATGGAATTGCTAATTGAAAGGACATACACATTTTTAAGACCTTTGGCCTACTGTGCCAATATTGATCCCTAGTTAATCAGTCAACAAATATACATTATGAGCCTGCAGTGTATTTAGTTCCATTCCAGAGTCTGGGTTACAATGGAGAGTAAAATAAATATAATCAGCACTCACCTTTACAAAATTTACCATCTAGACAGATGGCGACATTAAGGAAATGCCCACCTGTAATAGATCATGAGAGGAAAGGCCACAAACACCATGAGAAAATAAAATGCAGAGACTAACCTCCCTGGGGCTGGAGGAGGCATGCCAGGAAAGTAACAGGCTGACATTGCAGCTGAGACCTGAAGGTGAGAAGTGGGGGGACAAGCATTCTGAGAAAGGGACTAGCAAAGTATGCAGGTCTGGAGAGACCTCCATCAGGAACTGAAGAAGCTGCGGGGCTGGGGGGAGGGAACTCAGGGAGGAGCCAGGCTAATTGCAGTGAAAACTATCATTGAAAGGATTTAAGCAGAAGAGTCATATGGACTGATATTTTTTTAAACAGTCCCTGTGGCTGCTATAAAACAACAGAACTAGCAAGATGGTTTAAGAGATGAATTCAGTTGCCCAGAAGGTCCATAATGGGGTCTTGGAAGGAAGCAGGGGCAGATGACGTGGAAGGACTTAAGATAATACAGTAATTAGGGTCAAATCAACAGGCAATAGTAGCTCAAGTGAACAAAAAGGACAGTTTTCCTGAACCCTCATAATTCTATTTTTATTTAAATAATACAATAATTAAATGAATAAACACAATCATAACAAAATTACTAAAATAGAATTTCAATGTTTCTTCCATTTGTACTATGTTATTAGCCCTTAAACATTTTTAACATTTTTATGGCAATTTGCATTTCTTCTTTTGTGACCTGCCTATAGTTTTCTCTCTTCTTTGCTACTAAATTTTTATTTTTCTCATTGCTTGTTTAGGGAACAGTTTCCTAGGAATGCCGTAACAAAATACTACAAATTAGGGTACTTAAGACAACCAAATTTATTTCTTCACAGTTCCAGAGACTAAAGTCCAAAATCAAGGCATTGTAGGGCCACACTCCTTCTGAAGCCTCCAGAAGTAGACCTTTCTTTGCCTTTCCACGTTTCTGGTAGCCCAGGCATTCCTTGGCTTGTAATTATGTCCATGTCTTCTCCTACCATCACCTGAGGCACTCCCTATTTATGTCTATAGCTCCTTCCCCTAGAAGAACGCAAGTAATATTGAATTTAGGGCCCATCCTGTTAGGACCTTGTCTTAACAAATTACATCTGCAGTGGCTCTATTTCCAAATAGCATCATGTTCTGAGGTCTGGGAGGTTAGGACTTTGGCCTGTCTTTCTGGAGGACATAATTCAACCCATAACAACTTGTAAGAGAGTTTTTTTTTTGCCGCAAATATTCTTCTCAGCTTGTCATTTGCTTTTTTATCTTACTTATGATGTTAGAGATAAATATATGTGGTTTAGATTTTATAAATTTAATCTCTCAATATTATTTTTATTCAGTTAGTGTCTGTTTAATGCCTACTGTTTACCCAAAACTGTTCTAGATGCCCTTGATCCAAAGAAGAATGAGACTGGATCTCTTACCCCAACAGGCTCCCATCTAGGAGGCAGACATATAAACAGATACATAAGTCAATCTGATCACTGCAATGATAAGGTTTGGTTAAAATAGAGTGGCAAA
The DNA here is from genome assembly GCA_004026585.1 of Noctilio leporinus. Taxonomy (NCBI): domain Eukaryota; kingdom Metazoa; phylum Chordata; class Mammalia; order Chiroptera; family Noctilionidae; genus Noctilio; species Noctilio leporinus. The sequence goes on from PVIW01000006.1 coordinate 992,567, forward strand.
AATGAGGAAATATCCAGCTGAGTTTGGGCAGCTGGGGAAAGCTGCACAGAAGAGGTCTTTGGGTAGCAGTTAAGGAATACCAGTTTTCACTAATTATGTCCCCAGCAGGAAGGCTTCTGGACAGCTCTGCATGAAGTGGGCTACAGCATCAGCATCACATGGGAGCTTGTTAGAAATGCAGATTCTCAGGCCCCACTCCAGCCATACTGAATCAGAGTCTGCATTTAAATGACATCTCTGGATGATTTAGATGCACATGAACATTTGAGAACTTTCCCATTCTTCAGAACTTCTCTTAGGTTTACCCTCACAGGCCTCTCCATGACTGTAAGAACGGAATTAGAAACTGCCTGAGAAGACTTGTAATACAAAGGCAAACTTTTCAACTCTTCCCATGTGCTATGTCAAGATGCTGATTAGTACATCAAATGAACAGCCTTTACCAAATAGCTTCATAATCCATGAGAAAAGAGACCCAGTTTGCACATTTCGGGGTAAGCTCAGTGGAAGCCAAGGGGACCATTTGCTCTAGGGATGACCCTGATGTAACCCTGTGATTCAGACCGAAGATAAGCCTCCAAATCCCAGCCCTGGATCAGCTGTTCAAAGGGGATTTGTCTCCCCCTTTATAATTGGTCTCCCACTTGTATTTTGAGCAGGTGGCTCAGGGAAAGGGGGAACTTTGTTTTATTTGTTTAAGCAGTCGAATAAAGGAAGCGTCTCTTTGAGAAAGAAGACAGGAGCCGTGTTTGGAGGGGTAGCTTGGTAGAGTAAACTGGAGGAAGTGGGGGCAGAGGAGAAAGTGACTGGGAGAGAAAAGGGAAATGAGAACTGGAGGAAAGAGGAGAACTCTCTCACTCAAGTATAACAGCTGCTTAGTCACTCAAAACCAGCCTTGTTTACTTGAAAGCCAAGTTCAATGCTGTGATGAAAAGGAAGGGACACAAGGTGGATGACATGGACTCGGGTGTCAGATACCATGGCCTTCAGACGGTAAATGTTACTTAGGAAACATGCAACACGTATGAGGTCAGCCTCCCAACTCGGGATGGTGTACACTACCTGCCCTCAGAATCTCTTGCTTGGTTAACTCAGTCACGGGTTTTAATAGAGCAAAGACTAGAGTCTGTCTTAATATACACAGAAAGACGGCATTATATGCTTACTGTTTGCTGAACAGAGGCCCTGAACACCAGCGGTAACCTGGGCCACGTTTTACTATCCTACCTGCTCACCAAGAATCTGCCACTGATTGTAGAGAGCACTTTGGGGAATTCACTTCAATTCAACTAATAAAGATTAAGGCTTGCTGCCTGCAGTTTATTGTGCAGGTCAGAACCACCACGTCCAGCTGGACAGATAGACACTGCTCAGCTCCAGGCACTCTTTAGAGCTGGGCACTACACAATCCACCAGCACACACAGCAAGCAGCCCTCGGGCGTAGAAAACAAAAAGGTGGTTAAGTCCTACGTTGAAGAACTTACAATTTAATGTAACAATAACTGACTAGGAAAAAAATAGTAATAACTGACTAGGAAAATGCATCTAGGAGAAATCCTTAGATTTTCTTTTTAATGATCCATGCAAATGAAAACTAGCAACTTCCAAATCCATTTATCTTCTTCATATAATGTGCATACACATTGTTTTGGGGGTTGTGGGTCATTTGGAGTAATTGTTGTCGGACATTTCAAACATCTGTTACTTTTGGGTTGCTTCTATTTAAAATGGATAGCCTAGACCTCCATGACATTTTTAGCTTTCTTGCAAAATGAGAAATGTTTAAGGCAAAAATATTAGTTACCAGAGCAGGGGGGATATGGAATGCTTTGTGATGCAGAATGTCACAGGCAGCAGCCATCTGACAACTACATCGCTAGATCTTTTTATAACGGAAAATCTGGCTTTCTGATTCATTCCATTGATGATCAATTTTAGTGTCTAGCCTAGAGATATACAAATTTTGAAGCAAAAAATTTAAGATTTTGGAAGTTGTTCGTTCATTGTGAGTATAAACTTATTTTTAAAATTTTTAAATGTTTATACGTATGGGGAAGAGGACAGAGGGGCGCAAAAAGGGGATGGATATAATACAACAACAATAAAATTAAATTTAAAAAATTTGTATACGTAAAAATATCATATGTCCCTATCATACAACATACACAAAATTAATTCAACTCGGATCATAGACCTAAATATAAGAGTTAAAACTATAAAACTTCCCTAGAAGATGTGCTTCCTGTGGCAACATATATATTAAAATTTCCCTAAAAGAAAATATAAGTATAAATCTTCATGACCTTGGATTAGGCAATGGTTTCTTGGAGATGATTCCCAAAGCAGAAATGACAACAACATAAATTGGACTTCATTAAAATGTAAAAAGTTTGTTCTTCAGGGGACACCATCAGGAAAAGTTAAAAAATAAATAAAAAACACAAAAACCTTACAGAATGAAGGAAAATACTTCAAGTCATACATCTGAAAGTCTCTTACCAAATATATAAATAACTTCTACAATTCAACAATTAAAAGACCAATAACCAAACTAAAATTTGGCAAAGAATTTGAATTGATATTTCTCCAAAAAAGATACACAAATAGCCAATAAGTACATGAAAAGATGCTCATTAGAGAAATGCAACTCAAAACTATAAGGAGATACCACTTTACATGCTCTAGGATGGCTTTAATAAAAAAAAGATGGGCCCTGGCTGGTAGCATAGTGGATAGGTACCAGCCTGCGAACCCAAAGGTCGCTGGTTCGATTCCCCAGCCAGGGCACATAACCAGTTTGCAAGCCAGGTCTCCAGCCAGGTCTGTAGCTGGAGGCAGGTGAAAGGCAACCATACATTGATGTTTCTCTGTTTCTCTCCCTCTCTGCCTTTCTCCCTTCCTCTCTTTCTGGTAATAAAAAAAATTTTTTTTTTAATCTTTAATAAATAAATAAATAAAAATTTAAAAAGATGGATAATATTAAGCATGGTTGGTAATATATTAATAGAATGGAATATTATCTAACTCTGAAGACTCTTACATGAAACTTCAGGACACACTCTAAAATAAAACTTCCACAAAAGGATACTTACATAGCCTGGCTGGTGCAGCTCAATGGATTGAGTGCAGACCTGTGAAACAAAAGGTCACTGGTTGGATTCCCAGTCGCGGCACATGCCAGGGTTTTGTAGCAGGTCCCCAGTCAGGGGCACGTGAGAGATAACCACACACTGATGTTTCTCTCCCTCTTTCTCCATCTGTTCCCCTCTCCAAAAATAAAAAAGTAAAAAATTTTAAAGGGTGGGGGCGGACACTCCACACTGAAAGATACAAAATAAAGAGTCATGATATCTACAACTTACTCTCAAATTGTACAATAAAAATAATAAGCATAAACGGGTGGCATCTGAATAAAAAAACATGTCCTACCCCAGCTAATAACTTAAAAGGGTCCCCCAGCCCTCAACCTTGGCTAGTCAAGGTCCCAGACTGGATGGAGTGCTATCATATGTGCCCTTTCCTGCTCTCTTCGCCTCAAACTATTTTTAAGTGATTAATCTATCTTATAAAAATTATTTTTTATACACAATGACAATGGCAGAGAAAGAAGGAGAGAGGGTGAAAAAGAGATTTCTACTTTTTACTTCCTGTAAGTTATTTTAGCGCTTATCATAAACAAGTACTAGTTTGATCATTTAAAAACACTGTTCCAGTTTCTGGGATGAAATTCCATGGTCTCAATAATTTGTTTTAAAACATTTTAGTAAAGAATAAAGGGAACCCTGGCTAGTGGTACAGTGTGGATAAGGTGCTGGCCTGCAAACCCAAAAGTCACTGTTCGATTCCTAGTCAGGGCACATAACCAAGTTGCAAGCCGGGTTTCTAGTCAGGTCTGTGGCTGGAGGCAGGTGAAAGGCAACCATACATTGATGTCTCTCTCCCTCTCTGCCTCTCTCCCTTCCCCTCTCGCTGAAAATAATACATAAAATCTTTACCAAAAAAAATCGTTAAGAGGGATTAACTAAAATGTGAATACTGACTGGGTGATATGGATATAAGTAACTTTTTTTTTTTTTTTTTCCTTCTTCAGGATTTTCCTAATTTTTTTATAATAAACATACTTCTGAGAAATGTTTTTAAAACAATAATTCATTCTCCACAAGAAGAGAGGCAGGAATACATAACACAGAGATTGCCCATCTGTCCTGGATGTCTTCTGGAGCCCAGATCGAATTTTTAAAAAACCTTCTGAAGATTTCCTTCCTGTTCTGGGATTCTGCCTCCTCACACAATCAAATGCCTGTAACACAATTCCTTTCCATTTGAAAGGCAATCTTCTCTCTCGCTTTGCTCGGAAAGTGAATTTCTGAAATTACGTCCTGTCGGCGGAGGGGCCTCCTCCCTGATCTGGGCAAATGTGATTAGCAGGCGCATCTGGTACTCAGGGCACCCGGCGATCTCGCCTGGAAACGTGAAACACAGTATTGAAAAAGAGAAAGAAAGAAAGAGAAGAAAACAGAAAATAATCCCTGCGGAAGGCCACCAGGGGGCAGAGACCTGCAACCTGCCGGGTTGGCCCCAGAGAAAACATACTGTTGTGTAAATTGCCCTTATTATTGAAATCCGTTTCAGAAACCAAATGAAGAATAGCATAAAGGCTTTCATTTGTTCACCTGAAATGATAATTCGCAAAACTGAGTGTGCCTTTTACTTGGAGCTTGCATAGCTGGGGTCTTTCCAAAAAGACCAGGGCAAATTATTTTGTTTGATTTTGCTTTGTTTTTTACCTCAAGGTCCAAGGTAAAGGTTCTGGAAAATTAACACATTTTCCTTCCCAAACAGGGAAATTCGTTCTAGCTCACAAGCAACCAGGGTGCTTCACAAAAATAGTCTTTCGTTTTTTACATATGTAACAGAAATCAAGCAAGTCAAACTTAAGGGGAGAAAATTTCCGTTTATTACAACTACCCTTTTTTTTTTTTTTTTTAATTTGGGAATCAAATGGAGAAGTAAGTAGAATATACAAAAAACAAAACAAAACAAAAAACTAAACCTGTTAAACAGGTAAGTTCCTCTAACACAGCACACCTCGTCTTACTGCACCTCAGTGTACTTCCCATGTGTGACCTTTTTACAAATGGAAGGCAAGCCCTTCCACCAGCAAAAAAGATTACAACTTACTTCATTGCAATACTCACTTTATTACAGTGGAACCAAACCCTCAATATCTCAGAGGCATGCCTGTAAAGTATACTGCTATTGTTTCCTAAGTGTGATACCATGATTTACAGTAAGAAACACTTATTTAGCCTAGGTGCACACAGCCCCTAAAACTCTTGGAATTTCCTGATTAGAGCATCAAGGTGTCTTAGGTTAATGAGCTCGTTTTTAGAAAGCACCTAAGGTTTGGTGGATCTAACCGAGTGATTAGAAGGTTGTAACTTCTGGTCCCCTGCTTTCTGGTTGAGTTCCACCACCCATTGCTAAGGAAATGAAGCCTCCAGAGAAGCCCAAAAAGGAGGGACTTGAGTAGCTTCCGGTTTGGTGAACTCACCAAATATATATGCAGAGTGCTGGTTGGGCATGGCCCTTCCCCCATACCTTGACCTACACGTTTGGCTGTTCCTGAATGATATCCTTTTCTAATAAGCCCGTAATGTAGTTACTAGTAAGCACAATGTTTTTCTGAGTTCTAGGAGGCGCTCTAGCAAATTAATAGAATCCAAGAAGGGTTCCTAGGAACCTCCAGTATGTATGTATGTATGTGTGTGTGTGTGTGTGTGTGTGTGTGTGTGTGTGTGTATTACAGGTGAGAACCCAGATGTTTGGCTGGCATCTAAAGTGGGGAGGTGGGAAGCGGAGGCAGCAATCTTGTAGGACTGAACCCTTAAGCCGTAGATTATGGCAGAACTGAGTTGAATTACAGGACATCCAGGTGGCATCATGGGGAATTGCTTGCCGTCTAGAACTACCACCCTCCCCGCTGTCACATTTGATGACCGGAAGTGAAGAGTTCTGTGTGAGAAGCAAAGGAAACACACTGGTGAAAACCGTTCTTTCTAAAAGACTAACACATTTAAAAGAAATACTTGTATAAAAATACAAGTTTTGCCTTTTCCAAATAGTAAATAATAATAGCTAATGGTAATGTCACCTAATATTTATTCAACACTAAGTGCCACATATTATGTCAAGTACTTTTCACACGTTAGTTCATAATTCCCATGAACTGGTCCTAGATGATACTATTATTCCCTTTTCATAGGTGCAAAAAATCATCTGCCTTACTCTTTCTCTCCTGGACATCCCTTAACTCAGCCGGCCCGGCCAATCTGCATACCAGCTTCCACCTGAAAGAGAGGAACTCTTATGTAAGTTTCCTTATATTAACAAACATGATTCTTCATAATTATGAACAGACAACTAGGATCACAATAGAAGAGCAAAAACACTTGACCTTCACTTCCACCTCCTGCTGTGCCCCATTTTTTCCACTTTTCTTCACAGAAAGGCTCCTTGAAAGTCTCTATACTTGCTGTCTCCAGCCTCTCTCCCCCATTCTCTTTCTTTATTAAATTTTAAAAATGTTAATTTTTTAATACACATAAAATTTACCATCCTAACCATTTCTTTTTATTTTTATTCATTTTTAGAGAGAGGGAAAGGGAGGGAGAAAGGAGGAAGGGAAACATCAATGTGTAGTGGCCTCTTGCATGCCCCTCAACTGGGGACCCAGCCTGCAACCTAGGTATAGGCCCTGACTGGGAATCGAACTAGCAACCCTTTGATTCACGGATGGGCAGTGCTCGATCCACTGAGCCACACCTACCAAGGCAATCCTAATGATTTTTAAGTGCACAGTCCAATAATGTTAAATATATTCACAGCACTGTGTAGCCAACCTGCAGAGCTGTTTCATCTTCCCAAACTGAAACTTATGGAACAACTCCCCACTTCCTATTCCCTGTCTCCAAGCCCTTGGCAACCACCATTCTACTCTCCATTCTATAATTTTGACTATCTCTGGTACCTCATATGCATAGAATTATGCAATATTTGGTTTTTTGCAGCTGGTTTATTTTACTCAGCATAATTTCCTCAGGCTTCAACCATTTTGTAGCAGGTGTCACAATTTCCTTTTCAAGGCCGAGTAATATTCCATTGTGCTATACAGGGTGGAGCAAAAGTAGGTTTACAATCTTTCATATGGAAAATAATGCAATAAATAATACAAAATAAACTTTTTCGTATTCATGACTGCAAACCTACATATATCACATATATTCCATTGTGATTTATAATGTTTAAATTTTGCTCATGCACTTACCCACAATGCACATTTGTGTTTTAACAAGCCCTGCAGGTGACCTGATACAGGCCAAAACTGAGGACCACCGCTCTAGAAGGTTCAATTGAGTTTTGTTATTGTTGTTTCTTTTTAGATGCTTCCCTTGAAAACCTCTCATGGGTGGGGCTCTGCCGATGAGCCAGAACAAAGTTATCTGATGGGCCATTTGTAGATGTTTGTAAATTGAGAACCATATGCAAATGTCAAATATTTAAGCAAAATGGGAAGAGGAAAAGCCTTGAGCTCATATTTTCCTGCAAAGCCAAAAAGGATTATTTCATTCATTTTTTGGAAGATGCACACTTTGGATGGCCTTACCGTAAAAAAGAGGTTTTTATGTAAAATTTTCTCCATAAAAGATTATACCTCTCAAAGCTACATCCCTGCTCTGGGGTCTCCTGCACAAAATAAATTTAGAAATTGTTTTGCAACAATGACTAATATCAACAATAATAGCATCTTTGGTTTCATACTGGAAGGAAGTTTTTGTGACCTGACTGGTGTGGCTTAATAGGTTGGGGATAGTCCCACAAACTGAAAGGTCACTGGTTTGATTCCCAGTCCAGGCACATGCCTGGGTTGTGGGCCCCAGATCCCCAACTGGGGGCATGTTAGAAGCAATCAATCAATATTTTTCTCTCCCTCTCTCCCTTGTTTCCTCTCTCTAGAAATAAATAAATAAAATTTTTAAAGGAAGCTTCGGAGATTTGTTTACAATTGTATTCTATCTACTGCAAAGATGTAAGACATAGTTGTAGACATAACCTTATGCTGTCCGGTACTGCCAAAAACATAAACATACATGTATAAAGAGAATAAATAGTAATCACGCAAAGGTGAGACTAACGTTATCTTCCAAAGCGTTCTAAATGTTTGCCAATGTGAATTAACCCTTTTGTGGTAACTCCTTCCCAATTACGTTAAGTTGTGATTTTCTGAAATGTTGTCTGAAAAATGTGTGTTCCAAGGGGAAAAATACATTGGAAGGAAAAGCACTGCCTTCACCCCAAGAAAAAACAGAAGGCAACTCAGTGTTTCTTTTAGCTAGAGGTTATATGTAAAGAGCACTGACAGGGAGAAGACGAAGACAGTCAAACTCCTCCGCAACATGTTCATAAGTCTCAGCAAAATTTTTCTAGTCTCTCGAGTTCAAATAAGTCAGAACCTGCCAGTAAATAGGCCTTAATTCAGGCGTGACATTATTAGGTACTGAAGTGAAGTCACTAGGCACTTGGTTCCCTTAATCTGATCGAAATGAAAGTCCTGACTCCCATCCCTTTTCTTTAAAAAAGAAAAAGTAAAATAAAAGGCATTTTCTTGTCAATTACCTTGCTCTTCAGTAAGCTCTCTGCTTTCAGTTTCGTTTATTGAATGATAATAGCTCATAGTCACTGGGCTGCTTCCCTGGGCCACCCTCAGAAGACTTGCTTCCACAATTTCATTCAGCAGTGCCTGCACCCCTTGTGAGGTGGGAGGCACCCCCTCTTTGCAGATGCAGGATCCCCAAACAAATTCAGAAACTTGCCCACAATCATACTGCGGGAATTGGTCTAACCACGACCAGGAAGCAAAAGGAGATCTGTCTTCTGCAAAGCTCATGTTCCTCACCAAATTTTTCAAAGCAAAACCCAAGCAAAGCAAACACTCATGCCCAGAGATGAACTGCCTGGGGAGCGTTTGCAGAGATGAAGTACATGGTAAACGGAGACTTCGATTCAGTTAAAGGATCAGTTTTGTAAAGAACGCCACAGTTCTCGGGAACCCACAGGAAGCCGTGAACCTCACAGAACGTAAATGGAGCCTTTTGCCCTGCCATTACCATAAACGGCAAGCCAGGAGAGCAATGGTTCTCCGTGTGGTCCAGGGTGCAGCAGCCCCTGACAGTTTATGACAAAGGACAACCCGGAGGCCCCACCCCAGAGCTTGTGCATTACAAACAAGTGTGAGCGGAGGCCCAGCTCCTAGCTTTTAACAAGCCCTGCAAGTGATTCTGATGGAGCTCAGTTTGAGAACCACTGCTTTCGAGCTGAATTTTGGAACCACTAGGGACGCTCATCAACTCAATTATTTCCAAACAGCCTTTACGTGTTTAAATGTTGGACCTGTTTCCATGCACATTAACATTTTTACAACTTAAGAATATGAATCCAATTCAGCTAAGTGTTTTACCAAGCAATGCTCAACCTAATGCTTTGACCCGTTAGGTTTAAACTAACGTGTTTCAAGGACTCTGTGGCAGGTGTCCTTCTAAGTGGGTTTACACTGATGAATTCGTGACACCCAAGTGTGCCATTCTTACCCTTGTTTTACCAGTGAACACGATGAGTCCAAGAGAGGTTAAATGACCTGCCCAAGCCCCAGACTGAGTCCTTGGCAGTTGCGATTTGAATTCAGGCCATTGTAGATACAGAACCCTGTTCATCACTGCTGACTATCTTGGGCCCAAAACTTTATTATTATTATTTTTAATCTATTTGACAGAGAGCTCTAGAGAAGAAAAAAATCTATCCAAGAATTTGAAAATTGGAGAATTTTAACCCTCTCTGTCAAACCAATCTATCTGTAAGAGGTAAATTATCAGAGTCCTTCCAAAAATATCATCGTGACATTTAAGAGTCTTTAAGCCCTGGCCAGTGATGGTATGTATGGCTCAGCTGGTTGGAACATCGGCCTGTAACCAAAGGGTTGCAAGTTCAGTTCCCAGTAGGGGCACACAGCTAAACTGAGGGTTAATCCCCAATTCAGGTTCTTACCATCCCCTGTCCCAGATAAGGGAGACAGCCAGTGGATGTTTCTCTCTCTTTAAAATAAAAAAGTCTGCCCTGGCTGCTGTGGCTCAGTGGATAGGTGCTGGCCTGCAAACCCAAAGGTCGCCGGTTCGATTCCCAGCCAGGGCACATAACCAGGTTGCAAGCCAGGTCTCCAGCCAGGTCCGTAGCTGGAGGCAAGTGAAAGTCAATCATCCATTGATGCTTCTCTCCCTTTCTTCCTCCCTCCCTGCCCTTCTTTCTTTCTGAACATAAAAAATAAAATCTTTAAAAAATAAAATTAAATTAAAAAGTCTTCAGAGATTTGAGTTAGTTCCTTGGGATATTTCTGAAGCAATTTCTTGCTCTTCTTCTGTTGCCGAATGATATTATTATCTTCATCCCATAGCAGTGCGTTGGTCCCCAAGTATAACACAGGCCAGAAAACATGTTGCACCCAGAGATCAAATAGCCACTCCATTTGTTGTATTTTTGTTTGAAAACTTGGCAATTAGACCCTTCCCCATTCCATGGAACTCTGAGGTTCTGCCTCATTCTAGGATCAAACTTGGATACACTGTACTACCTGAAACCTGGAAAATTTCATTGCTGTTCCTTTGTAAAAAAAAAAAGGTCAGTCTCAGGGTGATTGAGGAAAGACCGGGGATACCAGGTGGGTGCCAGGCAGGATAGTTCCCAGGCATTTCCAGAGCAATAGTCCTTCTAATTCTGAGAGCATGTGTTAGGACTTTGTTCCTAACATGCAGAAAGGGAAGATATTCCAAGAATAAACTTACTCAAAACTCTTTGCTCTCTACATAATGGGAGCATTTCCTTTGCCAAAACTCCACTACTCTATCTGGGACTTTTTGAGACATACATCATGAAAGTGATTGGCTCCTTGGAAGGAAGAGGATGGTAATTCCAGGAATTCATTGGGATTAGAAAGTAAAGAGGTCTCTGGAGTTGCTTTTCTCAGCCTGTTTCCTTTCGCAGATGCTCAATACTGTGTCCTACCTCAATGTGAACTTTTCCCAGACCCTTTGTGAAGCCTTTGGAGTCTTCCTATTGCCAATGAAAGTCTTTTTTTCCACACATTGGTAACTGCCAAGTGACTTGACTTTCTACAACCATCCCTGCCCTTTCCCTGGTTCCAGCTGGCATGCCACCCAAGCATACTCTTGTCATGTCCAGAAAATTACCTCTCAAATCCCAACAAATGTTGAAGATGTTGCTGAAGAGTTCCAGGAAAAGGAAAAAGGAATTTCATGGTACAACCTTAGCTCGGGGAAGTTAATGAAGACCATCCCAAGTGCTGGGAAGGACTCAGCAATGAGGCAATCTGGCAGGAACATTCCAGTAACTGCAAGCCCTTGAGACAGATGAGCGGGAAGGCTGGCATGCTTGAAAAGTAGGAAGACGAATGTGGCTAAAACAGGGCTTTTCAGAATGTTGTCTGTGACCAGCATGCCACAGGATGAGGAATTTGTGCCAAAACGTAGATCAAAATACTGCTTCTTCAGCAAGAAAGTCTTGCTACCACAAAAAAAGGAACTTGAAGTGCATTTAAATCCAGCCATTGTTAAAATAGCGACAATCGTTTGTGCAACGTTGATGTAACCTGGCAGCTAGGAGTGGCCCGGAATGCACATGCATGTACGATGACAACCTCACGTACTCGTCAGCGAGGGCAGTAGTGAGCCTGTGTGTTGCGTGGCCATTGCATTCAAAATGACTGAGCGAGCAGAGCAACAAGTCTTCAGCAAATTCCGTGTTAAGCTTGAACATTTCTCTGCAGAAACTACTCAGATGACTCAGAAGGCTTTCAGGGACGATGCATTGAGTGCAGCACAAATAAAAGTGTGGCACGAACACTTCAAAGATGTTGAGGATCTGTTGGAAGTGACCCATGATTTGGAAGGCCTGCAACAAGCAAAACACCTAATTGGCTGGACACGTACAAGCCGCAGTCAGCGAAGATCAGCCACCGGCAATGCAAGACTAGAATGATCTGGGGACTCCAAACACTACTGTGTCCAAGATTTTGGCGCAGGATCTGGGCATGAATGATAGTGTGGAAAAATTTGTTCCATGGCTACTGTCACTAGAGCAGAAGGAAGGTCCTGCTGCAATTGCTGATGACACGGGGAGAACTGTGTGAGGTCCCAAGGTACCTGCTTTGAAGGGGACTGAGGCATCATTGTCCTACGTACAACGTTTCTCGTATCTTGTATCTTCTTCAATAAATGTCTCTTTTTCATAGCACATGGCTGGATACTTTCTGGATTGGCTTCGTACTCGGTGATGTAGTTGATTCTCTAAAAGTACATATTCGTTTTCTGATTTTGCAGACATATATAAAGACTATAGGAGATGAATAGCTTAAGATTATATAATATATCTAATTGTATAGTACCAGAGATTATATAATTATAATTTTTGTGGCTTCATAATTTAAAGATACCCTAATATATTTTGTTGTTAAAAAGAAAACGTTGATGAGAAATAAGTTAAGATTTTATGAATCTTCTACAACCCAATAATCACTCTACTTTTATTTTAAAAACATGTCAATCTTTGTTACTGTGCATGTATCTTTAGGCCATTTCAGTCAGCGGGTGCACACACTTGTTTTTGCAGTTAAAATCAGATCATAGGGATTTTATGTACCTATAAACAGAAATAATAAATGCCATTTTAACAACCACATAATAGTCAATAGTTAACAATTGACTTAAGCATCTACCTTCATAAGGCATTTATCTCCATTTTCCCCCCTATTATAAATAACCCAGCTATGAAAAGCAAAGTACAAACTGCTCCTCTTCTTTTGGATTATAGCCTTTAAAAAATTCCCAGAATTGAAATACCAAGTACAATAATATTTTTAAATGTGGGTTAAAAAATTCACATTTGCTATATATTTCTTTATTGCAACATACATATTTAGTTATTTTAAATCTGATCTGCAATGGGTAAGGCGCCGGCCTGCGAACCCAAAGGTCACAGGTTCGATTCCCCAGCCAGGGCACATAACCAGGTTGCAAACCAGGTCTCCAGTCAGATCTGTGGCTGGAGGCAGGTGAAACGCAACCGTACATTGGGAAAAAAAAAAAAAAAATCTGATCTGCAGGGCTTTTAGTACAATTGGTACATTTAAAGTTTTTTTTTATTTTTAAGAATTCTAAGTTTTCATCCACAAATGAACTTATGCAAAATATTTTATTATATACATATATATTTCTACGATTCAGTTAATAAAATAATTAATAAAATTATTTAATGCATCAATTTCTAAGCAACACTAGACATTAACATTTGAAATTTTAACAATTTAAAGAATACCCTGGCTGGTGTGGCTCAGTGGACTGATTCCCGGTCAGGGCACATGCCTGGGTTGCAGACCAGGTCCCCGTTAGGGCACCTGTGAGAGGCAACCAACTGATGTTTCTCTTGAGCATCAATGTTACTACCCCTCTCTTTCTCCCTCCCTCCCCGTCTCCCTCTAAAAAGTAAATAAATAAAACCTTTAAAAACAAACAAACAGAACACTGCATTCCCTAAATAGCCATTAGTCTTTCTGGAGCCTTTCTAGAATTCTGTCATTTAAAGACTCCCAGCCACATGTCGCTCCAAGTTCACTCTGCTGCTACAAATGAGGCAGGCTAGTTCCACTAGAACTGGGAAGAGTCTAAAGGAAGTCAACTCGATACACCCAGCAACAAACCAATCAACCAAATTAAAAAGAGAGAAGCTTTACTTAATCCCTTCTAGTTTCTTTTTTTTTTTTTTTTTTCAAATGGTAACATTTAGTTTTGCTGTATTAACTAAATTACAGAGCTGAACACAAAGATTCTCTTCTATTTAGTTTTTCATGGATATTAGGATGTTAGCCATTCTTTCATTGCTAACAGTATCGTGGAATTCCAAAGTAAGTTTTTCCTTTTCATGACTTTCTGATCAATAGTTGTGGGAGGCCCACACAGGGAGAAGAGAAAGAAGAGACATGTCAGTAACCCATGATCCATGATCCACATCCTCTGCCACTTTAAAAAGTAGGCATAGTTGAAAGAGAGCCAGGCCCAAAGCCAAAATGGGATTATATTGGATTTTACTTCATACCAGCATTCCAGCCCATTTTGACCTTTATCAGCCCTGAAAAGGAAATTGTTATTGAACAGACAATTTTTGCAGATACCATGCTGAGCATTCAATAATATCCTTCCCTCTCTTCTGTGTGTCACTTTGACACTAACCCCTTTTTAAACCCAATACTAAAGGGTAGAAAATACCACTTTTCCATGGGAAGGTTTGCTTGTGGGATTCTGCAAAAGGTGCTCTGAGTGCTACTTGACACCGGCAAGGGTTATTTGTCATTTCAAACTGTAAGTCACACTCTGCCTGGAAGCAACATCCCAGAGGTATAGCATTAGCAGCTCTGAATGGGAGTAGCTCTTTGTGGACAAAGGCTTCGGGCCCACGCTGAGACCAAGGGGCCCGTATCCTGAACAGTTCGGGGCCCTTTAAATGGCAGCCTCCTCAACGACTGGCTCCTCACATGCCCTCAGTGGGAAAGACTTCTCGTTTCCATTAGGTCTCTTCAAACACACATAGGCAGGCTGATGCGCGTGTGTTCACAGGCACACACAGACCACACATCTAATAACTGACTTCAAAAGATGAGGGACAGCCCTGGCTGGCGGCTCAGTGGATAGGCGCCAGCCTGCGAACCCAAAGCCGCTGGTTTGATTCCCAGCCAGGGCACATAACCAGATTGCAAGCCAGGTCTCCAGCCAGGTCTGTAGCTGGAGGCAGGTGAAAGGCAACCATACATGGATGTCTCTCTCCCTCTCTGCCTCTCTCCCTTCCCCTCTCTCTGAAAATAATAAATAAAATCTAAAAACCAAAAAATCATTTGATAGACTAATAAGAAAAGGGGAGCGGTGTGGGGGCAGTCAGCCAGTTGGGGGCTCCATAATGCTGGTGCAGATGACTTTTAATAGGCTTCATTGATCAGTTTTAAATGGTCTACAGACAGTGTGCCCCATGGTCCCTGCCCCTAGAGCAGACTTTTTAATATCCTACCCTGACGCTGCTCATACCCAATTTGCACATGGAGAGGAAGAAAGGAAAGGAGGAAGGAGGGAGGGAGAGAGGAAAAGGCCACATTTAAAGTATGTTTGACTTTATTACTAATCTTTGAAATGCAAATTAAAACATCTACAGAATAACCTTTCTCATCTGTCCAAAAACAATTATTTTTAAAATAGTAACATACCATAGCGGCACGTGAATGAAGACATGAGAATGCAGGTTTTTTACATTTACATTTCTTAAATGTTCATTTCCACAGACCTCATAATTCCATTCCTGGAAATTATCTAAAGAAAGTATTCAGAGATGAGAGCAAAGGTATTATTTGCAAAAGCAAAAACAACAATAAAAAAGGTAATAAGAAATTATGATGTTATACCTGCATTATGAAAAGCTATGTAACTTTTAAAGTGTTATAAATAATGTTTATTGATTTAGAAATGTTAAGGCAATTAAAATCATATGAAAGAAATAAACTATTTTTTTGTGGCAAATGTTACATAATATAACATTTACCATTTTGACCATTTTTTAAATAAAGATTTTATTGATTATTTTTAGAGAGAGGGGAAGGGAGAGAGGCAGAGAAGGAGAGAGACATCAATGTATGGTTGCCTTTCACCTGCCTCCAGCTACAGACCTGACTGGAGACCTGGCTTGCACCCTGGTTATGTACCCAGGCTGGGAATCGTACCAGCCCTTTTTGGGTTCACAGGCCAGTGCCTTACCCACAGTGTCACCAGCCAGGGCACATTTTGATCATTTTTAAGTGTACAGTTCTGTGGCATTTTGCTCATATTGTTGTGCAAACATCGCTACCACCCATCTCCAGAACTATTTTCTTCTTGTAAAACTGAAATTCTTTGCCCTGTAAGCAACAACTCCCCATTCCCCACTCCCTCCAGCCCCTGGAAACCATTCTGCTTTCTGTCTCTATCAATCTGACTATTCCAGGTACCTTACATAAATGGAATCATATATTTGTCCTTTTGTGATGGGATTATTTCACTTAACATAATGTTCTCAAAATACATCCATAGTGTAGGATGTGTCAGAATTTCCTTCCGTTTATGGCTGAATAATACTTCATTGACTGGACATATCACATTCTGTTTATCTATCCATTTATCAATAGGCACTTGGCCTTACCTTTTGGCTGTTGGGAATAATACTGCTATGAACATGGTTGTACAAATATCAGCTTGAGTCCCTGCTTTCAGTTCTTTCCGGTATATCCGCAGCAGTGGAATTGTTGAATCACACAGTAATTCTATTTTTAATTTTGGAGGTACCAGCATAGTTTTTCCCACAGTTGCTACACCATTTCTATTCTCACTGGCAGCTCACAAGGGTCCCAGTCTCTCCATGTCTTTGTCAACACTTATTTTCTGTATATATTTTTTCACTAATAGTCATCCTAACAAGTAAGACATGGTATATCATTGTGCTTCTGATTCGCATTTCCCTAATGATTAGTGATGTTGGACATCTTTTCCTATGCTTGTTGGAAAGAAATCATTTTACAAAACAAATTTTTATATAAAAATGTATTGCATAGAGGAGGAAAGGAGAAATGCAAACATCAACCTATTATCAGTGTGCTGGAACTGTATCTGGCAGACATTGACTCCCTTCCCCAGTGACACCGCAGGGAGTGCACACCCCCCCTCCCCACCACTGACACTGAACTCCACGGACCTTGTAATGCCCTCCAGCAGAGCGTGGACAGAAGTAGCAGTGTGCTGGGTCTGCGCCAGGACTCAGAGGCATCATATTTCTACCTGTCCTTTAAATAGAGGTGTTCCAGGTAACCACTGATCCTGGGCCACAAAGTGACACCTGCAGAACAAACCTGAAGTTGTCCTGGAGCCTGAAACAGAGCTTCCCGAGCTGACCCACCCAACTGTGAGCAAATACAATTGCTCTTTGTCGTACCCGGGGAGGATTTGGAGGCCATTTGTCTGTTACACCCAAAGGCTAACTGATACGCACAGAGGTTATCTCTGGACACTGAGATTAGCAGTGATTTGTTTTCTCTTATTTGTGTTCCTAAGAATTTTCCAAAGTTTCCATAATAAACACTGGGATTTGAACAGCCCTGAAATATTTAATTCCAAAATACTAGTAACAGTGGTTATCTCTGTCACTAATGATATATTTTAAAAGCACCTTTATTAAAATTCTGAGTTTGTTTCACAATGAACATGTCTTACTTTTCTGACCAGGAAAAAAAAATTTAATAATAAAAACTTTCGTCTGTTCCTTCTAAAATTTTATTTAGTTGTGTTTATTTGGCCTAGAACATTGGTCGTTCAAGAATCCTGAAAGGAAAATAAAAAGGGGGAATCCCAAAAAGATCCCTTGCTGGGTATGGGTAACTCAGTTGATGAGAGGGTCGTCCTAACGGGCCAAGGTTGCAGGTTCCAACCCTAGTCAGGGCACATAAAAGAGTCAACCAATGAGTGCATAAATAAGTGGAACAGCAAACTGATGTCTCTCTCTCTCTTTCTGTCATCAACAAAAACAGGAAAAGAACCCCTAAGAACTTCCCAGGAGTCAGTAGTGAAGCAGCGAGGGAAGCATGAGACATCTTGTTGTCCCCGACTGCAGATGGGAAGGAGCAGAGACGAGAGATGGATGCTAAGATTTCGAGGGGTGGGGGTGTTAGAAAGGTTCTCAAATCAAATGATGGTTGTGGTTCTGCAACTATGTAAATTCGCCTACACTCATGAAGCTATATACTTATAAAGGGTGGATTTTATGGTATGTAAATTAGACCTCAATAAAGTTATTTTTAAAAACCTTCTTCTACATGGCAACTTAAAGAAATTGGCTTTTATTTCAAGAACTAGAACTGCAGATCACTCTTTCTCCCAGTAAAAACACAAACAGCAACAATAAAACAAACAAAAAAACAAATATATAGACTCTCATTTAAAAAGTAGAATAATTAGTAGGCAAATTTGAATGAGGATATGAAGTAGAAAGTCTGAAAAGGAACAACCCTAAGTTTAACAGGAACACTTGCCTTTCAATGAGCAAATTGTGATCTACCAATCATATTTTTTTCTGGATGGGGATCTCAGAGAGCAGTTAAAGGCCAGACATGGATATGGAGGGTTAGTAATGGGATCACTTAGTGTTCTTGAAAGCCTGCACCCTGGAAGATTGGTTAGGAGGCAAAAGTACGGCAGCATCCAACTTGCTAATAACTGCAATATGATAGGTGGCTATTCCTTACCGCCCCCTCATCTCTGGGCTCACTAGTCGGCTACTAGTTGAAACTTGAAGAAAATAAATGTATTAGTTGAGTAGTACCTTGAAGGGACTTGGGATGTAACCAAACATTGTGGTTGGTCCAGAGGTTAGCTGATTTAAAGTGAAATGATTTACAAATTATATAAACTAGTCTCAAGTACGGTGTCCCAGCCCGAAAGTTGTAAATCAGCCCCCATGTCTGGAAGTCATCTGCTTGTCAACCCTCTAGGCTAATAACAGCTAATGCTCACAATATGAGAGTTGCTATGACAACTGAGAGGAAAGTTTGGGTCAACAGAACATAATCCAAAACCAATTTTTAAAAAAAACAACCCTTTGAGCAGCTTCTCTAAGCCGAAGGGGACTAAAATGATTCACACCCAAAAAGCACCGTGTCACACAGGTATGGAATCTGTGGATCACAGGGCAAGAAACAGAAAACTAGTCAGCTGGGTCAAGCTGATGAAAAAGGGAATATGGTTGGCGCCTAATCACCTCTTTACCTGAGGCACCTTGGACACATCAGATGTCCAAGAATGTTTGTTGGTCTGACCTGACTGAGAAAGCTCCAAGTCCTTATTTCACATCCTAATAGAAGGAGCCTGTCTCATCTGACCCAAACACATGAAATGGATATAGGCTTCCAGCAATCCCAGTACTGGAAATAATTGTTTTTATTGTTTTATTGTTATGATTCCTCACCCACTCTAGAGTTAATATTTGGTTTGACATCAGTTCAAAGGGAAATTGCTTTTGGAAAAATGCTTTCTCTGCGTACAATAGGAATTTCCTAATTTTTGTGTATGTGTGTGCCATTTGTTCTTCCTTTATCCCATGTTTGCCCCTGATTTTTTAATCTATTTTAAGCCATGTGGCTCAGGGGAGCAGGCCCCATCCCAAGTTCCAGGAAGATGCTGTAACTAGGTTTGGCCCAATGATTGGTGCAGGGTTGGACACATGTCTTGAGCAGAATGAGACACTCTGGACCATTCTTTGAAGGAACTGAAGATTCCTTATAAACATCACAGGTCCTCTGGAGTGGTAAGGCATTGTGGTAGCCTGCAAGTACCAAATATCACTGCACAAACAGAACTTGTTTTAACCCCCTGCTTCCTACTAGCTGTGTGACTTTGGACAAATCACTTAATTTCCTCAGGTCTCCTTTGCCTCAGCTAAAATTCCTTGGGGGTTTCTGTGAAGACTTCATGAAGGATGCAAATGTGAAGGCATGTTATAAATTGTAAAGCCTTGCAGAAGTATAAGACCTTCCCATTTGCTCTCCCAGCAGCCAAAACTAAAACAGGTAGAGATATTTGGGTCTAATTCAATGCACTGGAAAACAAAGAACATGATCCAAGGAAGAGAATCTGAAGCCACTGAATGTCAGAGCCAAAGAGGACCTTAGTTGGATGTCTGATTCAACCCACTCCTTTCACAGATGAAGAAACTTGCTCTATGCAAGGATGAGGAAACTCGCTCTATCTCTCCTTAAAAGAGAGGAAATGAGATAACAACTTTTGCAACACTTTAGCCAGGTTCCCCACATGAAATGAAAGCAATCAGATAATAAACTGTAGACTCTGAGCCTGTGTTTGAATCATGTGGTTATCTTTACCCATGGTAAACAGCCTCACCTGCAGCAAAATGACAGCCACAGAAAAAAAAATGCATTTACCCAATACTTCACCCACCTCCACACAGCTCAGCCTTCTGAGTCCTAAGATGGGAGGAAGAGACCTTTGCACTTAGAAAAATTGCTGAGCCATGTGTGTGAAATGCTTAGCAAATCACAGTGTGGATTTTATTTAATTTTCTTTTTTCATTTTCTCTGTTGGTGAGAACCACGCCTGCCAAGAAATTAGTTGCCAAATGGTGACTTCATTTATGATGCCGGCAATCTGATGTTTAACAGCTGACATTTGACTGCTTTTGAAAAAGTCTGTCCCTTAGCTTACATAGCAACAGAAGTGTTGCAAAATTTGAGAGCCATATAATGATCAATAATTTCATGGGGTAAGAAGTTATTTGAAGAAGGCACCAGTTTTAAACATTGTAATAATTTTTTTAAAAACCTAGCACAGGAAGTACTTTATGTATATTAACTTAATGCTCACAACAACGTCAAGAGGAAGGTGCTATTTTTATCACGCACAGGGTTGACATGCGGCACTGAGCGGTTGAGTAACTTTAAGAGCACCCAGTCAGTAAACAGGAGAGCTGGGATTGGAACGTAGGCATCTTTGCTCTGCAGTCTGGCAGCTTCTTTACTCTGCTACGCAGACCTCCTTGTGGTAATTCTTTGCATAGAATACCTTATGTATTCTTAAAGAAATAATTTGTGTGTGAAATTATAACAAATTAAAACATCTACCCAAAGCCCTGGCTGGTGGCTCAGTGGATAGGCACCAGCCTGCAAACCCAAAGGTTGCTGGTTCGATTCCCAGCCAGGGCACATAACCAGGTTGCAAGCCAGGTCCATAGCTGGAGGCAGGTGAAAGGCCACCATACATTGATGTTTCTCTTCCTTTCTTTCTCCCTCCATGTCCTTCTTCTCTAAAATTAATGAATGAAATATTTTAAATAAATAAATAAATAAAACATCTACCCGTATTTACCTTTCTAAAACACTGTTTCAGCCTTGGCCAGGTAGCTCAGTTCATTAGAGCGTTGTCCCCATACACCAAGGTTGAGGGTTCAATTCCCAGTCAGGGCACATATAAGAATCAACCAACGAATGCATAAATAAGTGGAACGAAAAACAAAAATTAAAAAACAAACAAACAAACACTGTTTCAATCACTGTATCAAAAAAGCAGAGTGATATGGGTGAGAATGAAAGCTCTGCAGCCAGGTTCAATTAAACTTGAGTTCTGTTTCTGGCCAGTAGCTGTTGTGACCTTGAGCAAGTTGCTGAACTTTAGTGCCTTAGTTTCTTCATCTGTGAAATAGGAATAATAAGGAGATTGTTTATGTCAAGAGCCTAGCCCAGTGTAAGGCACATAGAATATCATCAATAATTATTGCTCATCACTATCATGACTATTATTAATATCATTAGTACCCTGTGGATTGGATACCACTTTATCTCTGCGTTAGCTTCTCTCGGCCTTACCTATCTCTTATTCCAGCCACCCTCCCTTCCCCATCTTTCCCCCCTGCAGCTCAGTGTTACACAGATTCCAGTCTTCTTACACCGGGTACCCATCACAGTCCCACCTTAACCGGCAGCACATGCTGCCCAAGGACATCTCTGTTGACCCCGATGCATAG
This sequence comes from Noctilio leporinus, assembly GCA_004026585.1. Classification (NCBI taxonomy): domain Eukaryota; kingdom Metazoa; phylum Chordata; class Mammalia; order Chiroptera; family Noctilionidae; genus Noctilio; species Noctilio leporinus. Next base: position 1,014,285 of record PVIW01000006.1, read on the forward strand.
GACTCCAGGGCCAACTGCTTGACACCTGAGCCTGTATAACCCAGGAGTGATAACCCAGTCAGTGAGCCCTGCGAGAGTCAGAGCTGACCTTTCTTCTCCCTTGTCAGAGGGTGTATGTGTTTGGTGAGGCTGCGATAACACAGCTCGAATAACGGAAATGTATTGTCTCCGTGCTGGAGGCTCAAAGTCCAAGATCACAGCGCTGGCAGGATTGGGTTTTTTGAGACCTCTTTCCTTGGCTTGGAGATGGCCACTTTCTTGCTGTACCCTCACATGGTCTTTCTTGAGTGAGCCTGAGTGCGCGTGTGTGCGTGTGTGTGCGTGTGTACGCATGCACGCACACATCCCTAGTATCTCTTTGTCTGAATTTCCTCTTCTTAAAAGGACGCCAGTCAGATGGTTTAGGGCTTACCCTAACTGCCTCATTGTAACTTGATCACGTGCTTAAAGACCGTATCTCCACCTGTAGTCACATTGTGAAATACTGGGGGACACATACATTGGGGAACACGATTCAGTCCACAACGGGGTCCTAAGTTGCCTCTCATGTCTCCTCAGAAGATGCTATTGATGGAGCTGCCAGTTGAGGCCATCGTGGTGGCCATCTGGGGCCATCGCCTTCTTTTCTGGCTTGCATCTTCTCCCCGCCTGGGGGTCACACTCACCAATGAAGTCCTCGCACATAAGCCATGGTGCCAGTTCTGTCTTCCTGGGAATTTGGCCTGATGTCAACTGTGGCCCTATGTCCTTTCCGTCCTCCTGCCTGCCTGGCCTGCATGGGCTCACATGTTCTAGCCGAACTGCTAGTTCTTCTCACTTGTCCTCTCAGGACACAGTCCTCATCTTCAAATTCCATGAGAAAGCTGCATTTCACCTTCCTATAAAAGTCCTCTATTAACCTCCTGGAGATCAATTATTCTCTCCACATAACTCTAAGTAAGTAAATATTCTGGGTTAAGTTGGAAAGATTAAAATGTTCCAGATTTGCACCAAAAAAAAAAAAAAAAGAAAGAAAAAGAAAGAAAGAAAGAAAAGAGAAAGAAAACCACATTACTTCAGAAAGGATCTAAATAAGGACTTGAGAATTATATAGGAAAAGTTAACAGATGTACAGCTGGCCAATCCCAGATTTTAATTAAATCCCATCTTTTATTGGTCAAAACATGACTCGCATGACAGCCAACCCCGAAAAGAGAGAGTTGGGTTAACACACACATGCCCTCACACGCATATACACAAGCACATGCTTCTTAGCATTCTGTTATTTTGTACTATGTGAAAGCAGCAGGATGTGGGTATAAATGGATTTTTCATGTATTTCTTTTGGCATTATGGCCATATTTAATGTAACATCCAGTAAAGTAGAAATTTTAATTAAGTTTATGGTCTGACCATCTGTATTTGTTTGGAATTTTTGTCTCTTCAAAGCAAAAATGTGAACCTGGCTTTAAACCTGGAAAAATCTTAGGCCGAGACCAAATGCATTATCAACAAACTGAGAATGTTTGGTCTGAAATGTAAAATAAGATTCAAAGAGGAGAGCCAGTTATCAAAATATCACAAAATACCTGGGTATTAATTAAGCAGTCACCTATTTATTCTGACATGCTTCAGGGAAGATAAAAGGGAAATTTTATATATTTTCAAAGGAAAAAAGTCTCAGTATCACTACATTGCCAAAGAATCAATTAAATACACTTGACTTCTTTCTGTAGGGTTTGATGTTTCTTCTCTTTTAATCTTCACTTCTTGCATTTTTTTTTTAATGGATAAAACCTATGTTCAATCTGTATCCAAGTATTTTAGATAATCATTTAGGCACTTTTTATATATATATATATATAAAAAAATCACCAATGTACATCAAATAAGAATAATGGATTTGGCCAAGATAAACTATTAAAAAGTATTTGTACATACTTGGAAGCAATAACAAAATGCTCTGTAGTTCAGTAGACAGCAGGGGGATGTTAAGAAAAATAAAGGAAACGGAGAAGCCAAAGAACTTACATGCATGACACATGGACATGAACTAAAGGGGACATTGCTGGAGAGAATGGAGGGTACTGGGTGGAGGGGGGCAAAGGAGGAAAAATCAGTACAACTATAACAGCAAAATCAATAAAATATAATTTCAAAAAATACTCTGTAGTTCAGACATAATGGAGACCTGCAGTCTCTTGCCTGCCCCTTGGGGTATGAACTGAGTTGCCAGTAGATTACCTTTTCATTCTCAATGAAGTGTCCATTAAGTAAATTAAAAAGTATAACTCAGGGCCCAGTTTGAAATGGCACATTTGGGTAGAAATCTTTTTTCTTTTTCCTTCTTGGGGTGGTGGTTTTGGTTTGGTTTCTCATGGTCTCTTGTGGGGGGTAGTGGGGTAGGGGGAGGGTGGGGTGGGGGTTGAGGAGGATAGAAATCTTAAAACAGCATGGTTCACTGTCCTCCTAAAGTTCACATGAACACAGAGGGAACAAAAATTTACAAGATACAGTTTTCCCCAGCTTGACTCCAGGAAACCATAAGCAGTTCCACCTTTGTGCCTCAGGAGGACTGCAAGTCATCAAAATGGTATCTGAGTCATTACACCGCAGGGCAGAGATGACTGTGGCCCGGGGCACATGGACCTATAGCCTGGGACATAGATGAAAAAATGCTGCAGCTTTTATCTGATTAACTTTTCCCCTGAATTCCAAACCCCTGACCTACACTTTTCTTCTTATTATAAAGGACAGTTCACCCACGACCTGAATCCGGTAGGTCTTCCCAGCTCTAGAAGATGAGATTGTCTATCTAGGAAGAAGTACTCATTCTCTGAGCTCCATCTAGCTCCATAAAACCAAGTGCTAGTCCGAGCAGAAATGTAGGAGCGCGGTCCTACGAGACGCCTGTGGCTTTTGGAGGCCCTCAGAGCCCTGTCTCTTCCACTCAACCCTCCCATTTACTGTACAAATGAACCCTCTCAATTATCATTAGATACGTTCATGTATTTATTCAGCAATTATTTATTGTAGGCCTACTATGTGTCATACCATCAAGTAATACAGATGGTCTGTCGTTGAGCCTCTTCATACCTTCTTTATTACAGGATCTGTGAATGTTCCTGTATTAATAAATCTTCACTCCAACCTAATTACAATTATGGAAAAGGAGTTATCAGGATAAGCACCCAGAGTTTAAGATAAGGGATCGTATGTCAGGACTGTGAACTTTAAGGTGATATTTTTATCCTGCTGTGTAAGATTAGCAGATATTTTAAAACCAGATTTTTAAAGAAATCAGCATATGTAGTTTCATGTATGTATATGATGTAATTTTATGTATACTATGTAATTACAACTATCTAAAAATATATATATATAAATATATCATGATGTTTCTAAGAGACTACCAATAATTTTCCCTATTCATGTTTACGTTTATTTCCTATACTTTTTACAAAAGATTTTATTTATTATTTTTAGAGAGAGGGGAAGGGAGAGAGGCAGAGAGGAAGGGAGACATCAGTATATGGTCACCTTTCACCTTGCTGGAGACCTGGCTTTGCAACCTGGGTATGTGTCCTGGCTGGGGAATCAGGGAATTGAACCAGTGACCTTTGGGTTCACAAGCTTATCCACTGTGCCACCAGTCAGGGCCTTATTTTCTATACTTTCAATAACAGTAAGTATTACATCTGTAATGGAAAATGTTTTTCTTAAGTGAAAATAAGATGGTGAGTGGTTTGAGGCTGCTTAAAGAGAGTAGTGGACTGCTGTGTGGATGCCAAAAAAGTAATTGCTAATTATGAACAATTCTCATGTTCATCAAAAATGACCAGGCAGTTTTTGCTTCCAGTAGAAGTCAATGTTTTAGCTGGAAAGAGCAGAATTTCTTTCATAATAGAGTTCAAGCTGCTCGCATAAGCTCTGTAAAATCATTGGTAGGAACGTGTACTGAGCTAGTCCAAATTTAAAAAGGGTTTTCAGCAGGGGGAGAAGAACCGACCATCAGTTGTAACTTCAGGAGGGACTAAAAAGATTTTTCCAGGTCCAGAGCAAATCCTGACAGGTACTCAAGGTGTGCTGGCCTTTTTTGTAAACCGCCTCAGACAACCTAATCCAATTTGGACACCAGCTCATTTCTTAATTTCCCCTGGACCTCAGGGTTTATAGTTAGCAGGACAGCCCCTTGGAGGTAGGATGCTTGTCTGCCAAGCTCACTGCTCGGTCTTAGAACATGGCATTGGCTCAATGTTTGGGAGTTCAGACATCTGCCAAGTGTGCCCATATTCACCGAAGGCCTGGAAATAACAAAAGAAAGCAAATGAAAAATAAAAGGAAAAACCTTTCACCTGAGTCATACAAAGAGCCCCTCCAAAGTGGTGTGAGCTTGCTCTGTCTCCTTCATCCCTGGCCCGCACACCATTTTGCAATGGCCAGAGCCTCCCTTCCCCAGCAAGAGCACCTTGGACCAGTTTTCTTCTCCCAGAGCGCAGACCCAAATCAGCTCTTGAACGAGGACTTCGCACTTCAGGGTCTTCAACCCTCCAGGATGGCTGACCATCTGACAAACCCTGACCTGCAGGAAGACCTCGCTCCTGTTGCCCACAGGACAATGCATCAGGATCCAAGGTGACGATAGCCCCTTTTCTATAGTGTGGGGCCTTTGGTCTGCAGTGACCTGAGGGAATCCTGCATAAAACTGAAAGTGTTGGATTATGGCACCTCCAGTCCCACCCCTTTGCCAGCTTTCCACCTGCAAAGAAAACCTGGACTTCCTGGTCCTGCTGCTCCTGCCCACTCCCGGTCCAGCTCCCCTAGCACGTAACTACCTGGTAAATCTTTGGGAAGCAAGATCACATCCAGATTCATAGTCTAAATCTATATTAAGAACCAAGAAGCATTTCCTGAAAGAAACAACCTGCCATCTCTCTCACAATGAAGACAAGACTTTTATTTTGCCTTGCTGATCGATTTCATTTTCATTGTCTTAAATTTTTCCAGTTATGTCAAGGAAATTTGCTATTTTTCTTCAAAGATTTTATTTATTTTTAGAGAGAGGTGGAGGGAGGGAGAAAGAGAAGGTGAGAAACATCAATGTGTAGTTGCCTCTTGCACACCCCTCAACTGGGCACCTGGCCCACCACCCAGGCATGTGCCCTGACTGGGAATTGAACCAGCAACCCCTTGGTTTGAGCCGCACAAGGCAGGACAAAAAGATTTGCTTTTCCCTTGAATTACCAAAAGGCTCTTTAAAGAGACTTTTCTAAAACAATATCTTCTCAAAGGGAAATCAAGGCCCACTTTCTCCAGTCATGTTTCTCAAACTCGTCTGAGCTGTCCTGGCTCAGAATGACACTTGGTGCTTTTTAAAATTACAGATTCCCTGAGATCTGCCCAAGATCTGCGGGATTGAAATATCTCAAAAATGGGCCCCAGACTTTGGATCTAAAAACAGGTTTCCTGAAGAAAGAATATAAGTGGCTCACTGATATGTTTGCAGTTAGTACATGCTAAATAAATTAACATATAAAGGGGAGGAATTTCCTCAGTGATTCTAATGCAAACTAAAGTATAAAAACCACTGCATTATCCCTGGCTGGTGTGGCTCAGTGGAGTGAGCACGGGCCTGCGAACCCCAGGATCACTGGTTCAATTCCCAGTCAGGGCACATACCCAGGTTGCAAGTCAGGTCTCCATCCAGGTCCTTAGCTGGATGCAGGCGAAAAGCAACCACACATAGATGCTTTTCTCCCTTTCTTCCTCTGTCCCTTCCCCTTTCTCTAAAAATAATGAATAAAATCTTTTAAAAAACCAAACCAAAACAAACAAACAAATAACAACAACAAAAAAAAACAGTGCTTTACTCTAGAAAAATACACTGAGGGTGAAAAAAAAAAAATTGATCTGTTCTTCCCACCCTGCCTTCCATGTTTCTCCATGAGTATTTCAAATTACTGGAGCTCTGGAGTTCAAACTCAGTCAAGAGCTCTGTTACAGATGAGAAAAGGGATAAAGGAAGGGCTCTTACACAGAATTCACAACCACTTTTGTGATCTGACTTCAAAAGCTGAACCACCTAAGCCAATATTTATTGAGCAATTACAATGGTCCATGTGCTTTACAGACATTATCATACTTAATCCACACTACAAATAAATCAAGTCTTATAAACTGGATGTCATTATCTCTTTCTTGTCTTAAAGAGACTGACACTCAGGAAGAGTTTAAACCTAGGTGTGTTTCCCCATCCTAATTCTGAGCAATTCCTGCTGACACCCATGCCTGAGCCCATCCCCCAGCGGGTTTGTTATTAGTTTTCCCTTCTGTTACTCTGCCCACACATATTCTGTATGCTCACCAGCAACTTACATTACTTGTTTAACACTACATTTTCTTAAAAAAGATTTTATTTATTATTTTTTAGAGAAAAGGGGAGGGAGGGAGGACGAAAGGGAGAGAAATATCAATGTATGGTGCCTTTCACCTTCCTCCAGTTGGGGACCTGACTGGAGACCTGGCTTGCAACCTTGTTAAGTGCCCTGGCTGGGAATCGAACCAGAGACCCTTGGGTTTGCAGGCTGGCGTCAATCCACTGAGCCACACCAGCTAGGGACAACTCTTTGACTCTGTCTTCTGCAAAAATTTACATTTCTCTTCAGGCATTAATGTCAGGTTAGTCACTGAAAACCTTTTGATAAGGAGTGAGTGACAACAGTGTGAGAGTTTGGGTATAGAGTTGGGAAGGAGGCATCTCACTACCGTGCAAAGAAGGTACTAATAGGCCCTGACTGGTGGCATAGTGGATAAGGCGCTGGCCTGGGAACCCAAAAGTTTCTGGTTCAATTCCCAGCCAGGGCACATAACCAGGCTGCAAGCCAGGTCTCCAGCCAGGTCTCCAGCCAGGTCCGTCGCTGGAGACAGGTGAAAGGCAACCATACATTGATGTCTCTCTCCCTCTCTGTTTCTCTCCCTACCCCTCTTTATTTCTTCATTAAGAAATACAAATCTTTAAATAAATAAATTAAATTAATAAAAATTTTAAAATAAGGCACCAATAGATTGCTGTTAACCTCACAAATTTACTTAGGACCAACTTGCCCTGGAAACCCAGACTGACCTCTTCAGTTCCATGGTCACTGATGACAGTCCTGTTCGGCCAATAGCTAAGCTTTCAGAAGATCTCTATGTGTTATATACACTGCATGTATGAAAATAAGGGAGATAGTAACCACCTGGAGAGAGACTAGGAATACAGTTGAGATCAATTAAAACTGTATGTTATTTAAGCTGCTTCCTCGTTTTCTGTTATCAAAATGCACACATCTGGGTGGGGCTTCAATCTGACAAATCCTTACAAGTTAAGCCCGTACTAGGCCCTTCTTTGTTCAAGATGGAAGTGACTCCAGAGATGTTGACGTTAGAGAAAGAAAGGGAAGTTCAGGGAGATCATGTAAAAATGCGGGCATCCGTTGATTAATGTCCTTATTTCCACTGGAGGAGAAGTTTCAACTGCGAGCTCTGTGAGGTCTTCCGTAAACACGTGATGAATGTTGACTTTTATGCCTTTCAGAAAACCCAGGGTCGGCTTTGTTACAGCGACTCAGTATTTCCTAATCTTTTACTGAGCAATAGAATTGAATGTTATAATATCAGCTTAAATTGTTAAATATCAGAGCCCATATGTAAGCTATCAAACATACTTTTTTTTGCCATTCAAACTCTGACAAGAAAAATGGAATAAAACAAAATATGAAAGATTAGAATGGTGTTAAAAAGTTGAAATTCAAAAATTTCACAACAGTGTTTGGTTTTTTCCCCTCTTACCTTTTGTTCCAGAATATTACTCTAGGAGGAATGAATTATTTGTCATCTGCATTATACTCTCTTCCAAATGAAATAGCTATGTAGGGTGGATTTATACACAAAAGCCTTCTTGGGTCTAAAGACAAGCTAAGATAATATATTTCAAACTGGTGATTAAGAGCAGTTATAGTAATGCATTACGTAAGTTTTAAAGTCTAAAAAAGCTATCTCTAGCTTGCTACAAGTTTGTGTTTATGGATCATAAATGTGGAAAAATACATTACTTCTTTTTAGGTAGAGGTCTTATTAAAGCGAAATGGCTTTGTTTTGTTTTCCACAGTGCGTACTATTCAAGGCTATTGGATGTAGACTTACGAGCAATCTGTCTACTTTTTTTTTTTTTTTAAGATTTTATTTCATTATTTTTAGAAAGAGGAGAAGGGAGAGAGGCAGAGAGGGAGAGAGACATCAATGTATGGTTGCTTTTCACCTGATGCCAGCCACAGACCTGACTGGAGACCGGGTTTGCAACCTGGTTCTGTGCCCTGGCTGGGGAATCGAACCTGAGGCCTTTGGGTTCGCGGGCCGGCGCCTTATCCATTGTACTACCAGCCAGGAGGGTGAAATAAAATCTTTTAAAAAATAAATAAAATAATAAAATAAGTTAAGGGATAATAAGTGTTATATTTTAAAATTGTGAATAATTACTCTATGTCATACTAGAACGCTTGGTACATTTGAAAGCATTATACATTTTAGGAAGATTTTGCTGTCCCCAGAGCTCATACTTGTTGTTATCTATGTCTGCTGGTCCTGTCCTCCTATCATGAATACATTTATATGACTGATCCTCAGAAAGGGGAGAGAAAGAAGGATATGACTAGAAATGTAAGAATTAATGGAAAAGATAAACTTTCTTTATTTGTCTTTAATCTCAATAAGGGTCACATATAGGTATCATTAAAGAACAACAAAAATAATAAGTATATGAGAGAAATCTATGATTCACAACAATCAATGATGAGAAAAAGAATGTTGTCCTACCATTCACATTTAGAAAGATACGCACTAGATATAACTGATTTTCTAAGACCTATCAGCTGACAAGGAAGCAATAACACTATCATTATTTTCAGGAAATATTTTATTCCGAGGAAACCTCTGCAGCAAAAATAAATCTCATAGTAAAAAGAGAATTTAGCACAGCATCCAGATGTAAAAGAAATGTATAAAAATACATAAAGATATACAAAGTGGCAAGAGGAATATATAATAGGTGAAAGAAACATTTTTATCACATTATTAAAAAACACACATATAATTGTATTAACCCCGACAAGGAATGTGTAGGAACCATCTGTAGAATACTGTCCAGTTTTATAGAGGGATGGGTCTTAGAGAAATGGAGCTGCACATAAGTGACAGGACTTAGGCTCCTTACCCTAATTTCCTTTGCACCCATGATGAGGCCATGCCCCTAAAAGTCACTCTACCGGGCTTCAGAGACCTTTTCAATTTCTTTCCCATTTGCTTTGTCTGGTGTTTCCAATGTGTGTATATTGCACAGCTATACATATATACACACACATATGAGGATTGTGCAGAAGGTATCCAGCCATGTAATATGAAAAATGAAGACATTTATTGAAGAAGATACAAGATACAAGAAACATGTACACAGGACAATGATGCCTCAGTCTCCTTCAAAGTAGGTGCCTTGGGACCCTACACAGCACTGCCGATTGCCATCAGCTGCCTTGTTGTATTTCTGAAGCTCATCAATGGTCTGAAATCTCTTCCTTTTCAAAGGTGACTAGTTCTGGAAAAAAGGCAGAAGTCACAGGGCACCAAATCTGGGCCGTAGCGGGGCTGAGTCACCTGGGTGATTTGATGTTTCACTAAAGAACTCTGGCCCTGGCTGGTGAGGCTCAGTGAATTGAGTGCTGACCTGCAAACCAAAGGGTCGCCAGTTTGATTCCCAGTTGGGGCACATGCCTGGGTTGCGGGCCGGGTTCTCTCACACCTCAATGTTTCTCTCCTTCTCTTTCTCCCTCCTTTCCCCTCGCTCTAAACGACAACAGCAACAGAAAACAAAAACAAAAATAACCTGCATGAGATGTGATGCATGAACGGGTGCATTGCCATGATGAAGCTGCCAGTCACCAGCTGCCACAGCTGCCACCTCCTGAACCAATCGAGTAGTTTCTGAGGAGGAATGTTCAAGCTTCGTGCAAAATTCAACACAGATTTGTTGCTCTACTCACTCAGTCATTTTGAATGTGATGGCCACACAGTAAGCATGTTCAGCTAGGGGCGTCCACTGCCCCCACCGACTAGTAGCGAGGTCATCATTGTTCACGCATGCACATTCCAGCCCACTCTTCTTGGCGGTCAGGTTACATCTATGTCACTCAAACCATTCTCATTACATTAACAATGGCTGAACTTCTTCCGGGCAGTCCTCATATATGCATACAGACACAGAAACACTTACGTGCATACATATAAATCCATAACTATGGGAAGAAATACACGTGAAGGTTCTAAAAATGTTATTTGAAGTAAATTCATCGTGACACTTATTTTCTTCTTTATTAAGTTTTCTATTTTCTACAGTAAGGCTGTATTATAGTATATTACTTCCATGATCAGAAAAAGGATTTGTAAACATTCAAATAGAATTAAAAACTTTTAGACTCTTGGATACCTGTGCCTAAATTCCCCAGTAAGGCAGTTCTACTGCCTATCTGGTGTCAGGCATCAAAATTCAGTCATCAAGTGGAAGCGCTTCGGGGACCACTACAAATCTAGCCTATTTCAGTGACAGCACTTGTCACAACAGGGAAGCTTCAAAGCGACATAGCTGAATAAGGAGTATAACTTAGCAACATTTTGAAGTTCGAGGGGCCTAACACACAGGATTTCTTTAAAAATGGTTTTTGTTTATTTATTTTTAAAGAAAGAAAAAAGGAGGAAGGAAGAAAGGAAGAGAAAGATCACAGTGAGGGAAACATCGATTGCTTGTCTTTCACATGTGCCCCAACCAGGGACCAGGCCGCAACCCTGGCATGTGCCCTGACCAGTGACCAGGAGTCAAACCAGCGACCTTCAGCCTCTAGGCTCACGGGACATCATCCAAGCAACTGAGATTGAGACAGAGTTGGGATTTTTTTGTTTTTGTTTTAAATTCTGTTCTTTTATTATTTTTAGAGAAAGGGGAAGAGAGAGAGGCAGAGAGGGAGAGAGACATCAATGTATGGTTGCCTTTCACCTGCCTCCAGCCATGGATCTGGCTGGAGACCTGGCTTGCAACCTGGTTATGTGCCCTGGCTGGGAATAGAACCAGCAATGTCTGGGTTTATAGGCCAGCACTTTATCCATTGTGCTACAACCTGGGCTGATTATCTTTGTTTTGGTTTTTTTTTAGGTTTATTTGGCATTATTCTATTGTAGTTTATGTCTCTATAGAATATACTTGAAATTGTTTTTGGAAGAGAAGACATAAAAATTAAATAGACTAAACTAGGTAGGGAACTCGTGTTCATTCAGGGCCTTCTCAAGACTCTGTGAGCTTGCTGAGCTCGGCACACAGGGAAGATTTCTGTGGGAAAGGGAAGGCCTGCTGCAGAGAGGGTTTGCTTTCTTCTCCAAAATTCTTTGCAACTTCCTCTTGTCTTGGTTTCCCTTACTTCTAAGAGTCATCCCTACTACCTACCATAAAAATAGTATAAATAATGAGGTCCGCTCATTTACAAAACATTTCATGAGAGCTTACAATGTATTTGTAGAGCCGTGAACTATGTTAAATCCTCATATTCTTTACTCTAAAGTCCACCTTCTCTGAGTTAATTCTAGGTCATTTCTTTTAAAGACTTGCTATCAAGATATTTATAGCACTCTCATTTATAATGGCAACATTTTTGATACAATATATTTAATCAACTATAAGAAGCCAAGGTAGCGTGACTCGGAGGACTGAGTACTGGCCTGTGAACCAAAAGGCTGCCTGTTCAATCCCCAGTCAGGGCACATGCCTGGGTTGCAGGCCAGGTTTCTAATTGGAAGTGAGAGGCAACCAATCAATGTATCTCTCATACATTGATGTTTCTCTCCCTTTCTCTCTCCCTTCCCTCTCTCCATAAATACAGTTAAAAAAAAAAAAGTCGCCAAGATAGTTTCTTAAATACAATTTTAAAAGTATAAATATTAAGATGAAACAGAAATATGGAAAAGAATATATGTAATGAAAACAAGAGTGTCAGGGTGCCCCTGGGAAGGCATCAGGGTATGGAGGCCAGGCCAAGCCTGTAAGACAGGACTGGGAAGTCAGGAAAACTGGGTGCACACAGGCCTCGATGCTCTAGCCAGGGAGCCCCTGTGGGAATCTGGCCTTGAGAACATTCCATACATCCTTTGAAGTCTGCCCTGTGACCTAAACTTCCTTGACTTGTGCACTGCACCTGCAGCAGATGTTAAACCTCCCCTAAAGGTTAATCTCACCCTCCCTAAAATCCTATGGGCCACCTGGAGTTCTTGGTGTCACCTTATCTAACATACCATAGCCTGAAGCAGATCACTGCATTCCTTCCATTGTTATCTAAACTTAACAACTCCCTTTCTTTTTTCTTTCTTTCTCTTTTTCTTTCTTTCTTTCTTTCTTTCTTCTTCTTCTTCTTCTTTTTTTTTTTTTAAGATTTTATTCATTATTTTTAGAGAGAAGGGAAGGAAGAGAGGAAGCAAGGAAAGAAACATTAATGCCTGGTGGCCTTTCACCTGCCTTCCAGCTACAGACCTGGCTGGAAACCAGCTTGCAACCTGGTTATGTTCCCTGACTGGGAATTGAACCAGTGACCTTTGGGTTCGCAGGCTGGAGGCTTATCCACTGTGCCACCAGCCAGGGGCTCCCTTTCTTCTGAATACTTTCCTGTGGTAATGATTTGTGATGCATATGTACATCCCCAACCTTATGTAATCAATAAAAACCTTTGGAGGTAGGCCATTGAGGCTTTTTTGTCTATCAGACACTAGCCGTCATTCTCTCCCCTCGCACAAGCTACCTGGGCAGTGTTCATTTCATCCATGGTACCGAGGGATCTCTGTGGGTCAGAGGTCCTCCACATAAAAGAAAATATAAAACAAAATTAGTTTCTATATGAATGCATAGGAATTTAAATGGTTGAGTTTAAGGGAGAGTTATAAGAATATTTTGGCTGCCCTAGCTGATGTGGCTCAGTGGGTTGGCGTTAGCCTGTGAACCCAAGGGTCACTGGTTCCATTCCCAGTAGGGCACATAACCAGGTTGCAAGCCAGGTCCATAGCTGGAGGCAGGTGAAAGGCCACCATACATTGATGTTTCTCTTTCTTTCTTCCTTCCTCCCTACCCTTCTCTCTAAAAATAATAAATCAAATCTTTAAATTATATATATATATTTTTTGGGGGGGTATAACTGGTAGAAAAAACTAAATGATTATTATCAATATCAAATCATTCATTTCTTTGAACCTCTAGGCTTAAAACTTTGGATAGACGTCAACTTATGCAGGTATTTGCATAAAGTGTTCAAACCATAAATTCTTCATCAATGGATCTAATGATCATGTAAGAAGAAGTCAAGGTAAGTTATTGCTTCATGAAACACTCTGGATAACCTTTTATACAGTTTTAACATCTTTTAGTCTTTTTGTGGCTTTAGCGGAACTAAGTTGTTTTTTGTTTTATTTTGTTTTGGTTTTCTGAGAGTTCATTTGCCTTTGCTGCTTATTCTTTACTCCTTATTCTTTAGGGTAATTATATGTTTGTGGCAAAATAATCATTTCCATAAAAACCAACTGGGATGTTTGAGAGGATTATGACTTCAGGAAGGAAATAATGGCCAAATAGATGGTGATGGAAGAGATTTTACTTAGGGTGGTGGGCACACAGTGCAAATTACAGAGCATAGGCCATAGACTTGTGTGCCTGAAACCTATATAATCTTATTAACCATAGACTTGTGTACCTGAAACCATATAATCTTGTCATTCTGATTAATTTAATTAAGAAATTTGTAATAAAATAAACAATGAGAACAGGTGAATAATGAAAAGCAGCCTGATCGTTGTTCTCAACAAGAATAAGGGAATTGTTATGATAAGAAGGTAGGCTATAGGTCTTTCAGAATTGTTTCCGCCTTAAAGAAAACTTTTCCAGCTCAGTTTTCCAGAAGATGTCAGTTACTCTAACAGGCGGCCACAGAGCACTGTACGCATAAAAGAGACGGGGTGGCTGGAGGTTAGCCTGGTAAATCTTCATCATAGTCAGTACTCAGTAGACTGATATACGAGAGTCTCCACTGCTGTGTATAAGACAGCAACATATAGGTATAAATAAGTACACTACAGGAGCAGGGCTGGACTACTTTTTCTTTACTTTTTATTTAATATTTTATTTATTATTTCTAGAGAGAGGGGAAGGGAGAGAGGCAGAGAGGGAGAGAAACATCCATGTATGGTTGCCTTTCACCTGCCTCCAGCTAAGGACCTGGCTGGAGACCTGGCTTGCAACCTGGTTATGTGCCCTGGCTGGGAATCGAACGAGCAACCTTTGGGTTCACAGGCTGGCGCCTTATCCACTGAGCCAACAGCCAGGGCCAAGCTTCTTTTGCCCAACAAGTTTTTGAGATTCATCTACATGGTTGCATAGTATCAGTAATTCCTTCCTTTTCATTGTTGAACAACCTGAATTACCAGGACCAAAAACAAGGTCCTTAAGGACTAGAAGCATAGAGTTTACAGATTTGGGGAAAAGTACTTTCCGAAGGAGATGGAGGCCTTCAAACTGAGTGAGGAGGAGGGAAAAGCTAGATTCTGGTGGGTGCTCCGAAGGAGTCAGATAGGTAGAACCCTAGGATAAATTCGAGGATCGGAGAGCAATCAGTGGCTGTGTCTCACTCCTTAACTGGAACTCATAGCTAGCAAGTCTGCAGCAATCTCCCCCGTAGCAAGGCAGAAAACCCAAAGTAGGCAAAGGACAGACCACCGAGGCAGGAAGAAGCCTTAGGTGGCCTCACTCCCCAATTCTCTCAGGAGAGTGCTTGAAAATCTTTGATGTATCCTGATGCCACACTAACCTCTAAGTATACTATCAGGCAAGCTACTCCAGCAGTGCTGGTCAGAAAGGCGCAGACACCAAATTAAGAGTGTCACAGTTGATGAAATTAATTTAAAACACACAGTAAGAGTAACAGAGAAAGAGATGGGGTAGGTAACATACTTAGGAAAGGGTGTAAGCAAGGTGGAAAGAACACACTATCTAGAATCTGGATATGAATTACTCACAGGCACCCTTGCCCCATCAGCCTTCCCTGCTGATGGTGTAACTACAAAGACCAAAGATGAGGTTTGAGGAAAGAGATCCAAGAGATGAAGGGTGGCTGGGACCAACGCAGACACTTGTTTCAGAGGAGACACACTGGGGTGTGTACACCTGGCCAGAACTGTGGCAAACCAATTATGATGAGCAGCTGTGGATTTTGTCTGGCAGAGGATATTGGGAGTCAGAGTGGGTGTCACCAATGACTGGCTAGTTTAAGACCTTGTGTGTATAGAATGCTTCCTATGCCTCCTGTGTGTTACTGTATTATGAACATTGGGTGCCTCTGGTACCCCATGCTTAGTGCTTCATGAAAATGAGGCGTCTCTTAGTGCTTCCATTTCTTCCTATCTGTGCTCAGTACATAGGCCCCTACTCACTCTATCTACGTTTAACATGCCTCACAAGTTACTAACTTACTTATCTGTATCTGACACATTTTGTGCATCCACCGTCCCATTTCTGTTATCTGCAACAGCATTGAATATTCTCAAGTATTAGAGCAAATGCATATTCACTCATCACACCCAAGTGCACACACACACACACCATGCAAATAATACTTATGGGTTCACCAGCTAACCAGAAGACACGTGGTACCCACAAGACCAGTGACCAAAAACATTTTGGCAAATGACAGTGGGAGATTGAGAACTAGAGACTCTCAAGGAACGTTGTAAAACTTAAGTGCAACTGAGGGGATAAAGAGGGGGTGTGGATCTCCTAAACTGAATGAGAAGTCCTTACTCTGAAAACTTGCTCAGCATTATGCTTTCCACCTCTGGAAAGAATAGGGGCTCTGGGTCCAGGCTGCCCTAAAGCAGAGGTCTACTATATTTGACCATGTCAATATGGAATGTTTCCATCACTTCAGGAAGTTCTATGGGACAGCACTTCTCTGGATATAAATTGAGTTGCAGAATATGAGTAAAGTATATCCTGGGAATACCTGAGTTTATAGATTGACATTATTACTTGTTATATACATCGATTACTGGAATAGTATCAACCATGCACTTTTTCGTTGGTGGTGATGGGTTGGTGTTTAGCAGATAGAAATACTCTGATTCAGCCACTTATTCTTACTTCATATTCTCTGAGTTTAGTTGCCTATGTTTTCAAGATAGCTAGTTACAGGGAAAGGATCTATCCAGAATAGTGTGAAACCAACCCTAACAAGGGAAAGAGAACCATGGGATGGTTTGCTGGATAAGGTCACACCTGGGGGGAGATGAAAGGGCTTTGTGTTTTTCTATGAGTGAGATGAGAGCCATTGGAGAGTTCAAACAGAGGAGTAACACGATCTAATGTGTGTTTTAAGAAGCTCTCTCTGGCTATTATGTGGAGAATTGGAAAGGTTCAGGGTAGACACAGGGGGACCATTTATTGAAATAAGTTGGGCTGAAATGCTGGCTGCTCGGCCCAGACTGGAAATGGAGATGCTGAAAAACGGTGTTCTGAATATATCCGATGGGAGAACTTCCATATTGTTGACGGATCACAACTGGGGTATGAGAGGAAAAGGGGAACAGGGATAATAAGCCCATGTGCTTTGGCCTTAGCAACAGGAGGAAGAATGTTTCCATTTACTGAGCTGGGAAAGACTGCAAAAGAATAAGGATTGGCAGAGGGAGTGTTTTGGAACATGTCAAATTTGAAATCACTATTCATCACCCAACCAGAGGCACTGAATAGGCAGCTGTATAAGTCAGGAGTTCATAGAAGCAAAGGCTGGAAATATAAAGTTGAATATTATCAGATACCATTTAAATGTTATAGATACCATTGAAAGCCATGACACTTGGATAAGATTATTTAGGGAATGAGTGGAGGTTTGAAGGCCTTCTGAAGGCACCAGTGTTTAAAGGTGTGACCACGAAAAAAACTGAAAAGAAGCAATCAGGAAAATCAACATAGTGGAGTCCTGGAAGCCAAGTGAAGAGAATGAATAAGTGGATGATCACCTGTGGCTGCTGAGAGGTTGCATAGGTGTGCACCAAGAATTGGCCATTGAGTCTGGAAACACAAAGGTTACTGAGGCATTGAAAGGATATGTTTTGGAGAAATGATGGAGCTGACAGCCTGATTGAAAGGTGTCCTAGGCTTCCTGGGATGTCTGGTCAAATAAGAACCCACAGAATTCAGTGCATTGAAGGCACCAATAAGATGTTGACTGGGGTGGACCAGGTGAAACAAATCCATTAAGAGAGATGTTTCACACCTGGGAGACAAGAGCAACACAGACAAGAAAAATAACTAGAAAATCAAGAATCTTGTTATATTAACTCATGTAAAAAAGATAACAGTGATTGAGTTTTCTGTTACAGTTAGATGATTGTTTCCTTATGTTAAATTTAAATCTCTGGCATTTCCACTTAAAACTCTTGGTTTTTCAGATTTACTCATAAATTGTAACTCAGCCCTTAAGAGGGATCAGATTAGTGAAATTAGTAGAAAGTATAATCTGCTGTATGAGAAGATTGTTGTTTTTTTTTTTTTAAAAAACCTTTATTTTTTAAACTTTTTAAGCATAGAAGGGTGTATAATTAAAAGACCCACCCTGCCTGCCTCATCAGATAAAATTCCTTCTAACCATTTCTGGGTTTAGTTCTTCTTTACATAAATTTATGTATCTTTTCAAAAACTTAGTTGTCAGTTTAAGTGATCATCATTCACAAGATTCAAGATCATTCGAGAGACTGCCACAAAGGATAAAGGTTTAATTTCTTTTCAATACTCATTTTTCTCTCCTCTTCCAAAGTGTTGGTGACTATTTCTTTGTTTTTTTTTTTAATTTAATTTTATTGTTGTTATATTACATTCATCCCATTTCTCCTCTGCTCTCTTCCCCTTCCCCACCCACCCACTCTCCCCCAAAGTCAGTCCCACTTATTGTCCATGTCCATGGTTCTTCCATGCTAGTTCCTTGACTAAATTACTCCCCTTCTTTGCCTCCTTCTTCCCCCTCCCCCCAGTTTTTTAAATTTAATTTAATTTTTATTTTTTAAAATTTTCCCCCAGTTTTTTTTTAATAGGGTACTTCCATTGTCTATTTAAATATATTTTCAAGTTTTTTCATCAACTTGAAACATTACCTCCTAACGCACTACTTTAATAGATAATCAGGTCCCTTTTAGAAGTATTTCCAGATACATCTGATAAAAGTAATTTAAAAAAATTTTTAATTTGTTGATGTAACATGGTTAATAATATTGTATAAATTTCAAGTGTACAACATTGTAATTTGATATCTGTATACACTATTGCATACCACCAAGAGTCTAGTTCATTTTTTTTTTATTGTCCTATTACAGTGGTCCCAATCCCCCCACCCCTTGCTTTCCACTGCTCTGCCCATCTTCCACTCCCATAGTCAATCCCCACCCTGTTGTACATTGGTCATTTATACCTTGACTAGACCTTTCCCCTTCTTACCACCATTTTTCTCTTTCCCTCTCCCCTCTGGTCACTGTTAGTCTGTTCTTGTTTCCATGCCTCTGGTTATATTTTGCTCATTTGTTTGTTTTGTTCATTGGGTTCCTCTTATAGGTGAAATCATATGGTATTTCTTTCCCCTCCTAGCTTATTTCACTTAGCGTAATACTCTCCAGTTCCATCCATGCTGTCACAAAAGGTAGGAGTTCTTTCTTTCTGCTGTGTAACATTCCATTGTGTAAAGGTACCACAGTTTTTTGATCCGTTTATCTGATGGGTACTTAAACTGTCTAGCACTTGGCTATTGTAAATGCTGCTATGAACAGAAGGGTTCATAGGTTCTTTTGAATTGGTGTTTTCAGGCATAATCCCAGCAGTGGAATCACTGGATCAAAAGGCAGTTCCATTTTTAGTTTTCTGAGGTATCTCCATACTGCTTTCCACAGTGACTTCACCAGTCTGCATTTCTACCAGCAGTACACTAAGGTTTCCTTTTCTTGACATTCTCAGCAGCAATCCTTGTTTGTTGATTTGTTAAAGATGGCCATTCTGACAGGTGTGAGGTGGTATCTCATTGTGGTTTTAATATGCACCACTCTGATGGCTAGTGATATTGAGCATTCTTTCATATGCCTATGGACCCTCTTATGTCCTCCTTGGAAAGTGTCTATTCAGGTCTTTTGCTCATTTTTTAATTGAGTTGTCTGTATTCCTGGTGTTGAGCCATATAAGTTATTTATGTATTTTGAAGATCAAATCCTTATCATTAACAAATATGTTTTCCCATATGGTTGGTCCCCTGATAAAAGTAATTTTAAGAGCCGGATCATTTGAGGTGGGAGAGTTGCTTTTACTCCCCTCTCCCCTTGGATCAAGCCCCATCCTCTCTATTGATGATCCACATCTCTATTACCATTTCTATTCTCCTACGTCAAACCACCTACATTCACCATAATTTCTGACCTGGATGATTGAAACAGCATCCTAAATGCTATCTCTCAGCCCATTATTGTTCTCTAATCCGGTGGCTCTCAAATTTTAGCATGAATCAGAATCACCTAGAAGGCCTGTTAGAGCACAGATAGGTGGACCCCACCCCCAGAGTTTCTGGTTCTGTCGATTTGGAGGACAACCCACCTGAAGATGTGTATGTCTAGTGAGCCTCCGATGAGTCCGGTGCTGCTGGTCCTGCACCATGCTAAGAACCACAGTTTCACCAAACTCTGAAAAACTGACAGACAGGATCCTTCATAATTTGACATCAAGTATACCTTTAAAAAATGCAGATTTATTGAGGTATAATACACACATCATACAGTTTACACATTGAAGTGAGCAATTCAATCATTTTAGTGTATTCACAGAATTGTGTGTATATCACCACAATCAATTCTAGAATTATGGAAGAAACCCCACCTTCCTGGGCCATTACCCCAATTCTCCCTCTTCAGCCCTAAGCAACCATTAATCTATTTTCTACCTCTATAGGTTGATCTCTTTTAAACATTTCACATAAATGGAATCATACAATATGTGGTTGAAGGGAGACTACATTTTGCTACCCTGAAGCTGCCTTTTGGGATAGACTCAGAAAGACCCTTTGACCCTCCTGTCCTTCTTGACCAGAAGATTCAGATAGAAAGGCCTACTCCAAAAACAGAATTTTAGGCTATTGTCCTAGCCTCATTAATTGAGTATGGTAAATTGGAAGGCTTTAGGCAGGGGCTTATAAGCTAGATACCCCTGTGTCGCATTGTCTCTGAATGGCCTAGCAAGGATTTGCCTGCCCTGTGTGTTCCACCCTTTCTCTCCTACCTGTAATCCTCCATTCTCGTTTCTGAAGTCTAACACTCTACTGGCTCCCTCCACTGTCCAATATCTGATACCCAGAGTTGCCTGACTGTCTTTGGAATGTTTATGTATATGCATGTGTAAATTCCCCATGCACATGTATTAACATTTTGATTTTCTCTTGTTAATCTCTCTGTTAATTTGATTATTAGCCCAGCTAGAAGAATTTAAAAGGTGGGAGAAAAAGTATTAATTTATTTCATTTACTTTTTTTGCCCCCACGTGGTCTTTTGTGTCTGACTTCTTTCACTTAGCATAACATTTTCAAGGTTCATCCAGGTTGTAACATGACCCGGTGCTTTATTAGTTTTTATTGCTGTGTAATATTTAATTGTATAAATACACCATGTTTTGTTTACCCATTCGTCAGTTGATGGATGTTTAGGTTGTTTCCACTTTGGGTCTACTACAAATAACACTGCTGTGAACATTGATATGCAAATATTTGTATGAACATATGTTTTCTTTTCTCTTGGGCAATTTCTGGGAGTGGAATTGCTGGGTTGTATTGTAATTTTATGCTTAACTTTTTGAGGAACTGCCAAGAATAAAAACAGAGCTGTTTTCCAAAGCAGCTGCACCATTTTCCATTTCCAACAGTGGTGTATAAGGGTTCAGATTTCTCAACGTCCTCATCAACATTTGCCTTTTGGATGATAACAATTCTAGTGGGTGTGAAGTAATATCTCATTATAATAATGTTGAACAATTCTAATTTGCTTATTGGCCATTCATGTAACTTCCTTGGAAAAATGTCTATTTAAATGTTCTTTTTTTTTTTTTTTTTTTAATTAGTGAGTTGTAAGGGTTCTATATATATTTTGGATGCCATTCCTTTATTAGGTATATTATTTGCAACAATTTTTTCCCATTCTCCAAAAACCACTTTCTTAATGAAATCTTTTAATGTTCCATTTTTTTTGTGATGTTCAGTTTAAATTGTATATTTGTTTTGTATTCCTAGCATTTAACACAATGCCTGGCATGCACCAGGCATTGTGTTAGACATCAACTGATATTCATTGAGGTTGAATTGAATGAAAAAAATTAATTAATTAATAGACTATAGCTAAGATTCTACCATATAAAAAAGAAGCAGGGTGGGCAAAAGTAGGTTTACAGTTATGAGTACGTCAAATGCAGATTCCATTGTGGTGTTGTTAGTTATTGTATTATTTATTTGTATTACATACAGCTGTATTAAAGCAAACACTGTTAGTTATCCCCTGCAATCCAAACTCCATTTCTTAGTAACAGGAGGCAGTACAACTGGGTGGTAAGGACCAGTGCCCTTTACCAGCTCTGTTAAACAGAAGAACTCTTCTCAATCCCAAAGCTCTTACGAGCTAATTGCTGAAAATTGCTGTGAGACCCTTTACAAAATGTAATATCCCTATAGAGATTCTAGTAGGTGCCTCAAGAGAGAAGCAGCATTCTCTCTCCTGACTATTTTACATTTTAAAAGGTTTAACTGAAGTTCCAGACAATCTCCCCCACCCCGCCCCATCCTCGGAAATTCCCTCCTCAGGCCTATGAATAAGCAGGAAACAAGTACCAGCACCTCCGACTTTAGGTAATCATTTTGAAAAACAGATGCAAGCCTCCTGCCCTGCATATCAATGAACAGCGTCAGTTTTGATCCACAAACCATTTTGAGCAAGCGTATTTTGCAGGGGAGGTAGATTCTGCAATTTTGAACCAAAAATGTGAAATGATGGGGAAGGGAAAGACTATGGCTTCCCTCCCCCTGGAAGGGCATTTTCTGTGCTAGAAAAGCCCTCATTACGCTGGGAGGGAGGACGTGCGTCCTTGTTCACAATGGCCCCCACAAACTGGTAGCATGACAACTCACCAGCCCTGCCCTTCATTGACTTGCTTATGTTCCTGGTCTTCTGTCAATATTTATTACTTTATTGCTAAAGGAATGAAGTCCTGATAACATGCTATATCATGGATGAGCCCTGAATGCATTACACTGAGTGAAAGAAATCAGGTACAAAAAGGCCACATGTTATATGGTTTCATTTATACGGAATATCTAGAAGAGGCTAACCTACAGAAATAGAAAGTAGACTTGTGGTTACTTAGGGCTGGGGTAGGAAGACGAAGGGGTAAGGGAATGATAAAGGCAACGGAATGAAAGTCATTCCAAAACTGACTTTCATGATAGTTGCACAGCTCTGTGATGATCCAAAAACCATTGAATCATACACTAGGTGAGTGAATTGTACAATATGTAAATTAAATTTCAATAAAGCTGTTACAAACCAACCAACCAACCAAACAAACAAACCTCCGTGGTTAATTTCAAATCACGTGATGCTTTATGTAAAAATTTACATAATTCTTATTGCAACTTCGTTCCAGAGAGGATGCTATATGGGTTAGCTGGCAAGAGAATGTATTTAATTCATGTATGCAAGTCAGAGTTCCCCAATGGGAACCTCGGAAGACACTAGGTTTTCAGCAGTAAATAGGTGTTATAATAATTCTTTTTTGAAAGGTTTTGTTACGGTCAAATAGGTAGCAGAGGAAGATATGTCTCACTCCCTAACTCTACAGCCTTTGTTGGGCCTGGTCCCATAACATTGCCAGGTGTTTCATATCACAAGAAACACTCTGTTAGCACAGGAAGAGAAAGTCCTTGGAATTCTATATATCCTTTCCACTATCTGGGAAAGAAAGTCTTTGAAGTTGTTTACATTCCAAGGCCAGGAAGGCCAGAAATGGACCATAGTACCTGAAGGAAGAAGCCCATTAACACCTTTAGGTATCCATGCCCCAGTCCTGGAAAACCAGCACCACCTTTACCTGCCAATCAACATGTAGCATCTTCACCTTCCCTCAGCTGGCCAACTATGTAAGTCCTCAGAACAAAGGACTTGTACTGTCTGGCCACTGGCCCTCTGGCCACCACCCTGGCCTTTGGCCACCCTTGCTTTTGCTCTCGCATTCACTCATAAACTTTGCACACTCGTTAATAGATTTGCTGATCTGTACTTCTTTACATGCATCAGCCAGAAGGACCAGGGTTTCCTGATAACAGCCTCACAGGGAAAGAAATTTGAGGATGACAGAGTTAAACAAATGTCAACAAGATTTTTATTGTTGAAATGCTCAGTTTCAATAGGCAGGCATGCATCATGAATCTCCAAGAGGGCCATGAGAGCATGCAGAGTATACCCAACTGGTTTAATCTTGAAACTTTCGTCACAGAGCATGGTGCAGAATCAACCTTCCATGACATTGTGTTGCTAAATGCTAGTGTAAGTCTCTACTCTCAATAGGAATCCCTGGCAACAAAAGTTATCATGCAAAAATGCATATCGGCCTTTACACAGCTGAAATATTTTCAATTACATGTCTGCATCAGATTTTGAAAGTTCAATCACAAACGTCTTTTTTGCTTTCTAAATTCCTTTCATTCCCTGTGTAATATTTATAAACAAAATGAGTGTGGTTTAGAGTAAAAATTCATTTATTTACCAAGTAAGTGATTCTCTAGCCTAACTCGACTTGCTTCTGTGAAATGGAATTTGTATTATTTTTCTTCTGAAATAGAAAGGCCCTCTGAAAACACATAAAAATCCTCTGTAACCCTTCTGTCCCTGACCCACAGATCAAATCATTCTCTCAGGATTCCACTGACTGCATTTCTCAACAAAGATGTATTGGCAAGCTAAATGGGACAGGTTTCAGATTACTCAGAGTCTATGAATTTCACAAAATATGCTCTGAAGTACTATAATAATAATGTAAAGTAATTTAACATTAAATTAATAAATTAAAGCACATTTGAAACTGGTGAGCACATGGGTGGGAGCTTTACTCTTTCTTTTCTACCTTGTGTTCCCCACTTACAGCATGACAGAAAACACAGTAATACACCTGGCATCTATTGGTGAGTTCCATTAGAAATAACAATTTGCCCTGCTTAGTGGCTCCGTGGACTGAGTGCCTGCCTGAAGACCAAGGAGTTGTCCATTAGGTTCCTGATGAGGGCACATGGCTGGATTGTGGGCCAGGTCCCCACTTGGAGACCTGAGAGAGGCAACTGATGAATATTTCTCTGGCACATTGGTGTCTCTCTTCCTTCTCTTTTTCCCTCCTTTCCCCTCTTTCTAAACTAAATAAATACATCTTTTTAAAAAAGGAAATAACAATTCAAGAGTGAAGGGATAGAGACTATCAATTGATGAACATAAAAACTGGATAGATAGAAATTAAAAAGAAAAGGTTTTATTGATTTTTAGACAGAGGGCCAGGGAGAGAAAGAGAGGGAGAGGAACATCGTGTGCAAGAGAAACATCAATAGGACACATGCACCCCAACCAGGGAATGGCCCGCAGCCCAGGCATGTGCCCTGATGGGGAATCAAACCAGCAACCATTTGCTTTGAGGGCGAATGCTCAACCTACTGAACCATGCCAGCCAGTGCTGGATAGACAGAAATTTTAAGAAAGAACACTGTAGGCACAATGTTGAGAAACTAGGTGAGTGGAGCACCTGTCAGCAGCCGTCTTGGCAATTAACCAGTATGCAGAGTCCTGCCATGCACAGAGTCCTGCCATGCGCAGCATCTTACTTGGTCTTCAAGTCAACGGTGAAATGTGGGTCCTATTTTTCCTGGGGAAAAGGAAGACTGAGAAATGAAAAAAAAAAAAAAACAGCCTGATATCTTCAGAAGAGCATTGACTCCCCAGGTTTCTGGATTCCAAATCTCAGCCCTTTCCACCTCTACTCAACTGGGAAAAGTTAGAAAGGCAGGCAGAGAGAGCTTGTGATGGGCCTTGAACATCAGAAAAGTTCATACTTTTCTCTGCAGGCAGAATGGGTATTATTTGTTATCTTATCCAAATGCCTACAGATGTAATGTTAGCCTTTTTGATGCTCCTAAGAAAAGTTCCTGAGTGTATCTAACCCTTAACTGAGTTCAAATAATCACAATAAACATCAAATAGTTTACTTGCTGTTTTTTACTCATTTTTTTCCAAATGTTTATAGTGCAGGTAGGCCAGGATCATTACAGGAGCTCAATGTTAGTCATTAGCAAAAGATACAAATAAGCCAGTTTCTTAACACTCCGCCCAGTTTTATATATTTACTTGCTAACGTATTTTAACTCACCTGAATTGAGCACCTGTGTTAGGCATCATACTGGGAGTTGGTATTCAATAAAGAGGATATGATGGAGAAAATTCAGAGGGACTTAGGAGCATAGGACCTAGACCTGGGGGTTGGGGAGGTTTCCCTGGGGGAATGGTGTTCAGGTTCAAGTACCAGTGGGGCCCAATGGTGTCCAAGCGGGAATCAGGGATTCTTTCTTTTTAAAGATTTTAGTTATTTATTTTTAGACAGAGGGGGAGGGAGGGAGAGACAGAGGGAGAGAAATATCAATGTGTGGTTCCTCAGGTGCCCCCAACTGGGAACCTGGCCCGCAACCCAGGCGTGTGCTCTGACTGGGCATCAATATGAAAGTGGAAAAGCAGGTGCTCACTCTGCCTGTCGCCTGCCAGACCCGATAAACAGAGACAGGGATTGAATCTTTACTGGCACTTTATTCAGACGGTCCAAGATCTAAGAAGACAGCGGGTTTGTATCCTAACAGACTATCTTAAATCCCATTATAAACAGGCCCTTTTTATCAGAAGAGGAAAAGTGTAGGTAAGGAATTCAGGGAAAAAGTTAATCAGATAAAAGCTGCAGCACTTTCATCTGTGTCCTAGGTGGAGGTCTTTGTGTCCTTGGCAGGTGATCATCTCAGCCAGGATTACAATGGCTCGGATACCATCTTGATTGCCTGTCTCCTGAGGCACAAAGGCGGAACTGCTTATGGTTTCCTGGAGTCAAAGTAAGTCATTCCTCCAGGTCCTGAGACAATAGCTTTTTATATACATTTATTACTAAGCTTATTAGCTGCTACCTAAAACTAAAATTTTCCAACATTTGAGTCCCCCATCAAAACCAGTGACCCTTTGGTTCGCAGGCCAGCACTCAGTCCATTGAGCCACACCAGCCAGGGTGGGCTGACTCCGGGATTCTAATCCTGGCTTTGCATTAGGCTCAGGAGGGGGATTTTTTAGACTATAGTGTCTCCCCTTATTCACAAAGGATATGTTCCAAGACCCCCCAGTGGATCCCTGAAATTGGGGATAGCACTGAACCCTATGTGTTTGTTCCTCTACATACATACCTATGATGTTTAATTTATAAATTAGGAACAGTAGGAAATTAAAAATAATTAATTGATCTAACATAGAACAATTGTAACAGTATATTATAATAAAAGCGATGTGAATGTGGCATCATTAAGTAACATAAGGGTTACTTAAACACAAGCTCTGCTACACAGAGACAGTCAATTTGATAACCCGGACCAGTGCTAAGTGACTAATGGTTGGGGACAAAGGGACCATTCAAATCCCAAATAGGACAAATCAGGATGGCTGGAGATTTCATTATGATACTGGAAATGACCCACAATTTAAAAACTCATGAATTATTTCTGGAATTTTCTATTCAATATGTTCAGACCTGCATCGACTGTGGGTGCCCCAAACTTTGGGAAGTGATACTGGAGATAAGGGTGCCCCCCACCCCCACTCCACCAAGGCTATTCAGGCCCCACCCCAAGCTAATTAGATCTGATCTCTGTGCTTGAGGGCAAGACAATTATTTTATCAACCTCCCCACGTGATTCTCCAGCAGGGCCCGGTTTGGGAATTGCAAACTTAAACAGTGACTGAAAAGTTTTTCTGGGTTGCATTCCTGTGAACTTAAGGGAACCAAAATTTTGCCACCCTGAAGCATCATTTTGGGGAATGGTTTTAAGCTGTTTCTTAAGAAACTAGACTTAGAAAGAATCTTTAACCCTCTTCCTTTTCTGCCCAAGAGTTTCAGACAGGAAAAGTCTGCTTTTGTTAAGAGATCTTAGGGCCCTGGCTGGTGGCTCAGCGGAATGGTGCCGGCCTGTGAACCCAAAGGTCGCTGGTTCGAATACCCAGCCAGGGCACATAACCAGGTTGCAAGCCAGGTCTCCAGCCAGGTCCGTAGCTGGAGGAAGGTGAAAGGCAACCATACATTGATGTTTCTCTCCCTCTCTTTCTCCCTTTCTTCCCTTCTCTCTAAAAATAAAGAAAATCTTTGAGGAAAAAAAGTACCATTTAAAAATTAAAAAAAAAAAAAGAGAGAGAGATCTTAGGATGTCCGCCTTACCCTAATTTGAATTAAGTATGGTAAATAGAGGGCTTCCGCAGGGGTCTGTTAGCATAAAATAAATACCTACTGTGCCCCATTATCTCTGACTTGCCCAGCAAGGATGTGTTCCATCCTTCCTCAATTACCTATAATTCCCCATTCTCACTTCTGAAATCTAACATCCCTGTCTCACCACTTTTTCCTTTTCTAAAAATATCATGTATACCCAACGTTGCCTCACAGTTGTTGAAATTTTCAACCGTATGTAAATTCCCCATGTACCTGTGTAGAGACCTTGATTCTCTCCTGTTAATCTGCTTCTGTTACTTCGATTATTTATTAGTTCAGCTAGAAGAACTTAGAAGGTGGGAGAAAAAGTATTAATTTTTTAAAAAGATTTTATTTATTATTTTTAGAGAGAGGGGAAGGGAGAGAGGCAGAGAGGGCAAGAGACATCAATGTGTGGTTGTCCTTCACCTGGCTGAAGACCTGGCTTGCAACCTGTTATGTGCCCTGGCTGGGAAACAACCAGAAACCTTTGGGTTCGCAGGCCAACACCTTATCTACTGTGCCACCAACCAGGGCTAATTTTTATTTATTTATTTATTTTATTTGGAAGTAAATAATTTTAAAATGCTTTTCTTTGTTGCTATAATTTGAACTTTACCTTAACTATCTTAGATTTTAAAAATATTTATGACTAAATCCTTTTTATAAAAAATAAAAGGTGAATATGAATATTGCTAGATTTTTTTTTTTTAAGCAGTTCAGAGGAAAAAAGCTTTGTGATCATTATCCCTGTATTTACCAGTATTTTTGTATTCTCTCATGGGCAGTGGGGAGAATTATTCTTCCTTGCCCCTTTGAAATGATTAGTGGTCATGTGACTTTCCTCAGCCAATGAATAGAGAGCAGAATTGACATGTGTTCCTTCCCTGAGAAGTATTAAGAGTTGATCTTCTGTTCTCTTTCTGTTCCTCAAAGTTCCCTGGAACTTGTATTGACATGGAGGGACTTAGGAAGTCAAAGCATCCTGGAATTCTGAGCCACTTCACAAAGAAAAGGGACCTTGCAGAGCTACTCAGGCCTACAGTGGACTTTGTGGGCTCAAGGAATGAACATGTGTTGCTCTAAACTGCTTAGATATTAGGGTTGTTTATTACTGCAACATAACCTAGCCTCACCTAACTAATCACTGGCTTCTCAGTCAAGTGGATCCCGTTTTTGTATTTTCTTCCCCTGATTCGCAGACTTTCTCCTCACAGACTTATCCATGATCAGAATTGTAATGAATATCCTTCCTTCCTTAGTACTTTACTTAAATAGTAAACTATTAGGTAGGTCCAAGCAAGAAAGATGGCCAGAAAGTAGCTGAATGGAAAGTAGCAGGTTAGAGGACTGGAGGCACACAGTGGGGGTTGAGCAAGTAAGTAAACATATGGAGGATTATGGGGTCAACTTTCTTGCTGTCAGACAAAGGGATTATAAATGTAAAAAAGAAGGATAATGAATCCTGAACCCTGCGGTAATGTGTTTGAACTGAAGTAGAAGTACTGTTGTGAATTCATTTTATAGTTATAGACATAGATAGAAAAATGAATGTGTGTGGACCTATGTTCTCTCCTAGTTCTGTCCACAGAGCAATACTGGAAGCAGCAATGGCCCATTGCATCAAGTGCAATCACATGCAGATCATGCAGACTTGGTCTCTAAAAACCATTTTCCACTAACAGAAGAAGACTTAGAAGAAAATAAGTGATTTCAGAGCTGAGGCAGCAAAAGCACAAGATGAGAATGAGGGGCAATTTAATGTCAGGGAGTAATGAAGTACAAGTACTCAAAAACGACAGGGTGTGTCAAAATGACAGAGAAGTCCCTTTGAAGAGAGAACTGCTGGGCAATTTGAGGTAATTAGTGCATCGAGATATGTAGTGATCGGAATGGGTTATAAACCATTGAATAAAATATCCTGGGTGTTGAGCCCTGGCTGGTGGTACCATGGAAAGGCATTGGTCTGCAAACCCAAATGTCGCTGGTTTGATTCCCAGCCAGGGCACATAATGAGGTTGTAAACCAGGTCTCCAGCCAGGTCCGTAGCTGAAGACAGGCAAAAGGCAACCATACACTGATGTCTCTCTCCCTCTCTGTCTCTCTCCTTTCCCTTCTCTCTAAAAATAATAAATAAAATATTAAAAAAAAAAAAAAATATATATATATATATATACTGGATGTCCATAAAGACTTACACAAACAAATGAAATAAATGGGAAGAAGAAAAAACTCTTTCAACTGGTAGAAGGCCAGCTATTAAATATAAAAGAAATAAAATAAATTTAAAAACCACCATTTGGCAAAATCTTGTTAATAATCAATTCAGGCCACAAACAGCAATAAATATTAAAGTTTGTGGGTGAAAGTTAGATGGCCAATGGAATATTTACATAATCCTAAAGTATCTTCCCATAAAAGAGAATTATAAAGGGGAATAGCTTTCCAATGAAGTAAGCTAGCAGACACCGCATTATTCAAGTGTAACATCACCAGACTAAAATTATATGTCACCTGACAGGATGCAAAGAGAAATTAGCATTGCTTTCATGATATTCCTGCCAAAACTGCATGCATAACCTGAATCTAATTATAGAGAAACAATTTAGACATCCCTAAATTGAGGAAGAGTCTACAAAATAACTTTCCTGTTGTCTTAAAACAATGTTATAGTTTGAAAGTCAAAAAAAGACTGTGAAATTTTCTTGGATTGAAAGAGACTGAGGAGGTGTGGGAAATTAAAAAAAAGAAAATACTTTTTCTCCCAACTTCTAAATTCTTCTAGCTGGGCTAATAATCAATTCAACAGAGACAGGGTAATGGGAGAAAATCAAAATTTTAATTTATGAGCCTGGGGATTTCACATAGGTATGAAAATTCCAAACACAGTGAGGCAACATTAGGTATGTATGACATTTTTGGACAAAGGATAAGGAGGGTGAAATAGGTATTAGATTTCAGAATTGAAAATTGGTGATTTATAGGTAGTTGAGACTCTGATTTCTCTTCAGATCATATAAATCTTTCATTTTTTACAGAGAGTTGAAGAGCAGGAAGATACATGGCAGAAAAATTCTCACTAGGCAACTCAGAGACAATGAGACATAGACACTAGGTAACTAGCTAACAGAGTCTTCTTGATTAATTCTACGGTGAAGAATCTTCTTTTTAAAAAATCCTCACCTGAAGATATGTTTATTGATTTGAGAGAGAGAGAGAGACAGAGATAAGTACCTATTGGTTGTCCCCCTTACATGCCTGGCACAGGGATCAAATCCGCAACCTAGGTATGTGCCCTGATCAGGAATTGAACCCACCACCTCTCAGTGCATGGGACAATAGCTCTAATCGTTGAGCCACCCAGGGAAGACCTAGGGTGAAAATTCTTAAGGGGATTAAGTCAAGGCTTTCTTCCTAAAGCAGGTTTTTCTGTCTGAATCTCTGGCAGGAAAGGGTCAAAGATCCTTTCTGAGTCTCTTAATATCCTGAAAACGCAGCATCACAATGACAAAACTTTGATTCCTTTCAGAGGTACAACAACTAAAGGCAACAGCTGACACTGTATTGGATCATTTTGTTATTGTGGGAAATACACTGACTTGCCCAAAACTCAAGAAATGGACTTGGAGACAGAGTACAGCAAGAGTGAGACTTTAAAGACCGTCTTGTAAGATGGGGTGTCTAGTGGGCAGGCACTTACATAAAAAGATGTAGTTAGGCATTATCCCCTGGCTCTCCGGTCCCTTCCCTTGGTTCTATGTTGGCTGGGTACCGTGAGAGGTATAATCTTCCTGATCATGTCTAAAGATGATTGGCTATTTCCCCTCCCTTTATTCTCAGAGGAGATGTGACTACTTAAAGGATGGTATGGGCGGGGTCTGTTAGACCTAATCTTTATCTTGCTCTAGACTATTTCTTCATCTTGTATACCTGACAGGGGCCAGGCATTTTATCCAAAGTTGTCTGAGGGGCTTTTCCTTGGGCATTGTAGTCCCCCTCCCCTTACAGGCCTTGGGACGAATACACAGTCTCAAGGTTTTCCTTTCCCAGCTAGTGGAGATGATACACACAGACGTTTAAGCACCCCACCCCAGCCCCACACCCCATCCTGCACTATCACAGTTTACCTGTATTGTTCAGAATACCTGACAGCCTTATCAGGCTAGGCTCAGGATGACTGGGTCAATGGCTGAGACTTGTCTCCCTTTGCTTATGGCCTTCTATCTATAGGCCGTACTACCCGAAAATAAACCATTAATATTTCTATTCCTTACACTATGAAGGACATTGCTAGGACAATTGGTGAAAACTTGAATAGGGTTTCTGAATGATGGATACGAGGTCTATTCCGAAAGTATTGGCCACACAAACTGTTTTAATTATATTGACATTGGCTTGATACTGTTGGGACAGACCTCTTCTATAGGAATTTGTTGGAACTACTGCAATTTAGAGTAATATTGAAATTACTTAAAAAATACAAAGCATAAATACTTGCAATGTGCAATACTTCTATAGAGTTCCTATTGAAATTTATATTATAGGGTGAAAAGATGTAAAAATTTGAGAGGAATCTCAAATTATTTGGTTCAGTTATGATGTGCTTTTTCTTTTCTTTTCTTTCTTTTAATTATGTACCTGAAGCTAGGCATTTTAATTTGTTAAGTTGGTTCTTGTTTAAGTTTATCTTCTACATTTAAATTTGCAGTCATTCAATGCTTGCAGACCTGTGATGGGTTCTAGTAGAATATAGGTATGACAATGAGGCATGTGTGTAATACAAGTGACACAACAAGAAATTATTTTAACCAGGTCTTTAGTGATTTGAATGGGTATCCAAAGCATATGCCTACAGAGTATGCATTCAATTCAAACTATCAAAGAAAAGCACATTCCAAGTACTGAGCCTTTTTCCCATGCTTAACACAAGTAAATTCCTTGAGCCAGAAGCATATCAAATAAAGATATTTCAAAACCTTCCTCAAAAAATGCAATATGTTATATTTTTTCTTATTATAAGCAGTTTGTAACATAAACAATAGAAGGTGTCGTTAAGCAAATAGAAGTTATTTTGCTATCTCTGTAAACCTATGTGAGTGGTTTGCAAATTGTACCAAAAAGGACTGCTCTTGAACTTGCTAGTAAACAGGTATCCTGTTGACAATCCCAGCATGCATTTCCTGTCACTGCCTTCTGGGCCCAATTCTACCCTCATCTACTGAAAGAGACACAACAGGGAGTTAAAAAATCTTGATTGACCAGTCTGGAAGCTGGTCTCTAAGAAAGCCTTCAGAGAAAGGGCGGGATTCTTTGATCACCTTCGTCCACAGAAGCTGTGCAGGCAGCCTACTGTAAGCATCTGTCATTCAGTGACGTATTCGTACTGAACGTCTCCGTTTCTGGGACCGAGGGCCAATCTGGACCCTCCACTCCGCTATGAGGGAATACAGTACATAGAGAAGTGAAGCCTTGCCCCATCTAACACAACCATATCGAAAAAGTGCTAGTTGTTTAATCGAACAAAGAGAGTTTGTCCACACAGCATGAGCAGAGTCAAACACTAAACCAAGAATTGTGGGGGAGAAATATTGGCTATTTTATTGTGAATGGTGCCAGCCAAGAGAACAGGAAGCTAATGCTGGAAGGCT
Source organism: Noctilio leporinus (assembly GCA_004026585.1). Taxonomy (NCBI): domain Eukaryota; kingdom Metazoa; phylum Chordata; class Mammalia; order Chiroptera; family Noctilionidae; genus Noctilio; species Noctilio leporinus. The sequence continues at coordinate 1,047,603 of PVIW01000006.1, forward strand.
CAAACTCTCGGATGATGGCATGTAGGTTAGGGGTTATATAGGACAACATCACAAAACACCATGAATTAGGAGTTTCGGGGTCATGCCAGGAGGCTGACTGGTTGTAGGTGAGGTAAGGGTAGTAAATCATCTCTTCAGTCTTAAGGACAGTTCTGAGGTCTGTTTGGGTATCCTTCTGTCCGGTTGCAGGAGACAGACCACCTTAGAATGTGAAACATAACTTAGGTCAAGATGTTATCTTCAGTCTGCAGAGGTCCAGACTGTGGAGCCATTAGTCAGGGCCCGGCTACTGTCTTTTGTTGCCTCAAGGGTTGCTGATCATGGGCGAAAGGCTAGATCTCTCTCTCTCTCTCTCCCCCTTTCTGTGTACACACACACACACACACACACACACACACACAGAATTAATTTCTAGAGCTAGGACTTGAAGCTAAATGTAATCCAAATCATATGCACCCCAGTTTCAATGCCATGCCACTTAATACCATACTGTTTTTACTAAAAAACAAGAACAAGAAAACATCACACATCTGAAAGTTTCACAAAAAGTTTTCCACTTATCTCACAATTGAATGGCTTTGTGGATTCTTTAAGAAGTATATTAAAATAAACAATGCCTGGCTGGTGTGACTCAGTGGATTGAACACTGGCCTGCGAACCCAAGTGTCGCTGGTTCAATTCCCAGGCAAGGCACATACCATGAAACATGTCCCTCATATGAGAGTTGTTAAATTACTTTGGTTTGTGCATATGATGATAGAAAAGTATGCAAGTGTTATAAAAATAGGTGATTATACTGCTATTTTTGATCAAGCTAGGTTATTCAGATCAACTTTTCCACTGAAAGTGATAAAAAAAATATATACTGGATAAAACATTAACATATCTCTCTTAAGACAAGGATGATCTGACAAATGAAAAAAATATCTAACCAAATGCAAGAAAGCAGGGAGATGGATGCAGGAGCTATTTATGTCCTGAGGTCATTTGTCACTCCCAGCAACTTTGACTCCTGTATGTCAGGATGAAAAGAAAATCAAAGCCTCAAGCCCACCCCAGAGGGGCTGATGACCCACACAATAAGAAGGAACCCCAAAGCCCTGGCTTGTTGGCTCAGTGGATTGAGTGTGGGCCTGTGAACCCCAAGGGCCATCAGTTTGATTCCCAGTCAGTGAACAAAACTGGGTCTCCAGCCAGGTCTCCAGCCAGGTCCCCAGCAGCAGGCAAGTCAAAGGCAACCAAACATTGATGTTTCTCTCCCTGCCCCTCTCTAAAACTAATGAATAAAATCTTAAAAAAAAAAAAAGGAACCCTGGGGTAAAAATGAATCAAAATAAAACCAACCCTAACCCCAACCCCAGGGGAATGCAAGGGAACTTGCCTTTATGCTGGGCTGAGCAGGGAGGGAGGAAACCCAATTCGGAGATTTTTTATTTTTAAGTGCAAAGTGGCCATCACAAAGATTGTATTTCAAATACATCTGCAGGTAGTCCTAAGGAGCCTGCAGTGGCAAATTTAGTTTAAAGTCATCTGAGATTGACAGTGTTGTTATGCATGTGGCAACAAAGATGATCCTCTCTGGAAGGAGCGCCTTTATTCTTGGCCTCAAAGCACCCCCACATCATTGTTCAAAAGCAATGAGAAGAACACAGTCAAAAATAACCCAGCACCCCAGGCAATGAAGCACCGTGAATAAAAAAGCAGAAACAACAGAAAGTAGAAGCAGATCTACAAATAATTGAGGTATTAGAGTTATCACACCCAAGCTTGATAATGTCTGCAGGTATAGAAAATATAAAAAGTTATCTAGGAAAATAAAAAGTTATCTAGCATATTTAAAATTGAAATTGCAGTCCTGGCTAGTAGCACAGTGGATAAGGCACCGGCTTGTTCCCCAGCCAGGGCACATAACCAGGTTGCAAGCCAGGTCTCCAGCCAGGTCTGTAGCTGGAGGCAGGTGTAAGGCAACCGTACATTGATGCTTCTCTCTCCCTTTCTTCCTCTCAACCTGACCTCTTTGGAAATAATAAATAAAATCTTTTTAGAAATAATAAATAAATAAATAAATAAGTGCTGCGTTCAGAAGGTAACTGAACGCAGATGGAAGTTTGACATGTAAAAAGAGATTAAACATAGATAAAGAGAGAGGCCCCGGCCGGTGGCTCAGTTGCTTGAGCAGCATCTCGTGCGCAAGAGGATTGTGGTTTCTCTCTTTGGTCAGGGCACATACCTGGGTTGCAGGTTTAATCCCCAGTCTGGACCAATCAATGTTTCTTTTTCCCATCAATGTTTCTCTCTCTCTTTCTCTCCCTTCCTTCCTCTCTCTCTGAAATCAATAAACACACCCTTGGGTGTGAATTTAAAGAGAGAGAGAGAGGACATAAGAATGCAAGCGAAAGGGTGAGGGATGATAGCATAAGGAGGTAAAGGCCAAAGGTTAGGAAAAATGTTTAGGTAAACCCAACCCACACCAACAGCACCTTCTTTCTCTGCCCTGCACAGCTTTTACAGCAGAATTGCCATGTGCCTAAATATAGAATTAGTCATAACAAAACTAAAAATACCAGTTAGAATCTGAGGTAACAGGGGAGAGTAATATTATCTCAGGGGGGTAGTTGTCAAACATCCTGAACCAATAATATGACAAAGAGGAACAAAAATTTAATGAATACCAACAACAATTTAAAAAAAAAGATTTTATTTATTATTTTTAGAGAGAAGGGGAAGGGAGAGAGACATCAATGTGTGGTTGCCTTTCACCTGCCTCCAGCTGGGGACCTGGCTGGAGACCTGGCTTGCAACCTGGTTATGTGCCCTGGCTGGGAATCGAACCAGCGACCTTTGGGCTCACAGGCTGGTGCCTTATCCACTGTGCTACCAGCCAGGGCCAAAAATATTGAAAATACTAGGATCAATCCATATAACACTAGTTGTGAATATTAACAATGAAAAAATTAAGAATTGCAGTCCTTATATGGAAGTAAGAGAGTGGAGAGACAAAGATGTCATCTATGAAGGCTGGGCTTTGATGTTGCCACAATGTCTTAGGGTTTCATTCTCAGGTCCCACAGATCCCAAACCTCAGTTTCTCAGAGGATCCCGAAATCTTTGTGAGATTGGCTCTCAGTTGCCCATTTATTAAAGTGTAGTTTCTCCAGAATGCTAGCATTCCCATTTTCAGGTCATCTGATGCGAATGTATATTTATATTTTCTTATATGGGGCTCAAGAAACTCAAGAAGGGTGACCTTGCTGTGCTGGGAGCTGAGTGACTAGGGGATAGGAGCAGAGGAAGGCTTTTTGGTCTATGAGCCATATCAATTTTCTATAAATTTTAATGAAATGCAGTTGTTTCCTCTTCTCTTAAAACTCTTGAAGACATAGACATTCTGAGTACCTTGTAGAGCTAGGTAGTGATGGCTCTTCTCTTCCGTTCTTACAGCGTAGATATAAATCTAAACCCTATATCCCTTCCTGACTTAAATCGCACACTTCCTGCCTCTGTTGTTCAGCCACAAAACCGCTACATCCTCGCTGCTGCCTCCTCTGGACCTGCCAAGAAAGTGACCCCTCCTGTGCCAGGGACAAACTTCCTGCCGGAACGAAGAGATGAACTGTACCAGGGTGACCAACTTGTCCCAGTTGCCCAGGACTTTCCTCAGGTTTAGCACTGCAGGTCTCTTTTCCAGGGGAAACTTTCCATCTCAGGCAAACTAAGGCAATGTGTCACCTTAGCTGCCACCAACTTGGCTATTCTCCTCTCTTCTTAGAAAAACAAAAAAACAAAAAACCCAAACCTGATTGAATATAACCCAAATAATAATAATAATAATATCAGATAGCACATATATAACAATTACCATGTGCTAGACACTATTCTAAACATTCTATTCATGTAGACTCATTGAAACTGTCCCAACAATTTGATTATAACTCCATTTCATGGATGAGAAAACTGAGGTCCAGGGAAGTGAAGTAACTTGTCCAGGATCTTGGAGCTAGCATTTGCAGAATTGGGAGTCAAAACCAGGTAATATGGCTTCAGAGAACATAGGCTTTTCTTCTTCACTATAATGCCTTTATGTTATATTCCCCACATGATTTCTGTTCCCCAAAGGTTGTACCCTCTCTGCCATTTCTTCTCTCTGTTGTCCCTGCTATAAGTAGGCTCTAAGTCACATAGACAGCTCCCATCTACTCGTATTCTACTCTTCATTCATTTATTACTCTTTATTCAACTATTTTGGGCCCTCACCAGAGAGTTCAGTTGGTCAAAGCATTCCTCCAATACACCTCATTTGCCAGTTCAATACCTGGTCAGGGCATATATGCAGGAACCAACTAATGAATGCATGAATAAATAGAACAACAAATGAGGGTTATCTCTTCCTCTCTCAAAAAAAGAAATCAATAAAAATTTAAAAAGAAAACATTCTGGTGTGCCTACTATGTTCCAGACTGCCTTTAAGAGTATATGGTTGCCCTGGCTGGTAGCACAGTGGATAAGGCGCCGGCCTGTGAACCCAAAGGTCGCAGGTTCGATTCCCCAGCCAGGGCACATAACCAGGTTGCAAACCAGGTCTCCAGTCAGGTCTGTGGCTGGAGGCAGGTGAAAAGCAACCATACATTGATGTCTCTCTCCCTCTCTGCCTCTCTCCCTTCCCCTCTTTCTAAAAATAATGGAATAAAATCTTAAAAAAAAAAAAAAAAGTGAAAATCTTTCAAAAAAAAAGAGTATATGGTCTAGAGGGGGTACCAGACATGTAAATGGACAATAGCACCATACAGACGTTCCCAAACTTTCTCAGTTCACAGTGCCTTTAGCATAATATTTGCTAAAAATATTAGAAATAGTTCACAATGAGGCTACCTCGAAAGAAATATCTAAAGGCTTTATTTATTAGTTTAGTTCCAACCATGAACAGGAGTTCATGTGGCATGTGATATATAGCTTTGTGTTTCTCTCAAATATTAAAAGCTCCAGCAGTGGGGTTTACTTCCCAGATGGCCCTCTGGGGTACCTCGGCACACAGTTTGGGAACTGTGAGCATTGTGGTTAAGCGCTTGATTCCTAGAATGAGTTGTTTAGGTTCAAACTGTGGCCCTTCCCTTGTAGTGTGAGCTGAGGTATGCAACGAGGACTTCTGAGCTTTAGCTTTCCTCACAGGTCAAGGGGACTGGAATAGCAGCTACTTCAGAAGGCTGTCCCAAGAATTTGATAAGTATATATAAAGCCCCTGATAAAAAGCTTATCATTTAGTCACTAGAATAGATATTCTGCCAGGGTAGGGATTTGGATCTGTTTGGTTGACTGGTGTATCTGCAATGCCATTTTCCTTTTCTTTTCTCCTACTTCTTCTTCTTTACTTTTTTCTTTTCTGTATTTTAAATAAACCACAAAAGGGGCAGTCCTGAATCTAGTGTCATTAGCAGGGGACAAACCACAAAGGAAGTAAGTTTCTACAACATGTAAAAAGCCGGAACAAGCTCTGTGCTATAGGCTGAATGCTTGTGCTCCTCAAAATCCATATGTTGAAAACTAATTCCCCATGTGAGGGTATTTGGAGGTGGGTTTTGGGGGGATGATTAGGTCAGAGGATGGAACCCCAATCATGAGTTTAGAGTTATAAAAGACACCCCGCAGGGCTCTCTCATCCTTTCTACCATGTGAGGCCGCAGCAAGAAACAGCTGTTTGTGAACCAGGAAGCAGCCCTCCCCAGACACTGCATCAGCCAGAGTCATGATTCTAGACTTCGAGCCTTCAGCACTGTGAGCAGTAAATTGCTGTTATCTGTAAGCCAGCCAGTGTAGGTATTCTGTTCTAACAGCCTGACTGGACTCAGACAGTGTATATCCAGATCCTGGATGGAAACCTCATCTCCATTACAGGGATGTAATGGCACTGGCACTGGCCTGGAGCACCTTATGCTCACTGGGCATGTCATACTTTGTAAGCAACAGTTTTCTGGGCCTTTCTTGTGTGTTTTATCATTGACTCCTTCCTTTGCTATCTCATAGCCTAGACAACCGGGGGAGAGTTGGAGGAGCAGGGTCCCCCAGCAGCCCACTCACCTACGGCAGACTCAGTGCGCTGGTCAGCATAACGTGGTCCGGCATTGCCCGGCCCGCACCAGGGTATGCTAGATCATTCTCCCATAGCCTTCATTCTCCACGTCATCTCCCTGATGATGTTCCTGTAGCAATCGGTTTCTCTCCAAATGATGTGTTTTCATTCTCACTGCTACGTCATGTTTTAGGTTATTTGTCAAGTGTTCAATTCAATGGTTTTTTGCGTATTCACAAAGTTGTGCGACCATCACCACTTTTTCCAGAGCATTTTGTCATCCCCCAAAGAAATCCCACGCTCACTAGTAGTCACTTCCCACTGCCTCCTTCCCTCAGCCTCTGACAACTATTGATCTGCTTTTGGTCTCTATAGCTTTGCCTATTATAAACATTTCATTTAATGAAATACTATATGTGATCAGTTGTGACTGACTTCTTTCACTTAGCGGACTTAGCGGGTTTCAAGGTATCGCTGTTGTGATACATATTAATACTTCATTCCTCTTTATTGCTGATTAATTACATGGATAAACCACATTGTTTATTCCATTCATCAGTAGGTGGGCAGTTAGGTTGTTTCCACTTTTTGCCTATTATGAATAATGCTGCAATGACCATTCCTGTCCCGTTTTTGTGTGGGCATATATTTTCAAGTTTCATTAAAATTTCTCATATTTCATTCTTAATTTTCAATTCAGGAATTAAGAGTGAAATTGCTGGGTCATCATAATTCTATGCTTAACATTTGAGGAACTGTCAAACTGTTTTGGGAAGTAACTGCACCATTTCACATTAGCACCAACAATGAATGAGGATTCCAATTTATTCACATCCTTGTCAACAGCACTTGTTATTGTCTGTTTTTGTTTTTGTTTTTTCAATTATAGCCATCCTAGTGAGAGTGAAGTAGTATCTCATCGTGGCTTTGATTTGCATGTGCATGTTCTCTGTAGTTAATGAGTTGAGCATCATTTCTTGTTCTTTTTTTTTTTTTTTTAAGATTTTTTGTTTCATTATTTTTTTAGAAAGAGGGGAAGGGAGAGAGGCAGAGAGGGAGAGAATCAATGTATGGTTGTGTTTCACCTGCCTCCAGCCACAGATCTGACTGGAGACCTGGTTTGCAACCTGGTTATGTGCCCTGGCTGGGGAATCGAACCTGCGACCTTCGGGTTCACAGGCCGGCGCCTTAACCACTGTGCTACCAGCCAGGGCTCTTTTCTTGTTCTTATTGGCCATTTCTTGGGGAAATGCCAATTCAAACCTTCTGCCTCTTTAAATTGGATTATTTGTCTTTCTACTGTTGAATTGTAATAGTTCTTTATCTATTCTGAATACAAGTCTTTTATCACATGTGTAACTTGCAAACATTTTCTCCTTTGTTATGGCTGCCCTTTTCATTTTCTTGTTGGTGTCCTTTGAAGTATGAAAATTTTAATTTTAGTTTTTTTTAAAAAGATCTTATTTATTACTTTCGGAGAGAGGGGATAGGAGAGAGGCAGAGAGGGAGAGAGACATCAATGTGCGGTTGCCTTTCACCTACCTCCAGCTACGGACCTGGCTGGAGACTTGGCTGGGAATCAAACCAGCAACCTTTGGTTTCGCAGACTGGTGCCTTATCCACTGTGCCACCAGCCAGGGCCTAATTTTAGTTTTGATTAGTATAATTTACATATTTTTTTTCTTTTTGTTGCTTATGCTTTTGCAGTCAAATCTGAAAAATTGTTGCCAACCCAAGATTTACTTTTCCGTTACTTCTATGTTTTTTTCTGTCAGCTTTATAGTTTTAGCTTCTACATTTCAACCTTTAATCCATTTTGAATTAATTTTTGTGCATAGTATGAGGTAGGGGTCCAACTTCATTCTTTTCCTATGGCCATTATTGGGCAGCTGTCCCAATACCACTGTATTTTCCTCTTGAATTGTCTTGGCACTCTTGTTGAAAAATCACTGGACTTATAAAATGTAAACTCTCAATTTTATTTCACTAATCAGTATATCTATCCTTATGCCAGTATTGCACTGGCTTGATTTATGTGATTTTGCAGTCGAGTTTGGAATTAAGAAGTATTAGTTTTCCAACTTTCTTCCTCTTTTTAAAGACTGTTTTGACCGTTCTGGGTCCTTTCAATTTCCACATGAATTTTAAGATCAACTTGGGTATTCCCCAAAAAAAAAAAAAAAAAAAAAAAGGCAGCTGGGATTTTAAAAAAAATATTTTATTTATTATTTCCAGAGAGATGAGAAGGGAGGGAGAGAGGCAGAGAGGGATAGAAACAGCAATGAATGGTTGCCTTTCACCTGCCTCCAGCTGGGTATCTGGCTGGAGATCTTGTTTGCCATTGGTTATGTGCCCTGACTGGGGAATTGAACTAGCGACCTTTGGGCTCACAGGCCCACCAGCCAGAACTTGGGATTTTTTAATAGGATGTAAGGTGATAGATTTGGGTTGTATTGCTATAGGTCAATTTTAGGAGCATTACCATCTTTAACAATGTTGTCTTCCAATAAAATGTCTTTCCATTGAGCTAGGCCTTTTTCATTTCCTTCAATGGTGTTTTATATTTTCCATGTTCACAACTTGCACTTCTTTTGTTAAATTTATTGCTAAGCATTTTGTTCTTTCTGATGCTATTATAAAAAGAATTGCTTTCTTAATTTCATTTTCAAGTATTCATTGATAGTATAGAGAAATACAATTAATTTTTGTACATTGACCACAATTGTATTCTGCAATCTTTCAGAACTGATGCATTAATTCCAATAGATTTTTTTTTGTGTGCATATGTATGAATTCCTTAGGGTTTTCTACATACAAGATCCTGTCAAGTTTTTGAACTTGTCAATCAAAAGTTCGGCCTGCATTAGAATGGAAGAAGTCTTGCTAGTGAACAGCAACATGCCCAATGGGACATTTAGTAATGTCTGAAGGTGTGTTTGGTTGGCACAGCTTGCGGGGTGGGGTGGAGTTGGGGGTGGTGAGAGCTGATACTAGCAGCTAGTACATAGAAGCCACGAATGTTACTAAATATCCCATCATACACCAGACAGCCACCTCCTCTCCTTCCGTGTCCCCCAACACAGAATTACCTGGCCTAAAATGTCAATAGTGGTGAGGTTGAGATTCCCTCGATTAAAGGAACACCTTCCAAAATGTCTTCTCTCACTTGTGCCTGAGTTACTCTCCTCAGATCAGCAAGATTCTAAAAGAAGGTTGGGGAATGATTTCTCAGCCCATAGGTGCTGCCTAACAGGTGAAGATAAGAGTCGTAGGCCCCAGGTCAGCAAGCTCATGAACACTTGGACCAAGTAATCACAATCTTCAGCAAGACAGAGATCAACTCTGGGCACAGAACACATCGCAGCTGCCCCAGTGCCAGTGACCATGTGAGACCATTATTATGGCACCAACAGGGGATGTGAGGCTTTTTGGAGCTGGTTGCTATGCAATTGGAAGGAGGGGAACATTAAGATAAAGAACCCAGCATTAGGCACAGGATTTGGGAGGGTCACGTGCAAGTTTCAGGGCCCGGGAACGAAAGTGTTATTGGCTTTTGGGCAAACTGTCCCCAGAGTGCAATGCGACCACCTGTAAATTGCTTCATCCCTTCTGCTGTTCTAAAGAGCACGTCAGCTAATTTGCACTAAGAAAACTATAAGCAAACCCTGGCTGGTAGCACAGTGGTTAAGGCGCTGGCCTGCGAACCCAAAGGTCGCAGGTTCGATTCCCCAGCCACGGCACATAACCAGGTTGCAAACCAGGTCTCCAGTCAGGTCTGTGGCTGGAGGCAGGTGAAACGCAACTATACATGATTCTCTCCCTCTCTGCCTCTCTCCCTTCCTCTCTCTCTCTGGAAATAATAAAATAAAATCTTAAAAAAAAAAAAAAAAGGAAAACTATAAGCAGTATGATGTTTAATTTTCTTATTCATATTTTTAAACTTTTCCTTGGTGAAGACCAACTGTTTGGCTTGGAGAGCAAAGATGACATTTGCAGAGAGATAAACAATAGTCCTAGACACTAAAAAAAAAGGTGCTAAGTGGTTAGTCAAGACAACGAATGGCCTTAATAATATATATGTACTTCCAAATGTTGCAGGATGAATTTAGTACTTAGGCTTTGCAGATACAAATGAGTCAGGTAACACATGCTGCAATAAAAGCAGTAAAATGTAATTTTTATAGTTTGAAGTATTATTTTTCATATTTATGTAGCACTTTGTAGCTATCTGCTGAGCGTTCTCTAGCCTTTAATTATATTTTTTTAATGGCCTGGTGAGGCCAGGACTCAAAGTTGTTAGCATCATTTCAAAACTGGGAGAAACAGAGAGAGACTTCCAAAAATAGTGCAGGGGCAGGAAGAAAGGAACTCCATAGGGCAGACTTAGAGGTGCAGGAATGTTTGAGAAATTCCAAGGAAGGTATGACTGAAATGACTACAGTTGTGACCCTCTTAGAAACCTCCATGTCTAGGTGGTGGAAAGGGAGTACCTTGCAGAGCCTGATAGGGAGAGTGTTAGAATTAATACAAGAACATATTAGTTGTCTCACTGATAAATAAGGACATGGAACAGGCAGAGGGAGTATCTGGCCAAATTTACAAATGACCAGCCTATAGCTAACTACCATGCAAGTGTAGAATTCTCTCTGTCAATGTCAGAGAGGAAATCCAGGGTCTCTGGTTACAAAATCCCTTCATGTCACTGTCTAGGCAGTATTGTCTGTGGACCTGAGCCAGGACAGACATACCTATGTCACATCAGACTCCCTGGCTGGTCAGAGCTAGGTGGATTTCAGCAAACCACTGAACTCCAGGGTCAGTCCAGAACCAATGGAACATAATGCTTCTTTCTGGGTGGTTGAAATTTCAGAATTACAGTTATTCATGTTTAGATAATAATAATGATGGCAAGCATTTAGCACTCAATAAGTACCAGGCATTAACTCATTTACTCCTCACAAGAGCCCTGTGAGATAAGCACTAACTTGAGAGATGAGAACACTAAGATTCAGAGGGGTTAAGATGTATGCCCAAGGTCACACAGCTAGTAAACAGCAGATCCCAGATATGGACTCCATGCAGCCTGGCTCCATGGCCTAGGAGGTCATCTGTACTCTAGAATGCCATACTGAGAGCCTTTGAAAGGCCTTCTCATTTTGCGATTTACAAATAAAATACCAATGAACAGTTAGGTATTTCAGCAGCATTAGACAAATGGACAATGAGCAAGCATTTTTTTAAAGATAGAAGAATAACTTCTATATTTGTATCTCTAGGAACATCGCCACACTGTGTGTTCCTTCATATTCCTAAACTGCTTTGGAATTTACTGTACTTGGTATTTTCTCAGCTATAGTTAGTTGGCATTTCTGAGGCAAGTCCAGAGAAACGCTTCTGTTTCCCTCCATTAATTTGTGACCTCCCTGAGAAAGGGACCTTCAAAAAAATCATGACCTTGTGCCTCACACAGGTTACAATTCAATAACAGTTCATTGAATTAATACCAAGCATTAGTGGAGATGTTACGAAATCTGATTGCCTGTTTTATCAACATATATTGAATGTTTTAATGTAAAGGAACATTTTTGACAGGCTGCTACTTGTGTAGAAACCAACTTTCTTACCATTTCCCACCTGTTCACCATCTGCCCACCACCCCACCCCACATATTCCATCCTAATTCCATCTCTGTATAAGAAAGGGAAATTCTGATGGCTGCTGAATTATTCCTATTTCATGAAGGATACATTCTCAAGCTCTTGAGCTACACTTGCAGTTTTTTTTTTTTTTTTATAACTTAAAATCATTGAAATACATTTACCTCTAAACCATCACTCCAAATCGCTAGGCTCCTTGAATTCAAAGGCTTTCGAGTGGTTGTGTGTATGTGAGTACATGTTTGGTGTGTCTTGTTCCAGCTGTAACCTTTAGAGTTGCTGTTTGTAAACTGTTCCACTCCAGTAAAACCAGAACACCTTGTCTGTGAGCCTGTGGGCGAAGTGAAGTAAAAGGCCTTGGGCCTCTCATACAGTGATGGTGGACATGTCAATTGGCAAACCCACTCTGGACCATATTGACATCCATCTGCAGAGAGACACAGCTTTATCCAACCTGCCATGCTAGGACACACTCCAGCTGTCCTTACTTTATGACCTCTCAGGCCTTGTTGTTGACCTTGCTCCAGCAATGCCTCTTTTGCCAGTTGACCTTCACGCTCCCCAGAGACACGTGTATAACTGGGAACCTCACGGGGAAGATTAGGTGGCTGGAGCAGCTTCCGGTCAGCAAGGTTCCTACACGCTATGCAACACCCCTTCTCCAGAAACCTTCCCATTCTGTACCTTTCAGGATGACCTTGCCACCAGCATCTAGTGCTATGAAGCCCAACACAAGCTGGCTTAGACAGTAAAGGCGAGTCATCCATTGGCTCATGAAACTGTAAAGACCAATGTGGGCTGTAGGCATGTTTCTAGCCAAGCTCCAGTTCAGTTTCTCTGAACGCCCTCAACTCTGTGTCCTGCCACATTGGTTACATCTTTAGGCTTCTTGAAGGCCTGAATGGTCGTACGATGCCCACCAGCATCAACTGAGCTACATGCTTCCTTGTTCAAGTGAGAAGAGAGCAGGTCTCTATATGGATAATCAGTGAATACAAGCTCAGAGCTTAACCCTTGGGACCTTTTGAGTCCAACTCCTGAGCCATTGTAGCAAGATTCCACTTGCCCTGCAGAGTTGAAACCCCAAGGCCTAGTCAAGCAAACAAAACAAAACAAACAAACACAATTCCTGCTGCTCCTTCTCCCAGAATAATGGGTGCTGACTCTTACTATGTTTACATAACTAAAAGGGTTCACTGTCCCAGAGCAAACAAAGAAGGTATGTTCCAAAGCAATTTCTGGTCCTCATGAGATCTCAGAAATAGCACTAGTGGGCAATTTTAAATGCCGCCTTTCCTCCAAAAACATAAAGGTCTGCCTAACGGCTGTACCAGACTGTACCTCCTCCCCACTTCTGCAAGAACTGTAAGGACATTTGGGGAGAAGAGATGACCAAATATCATAGCATCTGAGCACTGGATTCAGAGGTAATAATAATGCCTCATTTTGATTAGCATTTTACAGTTTCCAGTGTGTTTGCACATATGGCATCTCATTTCATTCCCAGAGCTGGATAGGATCTGGACTGTTATCCAGTTTGAAGATTAGGAAATCTTTTTGAGTGACAGACTAAGCCAAGATCAATGGCTCTTAAGTGATAGAGCTGGCATTGGGATCTAGGTCTTTGGATGCTGAACTTTTGTAGGGGCCTTTTCTCTGAGTAGTCTTTTGGACCAGAATACAGAAGAGAAATAAGAAATGCAAATTTGACTGTGGTTCAGAAGCAAGGTAGACTGAGTAAGGGGTGTCAGAAAGAAGGATTCCTCAGCCCCAATTGGTGTGGCTGAGTGGAATGGATGCCAACCTATGAACCAAAAATTCACCAGTTCAATTCCCAGTCAGGACACATATCTCAGTTGTGGGCCAGGACCTCAGTCAGGGGCCTGCGAGAGGCAAATGTATGAGTCTCTCATACACTGGCGTTTCTGTCCCTCTCTTTTTCTCTACCTTCATTGCTCTCTAAAAATAAATAAATAACATCTAAAAAATAAAAATAAAAAAATGACTTCGGGTGAACATGAAAGAGAAGACAGACCTCAACCCTTGTTTCTGCCCCTCGCCCAGCCTTTTTGGTTTTCTTTCCCAATTTTCTTTTTCCTAACTGTTTCTTTTTTAGATTCTTTTCTCTGACACAACTTTCTCAAACACAGTACCAAACATGGCCCATCCCTCAAGCTCCATTTGAGATCAGTCCTGAAATGGAATTGTGGGTCCAGGTTGGGTGATGGTGTGGGGCCATGGTGAAGAAAGGTGGGATTGCACAAGATTGAGAAGGGGTTGGGTAAGAATGGGGTTGATATAAGAAAGAAGTTGGTTCTCATAACAAAGGTTAATTCTAATCTAAAATGTGAGATTACCACATACATTTTTAAAAAAGATTTTATTTATTATTTCACGAGAGAGGAAAGGGGAGAGGCAGAGAGGGAAACATTGATGTATGCTTGCCCTTTACCTACCTCCAGCCATGGACCTGGCTAGAGACCTGGCTTGCAATCTGGTCATGTGCCCTGGCTGGGAATCAAACCAGTGACCCTTGGGTCCCCAGGCCGGCACCTTTTCCACTGTACTACCAGCCAGGGCCTACCACATACATGTTTAAAGCGAACTAATGCCTTCCATGCACCATGACCACTCGAGGACTGGAAAGGCCAAACCTGCCAATTGAAGAAGGCCTTTGTTAATTATTTTAAAGTATAAGTGGAGACTGGTCAGTTACTATGAAACATTTATATATAGCCTTATTTTAGGTAAATTTGGAATAATCACACATTCAGCTCACTGAAAATTACTTTCCTTAATTCTTACTAGGAAGTAGGGAAAGAAACCGAGAACCAAGACATGGGCAACTACGACAATATGTTGGGATCTGTGTAAGCAGCAAAAGATGCTTTCTGAATTATTTGCACCAATGATTGGATTCCATCTGATCTCACGGTGGTGAGCAATTTAGAAATAATTAATTAAGACACTGGGGCATTCGTGATAGTAAAAGAATTTAATTGTTGCACTCTGGCATAGATGGGAAAACAGGTTGAAAGCTGGTGGCTCGCAGGCCCAATGTGGCCTACAGGTGGGACTTCTTCGCCTTCCGGTGTTTGGGGAGAACAGTGCTCTTTAGTTCACGGGTCCCCACTGGTCACATAACACATACATGGGCAATCACACACTGTTCTCATCTCTCATTGTTTCCCCTGCCTGGCCCTCAGGGCTTCTGAGTTTGAGACCTCTCAGGTAACCTTTTTTTAAATATTTTATTTACTATTTCCAGAGAGAAGAGCAGGAGGGAAGAAAGGGAGAGAAGCATCAGTGTATGGTCGCCTTTCACCTGCCTCCAGCTACCAACCTGGCTGGAGACCTGGCCTGCAATCTGGTTATGTGCCCTGGGGAATCGAACCAGCGACCTTTGGGTTTGCAGACTGGTGCCAATCCACTGAGCCACACCAGCCAGGGCTTTAAGATGATTTTTTAAAGTCATTAAATACATTAAATATTCGAGGCACTACAGGTGTTGGCAAAACATGATGGCATGGAAACTATAGAAAGGTAAATTTGGTTATAAACCCAAAGGGATGCTGATTGCAGGGGGCAGAGGACATGAGAGGATTAAATAATAATGGAAAAAATACAATTAAAAAATTAAAAAAAAATTAAAATAATCCTGGCTGATGTGGCTCAGTGGACTGGCACCAGCCTGCGAACCCAAATGGCACTGCTTCGATTCCCCAGGGGGACATAACCAGGTTGCAGGCACATTAACCTCCGAAGGGCCCAGCTCTGGCAGGGCAGGGCCTGAGCTGCAGAAACCCTTCCAATAGCATTTGGCAGGGCTGTTTCTTCTATGGTCAGGGAACTAAAACTCCAGCACCAAGAACGATTATATCAAGACAATTGGCTGGAAAGCAACCTGATTAGAGTCATTACACCCAGGAGACAAAGCCAAGGAGCATGACAAAAGCATGCTTCTAGTGATAGGAGAGGCAGGTGTCTCCACACCAAAACCAACGGAAGGAAAGCACACAGTGAAGGACAAGTCAGAGACTAGCTGAAGAGCAAAACATGCTGATATCTCTCCAAAGTCTTCCTTCTCTAGAAAGTTCAATTTTGCAGTAAGGTATCTAGGCAGCAGCAATGAAAGGACTTCCCAAAGGAGCTGGAAAGGAAAACGACAAGAGTCTCCATACCTGATGGAGGCCCCAAGTCCCCTCCATCAACGCTCCATCCTGCCCCTCAGTTCCGTGTCCTAAGTGCATTTGAGAGTGAAGATGCTTTCGCCCCTGTCTTAGTGTCTGTGTGGTATGTGAGCATGGCCCTACCTCTGGCCAAGAGCCCAACCTTTCCCCAGATTTAAGGGGAGAGAATCCCTGACCAGTGTGGCTCTGTTGGTTGGGCACCTGTCTGGCAAAGTGAAAGGTTGCTGGTTTGATTCCAGATCAGGGTGCCTCATGCTAGGCAACCAATCAACATTTCTCTTTATCTTCCTCCATCCCTTCCCTCTCTCTCTCAAAAAAAAAAAAATATTTTTTTTTTCCAAAAAAGGGGGAAGAGAAGAAAAATGGTCTATGACACTCAAATTCAAGTATGGATCTTATGTTAAAACAAGGACCCTTGAGTAAGGCAGTCCCGAGTTCAAGTCCCAGGTCTGGCACTTACTAGCTTTATGGACCTCAGTGGGTTACCTTTTCCCCCTGGGTCTTGTTTTTCTTCATCCATAATTTGGGTATAATGCATTCATCTATCTCAGGAGGTTTAAAAATTGATCTATCACATGTTAATACATCTAGCCCAATACCTGACACTCAATGAATGCTATTGAAAATAATCATCATAATGAACTTGAACATCTGTGAGATGGAAAGGTGTCCTAGTCAGTCAAATGAAAGGAGAGCCAGCATCAGCTCTCCTGTCATGGCTGAATGCCTTTCAGCTTATCTTTGTCCAGTTGAGCGGCTTTGTCTGCATCAGCAGAGACTAGGAAACTAATGTTATCAGAGCCAATGAGATAAGCGTTTTCTAAATGCCTGTTAGGGGCACAGTGCAGCAGCACTATGCTGGACCTGAAAAGAGGTCTCATTGAAGGTTGGGCTATGGTTCTGGGAAGGTATAGCTGTTGTGATTTATCCAAACTCAGATGTGATGAAAGATGCTCTTTCACTGCTACATACGAGAAGAACAGTAACAAATTGTTAGAAGTTGCTTCAGCATTGAAAACTGAAATCTCAGTGCATTGCCTTATCACAGTGCTGAGCAACAGCTCTGTGCAACTTTTATCAAGCACGATGGGCGGGCACCATGGAAAATAGTATTCTTTCTCAAGAAGGCTAGGATCAGTGACCTCCAAACTGTATTGCATTCACCTCAAGATGGGGGTCAGGCAATACTCTGGGGTGTGGGATAAAGATGTGAGACCTTCCATTTGTGTTTTAAAAAATACATCTTCTGAAAGTAGCTGACTTCTTCTATAATATACATCCTATATTTGAGTAGTAGTGCCTGCGTTAATTTATAAATAAAAATATAAATATTCATGGTATCAGGTATAAATTTATTGATGGGGTTCTTGATGAAAAAGGTTTGGGAACCACCGGTTTAGAGAAGAAGGATCAGTAAGCCAACAGTCTGGATCTAATACAGAGAGAGCTTGGCTAAAGCACAGATGATAAACCTGTAGCCCAGCAGGGAAGGCTTCCTGGAGGAGGTGATAGGTGGAACTGCTAACGTGTGTTTGGTGGGGGAAAAGAAGAGGGGAGAATGTTTCAGGCAGGTGGCTACACAACACATGAAAAGGCAAGGTGGCCTGTGCTCTGAGTGCAATCGGAAAACTAAAATAATTTGGTCCATCTTGAAATGTCAGGATATGTGAGGAAACTGCAGGAAACCGGGGGCTTCCACAGAGATTCAGTTGTGATGGTCATGGAGTTGGAAGCTTATTCTGATGGTGGAGGTTGGTGCTGAGGCATTGTGGCAGGGAGGTGAGACCAGGGAGCAGTGTTCCCAACTTGATACTCCAGTGCAGTCTCCACTGACATTTGTCTGAGTCCTAGAAGAAAGGACTGTAATAGTGGGAGCTGGTGAACTCTCAAGCAGCTAGTATTAAGAAGAAAAAAAAAGGTGCTATTAATTAGTCTTTGAAGAGCTAGAAAATCTTCAACGCTGGGTGTTGTGGGTGAATATCAGTAATGCCTAAGGACACACCTCTGCGCGAAAAGATTGGGCAGTCTTTTTCAAGTGTCAGTGCCTCCGTGACTCTGTTACAGCCAACAGCAACAGGACTTATCACCCGAGGGAGCCAAAGCTGGAAAGAAGGAAAATGACAGACACCAGAGCAACCAAGAGGACAAGAATGGTCCACAGAGTCCGCTGAGCCGCACTGGCAGGCTCTGAGAACAAATTCAGGAGGACCCTGCAAAGCATCTGATGTTCCCTCATGAGGAGAGACTGTACTTCTCTTATTACAATTGCATCCCTTGTATCTTGCACAACGGGTCAGGAGTGCAGGGCTGTACAAATCCCAGGGTCATTGTCTATGCAGTTGCCGACAGAAACAACACCTTCTGCCATTGTGCACCAGAAGCCCTGAGTAGATGTTCAACCAGGGTACGTTAAAGGAACTCATGAAATACTGGTGGCTTGGCTTTTCTTACGCCCTTATTTACACCTAAGGCGGGGCTGGCCATATCCCATCAGATTTGGGTTTGGGGCTGTCAATCAGGTGGCAGTGTGGCGCAGCGCAGCAGGGGGTAGAACTGTGAGGCTCAGTTAGGACTCTCGGCTGGGTATTTCATTAATTTGGTTTGGAAGGAATCTTGCAAGGAGCTGGAGATGCAATGCCATAACTATGTACATATACAGCCACCGAAGCAGAAGCAGCCAGGCGGGGAATACCCACGAGGATTGGTCACCGGTAGCACTGGGCCAGAGAAACCCTGTTACTCATTTCAAGGCCAGCCTTTATATCTAGGCAGAATGAGGCTGAGGGCTAAAGTGAGAATGAGTCATCAGAGGGCAGATACAGCTGATTCATTTCTGAGCTGGGGTAAAATCAATACAAAGAACTCAAGGCTTGTTTGCATAAATATTAAATAAGAAAATCCGGAAAAGACATTGTCCTCCTTGGAAGAAGGCAGGGCCCAAAGAGAACATCCCATCAAGGTGAGGTTGCTGTTGGCCGAAGTGGCAGCCTGAGCCTTCAAGAGGTGGGGAGTGTCAGACCTTCTTATAAGTGGCCACAGACTGGCATGAGCTGAAAACTTGGGTTCATGATCTGCTCAGTGAGAGTGCTAAAAGGAAAGCCTCAGCCACCTGAGATCCAACTATTTCCAACTGGGAAGCCTCCAAGATCCCTGAAGAGGGCCCTGCAGAATGACTCAGAAAAGCTGAGAAAGCTAGAGTCGAAGGCAGTATGGAGAATTAAATCCAAAATGGAATCCAATGTTCACACACCTCCTTTTGTGGTATTAACAGATGTTCACACAGGGCACAGGAAGTGCACAGTTTTGATTATCAGTGTGTCCCTAGATGAACAGAATCCTGTGTGGGGGCCAGATAACTGCATGAAGCAGAAACCTTTGGTGGCTTCGATAGGCTCTATTAGACTGATGGATTTGCACCTTCCTGGCAGCTAGAAATTGAGTAAGGGCCATGTTGGATTTGGGGAAACTGCTATTGGATACCAAACCATTTACGATGCTAAGCACCAAGTTATGGGGCTACTATGCATTCAAACTTTGGCTAGGCCAGCACACTGGGAGGCTCCGTGCTCTGGGGGCAGGCAAATGGTTTCCAAGGAAAGGGTCTTAACCCCAGGGAACGCTTCTAGCCCACGGCCACTGTCATATCCTTCTGACTCCTCTGACTTTCACTGTCCCTTTCCTTTGAAGTATTTTTACTTCTCAAATCAGAGAGTCAAGTGGTTTTTTGGTAAAGCATAGAGGTGTATCAGCTATCACTTTCTCTTGGACATAATAGGTTGACGTGTTTGTCTTATGTTTTTATAGCCTAGTGTTGACTTTATCTGAAGGGACATCCTTGAAACAAACATTTTTAGTACACAATGGTAAGCAAGCCATTATAAAGCAATTTTTAAAAGTTTAGGATGGATGTAATACAACAACAATAAAATTAAACTAAAAAAAAGTTTGCCTGTGTTACTATATGTTTGTCTTTTTATTATCTATTGATGCCTTATTGAACGCACTGAGTACACAAAGAATACTGACTGTGCTTAGGGACAGCTTACTAGGGAACTCTGGCCTTAGTTTCCCATATCCTTACCACTTCTATGAAATCAGTGGGTCTGATGGCCAGAGGATATCTCATATCTTAACACACACACACACACACACAACATGATTATGTATATACTATAAAGACCAGAAATGTTCTAGAGTGTGCAGATTAAAAAACATATATTACCAGAATGTCACCGAAGCAGAGCGTCAGTTCATATATGAAGAATTAGTGGAGCGGGTTATTTTATGCAAAATGAACTGAGTCTTTACAAACTATTAGGAATTGCCCGAGGTAAAGAAAAAAAACTGATCTTAAAATCCAAAACCTTGAATCAATTTATAAGTTATAGTTTGCTCATTTATCATAAAAATCTATTTATTAAATTTGACCTATCAAGGTTTTATTTTAGGAACACTGAAACCGATGACAGGTATTGGAGACTTAGGCATTAGTGAAACCCAGTCCCCTTACTTAGCCTTTCACCTGAACATTTTTGGCACTTTCCATCTCAGCTCTCTTGCCCGAACTACCTCTGTTCTTCTCCATGCTATCTCTGGAGTTATTTCCCCATTGACAGTTTTTCCTTCAGAGGACAGAGCTGCTACTCCTTCAAGGCTCCCCGTGCTTTCTAGTCTGCACAATGGGGTTGCCTTCCACTCACCTCGAGGGGGAAGCCCTTTGGGCACCTGTTTGGCTGAAGCTTTTGCACTGCCTTCCGCTGTCCTGTTACTTGGTTTGATGCACGGATGCCAGATACTGCCTGCCTCTCAGCTGAAGGCCTTCCTAGACCGGGCAGCTGAATGCACTGCACAGCTGCCAAAATTCTAATCCAAGATCTACGTAGAATTCTAACTCCTGCTCTTTAGACCCTTGTTTGGCCCTGGCTCCCGTCTCCTGCCAACCGGGTCCTTGGCTCATTATCAATCAGGCCCACCCAGGCCCTGCCCCCACCTACAAGTGGGCCCAGGAAACCATTCTTGGCTCCAAACTGAGTTTCAGCAACACAACTGCCCCAACCTCACCCAACTCAACTTTCATCTTAGCACAGTTTCTCACCCTGTGAGTTGGGAGACTGAAGAAATGAACAAGAGGAAATGTCATGGGTGAGGGAACTCACCATGCCCAATCTTTGTGACTGTAAACCTTTGCTGTGCCTTTAAATACACAAATAAAGTCTTAACAATCCTATTATTAAAAATAACACTAGAGATTAATATAGTTTATGGAGAATATTATTTCTCTATGTATCTGCACCAGAGGGTAAATGAAATTTGTCCCAAAGAAAAACCTGCTAAATTTGATAAACTTGCATTAATTTAAAAAGACAGGTTTGCCTGGATGGTGGCACAGTGGATAAGGCATAGGCCTACGAACCCAAAGGTTGCTGGTTCGATTCCCAGCCAGAACACATAACCAGGTTGCAAGCCAGCTCTCCAGCCAGGTTTGTAGCTGGAGGCAGGTGAAAAGCAACCATACATTGATGTCTCTCTTCCTCTCTGACTCTCTCCCTTCCCCTCTCTCTAAAAAAAAAAAAAAAGAAAGAAAAAAAAAAAGGCAGGTTTGGATCATAAACTATGATAGCATCATGTTCCTTAGGCCCTTAGGGGAGATACTATAGAAGAACACACACCTAGGTAAAAATATGAGTGCAACTGGGGTAGGGGTGGGGACAATGAGCTAATTGATTCTTAAGAAAATGCTAGTTTTCAGGGGAGTTACCAAATTCAGTTTAAGTGCTTAAGTGGTTAACACAGGGTTGGCATGCTCACAGCATGGTGCAATCTTGATTGATTGGAGAATCCCTTCTCTTTTATTCATTTATTTATAAAATATTTTAAAATTTACTTTTAGAGAGAGGGGAAGGGAGGGAAGAGAGGGCGAGAAACATCAATGTGTGGTTGACTCTCATAGGCCCCATCCCCCACTGGGGACCTGGGCTGCAACCTAGGCATGTGCCCTGACTGGGAATCGAACTGGTGACCCTTTGGTTCACCAGCCGGCACTCAATCCACTGAGCCACACCAGCCAGGGCCCTTCTTTAAATGAAGAGTAAATATGTCCCTTGACCTTATATTCACTCCTTTTGGCCTTAACCAATGCACTGTTCTGCTCTGACAGGTTTGTTTTATTTTTTATTTTTTTATCTTTAGAGAAAGGGGAAGGGAGACAGGCAGAGAGGGAGAGAGGCATCAATGTATGGTTGCTTTTCACCTGCCTCCAGCTGGGGACCCGGGTGGAGACCTGGCTTGCAACTGGTTATGTGCCCTGACTGGGAATCGAACCAGCAACCTTTGGGTTCGTAGGCCGGGGCCTTATCCACTGTGCAACCAGCCAGGGCTGTCCTTTCTGCTCTCAGTTTGCTCCTGGGGACCCAGGGAGACAGATGGGTTAATTCCCTGATCTGAGATGGTGCAGCAGTGTGTGTGTGTGTAATGCTGTAATGGGGGAAATAAAATCATTTTAGTTTTTCTTTTCGCTAAGGGTGCAGGGAATCTAACAAACGTGGTCCATATGTAAAATACAGGCAAACACACTTGACAACCAAGCACTCTATTTTGAAATTTAAATAAAGCTAAGATTTTCTTCCGGCCTACTGGGAAACTTCATTAAAATCAATTAGTACAAACCTCCAGAGAACATGAAGTTTTTAAAAAGAAGGTTTGGAGAGTAAGGTGCACGCGATCACTTTTCTTGGGCCCTCTGCGAACGTCAGTGTCACCCCTAGACAGGTGGCCAAACGCGAAACGTCCCTGAGAGGGGCCTGGAGAACGCCCCGGGTTCCCGAGGCTGGATGCCTGGGTAATTAAGGAACGTGTGTGCACCAAGCATGTAATCTATACACACCGAGGAGGCTCCACACGGAGTGCACGGACCAGGCCCCGGGAAAGCAAAGTTGGCGCCAGGAGCTCGCAGGTGAGGCCTCGGTGCGGGAGCGGAGGTCGGGGCCGCACAGCTGTCGCCGCGCGCCGGATCCCTCCTCCCAGCTGCGGCGGCCTCCCCCGCCCCCGCCGCTCCCGCCGCTCCCGCCGCTCCCGCCGCTCCCGACGCCGCCGCGCCGCCGCCCCTCCGCCTGCGGGTCTCCGCTCGCCCTGCGCGCACGGCTCGCGCCCCCTCTCCCGCGGTCCGGCCGCTCCGCTCCCCTCCCCCGCCGCCCCCGCCCCCCGCCCCTCCTCTGCTCACCCCACCCCGCCGCCCTCCCTCGCTCCCTCCGCCCGCCCGTCCGGCGCTCGCAGAGTCGGCTCCGGGGGGCTCTCGATGTAGCACCATGACAGGCATCGCCGCCGCCTCCTTCTTCTCCAATACCTGCCGCTTCGGGGGCTGCGGACTCCACTTCCCCACCCTGGCCGACCTCATCGAGCACATCGAGGACAACCACATCGGTAAGTGGCCCGGGGGTGGGCGGGGGTGCCCGCGCGAGGAAACTCCTGCCCGGGCGAGAACCCCGGAACGGCGGGGGGGCCGGCGGGGCGGCGGCGGCGGCGGGGCGCGGGGCGTGTGCCCGCCCGGGGCGCGGGGGTGCGGGATGCGGCGGCGGCGCGCGGTGCTCGGGCGGCGGGGACAGGGTGGGGGTGGGGCCGGGCGCCCCGAGGTGCCGCGGCCGCGGGTTGGGGGTTCCGAGGGGCGTGCGCGCCGGCCGCGAAGTGGCGGCGGGGGCGCCCCGCGGCGGGAGGGGGGCGGGCGGCGGGGCGATGGGCGGCGGGCGGCGGGGCGCGGAGTGAGTTGGCCCGGTGGTCCGGCGGCCTGAGGCGCCGGGGCGGGGGAAGCGGGTGCTGCACGCCGCCCGCCGCTTCCGCCCGGGCTCGAGCTGTCAGGGCTCGGCGGCCGCCGCGGCGGGGAGGTGGGAGCGGGGCGGGGGGGCGGGGGTGGCTCCACCGCGGCAGCCATTCCGCTTCCTCCTCCCGCCGCCGCCTCTGCGTCCTGTCAGCGCCGGTTGCTAGGTGTGGTGCGTCGGGAGGGGGCCGGAGGCGGCGGCCGCGGGTGAGGACCGGGCGCTCGCGTCTCCCCCGGCCGAGCGGCGGGCGCGGGCCCCGGGGACCTGGGCGTCCGCCGCTGCCCGGCCTGGCGCGGGCGCCCGGGCGCTGCGGGCTGCGGTCCCGAGTGCCCCCGCGGGCCGCGCCCAGCGCCCCGAGGCCGGGCCGCCCGGGAGGCCCCTGCGGCGGCGTCCGCGGCAGCGCTGTCCCCCGGGGCCCGCAGCCGGGCATTTAAATGCTCCCGGGCTCTGATTTGCCTTTCAAAATGGTGCTAGGCCCGAGGTGCGCCGGCTGCGCCCGGGATCGGCGGCGGTGGTGGCGGCGGCCTGCGCGGCGCCCGGGGCGTGGGGACCGCGGGGACCGATGGGGAGGGGGCGCCTCGCGGGGCCGCTGCTTCCCCCTCCTGTCCAGGACCCCGGGGCCTTTCAACAAGTCCCTTCACTGGCAGGAGCCCTTGCACACATTTGCACACATTTGCACACTCCTGTCCGGGGCGCCCGCGAGGGGTGGTGGGGTCGGGTTCCCGGGGCTCTGGCGCTCCCGCCACCTGCGGAAGGTGTGGCGGGCGCCGGCGGGGTGGCCGGTGCAGGTTGGGAGGCGAGGGTGATGCCCCCGCGCGGCTGGCCGAGCCGGAGGACCTGTAAATTGCCCCAGCAAGTCATTTCCCAGCGAGGGGTATGGATGCAGCCATGTGGATGCCGCTCACGTTTCTGCAAAGTTGAGCGAATAAATCACGGCTGCAGAGTATTTATGCACTGATAACATGAGGCCAAGTCTTCTGCTCCTTCGCTCAGGGTCCTGCTTTCTCTTCGCACACAGTGGGTGCTTGTTACGCGTTGAATGTCAGTTTAGAATGGGATGTGATGGGGCATCCAGAATGAGGGAAAAAAATCATTGAAAATGTCTACAGAATACCTTTTAAAAGATGATCCCTATGAATAATTGACCAGGTTTTAAAAAGTACAAAGTTTTAGAACACCCGTTTAATAGCTTCTGCCATCTTTTCCGATAAAAGGGTGACAGGAGAGCTAGGCAAGTTTTGATTGTCTTACAAGCAGGAGCCTAATGGAGTTAACAAATTTGCTGATTCATTTCATTTCATGAATAATCATAATTGAAATTGCTTAAAGGATAAGTCAGATTTTTCATGATGGGTGGTTTAAAATAGTACCAAAACTCTGGTAATGCAAAGTTCCAATAGTAATTTTGTTCCCGTTCCTTTCCTGTCAGTAGCAGATAGACAATAATAAATATAACTAAGGAAATAGATATTATATAACTACATAAGTAAGTAATTTTTCTGACCTAAGGAGGACTGTCATTGCCTATCTCATTCACTCTGGCTAACAGTTGTGTCAGGGTTAACTAATGTAAGCTCATTTTTGCACGTTGCCTGCCTACTTGACTAGCTGGTTAAAAGAAAATAAAAATTATATTTAGTAAAGTGTGTTGCAGGCAGATAGCCTTCTTGAGGATTTAGTTTGTAATCAGTTGGAGGACTTAAAACTAATTGTTGGTGAATCACAAGAGCTTTTTGTTTGCAGAAATTGTCTTTAGTATTGTGCAAACATTCTTAAAGAGGTGTAAGGGTTCCATAAGTTTTTTTAAACTCAATTTTTAAGTAATGATCACCCCCAAAGGGCTAGTATTATTCTCTTAGTGAAAATATTGAAAAACTAAGTTTATAACAATAGCTATGACTTAAGCAAGCGAACTGTGTAGCAAGGCTAATAATTACCATACTTCGGAATTAGTTAGAAACTGGCTAAGTTTATGGAAAGTAAATGTTAAAATGAACGGTTGAAACTACCAGCATGAAGAGACCATCTTAAACTGTTCCTCAGCTGAGGAGCGGCCCCTACTTTCAAACACCAGCTCCATGTGCAGGAAGAAAGAAGAAAAATAACCTGATTCAAGGAGAATTTAAAAACCTGATTAACGACAGTGTCAAATAAATACACTTTCGATGAAGAGACATGACTGAAAATGTATCAAAGTATTTAGTGAAAGTTCTTTTTTTTTTTTTTTTTAAGGTTTTATTTATTGCTTTTTGGAGAGAGGGAGAGAAACATCCGTGTATGGTTACCTTTCACCTGCCTTCAGCTACAGACCTGGCTGGAGACCTGGCTTGCAACCTGGTTATGTTGCCCTGGCTGGGAATCGAACCAGTTACCTTTGGGTTCGCAGGCTGGTGCCTTATCCACTGTGCCACCAGCCAGGGTGAAAGTTCTGTTGTTTTGAAAGTGGTATTTATTGTTTGTGGTTCAATCTATAAGTTTTTGGAGACAGATGTTTTTAATGACTGACTTATTTCATATCCATGTTTTCCAGTGGTCACATTAGAAAGATGCATGAAAAGATGACTAAGAGATAGATGCTAATATCTGTCTGTATTTTTTTTAAAAAGGAGCTTGTTAGCATCATAACAGTATTAGAGATATGCTTAGGTGGCATTTCTATCCTGGGGACCTTTTTTGAGTCATTACCTTTTAACCAATAGTCAAACTCCATAAGCAGTAATGAAATGAAAGTCTAGGGGAATATGGAGTGTATTTTGCTTGACAGATTTTTCAAGGCCCTTATAAATTGCATGAGGCCCAATGTTTTCATGAAAACTGTACCATTTAGTACAGGTTAATTAAGTGAATTAAGTCGAGTATAGCTGTCTCTTATTAGGCACATGTACACTTACCTCTTGTGTTTTTCATTATTTTCCTAGACCTATAAGGAACAAGGCTTTGGGACTGTAGGGCCAAGGGAAGTGTGATTTTTCCCATCCTCTGTTTCAGCTTTCTTCCTCCTGGTAGAGTGCTGCACCTGTGTTCCTGTTTTCTTCCTTGTGTGTCATCGCTGGTCTCATACTGGAGCACCTGTCTCAGGGTGCAGCCGCCGTAGCCCAGCGAAAACCCTCCCCCAACTGAAATTGCCTAGAAACCCCGTAGCCCTGTAACTGAAGTGTTTCTCCGTCAGCCGCGCTGTCAATTGATTTATTCATAGCCTGGCTCTGTTTCCAGGAGAAGAAAAGCTGATCAGCATTTGTTTGCTTCTTACCTGTGAATAGCCACTTCAGTTTGTAAAATGCATTCTTGATATGCACATCCTAGATAGGTGAAGTTAAATTGGTAACTAGGAATCATAGAAATAGCAAGAGCACTAAATTTAGCACCGAAGGTCATGTCACAGACTCAGGAGATGCCTGCTCCTCCCGCCATCCAGTGCATCCTAGTGCTGTGGAATCTTTCCGCTTTTGGTCTCAGGCAGCTGGTTAATCATTCTTACCAGATTTGGCACATTTGTAAAAGTACTTATGTATTTTGAATTTTCTCGTACAATAATGTATATCAAGCACCTATTTTTTACTAGGCACAGTTCTAGGTATTTGGTATTTTCTGGTGAACAAACAATGTTCTAGTGGTGGAAGATAGACTATAAATGATCAACATAAGAATCTTATGAGTTACATAATATCTTGGAAGGTGGTGGTATGGGAAAGGGAAAGATCAGAGCAGACTAAAGTGGATTGGGAGGAGGAAGTATTGGAATGTTTAACTGTTTGGTCAAGGTAGGCCTCACTGAGAAACTGATAGGTGAGCAAAAACCTCAACAAAAGTGAGTCAGTTAGCCCTAGTTGGTATGGCTCAGTGGATTGAGTGCTGGCCTATGAGTCAAAGGGTCACCAATTCAATTCCCAGTCAGGGCACATGCCTGGGCTGCAGGCCAGGTCCCCATTTGGAGGTGTGTGAGAGGCAACCATACATTGCTGTTTCTCTTCCTCTCCTCACTCCCTTCCTTTCTCTCTAAAAATAAATAAATAGCCCTGGCAGGCGGCACAGTGGATAAGGCACTGGCCTGTGAACCCAAAGGTCACTGGTTCGATTCCCAGCCTCCGCAACATAACCAGGTTGCAAGGCCAGGTCCCCAGCCAGGTCTGTGGCTGGAGGCAGGTGAAAGGCAACCATACATTGATGTTTCCCTGTCTCCCTTCTCCTATCTCTGAAAAATATAAATAAAATCTTAAAAATAAACAAATAACTTTAAAAAATAAAATGAAGTGAGGGAATTAGCCATAAGGATGTACAGGGAACATTGAGTTTCAGGCAGAGGGAACAGATAGCTCAAAGGCCCTGGGGCAGGCCACATTCTTAAACTGAAACACAGAATCCAACCCAGTTCAGTTATTCCTATGATGGTACTAAACTAGCAGGTTATTTGGAACTTTGCCCAGATGTCAGGAGCCTCAGCTGTGCTGTTGACCCAGGTTTGCCTGTGGGGCCCCGTTAGGAGATGGAGTAGTACTGACTCAAAGTGACTTGCAGGAGCTGTGACTTGGTAGTTATTGACCCTGAATGTCAGCAGTTTTCATAATGAGTCTCTACTTACCAGTTTCTTCATCTCTAAAACCCAGGTAAGAAATCCATGCTGCTTTATTTCATAGGGCAGATTTATAAATCATCTAATTGATAAAGGTGAAAGCAAAATAAGATAGTTAACCATCAATAATGTAGATTTAACTTCAGTGGTAGTTTAGCAGGCATTTGTATTATCTTCTCAGAGAAGCACCATAGTATACCAAATAGGTGGGTGGATGATATGTACTAGGTCCTTATTTCTACTTTATAGCTGAGCACACTGAGGCACAGAAAGTTTCCGTGGCCGGTAGGTCTGAGCTGGAGGTTGAATTTCAGACAGACATGCAGAGCTGAGGCTGTGTCACGTTGCCAAATAGGTGAAGAACTGGCCGGTACCATCTCTGCTCTTCCTCTAGACATGATCAATCTGTATCTCCTCCTTCAGGGTTATCTGAGAGGCAGCATAGTGAACCCACTTTGTTTGGGTTTGAATACATATCTCTGCCACTTGTCACCTGTCTGACCTTGGACAAATGGATTAACTACAGTGCCTCAGTTTCCCAGGGATGATAATAGCACTCCATGGAGTGGCTGATGAGAATTAAGTGAGCTTTTAAGTGTAAAGTTCTCGTCTATGATATTGCCAGCCAATATTTCACCATTTTGTTTATTTACTGAATAAGTATGTTTGGGATCCTTCAGAGAAACACTACATTAGAAGTTAATTGAGTGTGGGTTGTGTCTATTAACTTGTAATGCTGTTTGGGGCATTTTACAACTAGCAGACAGACCTACCATCGGGCCCCTCCGGATGGAGAACAGCGTAGAGAAGACCCTTCAAGAGCACTGAGTTGGGGTTGAGGCCTCTGGCCACTTTCTCATCTGTGTGGCCTGCGGTACTTTAGATGCTGGGAAAGACTTTAGCCGCTGGGGATTGGAAAGTGGAGTCAAGGCCAGTAGCTTCCAACATGGCCTTTCCTGTGGCCTGTGTTTATTTGAAAAAATAACCCAGGACTGAAAAGAAGCACTGTGCCTGGGGCCTGTGCACAAAGTCCCACGAGGATGTTTCCTGTGGGGAGAAGGAATGAGTGAATGAAAAAAATGAATGAATGAAAGGCTTGTCACTGCCTGCCTGCTCTCTGCCTGCACCCTGTGGCTTGGCAGCAGGATACCCTCTACTTCCTCCTGTGGTTCACAAGAAGGTCCCATGTACAGAGCCATTGGAAGTTTTGCGTGCCTCTGTGTGTGTGCATTCATGCGTCTGTGCACACATGCGTGCACACCACCCACACACACTGAGGTGGGGAATCTCCAGTGTAAAACTTCATGGCATTTTCCAAAACACTGTCTTCAGTAGTTTTTCCTTGGCTCACTTCTCACCTGTAAACAATCAGCTCACCCTTTAGGAAGCATTACTAGTGAATATCTTGTCTCATAAGTTCCATAAGATTCTGATTGTTTTCCTTCAGTGTACATGTCTCCAC
The DNA here is from genome assembly GCA_004026585.1 of Noctilio leporinus. Taxonomy (NCBI): domain Eukaryota; kingdom Metazoa; phylum Chordata; class Mammalia; order Chiroptera; family Noctilionidae; genus Noctilio; species Noctilio leporinus. The sequence goes on from PVIW01000006.1 coordinate 1,077,357, forward strand.
GTGTGACTGAAATGTACAGACAGAAGAACCTTGCTGCTTGCACTGGCTGGGTTGACAGAAGCCCTGTGTGTGCTTTGGAAAGTGGGTTCCTTTAGAGCGCGTATGTGTACGTTGGAGACGTTTCCCATCTTGACAATTGTAGAACGCCTGTGAAGGAACCTCAAGGCTGGGGCAGGCTGGTGACACGATGAGAGCGGCTTTCCTAGGATGGTTTGGAAGCCAAAGGCCTTGTGTTTTAGACTAAGGTCTGCAAGAGGACGTAATACTATTTGCCCCCATAAAACTCCTCCCTTTTTCCCAGCTTTTGCTTTGAGGACGGAACCGTATCCTACATGTCTTTGTATTTCTCTCCCCGCCTCATCCTTACCCCTGACCTCGGATCTTGGTGTGACCTATCGTGGGCACCACTGAAGAACTACTTGCAGGATTGCAGATAATACTTTTTGTTTCATGATGAGGTAGTGCATTTGTTTCGTATTGACCTGGCCAAAGTGTTGAATAGCAGATGTTGATTTAGAACCTGAAAACCAGAAATGGCAAATGTCAGAAACTTACGTGTTTATTTTTTTTATGTGTTTGTTTTTAAAAATGCCTTTCCTTTCATAGGCTAAATCAGTTTAAAGAAAATTTAATTTCCTGCTTGCACTAAGCACTGAAAGGTTGCATTCATTTTCACCTTTTTTTTTTTCCCTCACCCAAGGACATTTGTTTTCATTGTTTACAGAGAGGAAGGGAGAGAGGAGAGAGGAAGGCAGAGAGAGAAACATTGATGCCAGAGAAGCATCAATCAGTTGCCTTCCGAACATGCCTGCAGTAGGGATCGAGGATTGAACCCCAGCCTGGGTATGTGCTCCGATGGGGAATTGGACCCACAACCTTTTGGTTATCGGGTGCTGCTGCACCCGCCTGAGCCACCACTGGCCCTTGCTTGGCTCACCCACTGGCCTCCTAGAGGAAGCCCTGTTCATTGTATGTTAGCTAGACTACGGTGCTGACTTTCTTCTGAGATGGCCACCATGCTATGAGCATGGAAAGACTCGCTGTTCCTTTGGTATTATATGTACATGTAGACTATAATGCATAATGCATAAATGTATAATTATTTACAAATACACTGTAAGTAAAACTAAGCACATCATACATTAATAAATAATATATGTATATGTGTATTTACATACACATACATACCACATATATGTAGTGTACACAAAATACACATGTGTATGTCTATTTATATATATATAATACATATATTTATATTGTACATAAATTCTGTCTCTGTAAGATCAGTATGGATAGTGAAGACTACCACACACATTTTTTGAGTATTTCTTATATGCTAATATTTAAAACAGTACTTCCTATCTCCAAAGAATAGAAATTTATTTAGAGAGACCAGACGTGTACAGACTGATGAATGATGAATAATAATAGGAATCACAGAGACAGATGTATAGTGAAGCTAACGAAGCTCAAATGCCAGGGCTCTCACTTATGCAATGTGCATATGTTCTACCATTTTAAAATACCTTTACTGCGTCCACCCAGCTCTTCCCAGGATGCTGGAGGAGCCCTGTCAGTGTACACAGCAGTGTGTTCATAAGATCACAACTTGTCAGGTTTGAAAAAGTAAGATTAGCCCTGACCAGTGTGGCTCGATTGGTTGGGGGTCATCTTGCAAAGTGAAAGGTAGCAGGTTTGGTTCCCCATCAGGACACATACCTTGATCGAGGTGCATACAAGAGACAACCAGTGTTTCTCTCCCCCTCTTGCTCCCTCTGTACCCCACTCTCTAAAAATGAAAAAGTAAAAATAAATAAGGAAAAGTAAGTTTAACGGTGATTCGCTAATGTTTTCCTTTTCCACTCTTGATTTCCCCCCCTGTAACATTTCTCCTTGGGTTCAATGACATTGGAACCAAGAGTGTTTTTGGGATGTAGTTAAGGCTAAGTGAATTGGGGAACACCTTCAGTTTGGGTTTAGTGGGGTACGTTTCTAGAGCTCACAGCCACCTCTCTGCCTGTGTAAGTTACCCCTAGTCATTCTAACGTGGGAATCACTTCCCAGGAACACCACATACTGTGCCAGCTCTCCTGGGGTCCTCACACATAGGGAGAGACAGGGTCAGAGGTAGCTTTGCAGCATGAATGTGTACCATGACGTCAGCCAGTAGGAACTGCTTTGAAATGTATGCAGCCAGAAGCTAGCCTGGAAAATTCTACTTTTGTATATGTAGAATTGTGAGTAGAGGATTAAGTCTTAACTGAATGAAGGTAATATGGAAGTTTCTTCTGTTAGGAATATTCTCAATAATGCAAGTATACATTTATAAACGCACCATTAAAATTTTTATTGTTGTATTACAGTTGTCCCATTGCTGTCCCTTGCTCCATCTGCCCCATCCCCTCTCCTATAGTCAGTCCCCACGAGCTGTCCATGTCCATGGGTCTAAAGGCACCGTTTTTAATGAGAATTCTGGTTTGTTTCTTGCTCATTTGATATGAATGTGTGCATATGCATGTATATATGTGTGTGTGTGTGTGTGCACACATGTACACACACATAAGCACAAATATATATACAATGTAGGCTGGGATGGTATATAACCATTCCTGTTATTACAATAACAACAATGAAAACAATAATTTGGCAATTCTGAAATGGTTATAATCACTGAACTCTCTGCAGGAGCTAACCAGTTTTTTCAGTGCTATTTATTTATTGGGGGGTGGGGGGCTCCTGCCAAACATAATACCTAACACTATACACACTTATAAACTCATTTACTGAGATTTTCAAAATTAAAATAATGGCATGAAGTTCACATACATTATGTTTGCAGTGTGCTTGGGCCGATGATCTCTCATAGAACCTAGCTATAAATGTTGGAAGTTCACGGCCAAAACCCTGGTTGCTTTTGGCCTGTGGTTAGTCCTCTCTGCAGACGCTTGCTTCTCTGGCAGCGTGAAGAGAGCGCACTTCAGGTCACATTGCGCCATCACCAGACCTTAAACAGCTAGTGCTGGAGCACCCCTTTTCCTTCCCTAACCCATTTAGTGAGAGTCTCTGGAATGACAGCTTGGCTGCCTGATTCTTTGTCCGTGGTGTAATTATGTAAGTCATGGCAAACGCAGGAGAATCTGGGGAGACAGATTTGTACTGTTCCGTAACCTGAGCACCGTGGTAGTAAGCATAAATAAGTATAAATTATGCCCAGACTTCTTCAGGGAGCAAACATTAAATGAAGGTAACGAGGTTTTTGAAGTTTCTTTGTAAACTCAAGCTAAGTACATATTATAGAAAGCCTTCACTTCAGCAATTCCAGGTTGACTTTCCAAGGTCTCTCTCCATTCCTCAGGAATCAGCAAGGTATTTCATAGGCTCCAAGTAAGATCTCCAAGTAATCTATTGATAGTTCAGATTGTAGATCTTTACCCAGTCAGTCTTTTGATAGGGTATTTCCGACAAACACATCTGGACCTTGGCACCAACTTAATCCAATGTTTGACAATGTGTGATTTAAACTAATGTGTCTCAATGTTTTTCTCGAGTTAGAAACTCCCTTTTGTAGGTTGGCCCGCACCAAAATGCCTGCTATTAAAATATGCACAAGCCAGGTCTCCAGCCAGGTTTGTAGCTGGAGGCAGGTGAAAGGCAACCATACATTGATGTTTCTCTTCCTCTCTCCCTTCCTCTCTCTCTCTCTGGAAATAATAAATAAAATATTAAAAAAAAATGCAAACATCAAAATATCTCCTCCAGAGATGTTAAGTTGTATATACATTTCATTTTAGATGTTGGAATAAAGAAATATTTTGTCAAAACTTGAAACAATGATAGCATTCAAGTGTTGACGTAAAGTAATAAGAATTATTCTTATCTGTGGCTTGTAGAAATCAGTTTTACTGATTTATAAGTCACAGCTTATATGGCAGCAGGATTTATGTCAGTTGTTTCCAGTGTGGGTCACCATCACTTGAGTGAACCTGGAAAATTAAGGGTCCCGGGCTCTGTCCCCAGAGCTTATGATGTGACTGATGTGGGGTGGTCAGGGTCAGTTGATTCTAATGTGTTGTCAATGTCAGGAACCCACTGTTTCACATTAATGAAATAATTAGGATTGTAACAATTATGGAGTTAAAAAAATCCAACTTTTAAAGAGGTGTGACTCTTTTGCATTTCCCTAGCTGTAGTTTTTAGTTTTACAAAAGGCAAGTGTTTTAATATAGAGCAAGTACGAAGGTGTGATAATGTCTCAGGTACGTAGTAGAGAGTAGAAATGCTCCCAATGGGGAGCTTGTGGCCTAATGATCTCACACTCAGGACACAATGTGTGAGGGAAGTGAGCAAATTCGGTGTAGTTGGGAGTGGTGGGCCCTGGGCAGACTGGAGAGCCCCGCTTCACTTGGAAGGGCAGCTGCTGCTCCCCTCCAGCCTGGAGTTGTCATGTGGGAGTGCAGGCCCTGGGCTGGCCCATCGGTTTGTTAGTGTTGTTACTTGAGAGAGAGAAGCTAGGAGTTAAGATTTTTATGTGGGGTATACTTTTTTTTTTTTAAGATTTTATTCGTTATTTTTAGAAGGGCAGGGAGGGGAGAAGAAAGGGAGAGAAACTTCAATGTGTGGTTGCCTTTCACCTGCCTCCAGCTACCGACCTGGCTGGAGACCTGGCTTGCAGCCTGGTTATGTGCCCTGACTGGGAATCGAACCAGTGACCTTTGGATTTGCAGGCCGGCTCTCTCCGCTGAACCACCAGCCAGGGCTGAGATAGACCTTTAAAAAAACATTTTTTATTTTCAAACTTGCTCAATTTTTAAAATTTAACCTTTCTTATATTTTTTCATTACCATTTAGTCCCCTATACCCCCTTCCCCTCAGCAATCACCATACTGGTGCCCATATCCAGGAGTTCTTTTTCCTTTTTGCTCAGTCCCTCCACCCCTAACCTGCCCCACCCCTTAGCTGTCATCCGCTCTCCATTTATCAGCCTGTGTCTGTTTTGCTTGTTAGTTATTTGTTCATTAGATTCCATATGAATGAGATCATACGGTATTTCTCTGACTGGCATATTTCATTTAGCATAATTTTCTCCAGGTCTATCCATACTGTTGCAAAGGGTGAAGTTTTCTTCTTTTTCTATGACTGGGGAGTATTCCAATGTGTAAATGCCCCATAGCTTCATCCACTTATTTATGGATGGACACTTGGGCTGCTTCCATATCTTGGCGATTATAAATAATGCTGCTATGAACATGTTCTTTCAAATTAGTGTTTTGGATTCCTTTGGATATATACTCAGAAGTGGGATTGCTGGGTCAAAAGGTAGATTCATTTTTAATTTTTTGAGATATCTCCATACTGCTTTCTACAGTGGCTGCACCAGTCTGCGTTCCCACCAACAGTGCATCAGGGCTCGCCTTTCTCACATCCTCGCCAGCACTTGGTGTTTGTTGATTAATTGATGATAGCCATTTTTACTGGTGTGAGGTGATATGTCATCGTGGCTTAAAATGTAATTTCCCTGTTGATTAGTGATATTGAGCATCTTTGCGTGTCTGTTGGCCATTTGTATGTCTTCTTTGGAGAAGTGTCTATTCAGATCCTTTGCCCATTTTTTAATTGGAGTGTTTGTTTGTTTGTTTTAAGATTTTATTTCATTATTTTTAGAAAGAGGGAAGGGAGAGAGGCAGAGAGGGAGAGAGGCATCAATGTATGGTTGTGTTTCACTTGCCTCCAGCCACAGACCTGGCTGGAGACCTGGTTTGTAACCTGGTTATGTGCCCTGGCTGGGGAATCGAACCTGCAAACTTTGGGTTTGCAGGCTGGTGCCTTATCCACTGTGCTACCAGCCAGGGGTTGTTTGTTTTTTTGATGTTGAGTTTTGTAAGTACTTCATAAATTTTGGATATTAATCCCTTCACAGATATATCAGCGAGTATTCCTCCCATTCTGTGGGTTGTCTTTTTATTTTGTTGATGATTTCTTTTGTTGTGCAAAAACTTTAATTTGACGTAGTCCCAACTGTTTATTTTTTCTTTGCTTTCCTTTGCCTGGGAGATATATCTGATAGAACATTCCTACAAGCAATGTCTGAGATTTTGCTGCCCATGTTTTCTACTAGGATTTTTATGGTTTCTGGTCTAACATTAAAACAAAAAAGATTTTATTCATTTACTTTTTAGAGAGAGATGGGAAGGGAGAGAAAAAAAGGGAGAGAAACATCAATGTGTGAGAGATAAATTGACCATCCACATGCTCCCAGCCAGGGACCTGGCCTGAAACCCAGGCATGTGCCCTGATTGGGAAACAAACAGATCAGTGGCCCTTTGGTTCACAGGCTGGTGCTTAATCCACTGAGCCACACCAGCCAGGGCAGGTCTGACCTTTAAGTCTTTGATCCATTTTGTATTCTTGTACATGGTTTAAGCAGATGGTCTATGAAATCTATCTTTAAAAGTTTGCAACTAATACAGGCAATTGATTTTAAAATATTGTGCAAGAAAACCACTCCATCTAATCACTGCATTTAAATAACAAATGTTATGATAGGCCATATGATTTAATAAAGTTCATATGAATGCTGAGATGTAAACTTTGAGGACCATTGTTTCCAGCAAGGAAGTTATACAAACTATAGAGATATGGTGGAAAGAACAGTAGTTTATAGGTTCAAAAACTTTTTTCATTTCTGTTTATGAAATGGTTAACTGTTTTTAATATGAAAGCTTTGTGATTGAGATTTTTTTCTTTCTATCAAATGCTAAACTACTGAACCTTAACTCTGAGTTGTATTAAGCCCTGGCTGGTGGTGCAGTGGATAAGGCGCCGGCCTGCGAACCCAAAGTTCTCCGGTTCGATTCCCAGCCAGGGCACATAACCAGGTTGTAAGCCAGGTTGTAAGCCAGGTTGTAAGCCAGGTCTGTAGCTGGAGGCAGGTGAAGGGCAAACATACATCGATGTTTTTCTCCCTTCTGCCTCTCTTCTTTTCCCTGTCTTAAAAATAATAAATAAAATCTTCAAAAAAGATTATTATTATTTGCTATTCTCTCATGGAAGGTAGGGATGGGGAGCAGGATCCCTCAAAAACTGTGTTTCATCATGGCAAAAATAATACTCCCCCCACCCCCCCGAAAGACCTTTCGCAGATGTTTGAGCATTGTGTCACTGACAAACGGGAAGGAAACTTAGAGATGACCTGGTCCAGTCAGCTCATTCGCTGGTGAAGATGCTGCGGTGATTGGGTCACAGGGGGCGGGTGCTTGGCCAGGAGGAGTTGAGAGGAGGGCAGTGGTTCAGCTTATGGATCCCGGAGCCCACTTGCCTCGCTTGGAGAAGGGGCTTTGCCCCTTCTATCATGTTTTGTACCTCATTTTCTTAATCTCTAAAATGGGAATGATAACTAGCCTACAGGGTCTGTCCTGAAAGTATCGGCTGCACAAACTGTAACTTGACACTGGCGCGATACTTTCGGGACAGGCCTCGTGAGTCTTCCGTGAGATACCGTATATGTTTGGTATGTTAGCTGTTGGAACTCCGGGGAATTCTCAAGAAGACAAAGCCCCGGACAGCTCCCTTCCTTGGACACTGTGCTGGAAGCTTTACCATAGAGTGGTTTGGGGTGCTGCCTCCATTTCTTTGTGACCTTGGCCAAAGTCACTTAATTCTGTAGGCCTCAGCCTCTGTCGCATGAGGATAGCTAGTATTTATTCCCAGTTGTTTTTATGAGGATTAAATAAAAACCTGCACATGAAAAGCCCGAGAACTAGAAAGCATCCTATAAATGTTAATACTAATAGGATCTTTCTATACCCATGATGATGCTTCCATGGCCACATTCCTCAGATGAAGAATCAAAATAACCTTATATATGCTGGGTTTTGTTAAGTATTTTTACTTTGAGATACATTTTGGTGAAATTCAATTTCCCTGGTAGAGTTTTGGTTTGTGTTTATATAAGACATACTGGGTGATCGTAGGAATCCATGAGCTGTTAAAACATTCCACACACAAATTCTTGCTGTTTCAAAATATACCAGCCTTGATTTAGTATTGTTTATTCAGATTTAAGTTTTTGAGATGTTAGATCATGTGATTACAAAAATGACTTCCATATTTGATAAATAGGATTTTCTAGTTGGGAGAAAAGGCATTTTAAGAGTCTAGAGAGGTTTATGAAACTGTATACAGAAATCATAATTTTTCATATACTAACTAAGCAATGGAAAACCAGGAGATGATTTTGTATGTACTATTTGTAAAGGTTTATTGTGAATCATTTAAACATATTTATAGGGCTTTGATGAAAATAATCTTAAGAAGCTGACTGTAAGAATGCCATTCTTTCCTCATTAAGTGGCTGTGCATCTCTTTAATAATATGTTTTGAAGTTTCACATACTCAAATTCCGGAAGCTTCACAGGAAAGCCCCAGATAGGCCTTGTATGAGAAATTTGAGTGACAGAGTTTGAGTTGTTTACTGATGGTAAGAATATTTAAAATACTTTATTTTTAAATGGTATTTGACAGTGATTAAAATAATTTTCAGGCCTGTAAGAATAGATTGCCACTGGTTTTCCCCTTTCAAGAAGATGCCAGGATCCCATACACAGGCTGGTGTAGGCTTATGTGCGTTAGTAGAACTTGAATAAAGAAATGGTTTCCTACTCTTTAATTACCTAGGGGCCCTCACGTGTGTTTTCCCTTCTTCCCCATGGATTCTTTGTCTTGAAAGAACTTTGTCTAACGAACAGTCTGATTTAATAAGTATTAAATGCTTTGCTTCTCTGTATTTTGTTTTCTATGCAGTGATATCTAAAACTCTTCAATAAGTATTTGTTGAGCACCAACATTGTGGGCACTGTCTGAGAGAGCAGGGCAGACAAGCGTGAGTTACACACTTAAAGTCTGTGCTCATGGAAGAAGCAGACAAAACAAAATACATAAGATAATTTCAAAGTCATAACGCTGTGAAGAGAATAGAGTGAGTCAGGAGATGTAAGTTGAGAGACCCATTTGAGATAAGGTAGTCAGGGACAGCCTCTTTGAGAGGGAGGCGACCCGGAAGGGACCTGAGTGAAGCAGAGGAATGAAGGTGCCATTTGGCTATTTGTTCCAGGCAGAGGGACCAGCAGGGACAAAGGTCCTGAGCAGGAGTGTCTGGTGTGCTTGGGGAGCAGCAAGGAGGCTGGAGGAACGGGACAGAGGGAGTGAGGAGGGGCGTGGTGGGGGATGGGCTAGGAGCAGTCACCTGGGGCCTGCACAGGTGTGTCACTGAGGAGTGGCGGTAATTCCAGCCCCAAGTGCGATGTGGAATGTTGTGCAGCCTTATAATGGCTGTAGTTTCCACTAGGCTGCTTGTAGCATTCAAGTAGCTCAGGGACCCCCGTTCCCACCTTCAAAGCCCGGTGGCAACCTGGGGGCCCTGGTGATCTCCAGATCTCTTCAACTCTGGTCTGCTTTTTGTTCAGCTCTAAAAGCCCTCTTAACTACAAATTTTTGACTAATGTCATGCATTTGACTAACGTAATTCATGTAATGTCTGCCATTTTTTTGTGGAGTGGGAGTGAAAAAAAGGATTACTAATAATCATGATGTGTTAAAAAATAATATCAGGTACAGTTTGCAAACCCTCTGGGGACCTATAGATTAAAAAAAATTTTCTTCAGGAGCTTTGTGAAATCTCATATGGATTTTAGTGGATGTGAGTGCTGGCAGAAGATGAAGGAGAGAATGGTCTTGAAACTAGTAACCTAAGACATCCTGTCAGGAGGACAAATTGCTGAGAGAGATGATACAGACCTTGAGCCCGAACATATTATTTCACCATCAGGACCTTTTTTTATTTTTTAAGGTAGTATTTTATATAGCTGTATAGCTTGTCCATGAAAAATAGATGCTGGTTCGTCTTCTATCCCCGCATCTTGTTGGGAGCAGTTAGCATAACATTTTGCTGGCAAGGTGAACTTTTGTTTTTATTGAGGGCATATGAATCCGTTTTCTGTGTTCTAACCTGCCAGTATATTTGTTCAAGTGATTGAGAAATGGTATGTTTTGGGTAACAGGATGCTATGCAATTAATGAAATTCAAGAGGAAAATCAGTGTGTGGGATACTCAAAAATACATGCATTTATACCTGTAATTTGCTGTTTCCAATGAATAGAAAATGATGCATTAGTCAGCTACTGCCTCATGAACGCAGCGTAACAAACCGTTCTAAAACTCAGGGAGTTGCAACGGTCAGCACCTAGCCCCCTGATCTCGGTGTTCGGGGTGATGCGTTGGGCTGGTAGAAGCTGGATTTAGCTGGGCAGCTGTGTGTCAGGCTGCTGGTCACCTGGTCAGCCGACCTGCTTTTGTTTCAGGGGAAACCCTGGTTCTTGCCAACGCAGTGAAGAATCACTGATTATCGAGCCTGTAAGCATGCACACAAAATTGATCAATTTATTAATGAATGGGAGAGCGAAAAGAGGGGGTGGCCAAAGGCAGGGGTGGCAAGTTTACCTTACCCTAGGCAAAGGCCTGGGGCCCAAGGGCCAAGGGCGCCAAGAGAGTAAGTCCTTTGTTCAGAGCATTTATATATAGTTGGTGGGATGAGAGACAAAGTTACTTATTAAAAGGGAGGTGCTAGTTTTCCAGGACTGGGGCTTGGATACAGGTGTTAATGGCTTCTTGCCTTAGGCCCTATGGGCTCTTTCCCGCCTGGCCTTGGGATGCCTTTCCAGCTTTGGGATGTAAACAGTCTCAAAAAGTTTTTTTTTTCCCAGGTAGTGGAAAGGATACAGAGAATTCCAAGGATCTTTCTCCTTCCTGGTTAACAGTGTCTCTGTGATACTGGAACACCTGGCAATATTGTCAGACCAGGCCCAGGACTGCTGGGGTAGCAGGTGAGACATATCTTCCCCTGCTTCTAGCCCCCTATAACACTGTATATAGGTTGGGCACACCTCAGTTGACATGTGCTCATTCGGAGGACCGCGCTGCAGGGGCGGCTGCTACTAGAGGCATGCTTTTCTCATGGTTGGGTCGCTGGAGCACAAGTGGCCATTTATGGCTTCTATCCATGTCGTGTCCATAAAGGCCCTTTGGCTAAATAAACCAAGGCCTAGCACAGATTTGATAGGGCAAGGAAGTATATTCCTCCCTCGGGGAAGGGGGAGAGATGTGAGTGAACAGTACTCCATGGTCACAGATAGTTTTTCTCCCCTTTTGTTTGAATAAAAAGAAAATTTGTTTTGGAATTTACAGTAAGGAGCAATTATAAATATGTGAAGCCCAGCCTCCATAATGATACAGCCTTGATCTTAACACAATCTGCTTATGTCTCATAGTTTGTTAAAATTTTTTTAATTAAAAGATTTAATTTATTGTTTTCAGAGAGAGGGGAAGGGAGAGAGGCAGAGAGGGAAAGAAACATCAATGTGTGGTTGCCTTTTACCTGCCACCAGCTACAGACCTGGCTGGAGACCTGACCTGCAACCTGGTTATGTTGCCCTGGCTGGGAATCGAACTAGCGACCTTTGGGTTCACAGGCCAGCATCTTATCCACTGAGCCACCAGCTAGGGCCACAGATAGCTTTTATCAGAAATAGAAATACAAAAGAACTTGACACTTAGTACAGAGATACAAATCTTTTCCTGAAGTGGTTACAAAGTATTAACACGAGGTTGCTGGCCCTGCAGCCACCCAGAGAACTTGAGAGGCAGGCACTGGGGCTTCCCAGTGAGGAATGAGTGAGAGTTAAAGGAAAAAGCAGGTAAATGGTTTTTGCCTGGGCACAAAGAACAGGGAACCACTTCTCTGGTCAGGGATGACCTGGTTTCCATTGTGAGGTTACAGAAGAATCCAAAGGCTTTAGGTGGGGCTGCCTGGTGCTCTGTGCTTGTCTTCTAAGGCCCTGAGCTGTTTGGCATGGCTGAGAAGGTTGGGGACCCTTCCGGTGATGCTTTCTCCCCGCACAGAGCACTTCAGAAAAGCTTTGGGGGCTGCTTGTCAGATGGATCTCGTGCTCCTGTTTCTTTCCCCCAGTTCTGAGCCAATGTCACCGAGAATGAAAAAGAGCTAACCTGCCATGCGGTGACCCTCTTTCCCTATTCTCCTGTCACTTTCTGGTGGCCGAGAGAGTGGCCACTTGCGTCGGACTTCCCAAGTCCTGGTTGGGCTGCTCTGTGACTTTGGACAACTTATGTATTAATGCTCTCATTTGCAAAATGAGGACTGTGATATATTTTGTACTGCTATGAAGGTTAAGGAAGAGGAAAATCCTAGCATAGTGTCTGGCACGTGTTAAACATTTGATAAATGCTTTTATTATCTACTATACAGGTACTAAGACAGCATTCCATTATTGTTATTTCAGTATTTCTGTTTCTTCTCACTAGACGGGAGCCTCCAAAAGGCATGATTTATGACCCTGTGTTTCATCTCTGTGTCCCCATTCTGCATTAGGGACTTAACCAACGTCTACTGAATTGTAGCCAGACAGGTATCCTCTACATAAAGCCTTTAGCTCCAAGGATTACATTAGATTGCTCCTAAAAATTGATTTAGTTGTTCTTTTTTTTTTTTCAAGTTCACACTTTGCCTGAAATAAAGACTTTTGAAACCTTGAAGGAATTTAAAGGATTTAAGATAGTTCAATGCTTTGCCTTTAATCAGACATTTTTTACACACTCAAAGACAGAAGAGCTTGGTTGCATTAGATGAATTGTTCACATTTTTACGTGTGTCTGCAACATATGAAGGGCACTTAAAGAACATTTTGTGCTAATATTCTTTTAACACCTGGCCTTTGAGCTGCCTCTCAGACTGTGACTACGATCTTACCCATGAACAAGCCGATGGTTATTATGCATTTCAGCTAGGTCATTGCTCCCAAAGAGTGGTCACTCTAGGATAATGGCCTTGGCTAGTATAACAAATAGGCCCAACATCACATAGATTAAAGGTTCTAAGAAGTGTATTCTTTTCACATAAGATCCAGGGAGGGCAGGCACACTACTTGGTTCCATGCAGTCACTCAGGGCTTCAGGTTCCTTTTATTGTATTTCTCTGTTCTTCCAGTCTACTCATCTTCTGTGTGGTAAAAACTGGGTTTTGTGGGTTCTTGGCCAGAGGTTGAACCTTTGTATTCATCTTAGGGGAAAGGAAAAGAGTGCAGGTAGAGTATGGACCAGGCCTTCCATGATTACCAGTCATTCCCGCTCCTATTCCCTTGCTGAGAACTTAACGGTGTGGCCACGTGCAGCTACCTGACTGTACTTGTGTTTCTGTGGAGGAAAGGAGGGCCTGATTTGGCTAGCAAGTTCCTAGCTTGGACCAACAAGTCTGCTTTTGAGAGTTTTGTCTTTCTGTTGAATAGCTGATATATGATCTGTGATTTAATTCAAGAAGAGCGGGTGGTTATAATAATAATTGGTAAGACTTACAATGTATTGAGCTTTAACTGTGTGATAGAAATTGAGTACAATATGTCATTTAAAAAAAGATTTTATTTATTATTCTTACAGAGAAGGGCAGAAAGAGGCAGAGAGAGAGAGAGAAACATCAATGTACGGTTGCTTTTCACCTGCCTCCAGTTACAGACTGGCTGGAGACCTGGCTTGCAACCTGGTTATGTGCCCTGCCTGGGAATCGAACCAGCGACTTTGAGTTCGCAAGCAGGCGCCTTATCCACTGTGCCACCAGCCAGGGCCCAGTATGTCATTTTGACCCTCTCGGAAAGGCTTTGAGGGAAGGTCTATGATTACCTGCATTTTATAGGTCAAGACACTGAGTCTTTTGGATGGTAAGTAATCTCATTAAGATTATACAGCCAGGCAAGGCCTTTACCATACTGTTCTGGGGAAGGTGAAGTTCCTGAAAAATAAAGGCTAGTTACCTTCTGCTTCTCATTCTAGCTGCTGTAGCTAGTCAGCAGCAAAGGTGATGGAAAAGCAGTGGGTCCTCTGGAAATAATTCAAACAAAGGCTGTATAAACCCATGTTGGAGATGCCATGGGGGTGGTGGTGGTTGTGGTTCTGCTTTGTGTTGAGGGTCATGGTGACTTGGGTGATTCTCTGTGAAGGTCAAGTGCACTGCTTTATGCATTCCAGTCTCTGCGTGTCACCCATGGCCCCTCATTCCTGTGGTAGCAGTGAAGTCCCATCAGCACACACAGTATATACTCCTTGGTAACGAGGAGGCTCCTGGTGATATAAGTAAGGTACAAGAGTCAGTAGTTGAGTCTAGGCTGACCTTGACTGTCACTTCAACCTTGAATTTCCATTTCTTGGGTAGTACAGTACGTTATGTTTCGGGCTTCATCACTGGTTTTCCAGGAGTGCCTTTTGGGGCTGTAGGGTTTCTACAGAACTTTACTAGTCTTCATCCTTTACATGTAGGGCTTTTGGGTAAATGTTTGGATTAAAGGATTGTTCAGGTTTTCAAAAAGTAAAAACCAGAAGGGCAGTTGTACTGATCATGGTTAATAATTGTTGAACGCCTACGCCTTGCTAGGTATTATGGCTCCTAGTGCTTTGCACGAGTTAAATTTACCTACGGCCTGCACCTAGTATCATTCCCAATTTACAGATGAGGAAGCCGAGCCATGGACAGGTTGAAGATGTAGCGAGCTCATTGTCACTCACTAGAAAGTAGCCGGTATTCAGGCGTGGACTTGGAGGTCGGAGCTGCACTCTGGTGCCGGAACCATGATTTCTGAGTTTTCCCCCAGGTTCGCAGATGCTGTGGTGCTGTGCCTGTTGCTGTGTACACACAGCTCAAGACTTTCCTTCTCCAGGGAAGACTCCTATCTAATTCCCTTCCTCCGTCTTGACAAGTAGAAGCTAAGTGTGAGTCATCTGAGGCCCACATCTTACGAATAAATACAGAAATCCTGGAGTCTTCATTATCAGTCGAGGCCACCTGAGGTTCTGTTACACTGAAGCTTCTAACTGGGGAGCTGCTTTAATAAATATACAGGAGACTTCCTCAAAACTCAGCTGGTCCTGGTCCTGGGGGCTCAGAGACAGGGGCTGCCTTCTGATGGGCTGCTTTTGATGTCCCGGGAATGGCCTCCTGACATGCATCAGAAAGGATGCTGTACAGCTAACCAGGCTTTTAGAGCATCTTAGTGTCTTAGAACTTTGTAGCAGAAGGAAGCTTTGAGAACACCTAATCCAGTGGCCTCCTTTCCTGCCATCAGTCTGGCCTGCCGTGTGCCTGTACTGCTCTGAGTGCTGGGCACGCAGCAGTGAACCAGGGCCCTGCTCCCATGGGCCTACATTCTCCAGGGGACACCCAGCAGCAACAGCCGCAGGACTGTCTTGTTAGGCAGTGGTGGGAGTGAAGCAAGAAGTGGGGACAGAGAGTAGCAGTGGGAGTTTGGTTTATATTATGTTTTTGATGGGGTGTTTATGTAAATCTGTCTTGCAGCCCTTTTTCATGAAGCCCCTCCCCCAGAACGAATTCAAATATTGTTTCCTCTCCCCTCAGCTTATGAATTTCAATACCACAGACACACTGTCCATTTGTTTATATGTATTTGTCTTTGCATCTAAAAAGTGAGGTTCTCCAGCCCCGGTTTCCACCACCTTGGAAGCAGCACCCCTCCTACTGTCATTCTGTTAAGCAGCTACTTTTAAAAGATCACAGTGTAAACAAAGAGAAGTTTGTTTTTTCTTTAAGTTCAAAATACTTTATTTTCTAGCGATATTTTTAGGTATGAGGAGTGTCAGGGCTTTGCGTGAAAAAATTTAAAAATTGTTTAAGCATTAGGAGAGAAGTCTGAGACTGTAAACTCTCAGTCCTTATGCAGTATACAGTATAATATATATGCTGGGAAGGACGAAATTCATTTACGTGTCACTGCTGTGTTCTTGCTGCAACCTGTGAGGAGCGGAGGCTCTCCAGCCACCGTCCTTTGATGCTGCAACCTCCTGCCTGCTGTCCCTGTCCCGTGTCAGTCCTGACCTCCTAACGCTTGTCCCTGCAGCAGCAAGAGTAACCTTTTGAAAATGTCAGTCTCCTCCTACCTCTGTGCTTACCAGCCTCCCGTTTCAACAAGAGAAAAGCCAGCTGCCTTACGATGGCACCCGCGATTCCCCCGCACATCCCACCTCCTCGCCTCTCCGTGCGCCCCACATGGCGGCCACGCTGGGCCCGCACTCACTGTCCCTTTCAATGTAGGACACTGTCTGTGCCTCAAGATCCTTGTTCTTCTTTCAGCCTGGATTTCGCTTTGATTTTTCTCTTCTTTAGGTTTTAATTGTTAGAACAGTTTTAGATTTACTGAAAAAAAAATGGTGCCGATACTACAGAGACTTCCCCTCAACCGCACACTCAGATCTCTAGATTTCCTCTAGAGTCTCCCATGATTCCTCCCCTTCAAGTCTTACCTGCGCGGTGGCTTTCTCTCTCCACACTCCATCATTCTGTCATGACCCAGTGGCGTCTTTTCATGGGACTTACCTCTCCCGGAATGATCTTACTTGTTTGTTTATTGTCTTATCTCCCAGAATGTGAGCTCCCTGAGGGCAGTGACTCACAGCCAAGTGCACTATATAGTTTTGCAGGTCCAGAGCAGTGGCTGGCACGTAGGATGTCTGATCCACTGGCTGGCTTTTGACCAGCGAAGAGGGGAAGGCTGGTGCTGGATGTAGAGCTGCTGATGGAAAGCCACCATGAGGAGCTGAGTTTTTTGACACCCAGTGCTTGATGTGACCAAGCTCAGACCTGGGCCGTGCGAGACCGAATTCTCCGCTACGGTGGGGGATAGGACTGCCTGTACAGAGGACGGGTCAGGAGGTGTAGTCGGATCAGCGTACACCGACGGTGAGAGGCCCCTCCGGCAAAACTGGGTTTTCCAGAATCGTCCTCTTGACCCCAGGGATTATTACTCTTCTGTGTCTGAGGGTTCCTTGGCTCTGGACTGTCCACTGTGTGGAGGTGCATTTCATTTGAACTCAGTTGGGCGAACAGGATCTAATTTGAGTTGGAATTGCATTGGCTGCTAGTAAAAGACACCTGACCGAAAGGACTTAGGTAGGAGGATTCTGGATTTAGCCTGTTCCTCTTTAGGGCCTCAGGACAGTCATGCCACCTGAGACCTATGTCCTTCTTTTCTCTACCTCACGGTCCTAAGAGCTCTAGTTACTACCCCTGATTCTCAGGCTTTCAGGAGCGCCCAAGGGGCTTCCTGTGAGCCCTGAGCCAACATTGCTTGTCGTACGCCTGTCTGAATGCAAGAGGGAGGCCTGTTTATCTCCCTTCCGTCCCTCGTGAGCTATGGCTTTGGGGAGAGGCCTGGGTCGTTAGTAAGTTGTGTGCGTGCACGTCTCTGTCCACAGTGATCTTATTGCCCCTCAGGCGCAGAGTCCCTGTTCCTAACTGAGCTTGGGGCAGCTGAGAAGTGTAGTTCTTTTGCAGGAGCATTGTCTGGGGTGCTGCTGTGCAGGAATAAGGAGAGAGTAGGTGTCAGGTAGTCTAGACTTATGACCAAGATAGATGTTTATTCCTAAAAGTTCTGCCACTTTCGAAGGTGATGAGGAAACCACATGGAGTTTAAGCTTACGTCAGGGGTCTGAAAATGGCCTCTGCCATTCCTTTAACCTTGTTCATTTTGAACAGCCTGGCTATCTCACACCAAGATGTGATTTTGTATACATAGGTGCATGCTTGGTGGTTACACAGCTTTTTCAACAGGGACTCTGCAACACAGTTGCGCAAAGAAGGTGGAAACTTTTTCTCCCTTGTTAATAGAGGTGGACTGCGGTGCAGGGTGGGTGGGTCCGCTGCTCCACCAGACTGTCTAAGGGCAGCTTTCTTAAATGGTTGGAAAAAAGTTTCCTAACATGTGAAAATCATACGCAACTCAAATTTCATGCCCCTAAATAAAGTTTTATTGGAATACAGCCACACTCATTTGTTTGTGTATTGTTTGTGGTTGTTTCTGTGTTACAACGGCCCTGTTGAATAGTTGCAACAACTATTCAACAAATAAATGTCCTACCTGGCATTTTACAGAAGAAGTTTGCCCACCTCTGCTCTAGAGTGTCGTCCTAGACTCCATGGTATCGCCTTGTCTGCACTTCAGCCTATGGGGAGAGGGACCTATTACTGGACACACAGAGCTCCAGGGGGGTGGAGAAATATACGTAGCTTGCACCTGGGCAACATTTGCCCAGCGAACACTGTGGGGCTTCTTTTATTAAGAGGAAGAAAGAGAGTATAGATGTTGGCTACATTTGTGCGCGTGAGACAGCTTTTTTCTTTTCATTTTAAAATCCGTGGTTGGTTGAAGGATGTTGAAGGGTCATCTTGATTTATATGGTGTTCAGTAGCTTCAGGATAAACAAGTATGGGCAGGGGGGTCTTGACGGAGGTGGACGTGCTCGCCTGCTGGTTCACTCCTGCATTTTGGTCAAGAAATAGCCAGTGAGAATGATCACCCCTTCTTTTTTTTTTTGGCGATGTGCTGCATCCACAGGGATCTGATCCCTACTTTCTTCCAGGTAAGGAGGGGGCCGTTTACAGAGCAGTGGCTCTCCAAGTGTGGTCCCCAGACCAGCAGCATCGGTCTCTCCTGGGACTGTATTAGAAATGCAGATTTTCAACACCGTGTCCTCTTGCCTCGGACTTACAAAATCCGCAGCTGAGGGGGTTGGACTGAGCAGTTTGTGTTTTGACAAGCCCGCAGGCACTTGGGATGCATGCGGGTATCGAAGATGTGGTCTTAAAACCCCTAACGACGTGGAGCGAACGGCCTCTCACTGAAGGAGCATTTTGTGCTTCCAGAGGAATCAACAAACCTTTTCTCCTCTTACCTAGATTCCTTATCAATACTCTCTTGTTCAGAAAATGTACACAAGTCAAAATAGACAAATCATACTCTGGCTCCGCATCTACTCCGGCAGACGGCCAAAGCCACAAAGTGACTCCCTGTGCAGCTGGCCAGGTGACCACCACCAGCACCACCACCACACGGAGCGTTTCAGTCCTGGACTGAGTCCTCTGTGTGAAAAGAGCCTTGACAGCCTTGACCCAGTGACTCTCAGATGCTGAGGAAAACAGACACTTGATGCTCGTCCAAAGTAAGCCGGGCTGAGAGAACCTTTCACAAGCAGGGCCCTGGTTAAGGCGCGGTGGAGCTCCGGAGGAATGATGAGGCGACTTGGTGTTTACATATACCGTTGCGTGGGGCTTGGCCGCCACAAGCACCAGTTTGCTGGAGGGAGCAGCAGTGGGGGTTGAAGGAATACTGCGCCTGCCGAGGGTACATCTGTTTATGCGAGGTCCTGGGCGTCAGACAACACCTGTGTTAGCCTCCATGACCTCCCGATGTCTCCCTATCACTTTGCAGGTCAAAAAGCTGAAGCATTGCAAGGTTCATGTGCACATGGTCTTCTACCCAGTAAGAGGAAGGCTGAGAATTTGAACCTGGGCTGTAGGCACCATTCTCCTTACTGCCTTGCAGCCCACTCTCTAGAAATGGTGCTTGTGTTTGTACTTCTGTGGTTACACACACCAACACAGGCCCTGCCCTGTCACAACCTGAGTGTGGCCATTCCCCTGGGTCTCCTTTGCCGGGGTCGTCTCCGGGTGTGATGATCTGGAACGGGACGGAGGCTCTTCTCTAGGCCAGGCCCTGCCTTCTGTGCTCAGTACCTTTGCTGGTTGACTTTGAAAGGGGAAGAAAGGATTACTTACTACAGGCCAGAGAGCCGTAAGAGGCTCCCAAATTACTCATTTCCCATCTGAATTTCTCCTCTTGCCTCAAAACTCAAACGCTCTTTATAGGGGAAGAATGAAGACTGTGTGCCTGCGGCAGCCCATTTCGGTACTTAGCGGACTTTCGCCTCCATCAGAAGAGTGATGTAGTATTATTGCGGCGCCCTGCAGAATGAGTTAAACCCCAAGTGAACGATTCGGTTTGACTAATGTGCACAGTCACTGAGGACAGTTTACTCTTCTCTCAGAATGAGTTCTCATATCTGCCCAACTGCCCGGGCCCTTTAAGGGGCCTACAATGGAGTGAAAGGAGAAGGGGCTAAAATTGTTGAAACACAGAAGTGAAACCGTCTGTTTCATCATGTATTCCAGAAAATATACAGTATGTTTTTACTGCGGCCTCTCTTCCCTCCCCCTCCCAATCATTTTTATTAGTGATTGATGTGATTGCAGAGTGGTTTGGTGGGAAAAGAACTTGCAACCAAATTTAGTAAACCACAAGCCAATTTTATTTTTAGTTTTTGTGTATGAGGGCAGATGGCAATTGTAGATAGATTACTGTATTTGCTTCGAGGCTTTTTCTGTTTTTGGTGCATGGGCTCTTGCTCTTTTGTGTATGTTTTGTCTATTTTGACTAATTTTCTTTGAGGAGAAAAGGCAATTTTATTCTCTAGCATAAGAATACCTTTTTTCCCCCCATATGTAGGCTTTACCTTAGTGAGCAATTGATATTTATAGCCATTGAGGTCACAGAAATTTTGAAATTGAGGAATTATCATAATTAATACTTGATAGGTAGGAATGGGACATTAGTGGTTTCATATGGATTGTTATCACAACCCTAAAGTTGCTCAGTGATAAAGGAATAAAGTACAAGTGAAACAATACCAGATGCAGTTGGCTAGGGGGTATGAATGGGGCTTATTTTACACCCGTGTAGATAATGGCAGGCATTGGAGATGCTCAGTGAAAGTGGTTTGGTTAGTGGGTTGATAGTTAACAGAGCAAATGTTTGAGTCCAGACCTCACTCCAGGGCATCAGAAAAGAGACGTAAGTTTGCCCAGGCACCTTGAAGGGGCTGTATAATGACTGAATCTTAAGAACTGGAAAGGTCATTAGAGGTCTCAAACCCAGCCAGCAACCCCATGCGACATTTCGTCCTGCAGGGACCCTGACAAACAGCTCTCCACCATCCTTGAACATTGTAATGATTAAGAGCACATCAGGCCCTTTCAGGTTCATTCTGGTCCCATTCTGTTGTTGGACAGCTCTGGCTGTGGGACCAGTTTATGGGATTGCAGCAAAAGCTCATCTGTGCTTCGCAGCGTCTCTCTTACATAGGTCAGTTATCCTGATGGGCCAAGAGGTGCCAAGCAGGACAACAGTGCCCAGAACCTTAGGAAGCCTGCGTTAGAGGCTGCCGTTCACTTCCTTCCTCCCACTGTGAAGGGACCCAAGCATTTCTCAGTGTTCTTCCAGGATTCTACATAGTGAAGTTCTAATGGGGATTTCTTTAGGTTTCTCATAATGATTGTTCTGGGGTAACGTGGAGAGAAGGCAGGTGGGGGTGGGAGAGGATATCCAGTGTGCACACAGGTCTGGGCTTCTGGCTCCTCATGTGTTGAGCATGAGCCCACAGCATTGCAGGCCTCAAAAGCTCCTTCACAGAGATGCCACAATCCCAGCTACAGTGGTGGCCCCACCATGGTCATTGCTGGGCCACGTCAGTTCTCAGAGAAGGACTTCAAGAAATGACGTCTTTGGAAGCCTTGAATGAGGAAGAGGTGAGAGATGCTTAGGTTGGTGAAGAGAACACAGTTCTAGATACGAAGAATCCTGCCTGCCAAGGGAGAGGGAATAGATGTGTTTAATATGTTTTCGGAAGAGCCAGGCACTTCTGTTTAATTTTATTTGATCACCCATTTTCTAGGAGCTACTCCCTGCACTGTACTAGGTTGGGAACAGTGAGCTCCAAGATGAGCACCCCAAGGTCTCACTCACTTTGGGGGTTACTGGTTGTCCCCACATTGCTCCTTAGGGCTGGTGTTGAGTATGAGGGGCTGGAGCATGGAGGGGGAGTCAGAGGCTAAACGTGCGGTGGCTTCTGGTCAGGGTCTAGAAGGAAGAGTGACCTCAGAGGGCGAAGAAGGGCCGGCATTTCCATGAGGGCGACTGCACGCAGAGGCATTGGGCTATGGAGGAGCATCTGGCTTCCAGGAACTAGTGTTGGGCAGGTGCGGGCGTACATGGGAGAGGGGAGTGTGGGAGAAGGGGAGCCAACCCCTGCTCACTGGCTTGGTTTTCCTTCCAGTTTGCCCTGTTGCAGGGGTGGGCGGCGGCAGCCTGGCAGCCCCAGGCTGTACAATTTGGTTGGAGACAATCCCAGGCTGTTCCCTGCCGGAGCATTTTTCTCTATCTTTGCTTCAAAAGCAAAATGGTCATAAACTGGAAATTGGCCTCTGTAAGTTGGAAGTTAGCCACGTAGATCCTTAAATCTTTTTACACGCTATATAAATTTTAAAAACCTAAGAAAGTACACAATACTGCTCTGTACTGGTTGCAAAAATGCAACACAGATTTAAAAAACACTTAGTCTTAACAGTAATCTTTGTATACCTGTATTTGTTTACCTGTATCTTTTCTATGCTTTCTTACTCTTTCTTCATTTTTCTCACTGTTTCCCCTTTCACACCTTCTGCCAGCCTCTTTTTTTTTTTTTTTGTATATTTAACTCTCCAATCATTGCTACCTCTTCTGTTGTTCTTTATTAATCTGTCACATTTACTCTTGCTAGACTTATATTTCCTGAGTAGATTTTTTTATTTTTATCATTCTCTTTTAGAGAGGAAGACTAAATCAAGATTTATTTTTACCTGTGCAGCTGTTGATATTTTCTGCCCTTTGTCTGAGTCAATGGGAGATAGAACAAACTGATTCAATATCATGCATAGTAAGCATGTAGTAAGAACGAGAGGAAATGCTGCAAAGCTTGGGAGAAAAAGGATGTGCTAACAGCAGGTTATGATGGTGGGGTAACTGGCAGGTGAAGCATCACTGGGTCAGAGGGCAGCTTATGCATACCAAGAACTAGATGCAAAGTTGCATGAGAAGTCAGTCAAGCCATATGTTAGGATTTTAGGCTAAATATACAGTAGAACTTTTAGTATTCGGATGAATTGTAACATTGGGAGTGATGTGGTCAACCATGGGAGAGTTCTTTACTGAGGATGTTGGACAACCCTGTCGTGAGTCCACCAAACCTAATTCATTTCCTTTTAAACTTATCCATCATGAGCTGACCTATAGCCTTTTTTATTTTGTTTTTCTTTTTTCCCCCCCCTGAGTATAAGACATTGTCTGCTTAATCAACAGAGTGGGCTGGATATTGCCTCTGCTTGATGAAATAATTAAGTCAAATTGAAACTCTCACTTCATCATGTCAAAATAAAACCACATAAACATAAGAGCCTGCAGCTTTGTTTTGGGAAATCTGTAGATAAAATGGTCATGTGCTACAGAAGATAAGCAGAAAGAAAAATAATTAGTAAGTATACATCCGCATGAACCACAGTTGTTTGCTTTTTTACTAGTGAAAAATATTACTGCGAACCTTTATTGAATTTGTGCCAATTTATAACAATTTCAACATGCAGGTTTTTAAAAAAAATGTAGTCTTGACCCTCAAAATTCTAAAAATAGAAATATTTTATCTTTTGGCTTTAATAGTATTATAGAAAGTGAAGAAGGTATAGAAAAATACAAATTAAATTGTAGAAAATTTAGAAGACATAGAAAAGCGTAAAGCACTTTCATAATCCCCCTCCCAGGGCTATTGCTGTTAACATGCAGATGTATTTCCTCTGTTTATATGATTCCGTAAATTATTCTATATAACTAACGCATGATTTTGATAACCTATAACGTAGGTATTTTTCCTTCAAGCATAAATTCTTGGTACATGAAATTTACAACAGCTCCTTCTATGGAATCCATGCACTGTAATTTAAAATACGGAGTTTATGTGTTTGCTTTACATTCAGCCTAGAGATACTGAACTAAGTGGAATCATGGACCTCAGGAGCCAGTCTCCTTCCATGGTCAGGCCATCGCAGGGGCTGAGAGACCAGGTGGCCTGTAGCAAGAGAAACGTGCGCTTTCCAGTCATCCAGGCCTCCTTCCAGACGCCATCGGAGTGCCTCCTAACCTCTCAGTGTCATAAAGCTGGAGCCTCTCTGGAGAGGGAGAGCCTGTCCTGAGCAGGCCTGTCTGTGCTAGCTCGTAACACTTTTTACATTGGTCTGCAGGAAAATGAGAAAAAACAGAGACACTGAGAGCGTTTCTTCAAGTGTGTCATTTGCGTCGTATTCTGCAGTAATGCCCTTTAGTGAGCGTGGGTGCTAAGCTGTTGTTTCTTTTATGAAATAAGGATGATAATAGCAGATAGTTTTTTTCCCCCCTGAACCCTTGTTTGCCACATTACTTGTCTTTAAAGTCCTGTTTTGTGAAGTCTGAGTCTGTGAGCAACAGTTTTGCCAAATTCTTGACAGTTCCCAGACTGTCCCTTGTCCGTCTTTAGTCACCTTGCTAACTCTTGTCCTGGTGCTTGGCCCCACCCTTTGACGGGATGAAACTTCCGTCAGGGGCTCCTCATGCATCTCCTCTGTGAGCTTTCTGGACAAGGCCTCTCCACCAGGTAGAATGATGGTTTCCCTTTGTGTAGCTCTCATTCCACTGCTCCATTTCCCGGCTGCCTCACCTGGAGAGCCTCGGAGCTCCTGGGGGAAGCTGAGCCTTGTTCTGATGACCTTTCTCAGAAGGAGCCAGGCTGATGATGTTCCTGGGACGGGCACAGAGAAAGGCACACTGGTCCAGCGAATCTCCTCCTGTGACCTCGTGGGTGTCTGTCCATTCTGGTGTTCTTGCTGAGGAAGGCGCTTTTCTAGTCAACAGTGAAAGACTTTTACAAACAGTGTATTTATTTCATCAAGAGAAAATATGTGGGGAAGAGACTAGAATAAGAACATTGACAATGTGAAGAAAATGAAGTGAGTCCTGGTGGTGTGATTCAGTGGATTGAGTGCTGGGCTGTGAACCCAAAGGTTCAATTCCAGGTCGGGGCGCATGCCTGGGCCGCATGCCAGGCCCCCAGTTGGGGGTGTGCAAGACACAACTGATCAATGTATCTCTTGTGCATCATCTCCTCTCCTCCCTCCCTTACTTCCCTTTTCTCTTAAAATAAATAAAATCTTTAAAAAAAAAAATGGAATGACTACTAAGAACCCATAAATTATTTAGTAATTAATGAGGTCATCATCATATCAGATGTTTTAGCTGATACATTTATTTGAGACAGATCCCAGGTTTAAAGAGAAATGAATTCTTCCTCACTGATTCAAATGGAAGAAAAATGGCTTGCTGGTGTAGAGATTTACATGAACCTATGTTTCCAGGCTTTCCCATCGCTGCTTTATTTCCACTCTGGATGGTTCTCCCTATCTCTGACACTGAGAAATTCAGCAGCGAGGGAGGAGGGAGGCGTGCCCAGGAGGGCTGGTGACAGCTCACAGGCAGGGTCCCGAGTATGGGAGGGACTGGGTGGGGTGGGGACCTTTGAGCCTACCTGTTCACGGTTGATCTCCAGACAGAAAACAAGTAGATGAACTGCTGCCCTTTCTTTATTCTGTGGACCTCTGTGCTGACACTGGCGACCCACCTCTTCGGCACTATTTCCAGTCTGATAGGCATTAAGAAAAAAAGGAGAGGCTTTTCATGCATTTGTTGACAGAGCCAAAAAGGGGCTATTGTCTGGTCCAGGTTGCTGAACTATGAGAGCTGGGGCCACCGGAGGAGAGGAGGCTGTTCCAGGCCAGACTGCCGGCTCGGCTGTGACTGCTGTCCGGTGTCACAAGCAAGGGAAATGATTGTGCTTAATGCTGGGAGAGAAAAGTTATCATTTTTGCCACGCTTACTTACTTGCCTTTGGATTTGGAGAAAGGTTTGGATACCATCCCTTTGTTAGTAGCAGAGCAGTAGGACGGAAGCCTTGCCCTGTGCTCCCTCGCCCGTCCTGCTGGGAGTGCGCAGCCGGGGAGTTCTCCTCCCCGACCGAGTTGCAGGCACCCTTCGCCCTATGAAGCTGCTCAGCCCATGCTCAGCCCATCCCTGCTTGCGCCCTGTCCCTCTGTTGCCCTCTGATTGTTTCAAGTGCCGTGAGGTCACGGAGATCAGGGACCATGCCTTTTTTTAAACTTACTTGACTGAAGAAAAAGGTCTGACATCAAGCAGGAATTTGGTGTGTTTTGAGTGAATGGGTGGATGTAGGATGTATGAGTACATCAGTTCCTTGCACCTCACTCCAGTGATACCAAGGAGTTACCCTCAGGCCAGATAACACACATATATGCTTTCCCGGTACATTAAACCTGCTGTGGACTATCGGCATAGCATGTTCTCTGAAGTCTATGTACTGTAGCAAGGAATCGGAAATATCCTAAATGAAGAATAATGATGATGTGGGATTGGTTTGATAGTTGCTCTTCTTTTTTTACAAGAGAAAAATCCATTTTATTTGCTTTTTTAAAAAGATTTACTTATTTTAGAGAGGGAAGGGAGGAGGGAGAAAGAGGAAGAGAACCACTGATGTGTGAGGAATATCCATCAGTTGGCTCCCATTTGCATCTTGACCAGGAACTGACCCCACAACCCAGCATATGCTCCAACCAGAAGTCCTTCTCTTTGCCAGAGAACCAACCAACTGAGCCATGCCAGTCAGGGCTGTTAATTTACTTTTCAATAAGTTTAATAAGGTGCTGGCCTGCGAACCCCAAGGTGGCTGATTTGATTCTCCAGCCAGGGCACATAACCAGGTTGCAAGCCAGGTCTCCAGCCAGGTCCCCAGCCAGGTCCGTGGCTGGAGGCAGGCGAAAGGCAACCATACACTGATGTTTCTCACCCTCTCTGCCTCTCTCCCTTCCTCTCTCTCTGGAAATAATAATAATAATAATAAATATTTTAAAAAGTTTAAATCCTTGAGAGGTACAGCATTACACAGATTCTGTGTCCAATGGTTGCTTCGGAATTTAGCATGAACCATGCCACCATTTCTAGTCCCCGCCCCACCCTCAACTCTGGTTTTGTTCGGTGTACCACCAGGAGACACTGTGTTCTTTGCTTTGTACATATAAGCACATTTCTTGCCTAGATAGAGTTCCATTTCATCTCAAGCATAAACACTTTCAATTTTAAGAAGAGCTGTGTATTCCCCTGGTTCTGCAGACCCCATTTATAACCAGCAAAATGGCCTTGGACCACAGTCCCCAGACACATTTGTCTTGTAGAGCCCTGATCCCAGTAGGCTCTGCAGGCTCCAAGATGGAGGGAAAAGGAAAGCCTCCCCTGCTCATCTAATCAGCCTCTTAAAAAATGATTATGGCCCTGGCTGGTGGCACAGTGGATAAGGTGCCGGCCTGCAAACCCAGGGGTCGCTGGTTTGATTCCCAGCCAAGGCACATAACCAGGTTGCGGGCTGGGTCTCCAGCCAGGTACGTAGCTGGAGGCAGGTGAAAGGCAACCATACATAGATGTCTCTCTCTCCCTCTCTGCCTCTCTCCCTTCCCCTCTCTCTAAAAATAATCAATAAAATCTTTTAAAAAATGATTATGTAACAGCCTAAAAAAATGTTTGACAAACTGTCCCAAAATATATGTATGCTCATAAATACTTGGGTAAACTCAGTTGCACAGGGAAGACAAGAGGGAAATTCACCGAAATATGAACACTAGTTGTTAAAATGTTGGATTATGAAAGATTTCCTCTGTTTTCCAAATGCCTTGGAAGGTGGCTAAACTGCTTTCATAATATAAAAAAGAAAATTGTTTTTACTAGTATGGAAAAATCTTATGAAACAAAGAGTATATCAATTGTGAAGCTTCTAAGTCAAAGGGTGGATACTTGGATACTTATTCTCTAGACTTTTCTATATCTTGGAAATATTTTATGATTAATTTTTTAAAAGGCAAATAGTAGTAGGTTAGCAGCCAGGACAGAGCAACAGTATCAGCAGTGCCAGTTAACATAACAGAAAGAAAATGGAAAGTTCCACTTGAAAATAACAGTAGGTCTTGGGCCGTTTAGAATAGGAGACCCAAGTCTGACAAACTTAGTAACCCCTGAGGACATCTCTGTGTAAGAGCTTAGTACCTCCAGACTATTTGTAATGATGGTTCTGCATCAAGTGAACATTCACTTAGGTTCAGTAGACTCTGTTTAATAAGGCATGGAGTAACTAACTTTTTAGTACTTAATTAGTACTCAAGGGCACTTACTAAGAAAAATTTTAACTGTCTGAAAATTTAATCATGGGAAGTACCTAAGGTCTTTAAGTGCCGTATGGGTAACTTGTCAGTGTGCCCTTGTTACTTGAAACAGAAATTCTCATCCACTGGTCAGCGAGGAATGGTTTTCTCTAACATAGTGTTTTCTAGTCAAGAGATTTCATTGGGATGTTGGCTTTTCATCTTTTGTCTTCCTTTCCTCAGCAGGTATAGTCATTTCTAACTCTGTGCTTAAGTTTTTGTTGGCTTGCCAAGGTTGACCCTCCTGACAGGAGATGTTTTTGTACCCAGTCAAGTGACCAGAGCCATGTTGGCATTTCTTCGGAGGACAAAATCAAGGAAAGACAAGAAATAGCATTTGGGTTGTTAGCACAGAGCTGGTGTTAGGGCTGCTAGGAGGAATGTATGTAGACATGACATGAAATGAGCAGACTCATAATCCACACAGCAGCATGCATGAATCTCAAAACTACCATGCTAAGTCAAAGAAACCCAAAGCAGAAGGCTATCCACACGTTATGATTCTATTTATAGGAAATTCTACAAGAGGCAAAATGATAGCAACAGATATGGTTCCCTGGGATCTGGGATGGACAAAGTATAAAGAGGCAGCAGGCAACTTTTGGGGAGTGATGCAAATATTCTTTCTTTTTTCTTTTTTAAGAATTGTAATGATCACACAACTATATAAGCCAAAACTTATCATAAAACTAGATGGATTTCATATAAACTTGATCTTAAAAAGTTTGTGTAAGGCCCTGGCTGGTAACACAGTGGTTAAGGCGCCGGCCTGTGAACCCAAAGGTCGCAGGTTCGATTCCCCAGCCAGGGCACATAACCAGGTTGCAAAACCAGGTCTCCAGTCAGGTCTGTGGCTGGAGGCAGGTGCAAAGCAACCACATATTGATGTTTCTCTCCCTCTCTGCCTCTCTCCCTTTCCCTCTTTCTAAAAAATGATGAAATAAAATCTTTATTTATAAAGAAAAAAAAAAGTTTGTGTGAAAGGTTAATGTGGTGAGAGCTTCAAATCACTTTTTGTGTGCCTTTGAGGATGAATTATTACCAAACCATTTTCAGTATCATTACAGTTTGGTGAATGTTGACACGCAACTGTTGAGCTACATGTTTGAAATTAAAAGTGCCCCATCCGACATGACACAGGGTGAAGTTTAAGTGAGTGATTGGTTAAAGGTTGGGGTGTAATTTGTTCCCAGCTTTGGATTTTCCTTGTCTCCCTTTCTGTATGGTTTCATATTTGTGTCTAGCATGTAGGAGGGGTGACCTGATGGTGTCACACCCTCAGTACCTGGGGAAGCAGAGCCGGTGCCCTTGAGCCTTGCCTTGGAGACCTTTCAGTGCTCTGGACATTTCACTTACTTTTCTTTGGTCCTTCACGTGCAGATCAGGTTTAAAGGGTTATTGAGGCTCCCTTGTTTCTGAATGGTCTTGGTTCCTCCATTCTCCAGTGAGTGGTGCAGACTCACTGTGACCTCTTTTCCTTCTTCCAGTATTGAATGTATTTTTATGTTTTAGTGGAAAATAATATTAAAACCAAAGAGAGGAGATTCATCTCATTTCTCCAACTAAATAAAAGCTAAATTGAAAATGTCCAAAATTAATTTGTAAGGTGAGTCAAAATTTACATTATACTTTCCCTTCTTGGAATATTAGCAATAATGTTGGGAAACCAAGTGTGATTGTTCAGGAAATTTAATTTTAATTAAAAAAATTAAATAAAACCTGAAAATAGGAAGATTAGGACTCTTTATATTACCTGTCCATTTTCCATTATTTTTTTTGGGGGGACTGAAATATCATTTAGAGTCTTCATTTGTAATACACATGCACATATTTGTTGCTGGAAGATTATAGTGTGATTAAACTATGATGGCATATATTTATTTTTATTTCTTTTTTTTTATTGTTTATTTCTGATGTCAGAATTTTGTTTATTTGAGTTGACTCTTTCCTTTTCCTTAATACATGTGGACTGGCAATTTTATACAAAAGCTAATGCAAGTGCAAACACGAGTTAACTTGTGTAGCAAACTACGCCCGTCTGTTCATTAAGTTGGTGTATTCTCCTCACCCTTCTGCCCACACGCCCTCTGTAAAGAGCCTGTGCAGGCCCTGGTGCTGAGTGGGCCCCGGCTTCCCTGTGATGGAGGGGTGTCACCGCTGATTGGCAGGCTGGGCCGGGACACTGCAGCTCCCATTGTTCCCTGCAAATCTCTGCCCCTCAGGGCTGTGGAAATCGATGACTGAATAATGCAGTGCGCACACCCTGAGAACTGAAGAGTCCAGACAGAGCAGTCTGCTTTTCTTCTGATGCAGTGTGCTGAGAATGTGTGTGAAGCTTTCTTGGTCCCTAGCCCTGAGCTCTTTTATTTCCTTAATATGTCAGCCGTTTACAAATCACCAGTATCTTTAATCACATTCTTATTACCAGCTAGGGGAAGTTGATTTGCTGTATGACCTTGGGTTTGAATTCCCTTATCTTCAAATTGGGAGGATAGGCCTGCCTTTACAGGAGGGGATGTGGTTTAGAAAAGCTAATTAGTGATTATAAAGCAATTTGTAAGTAGTTTAGCAGTGCAGAATCTGTTTAAAAAATTTTCCCCTTTTCAGTCTCCCCTCCAACTTGAATCTTCCCTGGGGTTTATTTGTTACTTCATTCAACACTTTTTTTTTTTTAAACAGATCATCATCTAGGTCCCAGGCACTGCTTTAGATAATGGATAATACCATTTTCTCTTAACTTAAAGGCTATATATCTGTAGTTCCCAAGGTATAGATAATGTTTCTTCTCCTTAATACAAAGGGACACTTCAATAACTTCTGAAGAGAGTAGAAGAAAGTCTTTCCCTTTATTAACTTCTGCGTAACTACTGAGTGCAGGTACAGCTAATACTGTGTGGTCAGTACCTGGTTTCCAAACGATGTGGCCCCTGCCTGTGATGGGGAGACAGATACCCCAGCTGAGGATTCCAGATCATAAAGCACTTGCTCTAAGGAGCTGCATGTGTTCAAACCGGGCACTGTGTAGTAGTACCTGAGGAAGTCAGGGCAGGCTTCACCAGCGCAATCCAGAGCCTTGAACTAGAGCGTGACAGATATGGACAAGTTAGCAAAATCCGCGAGTGTCAGCAGGGGCTTTCCAGGCCGGGAACGGCCCTCCACCACAAAGGCCCAAGGCCTCGCAGCCAAGTCTGGTCACTTCTGCACTACAAGCATTTCAGTTGGCTGGGGAATGGAGAAGGAGAGGTGAAGTTGTGGAAGATGAGGCAAGACCCAGCAGGTTAGACCTAGGGTTGCTAGGGTTACAGAGAGCTCTTCATTCTCTCTCTAAGGAGATTACAGACCGGACTGACCCAGTGACTGAATCCCAGTCATGTAGCTGGTTGGAGGCAGGGGTTGGAAGTTCTCCTGACCCCCTAGTGTGGTGCTTTTCCCACCCGACAACCCATGATTTTTATTCCTGAACGCAAAATACGGTGTAGATCTGGGCTGACCCCTGCAACAAATGGAGTTGCATCTGATACAGTTGGGCAAGCTGTTCGTTGCATGTCCGTTGCTGGGAGGGGTGGGGTGCTGAAACCCACCCTGTTCTCTGCAGGCCACACTGCATCCTGGGCTGAGTTACTTGCCTACTCCAAAGAAGAGGCATTTCTTTGGAAGTCCCATAAGGGCCCTGAGTGGCCTCCTGCGACATACCTAGCTCTGAGGGGCAAATACTGGGAGAAACTTCACTTCAACACCAGAGCTGTCTTCTGTGCTTGGAGCTTAAATAAATAAGTAAATAAATGGGGACGGGGGAGGGGCAAAGCAGAAAGGCCATGAGAATTGGGGATGTATATATGGGGTCACCTCCATGGCCGTTAGACCACCATTACCAGACCTCCACGGCCATTAGAACTCATTTCTGACCTGGGGAGATCCGTGCTCCCCAAGCTGTTCCTCTTAAATGAAGCTCCTCCATCTGTGAGCTTCATGTGAGGACAGTACACCAGTGCTCGCCTAGCCCAGGCGGCCATGCCTCTGACCAGCAGACACAGCTACAAAGGTTGTGCTTGTGGCCTAGCCTCTGTCGCTGCGGAATCTCCAGGGACGACACCCAGCCATTTCACCAAGCTCTCTCGATAATGTTTATGGCCACTGCCATTTGAGAAGTTCTCTTTTTGTGTGATGTTTCATGCATGTTGGAACATCATTCAAGAAGCGAACCCTACCAGTTTGGAAATTCATTTTCTTTCATTTAATAACCAGTCTCAGACATCATTCTGTATCAATGGTGAAATTGCCTTGTTCTTTTAATGGGTACATCATGTTTTACTCTGCAGATCAACCATAATTTACTTAGCTAGTATTTTTCTGAGTGGTGTTTTTTCTGTCAACACAGTAATTGGTTGTATTCAATTTGTATGTTTTGGCCAGTATAATTTTTGTCTTATTTTTTAAAATGAAAGAAATTAGAAAAGAGTGTTTCGTGGAAGTTTTTTTTTCAGTTTTCCACATGTAGGTATACTAGTTGAAATAGTAAAAAATATTTCTTAGTTTAGGCTGTGATCAAAAGTCTGAAAGCCGTAGATTAAGAGAACTATAAGAACTATAAATATTTAAAGTATCTGCCAAGCACCCAACATTGAAACTTGTATTCTCTTTCTGAGTTCATAGTAACTGCTGAATTTACTTTATAGGGACACAGCAAAAAATCAGAACTTTAAAAAAATTATTATTGGTTTGGTCTATCTTTGATAATAAGAAACCTTTAGTTCTTAAGACATGCTGCATTGAAAAGAAGTCTAGTTTGGTCTTGGGTCTGTAGATAATATAACATTAAAGTCGAATGGAGAGTCCTGTTGAAATTCACTTGATGTGGCTCTAAATAGGCCTTTTTACTGAGCAAACTGGCCTGGTTTGAGTAGTGTTGGCCTCTTACCAACACCTTACAGGAATTTTCTGGCATTCCATCATGTGTACCTAAAGACTGGTGGGCAGGTTCTTTGACTCCACCTCTAGAGCTCAGAAAGCTGAGCCTTAAAAAAATCCTTTCTTAAACCTTCTCTTCTGGGTGTTGGGCTTTCTATGTAGGAGCTGCTTGTTTATTATGTTTAACTTAAACTTTTTAGAAGTCACATGTCTCTGAGTAGTGCCTAGATCGACTTTCTATTTAACATTTGCCTTGGGATTTCACTGGAACAGGATATGGGCTGTGACAGCATCTCTGGAGCCTATGAGTTTTCGTTCAACCCCAAATTAAACGCTGGGACAGTGTAACCTGAGAGTTTCCTAAAACTGCATGCCATGAAAGGGTTTCACCCGCAGATTTGGGCTGCAGATTTGTAACTGTGCTAAAACATTTAATATTTCCTACAACCATTCAAAAAGTTCTAACAGTTTATGGCTCCCTTTGTCGACTTCTTGAATTCAGCGATTTCAAAAGATTCTATTTGGAATATTTATAGAAACCCATTGTTTAATATCTTTCCTAGCACTTTACTTTTCTCACCATGGAAATGTAATGTAAAGGGAGAATTTTTTTTTTAAAGTCAGTCCTCACATAGGTGTTGCCAAACCACCTCTACTTTAATTCAGTATCACTTACCGTGTTGTTCCATGATGTGAAAAATATTGGACGCACCAACAGAATTCATTGGGGGCCAGATATGGAAATCACCGGTAGAAACTTTTTGGGACATGCATGTTCTCTCCCTGGCCCAAACCTACGACATCAGAGTCTCAGTGGGTTTTTAGGGGTGAGAGCTGGGCAGGTGCAATTCCCGGTTGGCAGTGAAATACTGTCATGGGTATTTTTGTTACTTAGTCCTCGCTTTGCTCTCTGCCTGTTTTCTGGGCACCTGGGACTTGCAGTGACTTCATTCAACCTTTCTCAGAGCTTGTCAGCCTTTCCTGGTCTTCCTTTGCACCTCCTTCCCTGCCCTGAAAGAGCGGGGCCCTGTCTCCCGGGCTCCGGCATATCTCTGCACACCCATGTTTGCCTGCAGGGCTGGCGCCTGAGGGCAGGCTGGTGTCTCCATGTGGTTCCAGGGCTGGTCGCATGGGGGCCCTCAAACGCATCAGATGCCGTTACTGGGCGCAGAGCAGCGGCCACGTGCTCCCTGCCTTGCAGCTGGCGCAGACGGGAGGGGATGAGCCCTTGCTGAGAGCTTCCTTGGGTCTCTCCCTTGCGAGCAAGGTTCGGCCGCTTCCCAGACGGGCATGCGAAAGCAGTGTTCCGTAGCCGAGTCTGAACTGTAGGCAGCTGGGCAGGTGTCGCCGGTGTGACGCAAGGGTGGTAGGACAAGAGGCGATCGGAGCCCGGCCGAGGGTAGTAATTCAGCCCTGCCACTGCAGGTCTGCCACAACTGATTGGGCCGTTAAGCAACTTGAATATTAAGTATGCTAGTTATGGACTTGACACGCTAGTTCGTGAATTAATTCATGTTTGCGAGGTTTGTCGTTTTCACACTGCTCACCTGTTTCTTATCTCATTTGGGTGTCCGGCCGCTCTGCTGCCGGCTTCGGGGCCGAGTTAGTGGAGGTTTTGTAGGTACGGAAAGGGCACATTTGCAGAGCCCCTAAGAGGCAAGCCTGGGAGTGAGCCCAGGCCTGTGTACTCTTAGCTCAGGGCTCCTTTGCCTGTCCTCGACACCCCGTTTCCTTTAGATCCTGTCAGTCTTGGCAAATACATGCTCAGCATGGCAGTGAGACCCAGGACAGTTTTTGCAGAAAACTGGAGGCAGATATTCTCCAGAGACCAAATTTGGATGAGAAGCCTACTAAGATTTACAAATCAGATTCCCATGTTCTCTTTGAAAAGTGTCTTTATTCTGAAAAGGCTTGTCATGTCTGTCAAACGAAGCCAGCGACAGGTGAACAGCAAAGCGTTCTGTGAATGAGAATAAAGGGTTTTTCATTAGGGAGGGAAGGCATGACAACTCAGCAATTACCGTTGAAATAGTCACAGCAATGCTCACACTTCTCCCTAATTTAATCTAACTTAATTCTAACTGCCTCCTCCCTAGTGACAATACAGAAATTAATTAATAGTAGGTTGGATTTGAAGCGATGACTTTGTATTTAGGCCACGATTAACTTGTTCTCTGTGCCTCTCTGACTTGGCTGGGTCTATTCATAGAGTTGCAGAAATGAGAGTAGCTTGTGGCTCGTATTTCCATTAGGTCTTCTACCAGCATTGGGATTTTGAACACATAGGCTCTTCTACGTTTTTACTCCCTTCTGGTGTAAGCACGTAAGCTCAACAGGGAGGTCAGACCTGCTTGATTTGTAGCACGTAGTAGTTACAACTGTCCTCTCCAACCACCTCTCAAGTTGTTAAGACTGCGGGCTCTGAGTGAAATTACCTCAAATTGAGTTCTGGCTCTACCAGTTACTACTGTGTGATCTTGGGCAAGGTGTGAACCTACCTGTGCCTGAGTCCTCCCATCAGGAAAATGGGTAACAGACATATCTACCCTAGAAGGTTGTCGAGACAGTGAAATGAATGAAGGCATCTGAAGTCCTCATAAGAGGACCCAATGCGTTCTTTGGACCCATACTGTTGGCCAACTCTAGTAATGTTACTTTGGTTCCTCTTTCCCAAGGTACAGACGTACTCTGTTGTCCTGCTTGTTGCCAACCACTCCTATTTGCCAGGTAGACCATCTGAGTCGAAAAGGATCCAAGTTGGCCACCCGGAGTTCCTGGCTGCGCTGCAGAAGCCACTCCTGTGGTGACTACTGAGAAACAGCCTCGGTGAAGTTGGGGGGCACTGTTCAGAAAGCAGTGCCAGCTACACCCTGGGGGGATACTCCAAGATGAATTACATGTAATTTATTCAAGAGCTCACCCACCATTCAGGGGAGAAAGGGACTTGTACGGAAGAGCTGATGCTTGTGATAAACGCTGCAGAGCTCGGAGGAGTGGGCAAAGGCTTCTGGTTGGCTGCAGGTCACTTGTCCCAGGTAGGCCTCACCAGCTTGGTTTGGCACACCACCGGCTTGTGAATGCCCCCGGGCAGGACAGAGGAGCTACGGACAAGGTGGGGTTGGCTGCAGAGGGCCTGCTCCCTCTCAGCAGTCTGTTGGGCTCATGCCTCCGCTCACCCCTTCCCCTCGCCTTCTGTTGAGCTGGCTAAGAGGTTTGTGGTCATGTCTCTTCCCTGAGGAATCCCCTCTGCCCTCAAGAGCTTACGAGCCTGAGAGGCCATGCAGCTCAGGCTGTGGGCTTTGGGCTGACATATCCCGAGTCTTAGTCAAAGCCCCTCCTCTGTGCTTAGCTCGTCGGGTGGTTGGGCAGTGAAGGGCTGCACAGGGCCCGGCTCAGTGGAAGCGAGCAGTGTTGGCCTGGCCTCCAGCCTCCTTTCCTGCTGACTTCCCAGACTCTGGTGAGGATGGGCACAGGCTGTATCCTCGTATGTTTCCAGGTAATTTCTTTTCTTTCCCAGGGAGGGAAACAAGTCACTTAGATTCCCTGTGTCCCAGTTTCCTCATCTGTGAAATAAAGAGACTATACCTTCTTCGCACAATGGTCAGGGTTGCATGACATAAAAAATGCGAAATGCTTAGCACAGTTCCTGGCACATGGTAAACTTGAATAACGAAAAAATGACTTTTCCCCTGAGATGAAACTGGGGATGGAAAAAGGTATTTGCACGGTTGCCAATCTCAGCAGCTCGCAGAAACTTCGTTGTATGGTGCTGCTTAAACTTAAGAGCCAGTGCAATAGCTCAAGACGTCAATTAATTCAGGAAGAGGACTAGCGATGAACCTGTAGATAACCTCCTTTTACCTAGATACGTAGACACAGGGAATTTTATGTTGGTACCACCTACCTAGCCAGCCAGCATACCACCAGCTTGTTTATAAGTATTTTGTTCTTGGGGTTGCTGTAAATGTCACTCTGAAATGAGGTTTTAAGAGGCATTTTACAGTTAATGCTCTTCGCTATTGATCAGACTTTAAAAGTAATTGCTTCTTTTGAAGCTTTCTTTTGCCC
Organism: Noctilio leporinus; assembly: GCA_004026585.1. Classification (NCBI taxonomy): domain Eukaryota; kingdom Metazoa; phylum Chordata; class Mammalia; order Chiroptera; family Noctilionidae; genus Noctilio; species Noctilio leporinus. The sequence goes on from PVIW01000006.1 coordinate 1,114,391, forward strand.
TTGAAAGCGTCTCCTCCAAGTTCTTTCAGCACCATTCCTCGAAATGCCACCCCCAGAGGTCCACGTGTGGGGGTGTTTATCAGATAAGATTTTGGCAGAAAGTCCTGAGTAAAGTTATTTTGCTATAAATTCAGGCCAGTTCTTATGAAAATAGCCAAAGAACAGGCCGCTAGAAACATGTGGCAGGGTGCTGTTGCTCTTACAAGCAATTAACCAACATAAGAACAATTGTAAAACTCATAACATGTGGCAACCCCTACGTCTTAAACTGTGTATTCTGTGCCACATGGCGAGAGCCCTGTCTCGTCCCTGCTTTTCCGTTCATGTTTGTGGCAGCAACCCAGTTCCGTTGTTAGGTATGTGGCCTATTGAGGAGGGAGGGCTCTTTGGTTTGAGGATCACAAACACTGGGACTAAAACGTTTTGTGTTTAAATTTCTGTGTTGAGTTTCCACTGCGACCGGTGTCTCCGCGTGTGCACGATGTAACACGTGCATGTTTGTTTCAAATAGTCCGTATCTCTCAATAGGAAGCGATGATGCTGTTTTATAAAGAAAGCATCAGCTCCCGGACTCACTCAGGCATCACTTACAGAAATTGCACTTGTAGACAAAGTAGCTCATAGTTTGCTGCCTTTTGAGCAACGGTGGAAGCATCGTCCGTGCACCCGAGCAGTGTTTATTGATTGGCTGTAACGTGTAAAGCATAGCCTGCAGGTAGGAGGAATCAGTCACAAGCCTCAGGGTGCTTATAACCCAGGAGAGAGACTATGCATATAAGTAACTTTAATACAAAATCGAAGGTAGTAAGTGATAGCATGAAAAAGTATTGAACAATATACTCTCTTGGAGTTACACACACACACGTTTTCAATCCTCTGTTTTCATATCCTTGGAGCTTATGTTGTTACTATAGTATTGTTTTTAAAAGTAACTGAAATGACCTCATTTGGGAATAAAAAGAAAATCATTTTAGACCCAGCTCTTATTGGTGGTTCTGAGGAATCAGGGTTATGTTACATTTGTTCAGTAAAAGCAAAGCACTGCTAACTTTAAAACAATAGCAGAGACCTAACTATAGAATTGGATGTCTTTTTGGTATTCTTTATAATGGAGGAGCCTCCAAATTTAAAAGTAAATAAATAAAACAAGAGTGTCCCATGTTTGTTTTTTTCTGTTTTGTTTGTTTGGTGGTATTTTTTTATTTGTTTTGTTTGTTTCTTTATTTTTGAACAACCAGTATTGAGTGCTTACTAAATGCCAGGTACTGTTCGGCACACAGAGTAGAAGACAGTGCACCCTGCTTTTTTAGGAAAGCTTGGGCTTTAGTGAAAAAACAAGTGATATACAAATAAACAAATACATGAACAAGAGAGCACTTCTGATAGGCCTGAATGTTAAGGGGGAAAGAAAATAGGCTATGTGGGCAATACAAAATGGACAGCTGTATATGAATTTTGCAAGTGGCCAGTGGGACAACATTGGTTAGGGTTGGAGAAGGCCCCTCTGAAGAGGTGACATTTATTCTGAGACCAGAGTGATGTGAAAGACTTCTCCAGAAGAAGACTGTGACTGTTCTTGGCTCAGGGAACAGCAAGTGCAAAGGCCCTGGGGTTGAAACCATTGGCCTGTTGAAGGAAAGGAGGAAGCCTGCATGGCTGGAACAGTCTGAATGAAGTGAATGGGGAGGTGGCATCCTGGGAGGCCACAGGAAGGAGTTGTTACAGGGGACAGGTTCCAAGGCAAGGCTAGCACACGAAAGTCAATTTATCTCAAGTTGAAGCGCAAGGAGTGTTAATACTAGGTTGGATCCTGGGTCCTGAAAGCATTGCTGCTAGGTAAAGAAAAGAGGAAGAATAAAACTTGGATTTCCTTTTCAGGGTCCTTCTGGTAGATTTTAAAACATAAACACAATATGTACATTGTCCGTGTCATCATTTCTATCTCTCCCTTTATCTAGGCAGCAGGTGTTCTTATGATTTCTTAATGCTATTCCCCCTGTGGCCGCCCTTCCCTGTTTCATCCCTATAGACTTCATTTCCGGATCTGAAGTTTACCTTTCTTCCCCCTTTAACCATTCTCAATTAAAACACTCATTTCCAGGTAGCCAATTATAGGAAAGCAAATCTGATTCATGGTATAAATATGTCTGGTCCACTTACAAAATTATTTGTAATTTTACTTATTTTTTTGGAAGATACTTATTTTTAGAGAGAGAAGACAGAAACACTGATGTGAGAGAGAAACATCTTTCTGTTGCCTCTGGTACGCACCTCAACTGGGGACTGAACCCACCGCTTGGGCATGTGCCCCAATTAGGAATTGAACTGGTGACTTTGAGCTTTGCAGGACAGTGCCCAACAAACTGAACCACACTGGTCAGGGCAAAATTATTTGTATTTTTAGAATGTTTGTGAAGCCAAACGAATCTCCTGTTTTAATGAATAAGGTGGTCAAATAAAGATGAGTAAACAAATATGAGAGGCTTAGAGGAGGATATTTTTTTGAAAAGGGGACACCAGCCTTCCTTGCTTGGAAGTTTGCCTCTGGTTAAAGCAGTGTCTGCTTTTTATGGCTTCTTTCTTTCCTCTGCTCACTGATTCTCTCTCAAGAGTCCCATGTATATGTGTATCTCTAAGGATTCTTTTGCAGCAGTGGGAGAAATGTGCTGGGTTTGGGGGTAAGGGTGGGAGAGAGTGGTGTTTCTTTGGGGTCATCAGTTGTTTATAAGTTGAATGTAAATTGGGAGCTAACTATATTCAGGTGTTTTATTTAGAAAACTTCACCTGCAGTTGGAGGATAAAATTTTGCTGATGGTTGACCTTTCTTGCCTGTATTTCACTTTCACTGTAGGTTTATGTGGATGGATGCAGGGTAATTCTGAGTAATGGTAACGCCGAAGGGCCATCATTACACAGAAGATCATTCTGTGCTCCTAATTAAAATCATGGCTGGAAATTGCTTCCTTATGTGTAGCTCAAATTGCCTTCCCAGTAATTTCACTTTATAACTTCTAGTTAATTCTCTCCTTACCACCCTCAAGAATCCTTCTTGTCCTTGAAGTTGACTCCTTTGAAAACTTTATGGGCAGTCCTGGTTTCCCCTAAGCTAAGAGTACCCTGGTACTTTGTTCCCACAGGCTTCAAGTTTGTAAGGAAAATAGTCTTTGCTCCCCGTTTTCTCATTGCACTTTTAATGAGTTCTGGTTCTGGGACACAACTGGGCTTCGTGTTGCGGTTGGTGCTATAAATTAGCTGAGCCTTGCTGATCCTCAGTCTCCCTAATAAATTCATTGCTCACTGTCTTTCAAGCCAAGACGGCCACATACTGCTTATCCTCATTAATATTCTCCAGGGGTAATCAGGTGACCAATAACTCGCATGTTTTCAAAACGGGCACTTCCATTTCATTGGCTATAGCAGGTAAGTTACATATAACCATAACCTCCTTGGGTTTCCAGCTAAGAAGAGTTTTAGCCAAGAAATATCTGACCATGGGGACAGGGTGATCAAAGAATTGTGTTTTTTAATCAATATTGTACGTGGTCAGTTCTGACCTGTATGTTCCAGGTGAGATTGCTTAGTACAATAAATGCGAAGGTTTTTGTATTGAATTTTAAGAAATACACCAGACTATAGTACATAGAGAAAGCCAGGCCATGGCTTTTCCCACAGAGGAGGAGACTTCTGGGAAGGAATGCCTATAAAGTAGCTACAGCCCAGTTTTTCAACCCAGAGGTTAGAAAAATCAGGCAGTGTTGACCCTCTAGAACATGAGTGGCAAATACAAGGCCCACGGGCCAAATCCGGCCCTCCACCTTGTTTTATCTGGCTCAGCACCTGGTTTCTACCGGCTCGCTTAACTGTTAAGAAGGAGTGACATTTGTACGGTCCGAAAATTACATTCGGCCCTTTGGAGGCTGTTGTGGCCTCTATTGCAAATGGGGTTGACACCCCTGCTCTAGAAGGGTTTGGTCGCAGAACTTGTTTGCAGAGTGTAGGAAACTGTGGGCTAAGCTCCGCAGACCCGTGGTTGCTGTTGGGAACGCTCGTGTTGGTCACTTGTTGAACCAACAGAAGCATGTTGTCGGTGTGCACAGAGGGCAGGTTGTAGGGGCCAAATGTCTGCTCCTTTGGCTTATTGTTTATAGGAAAAAGAGAAGGAAAATGAGATGATAATTATACTTTGGAGGATGTTTTTAAAATTTCTAATCATCTAGTGCATACTGTGGTATTATTTAAGTAAGGAGAGACGATTGTGGCGAAATAAAGCATGTTTTGGAAAGGGGTTGCCAATCTTTTGCTACTTCCCTACGCTTGGGTACCAAGAGGAAACTTTGTCATGCATTTTCGGGTCATCATTTATGGTAGATGTTTTTGTTGAAGTGACGAGAACAGTTTTGAGGGCCTTCTGACCTTGTGAATGAATGTACAGATCACCGACTCATGGTTCAGTCATTGTACCTAGGGTTCCCACATTCTTACAAAAACTATTGAGCAATTTTTAATGTCAAGAATAATTTGGCCCTGGCTGGTGGCACAGTGGATAAGGTGCTGGCCTGAGAATGCAAAGGTCGTTGGTTCGATTCTCAGCCAGGGCAACATAACCAGGTTGCAAGCCAGGTCTCCAGCCAGGTCCTTAGCTGGAGACAGGTATAAGGCAACCATACCTTGATGCCTCTCTCCCTCTCTGCTTCTCTCCCTTTCCCTCTCTCTGAAAATAATAAAATCTTAAAAAAGAATAATTTGGCTTAGAAATGATTGTGATCAGTCAGGGCATCCTAAAATTTCAGTTACATTAAAAACCTAGTAGAATCTCTGATGTGAACTCTGAGAGTCTCTGTTTCTAGTCATGGTGGGTTCTTTGTTTTAGGCAGTGGTGATGCTAAGCCCCATGTGGGACCATGCCCATCACTCTCAAGAACTCGAAGAACTTCCCATAATACATCACTTTGTGATCATCCACGATCATAGTAAGGAATCCTGGCACCTGATTCAATTGTCAAGCAATTCTCAAGCCAAATATTAAAAGATTAAATTACTTGCTGTTCTTTGGCCTCACACATGAACATTTGTTTTCTCTCCAATCTCTTTGTGTTTAGCAGATTGAGGGGTATGGTGGCAGGACAGTGGACTAAGAAATGGGGAGTGAGCATCATTTCAATGAGCTAACTCCCAGCTGGACTTTGGAAACACTGGAGTAGTCCTTTAGAATTTCACATGTGTTATCCCTCAGAAAACTCTTGGGAAATCAGCAACACAGATGTTATTTATTAGCATTCTCACTTTCCAGATGAGGAAACTGAAGCATATGAAAATTAAAGGTTCCCCCTTTAATTTGGTGTGACTTGGTGGATTGAGTGCTGGCCTGCAAACCAAAGGGTCACTGGTTCAATTCCCAGTCAGGGCACATGCCTGGGCTATGGACTAAGTCCCTGCTTGGGTGCATGTAAGAGGCAACCACACATTGATATTTCCCTCCCTCTTCCCTCTCTCTAATAAACAAACAAACAAATAAGTAAATAAAGAGTTTACTTAAGTTTGTTTGACTACTGAAGGTAGAAGCCTTTGCAAGCTCTCTAGTAGCAGGTCTTGCAGGGGAGTGTGTGGGCTATTCACGCAAACTCACATTATTTCTGCCCCATTTATAAAATAGGCAAGAATTGACTTTCTAAGTTATGGTGAGTGTATTCGGTGAAATGCATTTATGTTTTGACCACTCCCAGTTGAATAGATTGAAGTTTATAGACTTTCAGGGCATGTTTAAAAAAAAAAAATATATATATATATATATATATATATATATATATATGTCTTATTTTTGTTTCAGTGGTCTTTTGCTTGCCCCCCTTTTGAATTGAATTAGAAAAATTTTGTCTAATAAATTTAAAGTAAATACTTGTTGTATTTACTGTATTATACTATATATATGTCTAAAGGCCTTTAAGTAATGTGTGCACATTCATTAAAATGAACTAATAAAACTACTAATAAACTGTATGAATGTTAAATCATTGTAATAAAAACTAATGAGATTTTTAGCATACTTATACAAATGGCGCAAATATTTGTGTTTATATACTAGCCACATAAATACAATCTAATTTCTAGATTTTTAAATAAGATTTTATTCATTGTTTTTAGAGAAAGGGGAAGGGAGGGAGGCAGAGAGGGAGAGAACTATCAGTGTATGGTTACCTTTCACCTGTCTCCAACTGGGGACCTGACTTGAGACTTGGCTTGCAACCTGGGTATGCCCTGGCTGGGAATCGAACCAGCGACCTTTGGGTTTGCAGACTGGTACTCAGTCCACAGAGCCACACCAGCCAGGTAGATTATTATTATTATTTTTGAAAGACTTACTGGTAAAGAGTTAAGTTTTACTTTGCCATTTTATAATTAAAAGAATCAAGGAGTGGTAGAAAGATGTTGACAGTGTTTTAGATGCTACAATAACTACAGCCCTGATTGGTGTGGTTCAGTGGGTTGGGTGTTGTCCCACAAACCATAAGGTTGCTGGTTCAGTTCCTGGTCAGGGCACATGCCTGGCTGGGGCATGCGAGAAGTGGACTATCAATAGTTCTCTCCCTTTTTCTTCTCTCCTCCCCATCTCTCTAAAAATAAATAAATAAAATAATTTACAAAACTATATATATATACTCTGTTACCACTATTTAAAAAGAAAAAGAAAAAAAGGTGTGTGTGTGTGGATGTGTGGATAGAGCCAGCAATTTATCTGAAAGAATAGAACGTGCTAAGTAATTTCAGATGTAGGATTGTGGGTGTTTTTACTTTCCCCCTTTTGCGTTTTCAGTTTTTCCCACTGCACATGTGTACTTTTCATAATCAGAAAAAGTTACTTTAGGAAGTTACTTTAATGAAAGATACATATGAATGTTTTCACAGCCAAAGTTCTCCAACTTTGATACTCACATAGAGACAAAGGAACTTGTAATACTTTTGATATATAATGTTGCTTTATTTTCCTGTCCCCGAAACAAAAACTCTCTTATTACCTCTAATTAATACCCCTTGGAAGTTGGAGAAGGGACCACGTTGGTCATTTAAATACAGATCACCCAGTGTGCATATTCAGCAGGAAGATTGCTGGACCCCAGTTCACGTGAATCAAAATGTTTTGTGGAGTGGTCCAGAAACTTGCATTTTTATCAGGCATCACAAGTAGTCCTAATGCACAGTTAACTTTGAGATTCCACCTTCTGCCTGTAGGGTTTCCTCATGCTCGTTTACCCTGTAAGGGTGAAAGCATCTTTTAGCGTCTTATTTTCTTCTTCAAAGTTGTTGAGCCTAGGCACACACAACATTTGTTTCACTGTCAGGAACACTAAAAGATGAAGTGTTCTCCCTAAAATACAATGAGAGGTACTCATCCATTTGGCAAGAGTTTTTGGAGTATCTGCAGCGAGCCCACCTGTAAGACCCTCCACTCACCACGTCACCAGGAGCACGTGTTGCCCAGGATGGAGGTCTGACAGTGCTGGAGTGGGTCCAGGGAGAAAGACAAGGGTTAGAGTGTCAGATCTTCCCTCAGAAGGCTACGGCAAATGTGGTCCCTAAATAATAACCTAATTTTCTCCTTTTCATTTCTTTCTTTGCGGGAACAATTGGTTATTTTAAGAAACAGTAAATCAGCATCTTGTGTCCTGAGCGGTGCATTCTTTGGAAAAAGTTACTGTGTCAGGAATTCACACAAATTAGTGTGTTTATTTTGAATGTGTGCCATAGGGCTGAAGGTAGAGCGCAACGGTCCTTGGTTTCCTGTTGATTGAAATAATTTGCAGCAAGTTAGTGCTGAGCATAAACTTGGAGACACCATCTTGCCGTATGGGCCCGGGAGGTGGCTCTCAGATTTGGCACGCAGAGAGCCACCTGGGGGCCTTGTTAAAACCCAGATTTCCAGGCCCCCCGCCAGATTTCTAATTCGGTAAGCATGGCGCTAGGCCTGTGAATACACATTACTAGTAAGTTCCCAGGTATTGCTGATGCTGCTTCCAGAAGCTCTAGACTGAAAAACATCTTAGCAACCTGGACTACAGTCACATGTATAACCTGTTTGATTTTTTTTTTTTTTTTTTTAATTATTTTCAGAGAGAAGGGCAAGGAGGGAGGAAGAAAGGGAGAGGGACATCACTGTATGGTTGCCTTTCACCTGCCTCCAGCTATAGACCTGGCTGGAGGCCTGGCTTGCAACCTGGTTATGTACCCTGACTGGGGAATTGAACCAGTGACCTTTGGGCTTGCAGGCCAGTGCCAATCCATTGAGCCACCAGCCAGGGCCTCTTGTTTGATTTTTTAACTCAAAATTTTATATAGCTTCCTTGAACTAGAATCAGGTGGTCTTTCTAATTGAGGGCTGGGTCACATTTTTTTTCCTGTTGACATTTATCCCCACTTTGATGAAAGTAAACTGTGTTGGCACTTACTTTTTCTTTTGGACTCTCGGGCTGAATGAAGTTCCAGTGATGTTTCTCTTTAAAAGTGAACATGAGTAAAGGCAAAAGCCTGGTGAGATGTTTGTCTTAGCTAGACAGACACAGCAACTCCTGTGCAAGCCTTTGCCACCATTCTCGAAGCAGGCCCGCTCTCGGCCAGCCAGGTAGGTTAAGTCCCACCCCACTTCCACAGGCTCCTCTGGGCATCTGTAGGTCTTTGGCTCCCCGCCCTCCCACCCCAGGTGGGCTACACCTAAAATTTCCTGAATTTCTTTCAAGGTCATTTGCATTTGATAGTAACTCTTAAAGCCTTCAGAGACTTAAGGTATGATTTACTAGGCCAGCGTGTGATGTTTCTGTAGGAAAAATCTTTCTGTTTTTCCTTGGCCCCTAAATCATCAGGTTAGTCTGGGACCCTTGGCCTGGTATGGAACTCCCTGTAGAATCTTTGTCAGTCTCTTTGCAAGCAAACTTCAGTACCTCTTGGAATACATGTCCTGAGCTCTGGGTCATCCTAGAGCCGTGATTGGGTGTCTGGAACAAACTGTTCTGTTCCTCAACCTTTGGAGGCTTGTAGGCAGGGAAAAGCCCACCCCACCTTCTCTAGGGGAGATTAATTTAAGAGTGTACTTTCCAACTGACTCAGAAGATTCTCAGGGGTCAGCAGGGGACTGAACCTTGACCTAGAGATAAAAGGACCTTTAGGGTTCTAGGACTGACCCGCTCCTCTTTTCTCCCCATATGGCAGATCCACCCTTCATCTTTTAGAACTGAAGTCTACGCCTAAGGTGGACCTAGAAGCAGTGGTGTCCCTGAAATACCCTAAGGCCGGGCCTTGGAGATGCAGTCTTGTTGGAAGCTGGTCTAGGAACTGCGCTCAAAGCATATCATACCCGCCCACACTTTTCCTCATCAGCTTAACCCTCTCCTGCCTTCATGTTGTTCCAGGCTCACTCATGCCCCGGGGTGCAGGCTGGCTTTCCCCGCCTAAGTCTGGCTTCTTCCTTTTCTTTGCAGAAGACAGCTGGGGAGAGGCCTCATCTGCTAGCGTCCACCTAACCCTGTCGTCCTTAGGCAACTTGTTTTTGTCCTATTTTTTTAAAACATTCCCTGAAATTTTATTGTTTATGTGTTTCTTGATTTGTCTCTGCAAAACCTTCACTAAGACAGGTGAAGATAAGAAGTTTTTTCCTTAAGCTCTGTCCAGCACCTAGCTCATTCGTTGCCTGACAGATTATAATTGTGCAATGAGTATTTGTTGCAGAAGTAAATGAAAGCATTGCAAGCACATTGCTTTTGCTTGGAGTGGTGTATTATGAGGGTGGCTTTGGAGCCCGATGTTGATTTTGAGGGGGCTACACCCTTTCTGCCCCTGGAGATACCCCTTTGAGCCTGTGTTGCCTGAGCTTCTCTTGAATTGCAGGACAAGGCTGCACTCTGGGAGGAGCACCGCCTGTAGCAGTTTTGAAGGGAGTTTGTCTACATGGCCTCTGGTGGCATCATCGAAAGGTCCAACGTTTGTCTTGGGTTGGCAAATCCCTTGCATCACCTGATTGAACTCTAAGCTGAAAGCATCATCCATCCATCATTTGGCACTGATGAGACACAGTTGTAGTGCAATTCAGCAAAGCCCAGCAATACCTTTTTGTTAGGTATCTCTGGTGCTTGCCCTGGGGTGAGGGTGGTGCTAAGGTGAGATGGGGGAGGGGAGACATACAACAGGTCCAGAAACATGGCAGCCAGGCAGCTGGCACTGGGTCCGAAGGGAAGATTCTTAACTCTAGTGAACACTAGAATGATGTTAATCATGGGATTTTTTTTTTTTTTTTTTGTATCAGCATTGTCAACATTTACATTCACTTTACACATTGGATTTGCATCTGAAAAGACCAACTATAATCAACATTTAAGGGATAACACTTATATTAGCATATGAGTGAGCAGACGTGTTAAGTAATTTTAGCCTGGCTTGTTGCTAGGAAACCAATTAATAATGCTCTACATTTCATTAAAAATTGGGTTCTATCCTGGCTTTCATTTAATTTAACGATTCAGCTGCTTGTGCCGCACTTCTTCTCCCTCAGTAAATTGTGACAGATAAATTATCGTTTTACTAAATTTACTTCTGTGATTACAGTTGTTAGTCATATCTGTCAATACAACTTCAAAGCTTTAAAAAAAATGTTTTAATGGGGAAACTGAATTTTAACTGTTAATCTTTTTTTTTTTTTTTCTCTATAGCTTACAGGGACCTAAATCATATTTTTGTAAAGGCTTCACAAATTGTAGGTTAACATTAACAACAAAAAAATTAAAGCAATCATCCCTGTTCGATAATTGCACCTTCTTAGTGGGGTGACTAATAATTAGAATATTAGCCACTATTCAGAAAGTGACAGACAGCTGATTAAGCATTCAGCGGCATTTCCCCCCCTGCTTTTCCATGATTTGGTGACTAAACTAGGTTCTTAGTGCAATTAAAGTTTTCTTGACTAATTTACATAATAGACTCCTGCTCTTATGAAGAGAAAATACATTTTTTTAGCTACTTATAAATGCCTCTTTGAACCAATCATTGGGTAGTTGTATTTAAATTGTAACAACGTTTTGCAGTTTAGCATGTTGTAGTATTGATCTGACAAATTGCTCATTAAAAAGCAGATTATACTTTTCAAAGTTTCATTCTTTAAGGATGAAATTTATACAAAAGCTTTTTCATCACAAAATAAAAGTAATTACATGTCAAAAAAAAAAAAAAAAAAAGCAGATTAGATCCTATTCGCACCCGTTTCACGTTATGTCAGCCTTGTTATTTGGGTGATGCATGTCCATCCACCTGGTTCTTCAACTTGGCTAAAATGGTGGTCTTTTCCATTTTCTAAGGGCTAACTGAAACAAAGTAGAGTCTGCTTTCATATTTTGTAATCACTTGGGTCTTTCGGATCTGAAGGTAGAGTGCAAAAGGGGAGGGTGTGGAATTTGGAAGCAGGTAGCCCTGGAGTCAAATTCTGCTTTAGCTCCCTCAGTGCCTCAATATCCTCATTTGTCACATAAAGAAGAAAGGATGGCACCCAGGAGAAGGTACTGGGGAAAAGACAACACCTGGGATTGCAAAGAGTGGGGTGGGCAATGGGTCCTTGGCAAATATTCCTTCATTTCCCTCAAGAACTGCTCAGGCACTGTCTTAGTTTGCTAGGGCCGCTATAACAAAGGACCACAGATTGGTTTACTCAAACCATAGAAATTAATTTTCTCACAGTCTTGGAGACTAGATGTCCAAGGTTAAGGTGCCAGTGGGGCTGGTTTCGTTTGAGGCCTCTCCTTGCCTTGGCTTGTGGATGATCATCTTCAACCTGTCTCCACATGGTCTTCCCTCTGTGTATCTCTGTCTGAATCTCTTCCGTGTGTGTGTGTGTGTGTGTGTGTGTGTGATTGACCTGAGATAAGAACACCGGTCAGATTGGGTTAGAGCTCACCCAAGGCTTCATTTTAACTGAATCACCTCTTTTTTTAACATTAAAAAAAAGCCCTGGCTGGTAGCACAGTGGATAAAAGCGCCGGCCTGCGAACCCAAAGGTTGCAGGTTCAATTCCCCAGCCAGGGCACATAATCAGGTTTCAAACCAGGTGTCCAGTCAGGTCTGTGGCTGTGAGGCAGGTGAAACGCAATGACACATTGATGATTCTCTCCCTCTCTGCCTCTCTCCCTTCCCCTCTTTCTAAAAATAATGAAATAAAATCTTAAAAAAAAAAAAAGAAAAAAAAATATTCTATTCATTTCTAGAGAAAGGAAGGGAGGAAGAAAGAAAGAGGGAGAGAAACATTGATGTGTAAGAGAAACTTGCATGCTCACAACTGGAGACCAGGCATGTGCTCTGACTGGGAATCAAACTGGAGACCCGTTGGTTCACAGGAGGATACTCAAGCCACTGAGCCTCATCACCCAGGGCTGGATCACCTCTTTAAAAGCCCTAACTCCAAATTTAGACATGTTCTGAGATATTGGGGGCTAGAGTTGAACATAGGAATTTTGCAGGGGGCTGTAATGGGCACTAGTCAAGAAGTTGCATGTGGCACAAACTTGAAAAGTGTGGGGGACCCCTGACACACAGCAATCCCCCGGTGCCGTGGATGAAATGAACCTTCCCAGGCAGTTTGTGCTAGGGAAGAGAAGGCCAGCCAGTGTCTGATAGACAAAGGATTGATGGCCCACCCCCAAAGGTTTTTATTGATTACACAAGGTTGGGGATGCACCTACACACAGTAAATCATTACCACAGAAGAGGATTCAAAAGAAAGGGAGTTGTTAAGTTTAGATAACAATAGAAGGAATGAGAAGATCCGCTTCAGGCTACGATCTGTTAGACAAGGTGACGCCAAGAACTCCACGTGGCGCATAGAATTTTAGGGAGGGTGAGATTACATGTGGGTGAAGGTTTAACATCTGCTGCAGGTGCAAGTCAAGGAAGTTTAGGTCACAGGGCAGACTTCAAAGGATGTATGGAATGTTCCCAAGGCCAGGTTTACACCTGGGGCCCCCCTGGCTAGAGTATCGAGGCCTGTGTGCACCCAGCTTTCCTGGCTTTCTGGTCAGGTCTTACAGGTATGGCCTGGCCTTCGTTGGGGCTCCACACCCTGACACTTTCCCAGGGGGACCCTGACAGAAAAGAAGTCAGGAAACGGGATTCTTTGCTTATGACTTTTTCTGGTTAGGTTAGGTTGATCAGAAACATTAAGTAATACGTAATGTTTCCCACCCCCTTTATCTTTGGTTTTTATATCAGTCTTTTTAGATGTGTTCTAAGGTATGTCATGACCTTAGTTAATATAGGAGGGTCATCAGCCTTAGCATCCTAAGATCCTTATTTTTACCTGCCATTTTTACTAGATGTGGCTATGCAGGGTGTAGGTAATGGGTATAAACGTCCACTTCACCTTTTAAATGAATTGTGGAAAAGTGTTTGACTCTGAGGTGGCTGTCAGGGGAAGGCTTTGGGGCCAGTACACCCAGAGAACTAGTGGTGGCTTCCAAGGTCATGGGGTGCAGCTATGCCAAAAGGCCATGACATGGGAGGATTATTATAAATTGAGGGCACAGATTTACTTGTGAATAATGGAACAGCTGCCCAAAACAGCATCTGAAGGGCAATTACCTACAGTCTAATTTGATGAATGTGGGCTTCATCATCTGTGGCCAATTAAGTACTATCAGTTCTTCTGGGCCCCTCAGAGAGACACACAGAAACGTGACGTACTCTTATCTACATTAGCCACATGGACAGACTGTGCTTCTGTTACGTGTGACTTATTTTTCAGCTCAAATGAAGGATAAATGGAGTTTTCACTTTCAGGAGATTTCAGGAAACAGTAATGGTCGCACATCTCCCCAGAGTTCCGATGAATCATGGGAAGGAAATCACCTGGATACAGGGAAGTAGAGATGGGGCTCATTGGAATTCCTGGCACGGATATATCAGGCACCATCTCATGGCTTTGAAGATGACCTCTCCACTTTACTAGCCTGTTCCACATTCCACTTCTCGTTCTTCTTCGTTTGCACACTACTTGGGTATTCCTGCTGTCCCCACCATCTCCCTCAGAGAGCCCTTTGGCTGTTGGCAGGGGCAGCTCCGGCCTGGGCAGAGGGGAAACCTTGATCTGGTCGATCACAGAAGGCCTGGATTTCATGGGGGCAGTGAAGGCAGAGCAGTTGGAGCTGGACAATCTGTGGCTTAGGGTTTAGTTGTTTAGCATCACCGAGGTCTCAAGCAAGCTTCAGGAAGTGGCGAGCTGGAAGGAGGGCAGCAGTGCAGAACTGGGCATGTCCACCCGCTGGGGTGGCTTTTCCAGGTCAGGTAGGCCTCAGCGGGGCAGTAGTTCAACACATCATCAGGCAGAGTGGGAACACGTGCATGGGTTCCAGAGGAGGGGACTGTGTACAACCAGCAGTTCAGGCCTCTTGCCAGCCTGACATTCATGTTCATTCACTTTTTTTTTTACACTTGGTACTAGAATTTAATTTGTCTACATCTCAAGCAGCAAAACAGATTTAGTGATCTGGTGTCAGAGGTTTCCCTTGACAGTAGGGTTCTGTGATTGAGGATCTCACCAGGCAGTACAAAGACCAAGGGAGTCTCATTCAATCCATGAAAATAAAAAACACACAACGCCACACATGGACACACACAAAACTATCAGCACTTCTTGAAATAAGGGATGTTGCAGGACAGTAAGTGACTGGTGGCCCCTGCCATGGGCATGGGTGCCCAGGGTCGTCTTGATGGAATTGGAGCATTTAGGGACCTGTTTCCAAATGGGAGCATATATTCATATCTTCTTGAAGTCATAAAAGGACTAGAAGAAACATGGGTAGATTCCTTTATAGCTTTGAAGCAGGAAGACTTTTTTGTCTGACTCAAAATTCAGAAACCATAAAGGATAAAGATTGGCAAGCCTAACTAAGTTTAGATTAAAATTTTTATTTCGTAAGAAGCACAGCAAGCAAATTCAAAAGACAAATGACAGCCGTGGAAAAAATGTTTTCAGTGAATAAAAGGATAATCTCTATATAAAGACCTCCTACAAATAAATTTTTAAAAATGACTGGTAGACCAACAGAAAAGTAGGCTAAAGGACATGAACTTAATGATTCACAGAACAAGAAGTACGGACTGTTTTTAAACTGAAGAAAAGATCTTCAGACTCAGACATAATAAGAGAAATGTAGTTTTTAAACTACACTAAAGTAGCAATTCTTGCTTCATCAGATTGATAAAAATTTTTAAAGATTTTATTTCATTATTTTTAAACAGAGGGGAAGGGGGAGAGGCAGAGAGGGAGAGAAACATCAATGTATGGTTGCCTTTCACCTGTCTCCAGCTACAGACCTGGTTGGAGACCTGGCTTGCAACCTGGTTATGTGCCCTGGCTGGGAATCGTACCAGCGACCTTCAGGTTCACAGGCCAGTGCCTCATCCACTGTGCTACCAGCCATGGCCCAGATTGATAAAAATTTTAGAATGTGACAATTATACATTGCTGACCAGAGGTGGAGAAATTGTCGCTGTCCTTGTGAGAGTACGAAATAGCACAAACTATGAAGGCCAGTTTGGCAGAATCTACCAAGATTACAAATGCAATTACCCTTTGACCTGGTGAGCTGGCCCTGTCATCTTTCCCTGCAGGTACATCTGTATATGTGCTGCCCAAGCGAGCACACCTGCAGGTACATCTAAGTACATACAAAGTGACATACATAGGAGGTTTTTCATTAGAGTGTTGTTTGTAATAGAAAAAATTGGAAACAATTCAAATACTCATTAGCAGGAGCCTGATGAAATGAACTGGGATCCATCCATACAATTGAATATTGTGCAGCGTTTAAAGAGAATATGGAAATTATTTATGCAATGAAGTGGAAAGATCTCCAAAGTATGTTCCAAAATGAAAAAAGCAATGTGTAGTGTGCTACCTTTGGTGTGGAAAAGGGACAAAATATAGGAGCCTTTACATTCATAGTTGCTGCATGAACAATCTTTTGAAAGGATGAATAAGCAGAAGAAACTCAATAAAAATGGTTGCCTTTAGTGGGTGGAGGCTGGGGTGAGGCAGTCAGAAAAAAGGATGGAACAACATTTTTAATCTACCCTGTTATATTTTTCTTATTTGTGAACCATGTCAATTATCTACTCAAAAACTAAGTTATGTGTTTGCAAAATTGCATTTTAGTGGCAGTTTAGCTTATGTCCAAGGGCTAGAATCAATCTGTCCAGGCTTGGATCATCTTTTGTGTGGATTCCTGACTGTAGCCTCCTAAGTGGGTCTTATATTTAGTTTGTGTAGAGCTGTGCTGTCTGGTGCGGTAACCACTGGCCACATCTGACTTTCGAGCACTTGAAATGTGGCTCATCCAAATGAGATGTGCTGTCAACGTGCCGGATTTAGATGACTTAGTACGAGAGAAAAAGCATGTAAACCCTCATTAGTAATTTTTAAAATAGTGCCTGCATGTTGAATGTTTGGCTTGAGAGGTTAAATATATATTATTAAATGATTTTCACATGTTTTTTTCTTACTTTAAATGTGGCTACCAGAAAATTTTAAATTACATATGTGGCTTAGCTCTGTGGCTCACATTTTATTTATTTATTTATTTATTTATTTATTTATTTATTTATTTATTTGGCACAGCACTAATGTAGACTTGTGTCTGCCAGAATTACTTAAAAAATATAAAAAAAATTCCTGGCTGGTGGCTCAGTGGAAAGGTGCCGGCCTGCGAACCCAAAGGCTGCTGGTTCAACTCCCCAGCCAGGGCACATAACCAGTTGCAAGCCAGGTCTCCAGCCTGGTGTGTAGCTGGGGGCAGGTGAAAGGCAACCACACATTGATGTTTCTCTCCCTCTCTGCCTCCCTCCCCTCTTTTCCCTCTAAAAGTAATAAATCAAATCTTAAAAAATCAACCAAAAAAAAAGCTAAACATGCTTTAAAACCTTCAATGACTTCTAGATGACTACAAAGACCCTTTGTAACAGTATGAGATGCTTCCTTTCCAGGTTCTCCACCTCGAACTCATATAAACATGAGCCTTTGAACACACTATCCCTGCTACTTGCAGTGTCCCTGAAACCTCAGTTTTGTTGCCTTGAAAATTCCTACTCATCTTATAAGCCTGGGTCCTGTGGACTCTTCTTTGATGAAGCTTCCCTACTTTCTCTTGTTTTATTTTATTTTATTTTATTATTATTTTTAATAGCATTTGGTATGTCCGTGTCTTCTCACACTTACTGCCTAACACTGCCATTCATCTATTCAAGCAGACGGTGAGCTGTTCAAAGGCAGAACTCATCGTTTTTGTTTCCCCAGAACCTTCAACTGCCAGTACGTAAATTCTGGAAAGTCGCTAGAGAAATGAGGTTGGTTGTGTTTTGTGGAGCGCGTACCCTGTCCTGTTTGCCTGACTGACACTTACATTTGCCTGGTGTGCATGTTGAGGAAAGCCAGATCAAATCCATAGGTGCGTTCTGTTGGTGGAATGTTCTAGCTTCAAACCAGCCTCCCTGTAGGCAGGAGATGACAAACTGCAGAGACCTCATCGTGCCAAACTTCAGGGTTGTGTTTTGACTGGAAGATAAGAAGTGTTCTGCCTAGTGAGAGAGCAGAAATCTCCAGGCTGGCCACCTGCCCGTGTTTCCAGAAGGTAAATGTGGCAGGTGGTTGCCAGAAGGTGAACACACCAGTGGAGGCCGGCCAGCCACAGAAGGCGGGGAACTAGAATAACAAAGTTCTCCATAGCTTTGTTGCTGGACTCTTGCCTCGGTGACCTTCTCTGTGGGAAGTCCTTCTTGCTCGTTAAGATTCCCATTGTCATCGCTTCTCGGCCTTTTGGCTAAGATCAAGTGTAAGATTCCCATTGTCTTTCTCTTCTGCTTGTGGGGACTGAAGCTTTTGCTTTGGAAAGAGAAGTAATAAACAGAATTTGTAGGATCTCAAGGTCTTAAAGATTTTTATTTTTATTTTTTAATTAAAAAAAATGGAGTTATCAGACACCAGCTTTTTTTTTTTTTTTTTTTTTTTTTTAAGATTTTATTTATTATTTCCAGAGAGAGAGGAAAAGAGAGAGAGGCAGAGAGAGAGAGAAACATCAATGTATGGTTGCCTTCACCTGCCCCCAGCTACGGACCTGGCTGGAGACCTGGCTTGCAACCTGGTTATGTGCCCTGGCTGGGAATTGAACCAGCGACCTTTGGGTCCTCAGGCCCGCACCTTATCCATTGAACCACCTGCCAGGGCCTCAAGGTCTCAAAGATTTTTAGTAGGAAAAGTGAATTTTGCAAGAACTTCTTTCATTGGCTAAGTAGCTGAAGGAGTTTTGTTTAAACCCAGATTTTGGAAGCTTCTTTCCGTTGTTCAGGATCCATTTATTTCCTATATAATGATTCAGGTATTTTCACAAGGCAAAGTTTCTCTGGAGGTCTCATAATCAGTTAAATGAAGAACTCTCTCTTTTGCAAAGCTTTCAAGGACCAGTAGTAAGGAGAATGCACAGTAACTTCAAGGGGCTGAAAAACCTGGTCTGAACCCAGGGTTGCCATTACCTCATGGTGTGAACATAAGTGAGTATGTCACCTCTCTCAGCCTCACTTTTCAGTAAAATGAGGTTATAGACAAGAGTTGCGAGCATTTGCAAGAGGCAAATGATCCCTGGTGTACACACAGTAGGTTGTGTACATTGGTTTTATAGCTCCAGTGTGGCTTTTCCTTTGCAGTTCTCTTGTGTTGACTCACTAAATGGGTTTTCAAGGCAAAAGAGTGCATTGTGACAGATGGCGGTGATTGCTGGACCAGAGCAGCCTGTAATCCCTGCTCTTCAGCACCTCCTCCTTCTCTGGGGCAAGAAGGAAGCCAGTGGGTAAGGAGTCAGGACACATGGGTTGGAAACTGAGTTGGCTGCTAGTTAGTCCCAGGAGAATGTACCCTAGCTCCTTGCTCTTGAGTCTTCATGGCTGTAATGATGAAGTTGTTGATCTTTTCCATCTCTACATTACTCTGATTCTGTCTCCATAGAGCAGCAGCCCATAAAGCAAGAGAAGTTAGTCCCTGGTTCAATGCTGTTGCTTGTGGGGCAGCAGTTCACTGGGCCGGACTCCACCCTGCAAGCAGCCTAAACGGGAGGGGTGTTCCCTTTTCCTGGTGGGACTGTCTCAGGGCCGGAGTCTTCCTGGGCTCCGTTCCCCTTCCCCTGGGAGCCACCGGGTGGCACCTTTCACCAGGGAGCCTTGCTTTTTTTCAGGGGTTGAGATCTGTTCCTCATCATTCTTCTGATGAGAGAGAAAATAACCATTTTAAGAGGGAGATGATCAGCATACTTTTATTTTTTTTTAAAGTCGCATTTGTGATTCGTGAACTTTTAATGAGCATTTTGCTTTCTGTTGGGCTCAAGTCTGTGTGGTCGACCTTCTTCATCTCGTTGGCTCTCCTTACTTTTTGTTCTTGTGAGATGGAGGAGCATAGCACTTTGTACACCGTATGCCCAGACCATTTGAGCCGGCAGTAATCAAGACTTGGGGCTAATTGTCAGCAAAGGGTCATTCCGTTGCTGGCCACAATTGACCTTGTGTTAAACCCACTATTGCACTTTTTTTATTGACGTGATTATAAAAGGGAAAAAATGCTTTTGGCAATACACTTTTGAAAATAGGTTTCCCATATTCAGCTGTTTTTCAAACCAACTTTATAAATTTAAGTGCCTTTATTAATGTTGTGATTTGCCTGCTTAATATTACATATTCAAAATAAAAGAAAATTGAAACAGTTCATCATTGACATGAATGTTACAAAATCAGCATCTGGTTTGAATAATGAAGTTTTTGGCCCAAGTTTTGCTTCATTGAACGAAAGCTAATAAAATTGCCCTCGATGGCTATGTCAGTAACTTCTCCTTCCCTAGCTTGTGGTTTCTTTAAGTTGCCAATTCACAGGCCAGTAAGATGTTCTCCAGAAAGTTCTTTCCTAGTGGTACTTGTTTTTTGTAACTCTCAGACAGCCACCCCTCTGTCCCTAGCAGGGTGAGGGTGATAACATCCCATGGTCACCAAATCATAGTTTTGGGAAGTTTTAAGGGTCTTCTCCACCAGTCAGGCTCTTGGAACAAGAGCAAAGTGGAAAAATAAAAGAGCTAGAGTTGGAATGATTAAAAATGAGATGTTGGGATAGCATGGTAATAGCCCCACAATTCAAGTTCAGGTATATAGGCCGCTGCTGCCAAGTTTTGTTTTTGCCTTGAACTTCAATGCTTGCAGAAATATAGCTGCACCTGGGTAACAGTCATACTTCCCAGATGGCACAAAGCCATTCCCACTACTTGTGCTGCTAACACATGTGCATGCAATGCACACATACACTCCTAGGAAGTCTGGAAGGTAAACATAGACTTTTTTGCTACTAGGCTTTCTGATCCGTATATATGTATGCTCCTAATATTTAAAAATTACTTTCAGATTCATCCGTTGATTTGGTTTTCAGAAAACCACTTGGAAGATAAATAGGGTAGACTCTTACCCCTCTTTTGGAACCTCCTCCAAGAAGTACTGTGACTTTCTCAAAGCCATACAGGTGTCATGTGGTAGGAAGGAATGGTATTTTATAAAGGCCTATTTTTATATTTTATCACAAATTCTGTATTTCATGTTCTACTTCAATAAAAAGAAGAGTGAAAGAATAAATGAACAAATGAAGAAATAAGCAAATAAAACAAAACCAAAATCCTAACAGATAAAACAAAACCCTAATGAAAAATACCTTCAGTAGCCAGTAGAATGGAAGCCAATGAGTATTTTCTCTTTGTTATCTCTTTGCCTGTAATCAGAGTTGGCAGGGGTACAGGCAGGCCTGTCATAGATTCATATGAAATATTTATTGAATTTCATCAAAATAGCATTACTTAGCTATTAACTGAGACTAATAGATGTAGTTTTCTGCTGCAGCACAGCCTTCAGGAAGCTGCAGACAAGAAAATCAGAGTTGCCTGTTTACCTGTCTAGTAGATGGAAAGCATTCCCTTCACTCTACTGTTTAGAAAATTGTATTACCAGTTGTGCTTTCTATTGTGCTCTTCACAAGAATAAAGAGAAAACAGAAACTTCTGGATGGAATCAGAAGGTCCTGCCAGGCAAGCTCACAGGTCAGAGCATGGTTTTTGGTGACTGAGGTATTGGGCAACTCTGTGGCCAGGCATGGGGGCAGGTCACCAAATCTTAATCTTTTAGAACATTGGGGAGAAAGTATGTCCCTTTCTCACCTTAGTAACTGAACTCCACTTTCTTCTGAGAATCCTGGAATCCCTACTTGTAAATTTTCTGTAAGCTTTCTAATTACAATTCTTGGTAGTCAACTTTTTCCTTCTGATCATGTTTTTAAAAAATATTCGAACTCTTCAGGAGCCAAGGGATTTTTTCCTTCTTTCTAGTTAACAAGTGTGGTGTTCAGGTGTTCCTTAAAAAATATGTAGTATACATTGTAATTGAACCTTTGCGGCTTCATCCTGGGGCCCCTCCTGACAACTCCTTGTTGGGGACTCCTCTTTCAACTCCACTTAGGTCATGTAAGATTCCAGGCCTCAAAAATCTGTGTCATTTGGCTTGGCCGTTTCTTGCTTCCCTTTTTGGCTCAGTTTGGCCTCCCACCAATGAGGCAGGGTGAGCACCCTCCATTTTAACCCATGATTTCTTGTGGCGGGTTCTTTAGCAGGGTTTGACCAAGATAGAGTGAATAGTTGAAGAAGTCATAATTCATGATTTAGCAACCATCTGATAGGGCTTAAGTCTCACAGTTCGGCTCCTCCTTGCTATGTTATTTCAGACAAGTTAGTTAAATTAGGCATGCCTTGGTTTCCTTGTGTGCAAAATGAGTTCCATAACACCTGTTTCACAGTGCTCTAGAGGACTGACTGAGATGGTGTCATTGGAAGCCAGTGTTTAGTGTTATTATTGCAAATGATTTTTCATGGGGAGGTGATTGATACATTTAGATAGGGCGCTTAGGTGATTATCAGATCGATTGTGTCGGAAAGGTAGGATATCAGAGTTTCCAGAATAAGGAGAGGAATGAGCCATTCCTGATCAAGGCACCTGATGGTATGATTAGATCGATAGGCACCAAGTCAGTGGGCAGTGGAGGAACAGAGAGAATTGGCAGGAAGAGAAAGGGGCGAAGAACATGAGCTGCTTTGATTATGTCAGGAGATGAGCTTGGTCACCAGTGGCGTGGGCTCCTTTGCCACCAAAATGGAATAACAGGAGCATGAAGAGGAGGCTCCTAGTTTGAAAGGAGGATGCAGGGGACCGAACAAATTGGGCATGATTAGAAAAGTGAACGTGAAGAGAGCTTGGGAAATTAATCCAACCAAGAAATGAATTGGAATGGGTACAACGGTGTCTCCTAGCAAAAAGCAACTCTGAGAGCACAGTACCCGGCACAGAGTAATGCTGAATAAATACAATGTCATATTTGTTGACTTAATAAATGAGTGCAGCAATGATGATACAGAGAAGTAGTTGCAGAATCGAGCTCCATTCTATGGTTAACTATCACTCTGCCTTCTGAAAAAGCTTGTCCCTGAAGAAGAGAGTCACTGCAGCCCACCCAGGCGACTGCTACAGCCTAGAGGGGGTGTTTAACCCCACAGAGCACGTGGCGTTGAGCTCAGGAAAGTGAGATGTGGCCGGATGAGATGTGATACCGATGCCTGTAGTCCTATGTCTCTTTATTTCTTTTTCTAAATTGAACTTATGTCTCTGTTTTAATTTGTAGGTCACTGACGGTGAACACAGGTCATCCCTATGAAATTGTTTTAAATCTATTAGGGTATCTGGAAAGGGCAGCTTTGTAGGAGTCCTTTAACAGTAAACTTAGTTAGGTGTGTATGTCCAATAGTGGTAACCATGACTCGGTGTATTCCTTCCTTTGAACTGTTATGGGATGGCCTTTTCATTCTGGTAATGTCGTAACCCATGGGGTCATTCTGTCCTTTTCCTCCTTTGTGTACCTTAGGTGGACTCCAGTTTACCTAATTTTGTATCTTGTCTCTGCTGGTCTGTGGAGGTGATCTCTTATTTAGACTGCAGCTCTGTAAATTTTGGCTGTCAAGACACTAGATTCCCTATATTCCTGGCTGTTCTATGCTACATACAGATCGCAGAACACATCTCCAGTTGAGGTGTCATTAGCCTGCAGTGAGAAGCCCTTTGGTTACAGGTACCAAGAACATTCTTTACCCTCTAAAGCACATTTCTTTATTTGAGGTCATCTGGTGCAAAGATGAACACTCTCCTGCTGTATTCTCTGCAGTGACTTGGCTCAGCTACTTTGGTTTAACCTCTCTGTAGTACATGTGTAGTTTTTTAAATAAACAGAAGCACTTTAGAAGAATGGTTTTAGAATTCTGCACAAGATGAGAAATGTCTTAAGGTACTTCACTCAAGAACTGGAAGCTTACTTACTCTTGTGGGAGATGCATGGGGTTGTTTGGTGTCTGAGGGATAGCACATCGGTAAAACTGGGAGATCTAAGTGACAGATTGATATGATGTTTGTAGCTTGAATCATTTGCAGCTGCTTCAAGTTTAGATTCTTCTGCTGTAGTTACACATTTGTGGTCACTTTCCCTCTTTCTGAGATAAAGCAACTTGGGATGTACTTTTTATTTAAAAATTCCTAACTTAAAATGTGTCAGGAACTAAGGAAGTCCTGTAACCTCTCAGGTTTCTCCAGCCTGTTTTGCGTAATCCAACAGACCCCAGGGGGGTCCGCCTGCAAGATGTGTGAATGTGAACCTGTTTTTCCTGAATTGGTGGGATTTTGTGTCTCTTGCTCACATAGGCTACAGTATCTCCTCGAGGTACAAATGGTGCTCTGAGCTGAAAGCAGTATTTATGTAGCGCCTGTCAGAGGTATGCTTGGTATGAAAACCATAAGTGATTTGCTTCTCCGGTTTGTTTAACATTCTCAAGCATAAGGTTGTACTAACATAGCTTTTATTCTCTGACTCTCTTTACAGTGAAGGGAAAATGACCATGTGGTGAATGAAATAAATATACTGGGCTTGATCCCCGTAGCAAGAAAGGCCTGTAATGTTCATGGGGAAAGGTGATCCTCTGTTCCTTCTGCTTGGCAGAAAGCCTGGAGGTGTAATGAGGTATTAATAGTGTCAGATCTTTGTGTCCCAAGAACCTGGTGCTGTCTCATTACACCTGAGGGTTATTTATTGAAATGATGACCCCCTGAGATGGGCATACTGATGTACACCCCACCAACTCTGAGTCTCCATGAGAGGTTCATGGAAGGAGTGACTATTGGAACGTTAGCTGCAAATTCGCTGACCTGTGTGTGATGAAAATATCAAACCTCTTGTGGAATCAACAGCAATTGAAAAAAAAGCATTGCTCATTGAGAGGAAAAAAGGTCATGTCAGCAATATTAGGGGATTTCTCTATTTGTAATCTGGTGTGGAGTCATTCTTTTTTCCCTAGTTCCACTGTAATAAATAAAGCATTTCATATGCTGAAGTAAACTGTGAGATACGATCCACAGTGAAGATTATTCTTGATACCTGCTGAAAACCTCCATATGTGCTTGCATCAATGGTCCTAGCAGAATGGATCATGATCTGGCCTGTGTGTCATCCTTAAGACAGTTTCCCATGCCATCCGATCCTGCTTGGAAACATGCTATCATTCCTGGAAAAGAGTCCAGCTGCAAAATAATTCGACTGTTTTGTTTTTAATGAAGAAAAGGAAAGCCAAGATTGATGAGGATGAGATGTAGTATTCTCCATCTAATTAGTATCTAATTAGTCACAGGCTGTGAAAATAGAAAGCTTTTTCTGTAGAAACTTGAGTAATTCTTTCTGATTGGCACTCTTTTTCCTCCCACTTCTTGGGTAATGCAGTTTCAACCGAACAGTGTGAGAGGAACAAGCCAGGCCGGGCATGTCACCCACAAGCAAACTCTCACCATTAAGATGATTCAGTCTTAGATTGGTCAGTTTTCTAACTTTGATGTTAGGGCTTTTAATGGGATATAACTTTATGCATTGCTTCTTTCTTAAAGGGATCAGAGGGTATGAGGAGGGAAATCCGCTTCTAGAGTGGCAAGTTTTGCAACCGAACGGTAGAAGTGAAGCTTAGTAGGACTGCCCGACCTCCATCTGCGCCCAGTCTGTGAGTGGATCTGGCGCTGTGGCTGGGCGCAGGTGTCCTAGGATGCAAGGTTTTCTTTTTTTCATTTCCAAGATGCAGTCTTATCCACTTGAAAGCCCTTATGTGTTCAGCTCAATTAGATTAATTACCTTCCTCCCCAGGATTCACGGTGCTTTGCAGTTTAGCCACAGTAAGTAACTGTTAGTTTTGCAAGTAAAAGGTATTATTACTGGCCTCGAAAGCACTGTGGCGATAGGGAACACAGAGAGGAGTTTTAAACAGTTTCTCTCGTCAAGATGGAATACAGGTTAGCAAATTTGTCTTCAAGCTGAGTTTTTTACTGACTGTGAGACATTTGCATTCAGAAGAGGGTTTTAATTCTGAATCATTTCTCTGTGGTGTGTCCAAAAGTAATTCCGGGTGTGTCATAATAAAACACGCTATTTTCTCTATCTCCTGGAGCTTTGTATACTCTTAGCTTCCAGATGGAGGTCATTCAGTCGAGCCCAACCTTTTGTCCAGTGGGAGTTAACACAGAAATCCACCTTGGGTGAAGCATGGTTGTATCTTCAAGGCTGAGCAAGAGTCCAGGTCAGAGACTTCTGCCTGCACTGAGAGAAGGTTGGGGACATTTGTGACATTCGGCGAAGGGAAATCAGGCCCTCTTAAGTGACCATACTTCATCTTTTCATCTTCCCTTCTCCCTTCCACTAGTCTTCTAAGAGAAGATGAAAATCCCAATTTGTGGTTAAGATAATTTGTAGGGTTAGAAATTGAGTGGCTCCATGAGCCTAATTCTTTCCAGAATCCTAGTGTTGTGGAAATTCTGTTACCAGTCTTTTTCCTGAAGTAGATTAAGTAAAAGGGAGGTGAGGAATCATAGTTCAAGAATGACTGATGCAGGCCACATCTAGCAGGACAGGGATACATCTTCAATGTAATAACAGTGATAATAGCCACTGCCCACATAGTGATCTAAGTGTCAAGTTATTTAGTAGTCACTTTCTTTATTTCCTGTGTTCTTTTTATCCATCTGAGAGAGGTAAGGGCAGATACCATTTAATCTTATTTGTTTACTCAATAAATATTTATTCAATGCCTGCCATGTGCTAGGCCCTGTTCTAGGTACTAGGTGGGAACAAAACAGTAAAAAATTCTAGTTTTGTCCTGGCTGGTGTGGCTCAGTGGATTGAGCACCGGCCTGTGAACCAAAGGGTTGCTGGTTCGATTCCCAGTCAGGGCACATGCCTGGGTTGCAGGCCAGGTCTCACCCAGGTTGGGGGCGTGGGAGAGGCAACTGATTGATGTTTCCCTCCTTTTCTTTCTCCCTCCCTTCCTCTCTCTCTAAAAATAAATAAATATCTTAAAATAAAATAAAATAAAATAAAAATTCTAGTTTTGTGGAACCTATATTAACTATGGGGAGACTGACCATAAATAAATAAAGTGAGTGAGATACAAGTTATGTTGGATAGTGAAACTACTGTGGAAAAAAGGACGGGGACAGGGAGTGTGTGTCATTGCAGGGTTGTTGTCATAATACTTCATAGTGTGTTTGGGGGTTTGCCTTGGTGAGAAGACACTTGAGTTATAAGCTGAAGGCGGTAAAAGGTGACTTTTAGGGAAAACAGTATTTCAGGCTAAGAGGACTGCCAGTGCAGGGGCCCCTGAGGTAGGAACCTACCTAGTGTGTTTGAAGACCTGCAAGGAGGCTAGTGGGGCTGGAATGAATGAAGAAGGGGGTGGTGGGAGATGGGGTAGGGGGTGTCCACATGCAGGCCAGTGGAAGGATGTTGGCATTTAATCTAATGGTAGATGGAGAGCCATTGGGGCGTTTGAGCAGAATAGTGAAGTGATAGGTGATACTTTTGTGGGGGACCCCGATCCGCAGAGATCCCTTGGTGCCATGGATGAAATGAATGCTTCCCAGGCAGCTTGTGCTAGGAAAGAGAAGGCCAGCCAGTGTCTGATAGACAGAGGCCTCCACGGCCTACCTCCAAAGGTTTTTATTGATTACACAAGGTTGGGGATGCATGTACACACCTAAATCATTACCACAGAAGAGGATTCAAAAGAAAGGGAGTTGTTAAGTTTAGATAACAATAGAAGGAATGAGAAGATCCGCTTCAGGCTATGATCTGTTAGACAAGGTGACACCCAGAACTCCAGGTGGCCCATAGAATTTTAGGGAGGGTGAGATTACATGTGGGTGAAGGTTTAACATCTGCTGTGGGTGCAGTGCACAAGTCAAGGAAGTTTAGGTCACAGGGCAGACTTCAAAGGATGTATGGAATGTTCCCAAGGCCCCTTGGCTAGAGCATCGAGACCTGTATGCACACAGCTTTCCCAGGTTTCTGGTCAGGCCTTAAGAAGCTTGGCCTGGCCTTTGTGGGGCTCCATACCCCAACACCTTTTCAGGGGGACCCCAACACAATTTAATAGTTATTGTTGACCACTGTGTTCCAAATAGAATGGAAAGCACAAGGGTGGAAGGGAGACAGAGTTGTGGACTAGTACAATAACCCAAGATGGAGGTGATGATGGTCCTGGGCCAGGATGGTAGCTATGGAGGTGGTGAGAAGTAATAGGGTTCTGGATCCATTCTAGATGTATGGTCAACAGGTTTGGGTTTAAGGCATGAGAGGAAGATAGAAGACAGGAATGACTCTAAATTTTTGATCTGAGCATTTAGAAGGATTTGATTATTATGAACTGTGATGAGGATAACTAGGAGGAGCAGGTCTTTGAGGGCTAGAGAGAGAAGCATGGTCTTATTTCGGGCTACATTCAGTTTGAGTTGTCCGTTAGACCTCCAAATGACTATGTCCAGAAGGGATTTATATTCCTGTCTGGAGTTCAAGGGAAAGGTCATGACTGAGGGCGGACATTAAGGAAGACTTGGGGTATGGGTGCAATTGAAGCCATAGACTGGATGAGGTCTCCTCAGAGGTGAGAAGAGATAGAACGGATAAGAGGTCAACGGTTGATCCTGGACATTGGGAAGATAAAAGCTGAAGGGAGTGGGGTACCAGGAAAGGAGACTGTGACAAAGGAAGAGTGTCACAGAGGCAGGTGGAGGGGTAGGGAGCCAGGAGGGATGTGAACTGGAAGCCAGGTCAAAGTGTTCCAGTAGGAGGGGCTCCTGGTCCTTGTCAATGTTGCTATAGGTCAAAATCAAGTCTATCAACCAGTTACGAACTGAGGCCCAAGACAAATGATTCACCAAGGACCCAGAAATATCTGGACTAGGGCTCAAAGTCAGGCTCATGGTCTTTCTGACTGGAGAGTCCTTTGGTTGTACCTGACCTTTGTGTGCCATTTTATATTGTTATATGTCTCTCACACTGTACAGTAAATGTCTGCACTAATTTCACCATTTCTGCAGCAGGATGCCATGCTTTTGTTTGTAAGTTTGAATATCTTGTTCTCCTGTATCTTTCATGTAACTCTGTTATATATGTTCATTGTAGAAAAAAATAGAAACTCAGATAAGCAAAAGGAAAAACAGTTAAAATCATTAATAATAATTGTACAACTCAGACATGACCATGCTCACAAATGGTTATGTGTCCTTTTAGACTTTTTTCCAGCCATATAAGTGGATGTACATATATATTCAAAAGATGATTCTGTACTAATTAGATTAACTTTTCAAATCAATGTCATGAGTGTCCACCATGGTATACATATTGTTTTATATCTTTTTTTAAAAAAGTAGTGCCTGTATAATACTGTTTCCCAAGGTCATGGTGATAAGAAATAGTCTAGGGATCGATCACCTATGGGAATTAACCCATAAATAAGAGAGTGATGGGAAAGTTGGTATGCATTGAGCCCTACCATGCTGCCAGGCATTTTAATGCAATATGTCATATATGTCATTTCATTATCACAGCAGTCCTGTGAGGTAGGTGATGATCTCCATTTTTGTAGTTGAGACCCCAAGACAGACACTTGCTCATGGTTCTAATGCAGCACAGGTTGGAGCTGGGCCCAATGTATTCTCCACTATCCACCTCTTCTCTCACCGTATTTTCACAGCTGACCCCATACAAAGCTGTCCCATTGCTGCCAACCTGCTCATTGCCTTCTGAGGGGAGTGGGGCAACAGGGTGGGAAAGGGAGCACATGCCTCCATCACCGAGCCACATTTGATGAATTGTCATTTATTCATCTGGGGCTCATAAGACAATATGTCAAAAATTAAGGTCTCATTCCTTGAGGTTTACTTTGTTAAAAACAAAAGGGTCCTTCGTCATAATGATTCCTTTTGGGCTTAAAAAAAATAACAGCAACATTTCAGTCCATTAGTTAATTATGTTTTGTTTTTTTATAGGCTCTCCAATGCATCAGGTATACACTTTGACCTTAAATATGTCAGTACCTTTTGTGATTCCTTTTTCTTTGTAAAAATTTTTATTTATTAATTTTAGAGAGAGGGGAGAAAAAGAGAAACATCAGTTTGTTATTCCACTTATTCATGCATTCACTGATTGCTTCTAATATGTGTCCTGACCAGGGATCGAACCTGCAACCTTGGTGTATCAGGATGCTGCTCTAACCACCTGAGCTATCTGGCCAGGGGTTATGATGTCTTTTCGACCCTTCCTGTGCCTCTTAGGTTTGTTAGATATTCTTATGGTGGGATAAATATAGCATTTAACATGTATGTGTAAATGTGTATTGTGAAGTATGTACTCTGTGTCTTTGACAGAGATGCATGGACTATGTGGGGCGGAGCCGTTGTGAAGATGTTGACAAGCTACAGTGGCAGACACACTAGATTGTGTTTGAAGCCTCCATTGTGGTACTGTCTGACACATTCACGTGGGACAGTGAGAAGAAAGGGGACTCCTGTGTTTTCCCAAGAACTAATGTGGCCCCTGCTAACTGTAGAGTTGAGGGAATCGATTGCTTGCCTCATTACATTACTAAACATCAGGCCTCAAAGAAATACTGAAAATACAAGCAAATGGCTTGTTATCCTCTTTTTTAGGGGCTCAGTTTACATAATCTGAGTGTTAGATCAAGTGAAAGCTTTATCTTTACCCTAAACAAAGATAAGTGCTGTATAAGATTTTGGTTCATTCACTCCAGTTCTTCACCCAACACAGAGCCCATTGCTTCCACATGTGTTCAGAACCTGCTTCGTGGTGGCCCTGTGACCACATTCCACAAACTTGGTCCAGATACTCTCCTGATGCTTCCCTGCCAAGCAGACTGATGCTTTCCAGGATATTGTCAGGGGATTGATTCAAAAGCAGTGTACGTTGGTGATGATCTTCTGGTTTTGTTTTCTTTTCCATTCCCTTAGGGGATTAGAGAAGAGGGTCCTCCTGCGGTGAGCTCTTTTCTAAGCAACTGCGGATAAGCATGCTGCATATTGAACCTAACATGCCACCTCTACAATACAGGACAAGTAAACGAAACCGTGGAGTCCTCCTTGGTGTTTGTTAGGCTGTCATCGGAGACAGATCTTCGTGCCTTTGCAGGAAACCTCCTCCTCCAGTAATAGGAATTGTATGTTGTTCGTTATGCGTACACAAGGTCTACCCGAACAATCCCTAGTTTCAGACGGAAAAGATTTTTAATGTAAATTTGCAGTGGTCTTATTTACAGAGGTTTTAGGCGGGCCCAGAGATCCTAATCTAAAACCCAGAGTTTGGGTCAGGACTATGGCTTGTAAAAATGCTCTTACATGCTGTTTTATAAATCTTGGTTTAGAGTTTATTTTGAACTTGATTTATGAACAGAATATGACTCTCATTTACTGCAGCTGATGGGTTTCTCCACTCAGCCTCTTTTCACCACCTACCTCTTCCTCCCTTTTAATAAATTGGGAGGATAGAACACACTGTCCATTTCTCTTCGGTCCAGCATTGGACTTCACATTAATGAACAGAATAAAGCAAGTATCTTTCAAAAATTTGACTTTCGGTACTTGGATGTATATCAGTAGGGTGATTAAAAAGAACAGGATGTTTAGTGTGCCTGACGGCCCTCAGCCAGCACAGAAACTTCTGGCCTTTCCCTGACACTGAGCCGGCCAAGTCCAGCTCCCTGCACCGAAACCCCAGAGCCTAAGGGACGAGTCTCTCGGTAGGAAAGCGAAGACCCCTTTCTTGTTCATCAGTCCTGTTTCTGTCACTGGGTAGCTTTTGAAAATATGTTAGAAAGCAGTTTTTTCTTGCATACTCGCTACTCCATTTTGGAGAGGTTCCAGAGCCCAGGCAGGTTAACCTTCCCAAATGGGATTTTTTAGCTGTAAAACACGCCTTTTGGTCTTGCTGGAGGTTGTGACTAGACAGGGAAAATGTCACAGAACTTTTCCCAATCAGAATACAATGTTTAAAAAAGCCCCAAAGTCTTTAATATTGAGATTTGGGGGTGGGGGTGTTTTGGCTGACTATAGGATGTAAGATATTGAACCCCTGGTCAAAGTATACTAGCCTTTTTGAAAAAAAAAAAAAAAAAAAAAACGGAAAGTTTCAGTTCCATTAGTGCAAATAATTCCCAGTTTATTCTTGGTCCCATTGGCTAAGATGTCAGCAATAGCAGAAAGGCTGGGAGTGGCTCTGGCTGCCCTCAGTCCAGCTTCTAACTTAGCCATGAGGCTTATTAGGAAAAGTTAGAGTAGCTCATGGCTGCCTACGAAGGTGGGGAGAGGGGTGGAGAAGAAGGGGAAGGGGGAGGGAGAGGGAGAGAGAAAGGGTATATTGTTACCTTTGTTACGTGAACACTTTCGGAAGAGGGATGTGGGTATCATTGGTGGACCTTGCTCTGCGTATCTTCCGCGTGCGCTAGGGATAAATAACCAGTGTCTTAGAATTTCCTGGTGAGTAGATGAAGTATTGTGCACGGCATGTTGTCAATGTCTGGTGAGGGTTAGCTGCTGTCATTATCAGTGTTATCTTTAACCATCCTGACTTGTGAACTCTCACCTTCCCTTGTGCCCAGTGGACAAGGCCAAGGCACCTGCATTCAGGTGAGCTGGAATGTAGGTAGAATCCGGGGCTGCTGTAGGTACAGGGACCCTGAAATAAAAAGTGAACTGTTCACGTACAGAATGGAACTTGCATCCGGTTAGCGAACTGCTGGTTGGTAGGAATTGTTGATTACTATCAGTTACAGAACACCTTTTATGATGCAGGCAGGCACTTGGCTAGGTGCTGAATACATAAAACTAAAAAACAAGTATGTCCCTGCACTCAGGGAGTTTATAATGTCCTGAGGCTTGAGACAGTAAAGAGGCAGCTGCAAATG
Source organism: Noctilio leporinus (assembly GCA_004026585.1). Lineage (NCBI taxonomy): Eukaryota > Metazoa > Chordata > Mammalia > Chiroptera > Noctilionidae > Noctilio > Noctilio leporinus. The sequence goes on from PVIW01000006.1 coordinate 1,146,799, forward strand.
CTAAATAATTGCAAGGCACCGTGTCTTCTTTGGTGCCTACTGGGGGCATTTAATCCAGACGTGAGGGGTCAGGGAAAGCTAGCTGAGGGCCTGCAAGAGAAAGCAGGAATGAGGAGAGCAGTGGATTGTCCTGGCAGAGGGGCAGGGTGAGTGCTGGTCTCCGGCAGAGAAAGCACAGGCTTTAGAGGAGCTGAAAGGCCCTCCCTGTGGCTGAAGTGCAAGGTCAGGGGCAGGGGCAGGGGTAGGGGTGGGGTGTGGAGGGAGGACAGGGCCTGTAAGCCTCAATAAGAAGAAGGGAAACCGTTGTGAGCAGGGGAGCAACAAGACTACTTTTCTTTAGAAAGATCTCTCTGACCACCCCGTGGAGGCTGGATTGAGGGAGGCAAACTGGAGACAGAGAGGCGTAAGGGAAGGGGTAGTTCAGGTGAGAGGGAGTGATGAGGGTCTGAACCAGGTAACTTGCCTCAACTTTGGTTTTCAGTCTGAAGTGCTGTCTGTCCTTCCAGGTGGTACACCACCACAACCCACCCTCTCCAGATGGAATTGTGAGCTCAGAATCACGGAGCCCTGTTGATCCGACCCCTGCTTCTCTCTGCATCCTGGAGGGAATGGCACTCGGGAGAGAAGTGAGCAGGGACCCACACCACGTGTCCTTCTGACAGGCCTGTCTGAGCCAGCTCCTTTCACAACTTGTTTGCTCAGAAAACCCACCTTTTACTTAAATGGCAACAAACAAAATAATGCTGGTTCATGGCCTATGATCCTTGGGCAAAGGCAGTAATAAGAAAAATTAGTCCGTCTTTGTATTGGGCAAATGAAAATACAGCCCACGTAAATATATATTGTTTCATTTAAAACGAGAAAAATAAATATGGGTTGTGACCTGCTAACTTGACTGACCCAGTATTTAAGAAAGAAAGAAAAAAATGCCGTACTCTCGGTTAGTAACCCAATTATTAAATGACAAGAAAAATGTGTTCTTAGAGGCAGGAGTATTAAAATAGAAGAAGCACCAGTCACTGTTTCCACTCATGTTAAATCTAGGTTTGCTGACAATTTTAACTTCATCTATGTCACATATTGACCAGTGTTTATAGTGTAGCCGCCACTTAAGATGGCGGTTGATTTTTACTTAGGGTTGATTTTACTTCGCTGTTGTGCAACAGCGAAGAAGCCACGGGGAGCCCCTGCTGGTCCCGAAAGACTTGCGTGGCCTTGAAGGAGAGCTTCATCTCTCTGTGTTTCATATTCTTCCTATAAAATGCAGTGCCTGGACTACATTTTTGGCTTGTTATTATTATTGGTTTTTTTTAGCTCCAAATTTCTTTAATTTACAGCTCAGGGACTTAAATACAAAATGTTGAGAAACCCAGATAAGCTCAAGTATGTTTTCTCAAAATCTGAAAGAACCAGTGTGTGTTCTTTCCCACTATTTTCTCCAGTTCAAGTCAAATTTCACAATCAAGTTTCAGAAGTGAGCAGTGGACACATGTATTCTTCTCCGACACTGAAATTTTAGTTCGTAGTCAAGTGCCCAACCTACTTTGTGAATTAACAAAATGATGCGGAAGTTTCCTCTCCAGGCTGCTAGCGCCTTGCTGGTGAGCAAGTCAGGAAGGTTGGGGCTCATCCCGGCTCTGTTAAGTGTGAGTTCCTCCTTCGTTCTGTAACGTGTTTCGTAATGTGGAGTCGGTGAGACAACGTCAGGGGACCAGCTGTCCTGTTGACTCTTGACTGTCCCGACACAGGACACCATTTCCGAGCAGCACTCTCTCTAGGACATTCTGCGCTAGGCAACCAACCCCTGTCCACCTGCTCAGGGGCTTCCATCGGAAAAGCTGTACGGAGATTTCTTACCTTCAAAACTCGTACCATGTTTGGATCACTAACCTTTCCTGCCTGGGGGCCTCCTCCGTGTTCGGTTAGTACCCTTGGATATTTGTTTGCTACTATTACCAAGGTTTGGCCTGTGGGTATATGTAGGCATCCCCAACTAAACTGAAAGGTGCCACACAGCAGGTACTGCTTAGTGACAGCTCCTGGCGCAGACTAGGGGATGCATGGACAAACCGGGGCTGAGGGAAGGGCCACCTGACCCCACACCTGTCTCACTGCAGGGGGAGGCCTATGTGAGGATGTCAGTGTGATGTCCTGTTTGTTTACCAGAAATGTGACATTGCTGTCGTAATTGCCACTGTAGATGTTTCATGAAAGTCTCTCTGTGGTGGTTTGCCCAGTGTTTTTATTTCCACCTCCCTTTGGGCACGTAGGAGGAGCACACTTGTGGGCCCCTTGGCTGGGTTTCGGTTGTATGGTCAGTACGATTAGTTCTAGCCAAGGACTCCCCAGCAGGAAGTGATGCAGCACGTGTGGGCAAACACGTGCCATTGCTCATGTGAAGTTTGAGGTTCTCAGGGACCCCCTTATTCCTGTGGCATGGTGACCAACAACCCTAAATGAACAAGTAGTGGGAGCAAGAAAGAAGTTGTATAGACTTGGGGGTTGTTTCCTCAGAAAGACTTACCCTGATTATACATTAATTTTTCCTACTCAGAGACTATAACATGCACTGTTGTTGTATGACAGACACAGCAAAGTGGTTAGAAGCCCAGGCTTGAAGCCAGAACTCCTTGGGTTTGATTCCGTACTAGTTGTGTAAATTTAGGTAAGGTACTAGCTTCTGTGTGCCTCAGTCTCCTCGTGTAGAACTGGAGCTTTAATAATAGTGCCTAGGTTGTGGAATGGTGGTGAGGGTTTAATGTGGTAGTATTTGTGAAGAGGAGGTGTGGCCTGGGGTAGGCATTTGTTGGTTGAAACGAACACATGCCCCTTAGAGCCTCAGGAGAATTTGTGTCTTGAGGCATCGCCCACCCGCCTGCGGGAAGGTTTAAGTCTCCAGCATGGTGTGTCCCAAGGGCCAGAGTCAAGGACTAGATGCGGCTGAGCCAGCGGGAGCCTGGAGCCCTCGTACCTGCGCCAGAGGCACAGAGAGCCCTGGACTTGGTTCAGGCTGTGGGGCCACCAGGAGTTGTGGAGTTTCTGCGATTTCCTTCCTCATGGCCATTGTTCTGCTCGCTGTGCAGGGACCTTTCAGACTCCCAGGCCGTGGCCCTCCCGTTTGCATGTAGGTGCCCGAATCGCACCTCCGTGGGGAGGCATCCCTGTTCAACTTCTACATGATGGTGCTTTCCTCTCCCCCAGGCTCTTAAAAGACATCCAGCTCACAACTCTCCTTTTGTTTAGTTTTGTTTTGTTTCGCCTCAGGACAGACCTTACCTAAGCTCACTTAATGTACCTGTGCTTTTTGTTCCATTGTGTCAAGGTGTTACGTCGTTTATTTTACAGAACAAGCTCAGAGGCGAGCATTTGCCTTAACTCCTTTATACAGGGCACAGTGAAAGGCTGTGTGGAATGAGAGACACCTAATAAATGATTGAGACTTTTGAATGATGCTGTAATTATTTTATTTATTTTTATTTTAAAAAAGATTTTATTATTTTTAGAGAGAGGGGAAGAGAGGGAGAGAGACATCAATGTATGGTTGCCTTTCACCTGCCTCCAGCTAAGAACCTGGCTGGAGACCTGGCTTGCAACCTGGTTATGTGCCCTGGCTGGGGAATCAAACCAGCGACCTTTGGGTCCGCAGGCCGGCACTTTATCCACTGTGCCACCAGCCAGGGCCTGTAATCATTTTAATGGAGGCCGATGTGTGTGTATTTGAACAAATGTTCGGCAACATTCTAGCAAATATGCAGCTTCTAAGTTTAAAAAGAAAGTCTATACTTAGAAACAAATTTTGTCAAGTACAGTAACATGCAGTTATAGTGAGATGTTGAATTACGCAGAGGTTCAAATGCAGTAGTGAAGCCAAGATTACCCCCCCCCCATTTGTTTGTTTTCCAAAAAATTGGTTGGCATGGCAGGGGTTAGGTGGGAAAGGGGGCATTTAAAGGTGTTATTGTGAATTTAATGCATATTTTAAAGAGTTAGTTAAAAAACCCTTTCTATTAGGTTAGCAGATGTGATTTGGCACCGCCCCTTCCCACACATGTGCCCTTTTCATTAGGAATGTGATGTGTACTTGATGTGGTGCAGATGGTATTTAAGCCACTTAGTAATATTTTCCACAACCTGTTTTTGGTAATTAGGCTTGAATTTGCTGGTTCAAAATACTGAAACTGCCTTTTTGCAACTGTAAACCAAGGAACTTGAAATGTGGTCAGTGCACCAGCAGAGGGCAGTGCAAGCCAGTGTTTTAGCCACTGCCTCCCACTGCTGTTCCCAAAGGCTGTCAGTTGTCAGTTTAGAGACGTGCTTTTGAGAATTACATACACACACGCACACATATGAATGATAGTGACAAGTTTTACAAGCCTGCCCAAATTGACTGCCCTCTGGTAAGAAAATAATTTATCCAGGACAGATTTGAGCTGCAGTTGCATTTTGTGAGGGTGTTTTTTTTTCTTGATTCTTTTCCTTCATCAACCAGTATGCTTGATGAAGGCATACTGTGTGAAGGGTGTGTTGTCCTTGTGTATGTTGTTTTATTAATGCATTTGATTCAATTTGATGAGATATGCCTTTCCTGAGCTCAGTTAGTGACTTCTATAAGGGGTTTCCACTGTGGTTAAAAGGGAGTGAGGTGAAGGTCACTTCCGAGTTATGGGGTCCAGTCGTGTTCGTGACCTGCGGAAGGTAACATCAAGGACTGCTTGATCCTGTTGTGCTTCATAACGTAACATAACACCGCTGCTTTTTATGCATAGATTTTTCCTCACCATGAAACCTCTGGGTTTCTCATTCCCCATGGTGTTTTTCTGCAACTCCAAGAGCACAGTTCCTGCCTCCCCCTCTTCTCTCTTTATAGCTGCCTCTCAGTAAGTTCTCTCACCCCTTTTAGTGTCTTACACCCCATGCCACACTCCCTCTGCTGTGGATGGAATGTTTGAGCCTCCCCAAATTCATGTGTTGAAGCTCTGTACCCCAGTGTGACTGTGTTTGGAGCGAGGGCTGGTGAGGTGATAAAGGATAATGAGGTCATTAGGGTTAATGACCTTATAAGAAAAGGAAGAGAACACCAGAGTCCCCTCTGCCGTGTGAGGCCACCAGGAGAAGGTGGCCATCTGCAGGCCTCACTAGGACCCGAATTAGCTGACACCTCAATCTAAGGCTTCCAACCTCCAAAACTGTGAGAAAAGATATTTCTGTTTCGACCACACAGCTGTGGTATTGTGTTACGGCAGCGAGAGCTGACGGAGACGGCCTGTTGGTCTATTACGAGGACCCAGAGAGGCTCGGCTGGAAGCACAGGGAGGCGGGTGAGGATGGGCAGGCGAGCAGTGGTGCCTGGGCCGGGCGGGTGGCCTGGGCTGGCTGGAAGATTGAGTGAATGCCTAAAATGACCGGAGTGTTTGGTGGTGAGTGAGGAGGTGGACTCGGATGAAAATGAAGAACGTGGGGGCAGGCGGCATAGGCTGGTGAAGCCTTGACAACTAGTCTCGGTGGTCTGGCCTCGATGCTGCAGGGAGCTTCCAAACCAGGGGCATGTGACAGGCAGGGCACTGGGCACTCTGGGTGCCAGGGTATGGGTTTTAATGGGGCTGCACCTCTTGGTGGGATTTGAGGTATATTTCTGGGAATTTATTTATTCTGCCTTACTAAGGTGCTTTGATGGGAAAGTCGAGGGCAGTAGAAGCAAGGGCACCGTTAAAAGACCAGGAGCAGGAACAGGGAGAAAGTGGGGAGGAGCCGTGGCTCCTGTTTGGAGTGGCTTGTTTGCAGGCACCGCCACAGGGGGGCGCTGCAGCATCTAAAAAGAAGGGAGCCTCGCTTGTCCGTGGGGCTGTACCCTGGGTCCTGGCCGGTGAAGTGCTCTGTTGTCACTGGTCTCCTTCATTTTTCCTGCCCATTTAACTTATCCGCAAAGCAACCCAGCCAGCTCATGGCCTGAATAGATTTTAGCTATTCAAAGGGGTCATATCCCAGGAGAAATCATTAGCCATTACCAGAAGTTCCCAAAATCTTAACTTCTTTTAACTGGGAATTGAATGTTCCTATGTACTTGTGTTTATGTTATTGCTAAATTAATTTTACAAGGTTTAGATCTATTGATACGCCAAGATGAAAACTAAATTCTTTAAGTTTCATAAAATGGGGTTTAAAAACCCTTACAATTTAAAACAAGAGAATATTTTTCCTGGCTGGGACACACACACACACACACACACGCACACTGGCTATTCTGAGAGAGATGTGGATGTTGAAGTTTATTTCTGAACTTTAAAACCCAAAGGTAATAAATAAATTTTACATTAAAAAGACTTCCCTTTGATCTTATTTAGTACATATATATTTAAATTTATAGTAAGATATCCATTCAGGATTTTTTTTTCAGGTTAATATTAAGTTGATTTTAAGAGCATACAAGAAATTACAACCTTACGGCCTTTTCTCTGAAAGTGGACCTATAATGGTAGCAATACTTAAATTAAAAAATTAAACTATTTTAAGAATGTTCTTAGTGGTGAAAATTGTTAATGGCAGCACATTTGGAGCAAGGGAAAATGCCTCATAAATACCTAGTTTAACAACTGTGGTTTTTAATAATTGTGGAAAATAACCTGTTAGAGGGGAATATTAAATATTCAGGAAAAGAGTTCTACTTGATTGGGGGGAATGGGTGGGTGGGTGGGGGGGACAGAGGGGAGCAAAAAGGGGATGGATGTAATACAACAACAATAAAATTAAATAAAAAAAAGTTCTACTTGACATAATGAAAAATTGAAGCTTAGGGTGATAGAACAAAGTACTCTCAAAAGTACATAAAATAATAGTGTTATTGCACCTGAGAGAATAAAAGGCAGTAATAATTCTAACTAATTTTTAAATAAAACAACTTAAATCCACAGCAGAGGAAGAAAGGATGTACAGGCTAGGGAAAGGGGAGACTAGCAGGGGATGGGGAGGAGGTATGTTAAAATCAGGTAGCGGCTTCCCTGTGTCCCATCAGCCACTGGCCCGGGGCCTTGGGTAGGCTAAGCAGCGAAGGCTCTTTCTTCCCTATGATCCGAGATGAGTAATCACACCTGTTCAGAGGGTGTCATGATGCTCAGAGGACATGATTCAAATAGAGTGAGTGAGTTATTAGTCTTGTCTAGACGGAATAGAAAGTGTTTTAGTTAAGAATGATTTGTGACCCTGAAATAATCTGCTTTTGGCTTGTGAATGGGCCTAGAATTTATATGAATAGTCACCTGTGGATTCTTATGCTTTGATTTGGTAATGTTTAAAGTTGTGAAAAATAAGATGAAGAATAGGCAAGTTAGCAGTTGTAAAAGAGATTGGAGGGAACTCAGTTATCAAATTGCTTTCTGACTGGACATCGGATGTTGATGTTGAGCAGAGATCTGTGATTCATCCTGATGAAGAAGATGATGATGATTAATTAACATCATTAAGTTCGTAAGGTGTGCTTTGTACACTGAAAGCGATTCAAGCAGCTTGGGATTTAATCCTCACAGCAGCTCAGTGAGGGAAGCTCAGTCATTAAACTGAAGGACAGGTGAGGGCATTGTGGTTTAATATAAAGAGTTTAAGTAACTTGCCCCGTATCGAACCCCCGGACTGACATGGGCACCATCATGGATTTGGGGTGCCTGTGGTTATATTCTTGGGGACCCAAATCTAACGTGGGCTTTTCGGTCTGAATAGTATAAATTTACCATGGAGTTTGTGTTTCTTACCTCTTTTTTTTTTCATTTTTAAAGAAGTATAGTTTTCAAAAACTGTGGTTAGTATGTAAGGAATAGATTTAGCTGCTTAAATTTATTTTAAGTTGCCCGAAATATCCAGTATTAGCATTGCTTTAGTCTCCATTATTTCCCCCTCTATTGCTCCCTGGAATATAATCTGAAGGACAGAATTTTCACTCTTGTTGAAAATCAGTGCAGGTTGGTGACACAGTGAATCGACCCAGTGCTAATAATGTGACCAGTTTTCTAGCTCAGAGATGATAAATTAAAATGACCACAGAGGAGGGAATTAACATGGGAATTAAGTTCCTCAGTAGTTTTTGAAATGAATTTATCCTTAGAAAGATTATATAATGCACATAAAGACCCATTCCCACTTAAATAGAAAAAGAAAGGAGAGAAATAGCCCTGGCTGGTGGCACAGTGGATAAGGAGCCGGCCTGCGAACCTAAAGATTGCTGGTTCGAGTCCCCAGCGAGGGCACATAACCAGGTTGCAAGCCAGGTCTCCAGTCAGGTCTGTGGCTGGAGGCAGGTGAAAGGCAACCTTACATTGATGTCTCTCTCCCTCTCTCCCTCTCTGCCTCTGTCCCTTCCCCTCTCTCTGAAATAATAAATGAAATCTTTAAAAAAAGGGGAAAAAAGAAAGGAAAGAAATAGATCTATGAGACAACAGTGCAGACAGTGGTTTAGTGGAATCATGGTGGTTTGGCAGCTGACAATGACAGCGCACGCAGAGGAGGATCAGTGGGCTGCTGCTAAGAAACAGGCCCCCTTCCGTTTGGGGGACGGTAGGGTTTGACGTAGAAAGAAGGGGAGATGCTCCTTAAGCAAATCCGGCGAGACGTGTCACACTCCCTCTACTTTGATCTCTGCAGCAGGAAGCACTCCTATTAAAATGGGAACTTAACTGAGGTTTTTCCCATGTAATTAGGGAGCAGGAAAACATGTTCCACCATGGAGCCTTCCAGTCTAATGACCAGCAACCTAGTTGTACCTTGATGGCAAGACATGAGCCACCACGAGATGTGTTAATGAATTGCTGAATTTCCTTGCAAGACACTGGGAGCCTGTTGGGAACGAGCTTCTAACAGAAAAATCTCTCAGCATCAGCAGCAAGGAAAAAGATTTAGCAATACAGAAGAGACGTTTGTAGAAAAATGAGGAAGTTGGACTCGAAAGAGTGGTGAAACTTGGGGCACACCACTTTTCACATCATTTCAGTTGGAACTGCTCAGGGCTCCTACACGATTTCCCCACCACAGCCTGCCTGGCCCGTAGCTCTCTGAAGGGCATGTTTTCAGACCACCCTGGTGTTCAAGGCTCTTTCCGTCAACATAGAGCATCTGATCTGCACGAGCCGCTCTCGATGTACTTCAGAAGTTGGCAGGGAACTATCCACCAGCAAACAGGCTTGCCAGATAATTGCTTGAAAGAAATAACGATCCTTTATCAGACCCCTCACTTCACCTGCATTCCCACTAGGAAAAAAACCGTGTAGAAGGCAGAGAAGATATGAGACCACTGATGATGATTTGGTTTTTTTCTTTTAAAACTGGTCTTCTATTGAGCCCTGGGTGGTATGGCTCAGTGGATTGAGTGCCAGCCTGTGAACCCAAGGGTCGCTGGTTCGATTCCCAGCCAGGGTATGTAACCAGGCTGCAGGCCAGGTCTCCAGTCAGGTCCCCAGCCAGAGACATTCGAAAGGCAACCATACATTGATGCTTCTCTCTCTTTCTTCCTTCTCCCCTTCCGCTCTCTCTAAAAATGATAAATAAAATCTTTATTTAAAAAAGGTTCTTCTTTTGGAGAATAGTGTTGATCAAGGAAAAGAAAGGGAATGCGACAAAGATAAGGTTAGATTTTTATACTCCTTGTTTAGTATAAACAAATGGCTTCTCTGTTGGTAAGTTTGAAAACCATACGTAAAATAATTATATCCTGAGGCTTCATATCCTAAGTAAGTAGGCCCCCAATAAAACTTTCTTGTTAAAAAGCAAGAAATGACTGTGCAGAGGGTCTTTTTTCATGTTGAGTTTTTTCTCAGAAAGTGGGAGAAGAATTATTAATGCAATGAATAGTGCACTTTTGGACAATTATTTTCTGACAAAGTATTGCAGCACTATTTTTTTAAATCCTGTTCTAGTAAATGTAGGATTTTCTAAATAAAAGCGAACAGAGGAAAATCCCCACACAGCCAAGGCAGAAAATTAGGGATTGCTTTGGAAGACTATTCTTAGTCCAATGTGATCATACCCATTTTGCCTGCTGAAATTAAAATGGAATATGATTCTTCATTTTTCAAAGGGATCTTTGGACCATGTCAACCCCTCCACGTTTACTTCCTGGGAAGGTTCTGGCAAGTATGTTCTTAAATCCGGGACACCCTGTCTTATTGTCAATACAGGGTTTCTGTTGTTTCCCAGGTAAGGTGAGTTGTTGAATTAGCCACTGATACATTTTGTTTACCAGATCATTCATATATAGAATGTCCACATAACCTGTTGAAAAACAGGAGAGAAAACCTTGGAAAATCAGTCATTTGGTATCATAAAACTGATTCAACTATTTTTAAAAAATGAATTAAATCACACTGACTAGTGTGAATTACAGAGTAAAGTGAAGGAAAACAAAACAGGTGACATAAAGGAATCTGTTTTTTCTGCATGCCATTCTGGGCATATTAGAAAGGGTCCATCACCCTTATAATATGGCCGTAAGTTGTTAACTCTTTAAAATTCTACTTCTAAGGGTATTTGTCATCATCAGAGGTAACCTTTTCTCTTGCTTTCAGATGTGTTAAGTCTTTACACTTATTAATTCTTTTATGTAGTGTTTGTGGTTTGTAGAAGGAAATTGATTTTCTTGTAATGGGAAAATCATCGCTCCTATTATGACATAAAACTTTAATTTGATGTCTCCTTCACTGACCCAAGCTAATTACAACAAAAACATGTTAACAAAGTGAGTAAAGGTCTTTCTTTCATGCATCAATTTTACTACTCGGGGCTGCCCCCAGAAAGTCTTAAATGAAGGTACTGCTCCATTACCCTGGGACTGTGTGTGTGTGTGTGTCCATGTCCATGTGTCCACTCTGACAGGCTGTGAAATCTTGATGCTCAGGGTGAAACTTGAATTCCTCAGATCATTGACTTCTAAGGAGCAAAGAAAAAGAAATAATAAAGGGGGTTATCAGTAATGGTCAACACACCACAGCTGAAAAACACGGACATAGCTTCCTCTCTAATTTGGGCAGATTGGAATGCACTCCCCCAAAATCAAACGGAAATAGTAAAATTTAAAACTTTTATGAGTACCCAGCTCAGCTGCACCTGGCTTCCCTAATTGCCCCCAACCCAGTCCATACTGAGGAGGCAAGATGTTTAGCCACCAACAGCCCTTATTAATGCATAATAGGAATTTACTTGTAAAACAGAATTATTGGGATGGCATGATGTCATAAAGACAGAGTGCTGACATTTTGGATTGCTTTATATAGGAATGTTGAATTATATTTTAAGAGGGGGATATTCCTTTGGTAATTAGTCACGATTTGGTGAGGCCCTAGTGCAGGGGAAGCCTATGGATACACAGAACTCATGATTCTAAAGGTCCTCCGTTAAAGGCCGTGTTTGTGCAAACACGTGTCATTCTCGTGTGCTATCTTCCCTAGTCATTTGCAGATGTGCAAAATGTGACCGTAGCAGGTAAAAATAAATGGAAAGGTTCAGCAAGACTGTCGTCCCGATTCCTGCACAAATGTCAAACCTGTAGAATTCTAAAAATGCCTGCACATTTTCTTTTTGGTCTCAATGATGCCAGTAATGGGACACATTAATTTTGCTGGACCTCAAACTTAGTATCTGTCAATAGGGCTCTGTGATTAATGGGTACAGACTTTTACCTGCCTCATAAATATAATGTGCCTTGATTACCAGGCTCTGTTTGTAGTACTTCCATTGTAAACTCTGTTTCTGAGGGGGTTTCTAACTGGGCCATAAAATATCACGCAGGATGACACTTGGAATATTAGTTCTTAGTCCTGAGGGATGAAGATATTTCATGGAACAGAGTTAATGTGCTGTTTACCTATTTGTAGCGTTATGAAGACCTAAGCTGCCTATAAAACAATTCCAGGTTTATGTACTTTAAAAGAGAAAAATATTTAAATAATGAAGAGAGCTTCTTATTGCTCATTGTATTCAGCTGTTTCCCTGTATGCTTGGGTGTTGGATCATTTATTTAAAGAAAAGAGGAAACGTGATAAACATGGTTGATATCAGAAGACATTTAAAAAATCATTTAGTATTAATATTTTATGCAGTTAGCTTATACAGTGTCATGTTTTAGGTCAAAATCAATAAGAATTCTTAAGACAAAGCTTAAAATATGCAAACCTAGCAAAGTTAATATAACATGAAGTGAGCCACCTTGGGTAGTCAGCTAGCAAAGATCTTCTCTGAATTAGAACAAAAATTTTCTCTTATTTTGAGGTAAAAGTCAGCAAGATCTGCTCTAAGGCCAGCTCTTTGTCACCCCTGGAGATGTGGGTGATTGCGTGGTAATGGCCACCCAATGTGGTGGTGGGGGGTTACCCTGAAAAGCCTGGGATTCCTCTGCCGTGGAGGGGAAGGCCTGAAGGAACGCAAGTTCATGAGACCCAGAAGCCAGGATTCACTCTGCTGGAAATCGAGGGGGCTGTGGGGTGGGGTGTGGGGGAGTTGTGGGCAGAACCTGAACTTCTGAAGTGGGCATCCAGTTACCATAATTTCCTGGACTTGTTAGATAGCGTAAGAGCTTGAATTTAAAAGTCATCTTACAGTACTTAGCAATTGGTTCCAAAAGCACTCAGTGACCTGACTGAAAAGGTTTCTTTTTGTTGTCGTAGTTTGGTTTTGTCTTCTAAGGAATAAGGGGGACTCAGCTGTGACATAAAATCAGTAAAGCAAGCCTCTGGGAAATCTGCAGTGATGGGCAAGTTTTAAGTGTTCTTCCTCCCTTCCTTCTCTACCCTTCCCCTCCTTTCTCCACCCCTTGCTCTGTACTTTGCTTCCTTTGGAATACAGGACGGACGTTCCCTTTCAGGCAGCACTGTTACTATTACAAGGATAAAACAATTCCTGGAGACCCCAGCAGCAGGAGGGCTCTTCCAGAACCTTCGGCAGGCATCAGAAAGGGCTGCGGTGTGGTGGCTGTCTCAGTTATCTTCCTGGTTCCTGAAATATTGATCAAAAGATACCCACCTCTGTTTCTGCCCCATTTACTCACCCTAGGCGGGAACAAACTCTTCCTTACATTGTTAGACTTGTTACCATGACATGTAAAACGTAGAGGCAGCCCCTGTAATGCTTAGGTTGACAGGCGTTAGACTTGCCAGTTTGCCTGAATGAATGAATGAATGAATGAATGTGCTGGGGTAGTGGACAAGCCTGCCTTCTTTGAATAACTGTTCACTTCAGGAACTTCAGAAACATCTGATTGCCTGAAGGTTGTGACAGAAATGGGGTTCATTGATACAGTGATAAAGACAGGACGTTCGTAGCACTGGATTTGGAAATATAAAAAATAATACTGTGCACCAGGCGCCCCATGTCTTCTGTATGTTAATCCTCACAACCACTGTATGACGTCAGTCATTGGTTCTGCCCCTGCTGCTCACATATCTTGTGAACTGGGACAAGAACCCTGGCTGGCTTCTTCTAAAACCCGCCTTGTTCCCATTTTGTATTCATAACAGAGCTCAAGTACTCATGAGTGGAAGAGTTGTAATTATTTAATTCATCAGTAAATATTTTTGAGCGCCTATCATGTGAGAAGCCTTGTGCTAGGTTCTAGGGGCACAGTATGAACAAGACGGCCTTAGAAACTTTATGGCCTCCAGGAGTTTATTAACAAGTGAGGTGGGGGAAGTAGAAAGTAAACAGGAAGTCATAGATGGGGCGTAAGTGCTCAACTGAGGCACATGAAGAGACCCGAAAGGTGTACTTGGAAGGAGTACTTGATCTGGAGTTAGGGGTTCAGGCTAAACTTCCCAGAAGCTGAAAAGCTGAAGGAGGACATGACCTTAGCCAGGTAGAGGGGACAGCAGGGGACTGGGGGGTGAGTGGATAAGGGAAAGGGTTTTATTTTGGGAGTACTGCATGTGCAAAGTAGGTGAGAATAGTGTTTAATTCTGGGTGAGGCTGGAACCCTGACAGTGGTCAGGGCTGAGGGGTTTTTGAAAGGGCTGGGGAAGGCGTTGGAGGGTTTGAACTAGGGTGAGGTGAGATTAGGAAGAGGTGAGATGCTGGCCCTGTCTGCCTCATGGGGCATGGAGTGGGTTTGGGAACTCTGGAGCCAAGTGCCCAGTCATAGCCGCTGTGACTGGGATCTGGAATGGGTGCCGGTGGTGCTGGGCAACTTGTGGGATGTGAGGGGAAAGGCCCAGCCTGGCAGGAGCCCTGATGGGTAGCTTGGGGGCGCTGTGGTGTCTTCCCCCCAAGGGGAGGATCAGAAGACAGTGGCCAGGCTCAGGGGGCAGGAGAGGCTTCCCCCTTTGAACATACTGGAGCCTGGGGAGTCACCAGGTGTCTGATCGACAGTCGAAGCCAGAGAACGCGATTTCAGAACCATCACCTTACACATATTAACTAAGACCACAGGTGAGGAAAAACCATGCGGACTGGGAAGAGTACCTAGGAAGATCCTGTGTGATGAGGACAGGCCAGGTTGACAGATGGGCCTGCACAGAGCACATCCAATGGCCAGAGGTGAGGAGCAATGGTGTGTGTCATGGTCTGAATGTTTGTGTCCCTGCAAATTCATAGGTTGAAACACCAACCCCTGAGGGGATAAATGGTATTAGGAGGTAAGATCTTTGGGAGAGGATTACATAGGGAGGTGCAGCCCTCCTGAATGGGATTAGTGCCCTTATAAAAGAGGCCCCAGGGAGCCCGCTGGTCCCTCTGCTGCATGAGCACGTAGCTTCAAGGTGCTGTCCGTGAGCTGTGGCGCCAGTTCTTGCCAGACACCGAATCTGCCAGGGCCTTGATCTCGGACTTCCCAACCTCCAGAACTGTGAGAAGTGAATTTGTGTTGTTCATAAGTCACTGGTTCTTGGTATTTTGTTAAAGCAGCCCAGAAGGACTGAGGTAAGTGGGAAGCCAAGAAAAGAGGGTTTCAGGCGAGGAGTCCTGGTCAGGGCAGGCAAATGCTGTGGTGGAGCCAGACCTACCAGGGCTGTGGCTGAGGATGTGCCTCGCCCCCCCCCCCCCCCATGCGCTTTGTCCCCCAGAGGAGGCTGTCTTTTGGCTGGATTTTTCTGAAAACTGTTATCAAATCTCCCTTCATCTTGTCAGAGGCATCCTGTCTGAGGAATACTTTATCCTTCCTTAAAGCTTTAAATTTCTATTTACTTTCTCATAATTATCACAAATAACTTATTCTAAAATATAGCACAGAGGCTAATAAACCATTTTTAGGTTGAAAGTAATTTTTGAGATCAACTTGTCTGTTCCCTTATATTGCCTTTAGTCATTGATCTATACAATAAACAGTTATTAAACTCTATTATCAGCCAGGTATGTAGATTAATAGGAAACTATTTTTCGGAGAGAGAGGAAGAGAGGGAGAAACATTGATGTGTGAGAGAAACAGTCCCCCAACTGGGGACCTGGCCCACACGCAGGCCTGTGCCCTGATGGGATTGAACCGGTGACCTTTTGGCTCAGAGGCTGGCGCTTAATCCACTGAGTGGCCCCGGTGGGGGCAGTAGCTTTCTTTACTTAATTGATCTTACTAAGAAAGTATGAAAGTGCAGAGTTGTGTTGTTATAACAATGTCATTTTATGTGAAGATCCAGAAACAGAAAAATTTTAGTCTATGTTAATTATATTTTTCCTGTTTGGGAAGAGAGAAAGACAAAGTGTAAGGCATATCGAATGATTCTCCATTAGCTTTTGAGCATCTCACATTCCCGTGGCCTTGATGTTTTACTAAGTTCCGAGTGTCTTGTTGCCTCTGCCTGGTCGCACATCCCTCCTCGTGGTGTCCGGCTCCTGGCCACTGCTCAGAGGGGAAGCAGAGGCCAGCACAAGTGCCTCAACCCACACAGCTTACCCAGGAGAACGGCCGGGGCATTCGCAGACCCAGGGCCCCTCTGAGTCCCTAAAAGCAACCCCCTAACCAGTGGGGATGGGCAGGACCAGTGAGCAGATGTGGCAGTCACTCGCCCTGTTGGCACTGGCTGTGACCGACCCTGGCAACCAGAACCTGCCAATTCTTCTCCTGCTGTTCACCCCTGTGTGTGGGCCTTCTCAGGCTCCCTGCACTCTGCTCCAAGGTGGAGCTAGGTAGGGTTGCTCCGCCTTCCAGTTGCTATTCCTCTCCCGGTGTTACTGTCATAAGCAGGGAGCGCTCTGTCCCAGGGGTACTGAGGAGTGGGAGTGTTCAGCTTAGCTGAACTTGGTCACAGTACAGTTCTGCCTTCTGCGCATCCTCCCTGTCCGACAGCTGCCTCCCCTGTCCTCTTCTCTGTGGGGCTTCTCAGCTTCCCCAAATCTACCAACACACTCAGTTGGTTCTTGGTACCTGCCCCTCGGTATAGGTCACTTCTCCGATCCATGGCACTCACTGGTTTGTAAACCGATGCTGTAGGGACTGACGATGTTAACACACTTGATGTCAGGCTGAGATTATGGGGAGCAGAGCACTGACAACAGGGTCGCAGTGAATACAATGAAATATTTCTTAATTGAACATTTTTGAAGAGTCAAGCTCTTGAGCACTTAGTCCATCAACCAGCATTTATTGACTTGCTTGGGAACTGACTGTTGTTGGAATTTTATATTTGGTAACCCACAGATAAACTCTCAACTAATTTTGGGAGGAACGCTTGTTACTTCCATGATTTCTTATAATGAATTATTTTAAAGGAGAATATTGACATTCTGTTTTGCTTCCCATGGCTAGGTTTTTCAGTACCTTTCAATGCATTTCTCACTTCCTTTCACCAGTGTCACAGGAAAATGGGAACAAAGATGTAAGGTGAGATAAAAATGGAAGCCTGGTGGGATGGGTTTCAGGAGCCGTAGCCCAAGTGAGGCGAGTCTTCCAAATTATCCGGATTTTGTATTTCCCACCTACAGCGCATTTTTGAACAGTGCAGGGGTGAGGACCCCTGCAGTCAGATATCCACGGATAGCTTTTCACTCCCCGCCAACTCAACTCCAGTCTGCCCTTTGCATCTGTGTAATTCAAACAACCATTCTTCAGTTGAGACTTCGCCTTTGGGAAACCATGGCTGAGAATGCAAAGATACTATCGTGGTTGGTTGAATCAAAATATCTAAAACCTACAGATATGAAGGGCCAGCTGTATTTATTGGGAAGAAAAGTTCATGTATAAGTGAACCTGCACGGCTCAAACCAGTGTTGTTCAAGAATCCGCTATATAACGAAAGGCATGGTTCTGAAAGTCCGCCATTCTAGAATCCAGGCAAATACTCGGCTTTTTGTTCCCACAGTTCGTGAACCATTCCGCTGGCGTGAAGCCGAGGTTGAGGATGTTGGAGAGGGTGGGACTTCTCACCAGGACTCGGCCAGTCTCCTGCGATACGTTCTCTTTTTGCCCGGTGCCTCATGCTTTCCAGAATGTTTTTATCACTGTCTAATCGTTCCAGAAAAATGAGTAGGAATATAGTGTCTGGATTCACTGCTCACACATTTAGGTTCCTTAAACATCCTCCTTTGTTCTGTGTCACTGAAATTCAGGCTCTGCTGTGGCATCAGGGTTAAAAAAAAAAAACCCAAAACCAAAACTAGACCCTTTGTATACTCCATGTCGAATGCTGCTCTTTCCACTGACCTAACAGTCAAAAGTTAGGCTCCTAAAACTGATCTGGTAATAATATAATCTTGAATTCACAAATTCCCTTTGCCTTTTGAGTGTCATTAAAGCTTATTCACCACAAGAGGGCAGCGCAGGTGATTGAATGAAGGAAATGGCTTCTGCAAAAATAGTGACAATGTTTTTAATGGTAGTTTTCAACTTACCAAGCGTTTTACACACAATTTACATGTGGGCTTGTGAGAATCCTGGAGAAAGGTAAAGTTGGCATAATTATTCTCATGCTCTAGATGGAGAAGCTAAAGCCAGAAAGATGTACAGATGACTTGTGTTCAGTTGTGTTGTATAGCTACCAAATTCTATTCAGTGCTTGAATCCAGCCAGATCTTACTTGAATCTAGACCTCTCTCCACCATCCCACTCTGCCCATAAAGGGCACTTTAGCATCCTTCCCACGGTAGACTGGGGAGTCTGAACAAAAGCTAGAAAACCACCTGCTCCACGGCAGTGGTTCTCAAACCTTTGACCTGACACAGCATCTTGTGAAAGCTTCCCAGCTTCCACGTGTCCTTGTGCTCTCTGGAAAAATGGGGAGGGCTGGGACTGTTCACCCCCTGAGTAGCACCCTCAACAGCTGTCATTGCGGTCTCCGTTATTTTGATCTGTTATGATATAGGGTGGGTCTTAAAAGTGGGGGTGGATAACAAGAGAGGTCAAAGTAAGGGAGAAACCGGGACCTGGATGGACATAATTTAAATAACTACTTCGGTTTTCTGCGGTGAACTTGGAAGTTCCCTGTGGCTCCCAGAGCTCCACCCCTTGGAGTAGTTTCAAAGGAGGCAGCCGGTCGGATGCAGGGAAGGCTCAAGCAAAGCTAAGTCAGAAAGCCACGGAGCACCCCATTGTGAGAACCCAGATCGGGTTCCCAGGTTCCCACACCGAGCACTGGAGGGGCTGCAGGCCTCCAGAGTGGTCACCTGGCTGGATGGCTTGTGTGCAGAATTTAATTCTCAAGAAATTTGGCCACTTCTTTTTTTTCTTTTTAGTAATTAGAGTGATTCTATCAGATAATTAATTTTAAGTGCTTTTGTTCATTTGTTGGGGGTGAGAAAGCTCAAGGAGCAGCCTGTGGTTGGTTGTACCAGTTGCCTGATGATTCATGAATTCAGATTGAAAACCAGAGTAGGTACGATCAATATGTGAAAAATAGGTGCTGCCTAATTGCCTTTTTAAATCAGTAAAATAATTAAAGCCTTTATAGTCTGGCCAATTAATTGTATAGTCGGCTTAATAAGGAAAATGCTTGAGGAAGATAAAATTACTGTACCAAAAGCAACTAATAGCTGAAAAAAACTTTCCTAGTGTAGTTGATTAATTATCCTCCTATTTCTCTCTTAAGACACTAAACATTTAGTAAATCCCTGTAGTTCCAGTTTAGTCAGCATTCCCATTGTAAAGTGCCAGTGTTACAATTTTTCATTCATCATTTTCTTAGATTCAATGTGAGTGTCATTGTTGTGTTTAGTAAAAGAATACAAATATTTATTTTAAACCTTTCTTTAAACAGAGTCTTAGTGGAGGGCAGAGCTCCCTAATGCTCTGCAGCTGGATTTGGGGGGTTTAAAATTGGTTGTCGTCTACACACTAAGTCCTCTGCAAATACTCAAGTGCAGAGAGCAAAATCCCACTTGACAAGAAGTCTCTAGATATGGATTTGTGCAATAGGATGTAATGTTTACTTTGGACCTGCTGAGATGTACCTGGGAAAATTTCCTATTAAACCTTTATTAAAAAGCTCTAAATACATGTTTATACCATGTTGTCTTATACAACATCTGTGTAAGGACCTGTGTAAGGAATCTTACTCATTTTCAAAAGGGACATTTTGAAAGGGACAAAGACAGAAATTAGGTAAGCAAGCCAGAGAAAAAGTCTGAACATGATACATTTAGAACTCCAAATTCTGGTTGAATTTTTTTTCATTTTCATGTTAGTGCAGATGGATAAAATAATTCTTATCCTGACTGGAATTCAGAATCCACATCTCGTTCTGATGTCCTTAAAATTTGGTCAGTCTTTTTAGTGAAGGTTGTTATGGGAGGAGTGGGGTATTGGCTTTTTTCCCTCCTTTTTTCTTTCTGTTTAGCCTGCGTTGAACCTTTGGCCTTACCCCAAGTGTATGGGTGGTATATGGTTTAAAATTGATATATTAATGTTGAATTTTTATTGTCACAGTTTCTGTTCGTGCTCCTTTCAAACCTTTCATTTATTTGTTTCTGAACCTTGGATATCTCATAAAAATGTCACCATTGTGGTTGAACATTAAGCACCTTCCCATTTTGCCCTGGGCCGTTGAAATAAATTTGGACCAGGTGCTCTGCTCATAATGGAGCCCCTTGAAGTGCTCTGATAATGAGCCGGGAGCGGAAGCTGTCAGCTTTCAGCTGGCTTGAAGAATGCAATTAGGGCAGTTTTAATACAGAGGAGGGACCCCATCCAATCAAGGCCATTTTGAGTTAAAACAAGTCTAGAATCCTAAACGTGTACTTGTAGGCATTTGAGCTTTGTCTCTGCACAGAGAATGGGGAGAAGGCATGCCTGTACCATGAGTTCATTTTGAGTCAAAGAGAAAACGCTTCTTCTGAATGTCAGTGGAAGTTCTCCCACCCCTCCAGTTATGCTATTGTGACCTTATTTATGATCTGATGTCACTCTGATCAAGATAGCTAGTGTAATGGTAAGTTTCAAATCAATCAAGTATTTAGCAAGACCACTTAGCTCAACTTATTTTCATCACTAGAAGTCCAATGCACTATCCATTGCGCTACAGAGCCGACTTCAACTTATTTTAATAGCAAAAATAGAGATTCACCTACATAACTATTAATGTGAGGAATGCTTAAATAAAACATACTCACTGTAGGAAACGATCAAAAAGAGTATTATTTATTATATATTGCTGAGTAAAGCAGGTCATTTACAGGACAGTATGTGCAGTGTGATTCAGTTTTTTTTGGGAAACCAACCAGCTAAAATATACTACCAAGTCGTGATATGGGGGCAGGTTAAATATTTTACTCTCTTTATGTATAGATATTTCAAAATTGTTTTCTCATTTATTTAAACAATTTTTATATTCTTGGGGTGGGTCAACTCACTGTCAAGCTAATGACTTTTACTGTAAGTGAATAAATGAGTTTCTGTGAAACAGGAGTGAGGGTAGAGGCTCCCAACCCCAAGGTGCTGGGGTCCAGGAATGAGAAAGGTTCCTACCTAGTGGGAGTTTTATGTTCATCAGCAGCTCATCCTTCCAACAGCTACACTCCATAGGCACTTGCTTTCCATCCAGGACATGAAGGCACAGAGAGGTCAGCCACCAGGCCACAAGCATGAAGGGAGGTGTCAGGATTTGAATCCAGCTCACTCAGCTCAACTCGAAACACTATACCCTTAATCCCTTCTCCAGTCCCTGCTTGGTTTCTGAGGAGAGTTCTTTAAAAGCAGATTTTATTTCCA
Source organism: Noctilio leporinus (assembly GCA_004026585.1). Taxonomy (NCBI): domain Eukaryota; kingdom Metazoa; phylum Chordata; class Mammalia; order Chiroptera; family Noctilionidae; genus Noctilio; species Noctilio leporinus. Next base: position 1,167,890 of record PVIW01000006.1, read on the forward strand.
GGGTCATGTTATCCTTTCATCCTTGATTTCTTTCCAGAAAATGAGGACATAATTCAGGAGTGGTTGTTATTGTTGCTAATGGTTGACATTTCTTATAAACACTTGGGCTAGTCATTAAAAAGTCACATTCTGGACCCATGGGATTCGCAGTGGTGTCTCCAGTGAGGGAAGATTTTGTCCTAAAATGAGGCCCTGTATAATAATGTCAATTCAATTTCAATTGGGAAGGAACTAATTTCACATGGCAGGCACAGTGGGGGATGTCCTCATGAATAAGAAATAGCATGCAAAATTTAACCAGCAGAATAACTCTGAAAGTATTTTTTTATAAACTCCTGATTGCTGAACTTAAGCTGGCTGCTTATTCAGATGACTCATTTCTTCTAACTTATAATTTAATAAGCCCTGAATCCTTTTTATTCCATAAAAATATGAAGTGCATTACATAGACTAGAAAGCTCCCCCCTTCTCTGCCTACCCTCTACCCTGTTTTTGGGTATACAAATAAGCATTTCTATTATTTTTAAAGCCCTATAAATGTTTTTTGTTGTTGTTGTTTGTTTCTCAGGTATTCTTTGGCTTGAATTTCTGCTTCATCTGGGATAATGCTTTTCTGTTGGCCATTAAAGTATTATGCATAGTATTAAAATCCCATGTCAGGCTTCAGCTCTATTCCACAACTCAAACTGTGGAACTATTTCTCTGAAAGAGATAATAATGAGTGGCCCTGGAGTAAGAGGGAGTTACCATTTAATAGCTAGAGTTCTAGTTTTCAAGATGGAAGAATTTTGGAGGTGGCTGGCGGTGATGGGTACATGATATTACATACCACTGACTTGGTCACTTAAAAAAATGGTTCATAAGATGGCAAATTTTAGGGGTATTTTACCACCAAAAAAAAAAAAAAATTAGCCACAAGTGAGCCTCGTTCAATGAAATATTTAATGGCTTCTCTTCTGACATAGTAACACTGACTTGTTAACCGACCTGGGCAAAGTGATGTATTTAGCTAAATAATTTGAATACGCCCTGCCAGAAGCCTGAAGAGCTAGTGCTGCGTAGGGGAATGTGCAGAACTTAGAAATTTTGCAGTGACTCATATAAATGCTGTTACTTAGCTATATTTTTATAAAACGTAAGAAAGTGATGGAATATAGGGGAGGGGGGCGGAGGCCTTGCCTGGGTGTTTAATGGAAAATAACTTATATCTGAGCATCTATTTCGACTTAAATAATTGAATTTACTTGGCATCTGGGTTCCCTTTTCATATATAATTTCTTTCCAATCATGAGTCTCTTCTTCGATTTACTTATCAGCCACTTTGACTATGTGGTCACAAGGTTGTATTTGAAACTTTTCTCCCGTTGCTGAAAAAAGAATGCACAGATCCAGGGCCTCAGGCATGTGGAAGGTTAATTAACTTGGAAACTGGCCACAACAGACTGCTTGTTTCTCCCGGGTTCCCAGGCAGCCTTCCCCAGGCTGGCACAATTGCGGATGGGAAGGCAGGGACATAAATGGGGACAGTCATCATGATGGGGCGTGAGGTTCAGTATTCCCCCCAAAGGGGTCCACCTCGGTGGTGTTGAGTCCACCTTGTGAAATTGTTCGCAGTGAGTGGAGGGGGAAGCGCTTTAGGGCAAACCATGAGGAGACTCAGCTCCATAACCTGATTGATTTAAAATCAAAATAAAGCCAAGTGCAAAGATTCAGGTCCAGAGAGTGAGGTGGGGAGTAAGGAGTAACGTCGTCACGACTTGGGGGAGTGCCCGAAGTCCCCACACTGCAGGGCCCTCTGACCCTCCATCGCAGAAGTGAAACTGCGGGGACAGAAGGGCCTGCTGGGAGGGGCGGGGCACATGGGGCGCTCGGAGCCCGGTTTACTAGCTCTGTGTGTCTAACCTTTCCCTGTCTCCGTGCTTGTTTAAACGCTTAGGGGACTCAGTAAACCCTCTTCAACTCTACCGAGTGAAATCTAAATAGCCAGAGTGTTGCATCTTGTGTGAAAGAAAGAGCGTGGGTCTCATGGCCTCCCCACACCACGTTCAGGGCTAATTGTCAAAGTCCTCCACCTTCAGACTGGAGCAGTGCTGGAGTCCCCCCCCAACCCTCACCCCACCCAAACTCCACCCCCAGGCCGGGGTGGGGGGCAGGAAACAAGGCGAGAGAGGTTGTCTTCCTCTTTTTCCTAAATATAAGATTTTTCCTGCCATTCACACAATGTAATCACAACTTGAGCTTTTTTAAAAAGTAGGTGCCCAAAGTCTGAAAGGTACGTGCACATGTTTACAAACTAGTTCCTTAAAAGTTAAAATTGTAAATGCATGTGTAGGATGAAACGGTTAAATGGTACAAAGAGAGCGAAATTCGTCCTCCCTGACCTTAACCCCAGCCCAGCTTTCTGAATCTGCCTCTGTTAAATGTTTATCTTTACCTCTACAACGTTAACGGAGGTGTTTTGGGTGGCAGAAGGGAGACAAATTATTGGTGATTAATATTTTCTTCTTAATGCGTTCTGTATTTCCTAATTCCAACGATTCCTTCTAGGCTTTTTATTTTCTATTTTAAAGTTTCATACAAGAATTTGGATGTTTGGGCATATTTATCTCCAAGGCGAAGCAATTCCAATTTACATTAAAACCTGCCTTCCGAAGTTGTTTTATGCTGTGTAAGCACCGAGTTGCAGAGAGTCATATCCATAAGTAAATATGGTAACAATTATTTTAAATGAACTTTATTCTTCAGCTTGAACAGATTAAATTCTATAGCGGGCTCATGCCATTTGTTTAATTGCATTAATTATTTATTACACACTAGCATGCATACAGTTAAGTTGGTCTGGGGGAAGTTGATTATAGCAGCTTGTTTCAAGTCAGTTTTACACCCGGGGTTGACAACATGATCACACTTTCTCACTGAAATGAAAGAGCTGGGATAATGCTCCAGGGCAGTTAGAACAGATGCAGGGTTAAGGTGCAAACTGTGTTGGACGTGTAGCCACCATATTTATGGTGGGATCCAGTGTGAGCAAGCAACGTGTATTTCCTTCATGCATCCGCCTGGAAGTTCTTGGGGGGGTGGGGGGCGAGATTTTAGAATGAAAGACGTGTTTAATGCAGGTTCTGTGTTCTCACAGGCTGTAGACTGTTATGTTAAGCTTACAAGATCAGTACGTTCTTTCATTTAACATTTTCTGTTTCCAGCAAGAAAAACTAAGTTAAAACCAGCTCCTTTCTACTGTCCGTGGTTTTGGGTCCGTATTTTTGGAGTAAGGAATACGAAGAACACGTTATGCAGGGGATCCCTCCCGGTGCTGCCCCGTGAGAGCAGCTGGGTCCACGGCTGTCCCCGCCGGGCCGAGCCGTCCTGATGCAAATTGAAAACAGCCTTCCCTGCAGACCTGTGCTTTTCCTCATCACAGATGTGCCCTTCCATGTTGCCTGTTTCTGTAAACCAAGCATATTTTTGTCGCCACCTCCAAACCTTTTAATCAGCTGTAAGTGCTGTCACTAGAGTGGAAGGTCCATCTGTGGGTCCGCCTGTGGGTGGCAAATGGTAGTGAATGGTTCGGGAGAAATCTTGGCAGGTTAGGAGCTGAGTTAAAAATACTTTTATGGAAAGTATTAACATTTGTGTATTCATATAGTTCTTGAAAAATCCAAACCCTTCCACATGGTCCTATGAGAAAGGAAAGAAGTGAAAGTTTAATTGTAAAAGTTTCTTTGGGAAGAGGATTCAAGATCTGTTTTGAGTGTACAGTTGAGATGGGGTTTCCAAAGAATTGGAGTCGCATGATTAAATTGTAGGCTCTTCCTGGCGTTGGGACTGACGGAGGTTTGCCAGCTGAGGGTTTTATTCTACCTTTGTCCTGGCGCGTAAAAGCTGAAAAGAAATATGCTGTGACCTGAGCCCTTCGTAGAGGACTCTGGAGCCTCCCTGCAACGTGCGGCACGCACGCATCTCTGGTGCCATTGAGGCCGGAACCTTGTGCGTGACACCGCTTTCTTTGCTTCGATGTCAGGGATTTACCACGTCCAGGGAGGCTGGCTCTTGATGCGGGGAACGCCAACGTGATTCCATAGTAAGCAGCTGCATTCACCATGTAGGCATACTCTGTTCATCTTGCTTTCTACCTGGCAACCAGTTTCAGTTAAGATGCCTGCTGGTCATGGCCCTATTCCCACAAAGATTTGTGGCTTTCAGTCCAGTCAATCAGATTTATTGAGTGTCTGCTCCGTGTGTGCCATATGCTCGTGCTAGGCATACAAAGGTGAATGGAAACACAAGTCTGTGCCCTAGAGGCGCTCACGTTTTAATAGGGCATTTTGGGTGACCTTAATGCTGCAGGACATAGTAAGAAACAAGCCTTGTCCTGGTGAAATTCTAGACTTTGTTGATGGATGTTGTGGAGAGAATTTGGTTATCTTCCTGCTGGCTTCCCACACTGCTCCTGGCCCTCCATGGCTATTCAAGTGCCAAAGCCTCTTAGCAGGTAGGGGAAAAAATGGGGCAGGGGGGAAAGGAGCTTGTTCTAATGTATACGAAGGGCTTGAGGGCTTGGGGAGCTTTCTTCGGATCCCCTGCCATGGACATTGGGCAGAATCACGCAGGCGAGGCAGTGCCTGGATGGTGGAAAGTTTTACAAAAACATCTGTTCTATTTGGATGGTTCAAATATTTTCGAAAACATGTGCTTAGCCAAAGCTCATATTTCCTAAAACCTTTGCAAATATCTATGGTTTTTCTTCTTCTTCTTCTTTTTTCCATGTGGACATGGAAGCAAAGGAGAGAAAAAATGTGGCCACATGTATGTTTTCAACTTCTCATTTCCAAGTGTTTGGCTTTTTCAGGCATGAAAACCAGTTGGGTCCCTTTCCTGTGGGAGGTGGTGCCTCTAGACTTTTCTCTTTTTTTCGAAGAGATACCTCAAGTCTTCAAGAAAAACCGCCCTAGGCACAGTGTGTTGAGATTACAGTAATGCTATCAAGCTGTAGTTTTAATTGCTTGAAAATACAGGAAGAAAAGGTTCACAGCTGTTGGGGGTGGGGAGTGAGGCTCAGGAGAGGAGAGCAACAGAATAGGCCCCCCGCTCCGGGGATCACCGCCGGGACTCTCCACACCTGAGATTTTTCCCAAGCTCACTGAGCAGCCAGCGACAGGCAACGGCGCCCAGACAAGGCAGCATTTTGGGGTCTGTAGGAGGGAAGCTCGGGTTCTAGATTGATTCCAGGCCCTCGGGCCTCAAGATTAAGTGTGCAGTAGCTCGCAGGCCAGATAGGCTGGGCGGGCAGGGACTTCCTTGGGAACCGGTGTTTAATACTTGGGGTGGGCGATAGGTTTTGAGCTACCCCGTTACACGGTCAGCCCTGCGAGTGCTGTGAGTGGAGCACCAAGCTGCCGCCTCCCCCCACCCCCGCGGAGGAAAAATGGCCCGCATCTAATGCAAAGGGCCTCTGCCCTTGATTGTCAGTGAAACAGCTGGGCTGAGCTAAATTCACTTCTCCCTGTTTGTGTAGTTATGCACTAAAGATGGAAGTAATGGAAAAGACCTCAGGGGTTTGAAGTGGAAATTAATTGTAAGCGCCTGTAACTGTCTCCCCTGATTGGCTTGAGTTTAAATGTGACCCGAGGCCCAGGATTCAGCCCCCTCCCTGTGGCATCAGCAAAAGGTGCAGGGTCATCTGCAGTGTGGGCTGAACTGGGACATTTACAGTCTCCATAAGCCCCGAGTGTGCTAGGAGACACCACGACACAGGTTTTATTTCTTCCCTGATTCTTATTTGATGGTAGCAAGAAGCTTTTCAGGCGTTTTGAATGTGATTCAGACCCAGGAAATGGGGTCTCTCCTGAAGTACATTTGACTTCAGGTGCATAACTCAGGTTTGCTCAACAAACTGGCTAAGCTTTCCTTTGGTTCCCAGACTTAGTCAGCTGGCAGGGACCTTAGGGTACTAGGGAAGCTAAGACACTTGTCCTTAAGCCCATCTTCGGTGAAGTGGAAAGCGTAGTGCCTGCCATTTTTTCTGTCATCTTAAAACAAGGAAAAGCCCACCCAGCAGAAGTATCTAATTTACGTGCAGTACTCAGATCTTCTGATTAAAAAATAATGTAGTCATGAAGCATGAATCAATCACCTTGTGAAAACAACTGAGTGGGAAGGAATTTAATTTTTCACTGACGCTGAAAAGATTAGGCAGGAGGTAAAGAGAAAAGGCCCCAAGCTAAAAGTTCCAGTAGCCAGGTCCTGTTCTCTCTGCCTCTAGCAGTGACACTGTGCCCCATCTCTGCCTTGTGCAGTCGGCAGGTTGGGTGATGTGTAAATCCCCCAATCTGACAATTTGTGAACTGAGGACAAGGTGGCTGAACTGAGGACCTGATTTCCAGAACCCTGGGAGCATTGTAGAAAGGGAGTCACCCCCATGGGATTTTCCCAGCGGCATTCATTCTTGCGCTGTTGCCATGATGTCGGGCAGCATTTTGAAACCGCGCGCAGGGATGAGTCAGTTGATGGCCTGGACCATCTGTCCTGGCTATTGCAGCCAGCTTTTCTGCAATTCCAGGGGAAACTGCAGGCAATTGTTAATCCCCCAAAACACTTTGTATGGTTTCAAACAAAGTTGTCAACAGATTGTTTATCACTGACTCATTTTTTTTTCCTCTCCTCCTCCTCTTTGTTTTTTTGATTTTTTTTAATGTGACATTTCCTAGGTCTGTTATTTCTCTGTTCTCTGTGCGCACATGGGGAGGAAACTTGAAATGTCAACCTCTGCATTTTCTGTATTTATCCTGCTCCGGAGATTTTCATGTGGCCCTGGTTAAAATTTTAATATATTAGTAGAGTTCAGGCTCATTAATGGCTGTTCAATAATTGGGCACTGGGATTGTTGGCCAGGCCTGTGGGGAAGTCTGCGTTTATGCAGCTGAGGAAAGATTTTATTAATTTGATGAGTGGTACAAGGTCTGTCCAGAAAGTATCCAGCCACGTGCTATGGAAAATAAAGGCATTTATTGAAGAAAAAAGGAAATATAAGAAACATTGTACATAGGACAGTGAAACCTCAGTCCCCTTCATACTAGGCACTTGGCATCTTACATGGTTCTCCCACTCTCCATCAGCTGCCCTGTTGTGTTTTTCTGAATCTTGTCAATGGTCTGAAATCTCTTCCCTTTCCAAGGTGATTTTAGTTTTGGGAAATCCAGAGGTCTCAGGGTTCCAAATCTGGGCTGTAGGGGGACTGAGTCATCTAGGTAATTTGATATTTCACCAAAAGAACTCTGCACAAGACGTGATGCATGAGCAGGCGCGTTGTCATGATGAAGCTGCCAATCACCAGCTGCCCATAGTTGTGGCTTCTGAATCATCCTAATAGTTTCCATGGAGGAATGTTCAAGCTCACTACAAAATTTGATACAGATCTGTTGCTGTATTTGCTCAGTCATTTTGAATGCGACGGCCACATAGTACACATGCTCACTCAATGGTGTCTACTGCCCCCACTGACTAGTACAGTGAAGTCGTCATTGTTCACACATGTGCATTCCAGTCCACTCTCTTTGGCTGCCAGGTTGGTTATACGAGGTCTGTCCTGAAAGTATTGTATTAGCTGTGCAAATTGTTTAAATTATATCGATGTTGGCTCGATACTTTCAGGACAGACCTCATATAGATGTCGCACGAACTGTTCTCGTTATATTAACAATGGCTCATATGAGGACAGACCTCATATGTTAATATAACAGGGGAATGGTTAACTTAAAGGAACAATAAATTTTTTGCATACATCAGAAACTTTTGGGTGTTTACTGATCAATTGCATGTCAATTGGAGACCTTTCTTATATTTTAATAGAAGAACATCTCATATCGTTTACCTCGTAGCCCCGTTTCAGGTATACTTGAAAGTACTACAAATAGTTTGTCTTAAAAATAAGTAACGACTCAAGAGAAGCAGAGTGAGACAAGGAGAGGTCACAAGTCTTGAGAGACAGAGGCTGAAACACTGACCAGCAGGCGACGGAAGTCTCTTACTCTTAACCCATGTGCACAGTTTGGACATTGCCTAGAATACCTGCCAGAGGCCCCGTCCAAACTTTTTTGACACTGAGATTTCACTAATCCCAATTGTTTTACCCCTGCTTGGTTCCAACTCATTATGTTTTTTATTTTTTTAAGGATTTTATTTATTATTTTTAGACAGAGGGGAAGGGAGAGAGGCAGAGAAGGAGAGAGACATCCATGTATGGCTGCCTTTCACCTGCCTCCAGCTACAGACCTGGCTAGAGACCTGGCTTGCAATCTGGTTATGTGCCCTGGCTGGGAATCGAACCAGCGACCTTATTGTTCGAAGGCTGGCACCTTATTCTTTATGTTCTTATAAGTGGCCAAAGTCATCTTGCTCCTCATTTTATTTTTCTCATTTTGTTAGACTGGGCAGAAAACAAGAGAAGCTTTGCTTAACTCCTTCTCCATCACCTGTTCTCCAAATGTTTCCAGGGGCAACAATATTGGTTCCTAATGCCTGGCATAGTACGGGCACCCCTGTGAGATGCTGGCTGGGGCCTCGCTGTACAGATGCCTCCAGCTGCTGGATTGCGGGGTGTGGGGAGGCCTGGGGCAGCCCCAGGGAACCAGCAGGAGCAGCAAGGAATTCCCTTGAGGGTCTGGCACAGCAGCATTTGCTGGTGGACGCAGCAGCAATCCCCAGTTAGCAAGTGGTAACAGCACCATCCCATCCTGCTGCTGCCCAGGTCATCGTCCTGGGAAGCTTTGTCCCAGATGCCACAGAAGTGACAGATGTTTTGAGTAGGATTATGTTTCTGCCAATCCAACTTTGTTCACACCCAGCCTTTCCTACCTCCACCTGCTGTGGGCCTGGTGAATGATCAAGCCAGGGTTCCTTTGCTGAAGTGGACACAGGCTCCAGCGTGCGTCTCCTTTGGTTTTTATTAAGGAGTTTCATGGCTGAGGATGGATGGCAGCAGTTTGTCAGACACCCTCAGGTTCAAGGTGGGGTGGGGGAGTTCGCAACGAGTTAGGGGCCGGCCTTGTGCTGAGTGAGAGTCTGTAGGCCTTACTGGATGCTTCCCCGTGGCCCAAGGCTCCGAATGACTGGAGGCCATTATTGGATGGATTTTGTAGAGTGTTTTTGGAAAGCCTTTCTTAAAAAGGCCACTCATCTCCTCAGGTCATAAAATGGATTTTCCCAATTAGAGTAATAAAACAAGAACAGAATCAGCCAGAGCAGCCGTCCTCTGTAGGCTGCTGTTTGTGTTGTCAGATGGTAAGGATGGAGGAGCACGGGCGCTCTGTTCTGCACAGAGATCTCCCCGTACTTTAGCGGCTCCTTGTTATCCCTGATGTTTTGCATCATTGGAGATGATGTTTTCCAGCTCCCAGCTCTGACCCAGCCTGTGTCAGAGCCTGAGCAGTGTTCTTTCAGAAGTATTCAGCAGGTTTTGAAATACCTGTGATGAAATTCTATGGCCTTAGAGATTTGTTTCTTTAACTGTTTGGGTTAGAATTCAGTGCACATAAGGTGTTAATACTTGGGTAACTTGCTAAGGGATAGAAAGACCCAAACTGCCAGGGGGCCATTTCCTCAGCACTTCTTAGCCCTGGGTTCCTGGTGGAATAAAAACAAAATCAGAGATAGAAGAACTAGCAAGTTCTGTGCTTACATTAGTAGTTTTGTGAATACTTAGCAGTGCTCTTGGCACATTTTCAATCCATCTGGTCCAGTGTTTTGGTCACAAGTAAAAATGTGTTTGATGGAGCTCAATTTTTCTTTTTCTTTCTTTCTGTCTTTTGTGTCAGACCTAAAAGGTACCTTGTCTGGGAAAGGAAGGGAAAGAAAAAACTAGCCCCAGGCAGTATAGCTAACACAAAATATGTGGTAGTTTTATTTTCTCTGCTTTTTCCCATTTAAAAAGGACAAATTGGGATCTATATAACTTACAGTTTCCTAGGAAAAAAGAAAAAGAGAGTCATGAAGTGGTGGTCTGGTGGTTCTTTTTCTTTTAGCTATCACATTAAACTGCTGTGAGTGTGAATAACCTAGCTAATACGATTGTAACAATTAAAACATCTTTGGTAATTTTTCAAAATAGTTGCAAACTTCTGTCATCTTGCACTGACTTCAGAACACATGTTGAGATAGGATGGTGACATTTACAGTCTGCTCATTGGCTGGGGAGGATCTGTGAAACATTGTGCAATAAACAAAGTATGTTTTTTCCATTCCCTCACTCTGCCTTCCAGAATGTTCTCTTGAGGCACTCCTCCCCTCTTCCTCCCACCCAGGCCTCTACCCCAAGCTTCCACTCTGCTTACATATGAGAACTCTGAACTGTGTCTTTGTGACCCAAGGCTCGTTCCCCTTGGGGCCCCTTTTTTTATTCAGAATTTAGCTTTCCAGAGTCTTTCCCCCGGAGGATTCTCTGTCAGTGCTCAGGGAGACAGCCATCAGACTGGGTCTTGGGCCCTTTCGCCAACGCTGCACTCATCTGTGCTTGACTGCTGTTGTGCCAGGCTATGGAGGGAAGGAGGTCCTGTCATTTCCCTAAAAGAAGTTAACCTAAATGTAATTCAGATATGCCCCTTGAAGGAGTTTGGACTAATGACTTACCAACGCTCTTCCAACTTTCAGCTTCTTCGATATAATACATAACCCAGTAGAAGGAATCTAATGGCATGATCTCAGATAGACTTTTCGGCTGGTCAAGTAATTGTAAAGGCAACATGGTATCCTAGTGCATCCAAAGTAGCACCTTATTTATTCCACCTGCTTAGAAGGCCAGTCACAGAGCAGTTTTTAGAGGGAAAAAAAAATTAATTTGGTGTTGGATTTCGTAATCTGTCAAGAAGACTGAATGAGATAAGATCTCTTCCTTCTTTACCCCACTTTCATGGTATTTTGTTTGGCAGATGTGAAGCCCGGGAAAGCTCTGTTTAACTGCTCCAGTGTTGTTGACAGTTTGTTTTCCCAACTGTCATTAGGTTAGTTCGAAAATTTATGGCGTTTCTTTTGCAACCACTTTGTGGAATGCATTGTTTTAGTTTTTCATTTTAAAAACGATTTCTTTGCTGAGTGGGGGGATGAGCAGGATTGTGTGTCTTCATTCCTTCCTAGTTAATAATCAGTTTCTAGAAATGGTGCTTTCTGCTCATGAGGTTGGGTAAGAATTAAAAAGGCATTTGCTTATTTAATACCTTTACATCATTATCTCTTAAATTTTAGGCTGGCTTCCTGCTGGCTGGTTAGAGTAGCAAATGCTGAGGGTTGAAATATACTTCTCAAAACTATATTTTTGTAGGGAAGGAACTTTAAATTAAAAGGTAGAAATAAGTGAATAGGTGGTCAGGTTTCTCTGGTCATCAAGCAGTGTTAGTTCCATATCTTTGGGTTAGTTTTTCTCTTTTTTTCTTTTAAAGATTTTATTTATTATTTTTAGAGAGAGGGGGAGGGAGAGAGGAAGAGAGACATCAATATGTGGTTGCCTTTCACCTGCCTCCAGCTACGGATCTGGCTGGAGACCTGGCTTGTAACCTGGTTATATGCTCAGGCTGGGGAATTGAACCAGCGACCTTTGGGTTGGCAGGCTGGCACCTTATCCACTGTGCCACCAGCCAGGGCTCAAAGTAACTTTTAAAAATATATATTTTATTTATTTTTTTTAGAGACCTGGAAAGGGAGGAAGAGAAACATCAATGTGTGGTTGCCTCTTCAGTGCCCCCAAATGAGGACCTGGCCCACGATCCAGGCCTGTGCCCTGACTGGGAACTGAACCAGTGACACTTTGGTTTGCAGGCCAGCGCTCAATCCACTGAGCCATACCAGCCAGGACAGGGTTTATTTTTATTTTTATTTTTATTTTTATTTTTTTATTTTTTTATTTTTTAATGCACATAAAATTTGCCTGCTTCAGTCATTTTTATTTTAAAAAAATTGTAATATACAAGATGCCTAATTTAAAAAATTTTCTCGGCAGTTACTTATCACCATTAGACTGGAGTGACCTTTTAGAATTATTTGGGGGAGAAAGAAGGGAACGTTTCTTACGGTGCTCTATGCATGGGCATGAGGTGCAGCTCGTTACACTTGAAATTCCATTGTGATAACTTTCAGATGGTGGCATTTCTCCAGGCCTCCCTCACATGTCAAAGAGATGCATATAGATTGGAAACAATTTACCCAGGGAATCGCAAGTGTTCCTGAATAAACCGTTGTAAAATGTCAAGCTATTTGCATGCTGGTGAATTGGATGTCCTAAAAAATTTAGTAATCCCCGGTATTTGCTTGTTTCTGTTACTAAGGTGCAGGGAAATATTGCAAATGAAATATACTGCATTTCCCCCCCTATTTTTCTATAGTAACTGTTATGTTGTGGGTAGTTTTGTTTAAATTTTTAGTTTACTTCAGGCTTCTTTTTTTAAGAACCTGAGTCCAAATAGCTGTAATATGAATTTTTTTTTTTTTAATCCTCACCTGAGGATGTGCCCCTTGATTTTAGAGAGAAGGGAAAGGAGGGAGAAAGAGAGTGAGAGAAGCAATGATGCAAGAAACGTCAATCCTTTGCCTCTCACATGCAAAGACCAAACCTGCAACCCAGGCTTGTGCTCTGATCTGGAATCGAACTCTTGACCTGATGGTTCATGGGATGACTTGCCAACCAGCTAAGCCACACCGGCCAGGGCTGAAACTTTTAAATTTTTATTTTTAATAATATTTGTTAAATTATTCCTCCTCAATATATGAGTATTTACTAATGCTTATGAGGTAGTTAGTAATGTCTACCAGTGATTACTAGGGTGTTTTTTTGGGGGAAGCTTTTTCTTTCTCATTATTAGGTGTCCCTTCTTTTTCCTCTTTTTTTTTTTTGGTTTGGTTTTCCACCTGTGTTCTGGTGCCATCCCAGTAAAGAGAAGGGAGAGTGGTTCCTTCATCGTTTTGTGCCATGGCACCTACTATAGGATCTGTCTAATGCTTGGTCCACAAACAAGATTAAACAAATAGACAACCCAGGGTTTTCAATGTAATTTTAGTGTCGTCACTGCAAGTTGTCACCCTGGAACTAAGTAGGGTTTTCACATTGCTGTCAAAATAAAAGGCTTCAGCACGAGGCAAAACATCATCCTCTTCCTGTGAAAGGAAGAAAGAACAGGGTGTGAAAAGAGGATGGAATAATTGATTTGACTTTAAATCCTTGAGTAGGTGCGGTGCTGAACATGGAGTGCTTTCATTTAATGTAAGAAGAGAATAAAATAAGCTGAGGAGGTATTTCCTGGCATTCTTCAAGGATTTTTAAACATATGAGGAGCGTGGTGGGCCAATGTTTTAGCTGTAATGTGCATTAAAAGACCATTTTTTGAATTGAGTGTGGCCCGAAGGGGACAAAGTATACAGCAATCTGAACTCAGAAATGAGTGTCAGCCGCTGTCAGTCTGAGTCAAGCCAGGAGACACAAAACCGCACAGTTAATCAAATGGGGTAAGTTTAAAATAAAGTATTAGTAAGTTAACAGAGAGTAACTATAAAGATGTACCGGGAACTCTCAAGGGTCCTGTAGAGCTGAATAAGAGTGCTTAAGGGAGGACACACTGGAAGGGGGTCTTTCTTGCAGCTCTCTGGGATGGCAGGAAGTTTGATAAGTTGCCTGGGCTAGTAGGTAACAAACAGCTATCTGTGCACAAACTGAGGCTGGTGGGCAGAGGAAACTGGGTACCACTGTGGGTGCCAAGTCTGCAGCATGCCGGGTGTGTGTAGGAGGGCTATATGCTGGGTGGTTGCTGGGCCAGGACAGTGCTGCGTGATCACTGATGGATTGCATGCCCTGGACTCCTGCCTGGAGCAGAGAATCACCAGATGTTCTCATGTGCAGGCAGTGCCTCAGGACCAAGAAGACGCAAAAACACAGGATGCTGGAATCACTGCAGTGTCCCCACAGCTCCCTCTACTGGCAAATTCTAACGTTGAGCTCACTGGGGAGGACATGCTTCAAGAATGAGTTTGGAGTTGGGCCACCATAAACTGATGACTGGCACAACCCCAAATTCCAGTTTAGGCAAAGGTGTTCTGTTTTGTTGTTAAGAAAAATGAGAAACAAATCAAAAGGAACTGATTTCCCTTGAAGGGCTCACTCACTATTTTATAACTGAAGAATACATTAGTGCTGGCAGTATAAACTAAATATACAATTAAAAATTAAATTCACCAGAAAGATTGATTTTGACAGCTTTTTTTAAAATCAGCAATTACTAAAATCAAGAAATAACTTGTCTTGCAAAAACCACCTCTCCGATTATTAAAAAGATGAAAAGTAACGCCTATTACATGCGTTTTTACGTTACTTATAATGTAATGGTTTTTCACTTCTCTAAAAATAGACACTTTGAGCCAGAAAACTCTTATGCCTCTTGCTTAGTTAGAGTAAGGAGTAATCATATTTAACAAACCCCAGCCCATCCTTTCATCAACGGGCCATGGAGTTGTTCGCCTTTATATATACTTGATGGCAACAGCTGGTTCCCTCCATTAGGCATCATTAAAATTACTCTTTGGGTTTTTTAATTTATGCCTTTTAATTTCATTGTGCTCCCCCTTGATCCTAAATTACAAGAGTCAATAAATATGAGTGTTCAGCGAAGTGTGTCTTGCCATTCATTGCTATGCATATATTTGCGTTTTATATAATTTATTAAGTAGAAGCTTTGGAAAAATGAATGCACTGGCAGAACTGTTCATGTAAAATTACCTCTAGCAGAGCTTGATTTTACAAAATGGTAATATAGGAGAGCAATATTACGGAGCAGAAAATCTCATCATAGCACCACCTTCTAATGATAATAACTTTTTTGTGTGTGCATTTGTATGGCCAGGCATGTTTTAACTGCTTAACATGTATTAAGTCATGTAATCCTCACAAAACCCACATACAAGGCAAGTACTATTTTCATTCCCATTTTATAGGTAGAACTACAGAGGCAGAGAGTTTTAAAAACTTCCCAAGACTACCTAGTTAGTAAGTGCTATGCAGGAATTTGAACCTGGGTGGTTTGGTTTCAGAGCTTTCTCTCTAAACACCGATATACCACACTTCCCACAGATTGATGGAACAGATACCTTTTCAGTGCACTATCAATCTGACAAGGCAGGAAGAAATGCTCAGATGTTGAATACCAAGTGAAATAGGGAAACTGGGGGAGAGAAGCTGAGAACTGCATCCTGATTTTCACCTTGAACTTGTCCATAGGTTCTTAATAACCTCCGGGGCCATGAGAGGCAAAAGTCCTGGATCCACCCAAGCTGGACAGCATGATTAGTGAAGACACCTCTCTGTGGAACTGAAACCCCTAAGCTACATTGTTTTGTTAATGCTAGGGGGGAAAATGCAGGTTTCTCCAAGGAAAATGTTCTGACTTCAACCTTAGAAGTAAGTGGAGGAGCAGAAATAGATCCCTCAGAACACTTGTAACCTGAAGGCAGGTCATGGATTTACAGCTAGAATTCATATTAGCTGGTCATTAGAAAAACATGCACCTAAGAATTAAAGCACTACCAGGTTGGTAGTCTCAGGACCTAGCAGAAGCAAATGCAAATTCTCGGTGGAGGAACTCACCTTAATTTGACTATGAAGATCTCTCACAGAGAGTTTCTAAAATATATTAGCTCCCATTCAAAGACCCCAAAACACAAGAAAATACAGGCAAGAGAATCAGCAGAATCAACCTGCAAAGACTTTAGATATTGAATTTATCCATCACAACATAGAAAGTATGCCTTCTATGTTTAAAAATTGAAAGAAGATGCCCTGGCTGGTAGCACAGTGGATAAGGTGCCGGCCTGCGAACCCAAAGGTTGCTGGTTCAATTCCCCAGTCAGGGCACGTAATCAGGTTGCAACCAGGTCTCCAGCCAGATCCATGGCTGGAGGCAGGTGAAAGGTAACCATACATGGATGTTTCTCTGTTTCTCTCCCTCTCTGCCTCTCTCCCTTCCTCTTTCTGGAAATAATAAATAAAATCTTAAAAAAAAAATTGAAAAAGAGATTGAAAGTATGCCTAAGGAGCAAGACTATTAAAATGACAAAGAAAATTTGAGAAACAGGAAAAGATCCAGATAAAAATATAGTAATTGAAATTAAAAGTTCAAACAGCAATTTAATGGAAGATTATATAGACTTGAAGACAGAATTAATACATTGGAAGATAAAGTTGAATAAAGTGCTCAGAATGTAGTACTATCAGACAAAATGATAGAAAATATAGAAAAAAAAGCAAATAGACAAGGAGAATAGTGAATTTTCCAGAAATGATGAAAGTCCACACATTCAGAACACCCAGCAAATCCACAATAAGATTAAATTTTTAAAGAGGTCCATGACTAAATAGATAGTAAAACTGTAGAGCACCAGGACAAATAGATTATACATAGTTAGCAAGAAACAATAAATGCATGAATTAAAATTTTACACTAACCAGAATCAAGGAAGTCAAAAGCTGGTTCTTTGAAAAGATTAATAGAGTTGATGATAGTCTTTTTCCCAAGATTGACCAAGGAAAACAAAAAAGTAACAAATAAGCATTATTAATAAAGGAAAAACTGGATTGTCTTCAGTTAGAGCAGAGATCTATATCCAGTAAAAGAATATTTTGAACAATTTTAAAGGCCAATACATTTTAAATCATAGATGATATGGACAAATTTCTAACTTAACTAAAATTGACTCAAGAATCTACCCAAAACCTGGATAGCCTATAACCAGGAGTAAAACATCTTTTCATAGTGTGAATACCAGGCCACAGGTGTTTTTAGTGCATAGCACGGTTGAGGAGTAAGTGAGATATATAAGGTAATGCATGTCAAATGCTTCGATGTTCTTTTCATAATTATGAATGGTTTATAAATTTTAGCTGTTATCATTGTTACCGTTCCTTAGGCTCATTTGTGGGGTTTCTCTTTAGCCTGTAACTGAGGTCTGAAAGAGTATAAAATGTCTAAAAACCTCATAGATACAGATACCTAGGTTAAAGTCCTGGGAAAATACTTTTCTTTCATCATCAGGTTGAAATCTTCCTTGTACTACCAATTCATTGATTTGGCGAATCTTTTTTTACCAAGACGTGGGTCAATGATAGAAATCCACCTCTCTCCTAAACCCTTCTGTAATGTTGGTCATCACAAGACTTTAAAATGACTTCAGTTGTGAGAGTCACAGACAATGGTTCACTAGGAACTGGCCTTAATCTTTCTATTTTTGAGAAATTGAGAAAAATGACCACATTAGTGTGACTTTTCTTTCTCAGTTGTTCCAGAGCAATTTTAGAGCCTTAACATTTGAGCATGTACTAGAATAGCAGCTCAAAATCGTACCCCTTAAAGCACAAAACATTTTTATAGGCATTTCTTTGTCCAGAAAGGATAGTATCAGTAGTCCTCAAATGTGAGATGGGTGTGTTTGCAGATGTCATTGTCAGTGACTCGCTGGGTCATGGAGATAAGGAGCTGCAGACGGGAATGGGGTTCGGGAGCACAGTTGGGGGACAAGTGTGCACTAGTGCTTGTTAGGATGAAGAAGGCAAAGGGCAGGGTAGCACTCGCCATCCTGGCTAGTGGCAGATAGTAGTCTGAGCCCCATCCGAAGATGAAGCCGGGGAGCTCTCATTTCACAAGTTGTGTTTGCTTTTCACTTAGTACACGAGTTCAGCTCTTGCGACATGTGTGGATATGACTCTTACGGAGTGAAATGTTTGGAATGATGAATTCTTCTATGAAATTTCATGCTCAACATTTAGATAATGCATTTCGTTCCGCCTACACAGGTCTCTCTCCCTGTTTTATTTTTTTCCCCCAAGATAGTACAAGAAATGGAGCTGCCTTTAATGTATCGTTGCCCTTTGCATCTTGCCGTTAATTTTTATATGTTAAAGACTTACCCTCCCAGGAGCCTCATCTACTATGGAGCGGTTCTCTTCTGTCATGTACACGTGCTGCCAACTGCCTCCTTCACTAATTAACTCACCTCCTTTACTAATTAGTGCTCATTTTGCTTTATTGCATGTTCCCCAGCTTTTTTTTTCCCCTTTCTTTCTTTTTTTTAATCATCTGCCCTGCAGTGGCTCAGTGGATATTTATGGAGCGTCCACTTGGCCAAGCTGAGCTGGATGCTTTGGACGCCACTGTAATGGGTGACCGCTCTGCTCACAAAGAGTGGAGCCAGCGGGGAGGACAGGCTGGGACATCACTGCAGCAGCAGGCTGGCCCTGAGCGGCACCATCGTGGTACCTTGTTTTCTCAGAATTCAAAGGAAAAGGAGGTTGCCTGACTATCCTGAACCGCGAGGCCTTGGACAAGTTAACATAGTTCTCTGAATTCAAGTTTTCTTCCTAGACGGTGGGGCTTAGGTTACACACACCGTAAGGGGGTTTTCAGGAATGGAAATGATTCGTCTAAAGCACAGTGTATGGGAAACAAGCTGTCCTTCATGCAAGTGTTTATTATCGAGTCAGCAATAATTGTGCGTCTGCCATCTGCCAGCACTGCGCCAAGTGTGTGGGGTGTGTTAGTGAAGAAAACGATGGGCCTGCCTTTGTGGAGTTACATTCTATGCGGTAAATAGGACTAAGAGGTTATGAAGAAGCTCGTAGTCAACAAGTATTTGCTGCTGTTACTTTTATATTATCCATCTGGAGGACTCTCGAAAGGGAGGGATGGGCGGATAAGGTTGTAACAGGCTGAGATGGAATTTAGGGAGGGGTGGAGGTAGGAAGTGGGACTAATACGCACCAGTGCATGGGATGACACGTCTTCACAGGCTGGACTCGGGGGGTCAGCTGGTGAGTGCATGGGGTCAGTATGCATGGTTGACCCTCGGTGAGGGGCGCGAGCGCCAGGGGGGTGCTTCATAGACTGTGGTAAGCTGTGGAGAGCTATCAGGGATTTTTAACCTGGGGTGTGGCGTCACCACATCTGGACTCTGGGAAATTTTAATATGTTAGTGATGCGTAAAGGGGATTGGATGGGAAAAGGGGACTGAAATTTGGAGACGTCAGGTCATGCATTGCAAGCATTCAGTGAAGCAAAATTCCAAAGAGAATGATTTGGAGCCACCCTGTTGTTTACTGACTAGATTGGGAACTTTTAAAACTTAATTTTTAAAAGTTTTATTGAAGCCCTGGCTGGTGTGGCTTAGTGGATTGAGCACTGGCCTATGAACCTAAGGGTCGCTGGTTCGATTCCCAGTCAGAGCATGTACCCAGGTTGCAAGCCAGGTCTTCTTTTACTATCTAATAGTAAAACTGAATCTAATAGAATAGATTCAGTTTCTTCAATTATTTCCTTAACGTGCTCCTGAAAAAGAGTATTTCTTCCTAACTATAATGTTCATAGTCTTGTCTAAACCCATGAACCTAATTTAGATACTTAGAGTTGAGAGTGTAATGAGTGTCACATGCAGCACACTGATTCTCTCAGGAATAGGTTCTGAGAGCAGAAAAAAATTTTGTAGTTTCTGGTCAACTACATCAAAAATAACTCAGATTAAAGACTAAAACTACAAACTGCTAGAGGAAAACATAGGGAAAAGCTTCAGGACATTGGATTTGAAAACAATTTCTTGGATGTGACACCAATGGCACAGGCAACAAACAAAAGCAAAAACAGACAAATGAGACTACATCAAACTTAAAAGCTTCTGTACATCAAAGGAAATGATCAGCGGAGTGAAAAGATAATCTAGGGCATGACTAAAAAGTAGTATTTTAAGATTACTTATTAATTTTTAAAACGAGTAGAAGAGAGGGAGAGAAACATCAATTTTTGTTGCCTCTTCTTGCACCCCAACTGTGGCTCTGGTCCGCAACCCCAGCCTGCGCCCCAGCTGGAAAGTGAACCATCCCCTCTCCTTGCAGGCTGGTGCTCAGTCCTCTGAACCACACCAGCCAGGGCTGAAAGGGGTTATGTCCAGGGTATGTAAGGAACTTCTACTCCACAACAAAATAAATAACCCAATTAAATAAAAGAAGATCTGAAAAGACAATTCCCCTAAGAATCAATACGGTACAAACAGTCCATAAGCACATGAAAAGACTCAACATCACTGATCACAAGAGGAAGGCAAATCAAAACCACAGTGAGATACTACTCTCACCTCACACCTATTAGGAGGGCCACTATCAACAGAACAGCAAATGACAAGCCTTTGTGAAGATATGGAGAATTGCAACCCTTCTACATTGTCATTGGGTCACTGTAATAGTTCAGCCATTATGGAAAATAGTATGGAAGTTCTTCTAAAAACTGAAAGTAGAATTACCATATGTGTAACAATTTCTGGATACGTACCCCAAGGAATTGAAAGCAGGGCCTTGAGGAGGTATTTCCACACTCATGTTCACTGCAGCATTATTAACAATAGCCAATTAGTGGAAGCCATCCAAGTGTCCAACAGATGAATTGATTAAAAAACGTAGTATATAAGTACAATGAAATATTAGGCAGCCTTTTAAAAGGGGGGCATTCTGTCACATGATACAACATTGTTATACCTCGAGGACGTTATATTAAATGAACTAAGCTAGTCACAGAAGGGCAAATATTGTATGATCCTATTTATCCAAAGTATTTACAGTAATCAAAATCATAGACTCAGAAAGTAGAAAGATGATTGCCAAGGGCTTGGGGGAAGGGAGAGGAAGAACTAGGAATTAATTACTATAATTGTAGTTGTGCAAAATGAAAATGTTCTTGAGATCCTTTGCACAACTACATTCGTATACCTCACACAACTGACTCATACACTCAAAAGTGGTTAAGACAATAAACTTAATGTTACGTATTTTTTACCACAATAAAAAAAAAATATTCTCTATACTTTTCACTGTTTCTCGTTGGGGAAAATGATTTGTTATCTTCGCGAAGGTCCTGTATTCTAAAACTAGGAGTCAATTACATGGTTTTTGCAGCTTTGAATTTAACATCTTGACTGATGAGTATATCAAGTAATCTCTAGTAAACAGAGCTACGTGTTGCTTTTCTTGCCTTGTGACACTGGAGAGATGATGGTTTTTGTTGGTTTAGTTGTTAATTTGTTAAATACTCCTATATTTCCTGTGGTGCGGGATGGCTTTATCATTTTCAGAAGAGGCTAAAGAAACTACTTGTAGGTAGGCAACATTCACATTTCCTTTGTGCTTTGCAAAGTGACAGTGTCAATGGGATTGCTTTCTCTCGAAGTTTTTATAGTAGATTTTTATGCCTGCATTTCAATTATCAAATTATCAAATTAATTCCAGAAACTCAAATAAAATAAAGATGAAGTAGAGATGAAAAGGCATACAGTTTCCTTGGTAATACTCAATTTAGGAGGGGGCAGCCAATTTTTAATACGAGCAGTTTACAACCACTCATGGTTAAATGGTTTATAGGATTCTTTGTAACAAAAGGTGGTCTAATTACCAAGCAGGAGAGAATAATATAGCCAGGTTATTTACAATGTGTGACTTACTTAAATTATGATCCTGTTAACTAGACAAAAATGACAGAAAGCAGAAATATCAGAGTAAATTAAACATTTTGGCTTTTCATTAATGATCTCAAATATAGGGGCATGCACAAGGTTAATTTTTTTCTCCTTTAATCATCACACGAGGCCTGTCCTTGGAGTGAACCTGCAGTTTTAAAGATTCAATGAATCACCTGCTAAACAAAACAAAACAACAACAATGAGTGTTTTTTCCTCTTCCACCAGACCACACTAGAGTGTTTCGTTTCTACCAGGGCATCACATGGTAGGCATTGCAATGCCCGTTTAGATTAATTTTAGGTGCAGTTTCTTCTTTCCTTGTGATTTTTGTTTCACTTTGAATTACTAGTGGATTTTAATTGTTCTTATTTGCAGTCTTTAAATATTGGTGAACTGTGTCGTTTACAACACTCCTTTGTGGCATTGACCTTTGTGAGAGTCCCAGACCAGTTTCAGCGGTAGGATGGAAGAGGGGGTTTACTGGGAAGATGTGTTGGTTAAAAGTGAAACAGAAGAAGAGTATGCAAAAGGGGCCGGAAAAATTAGTATTTAGAAGCCAGTTTGCAGGGGGGAAATGTGGAACTTTACTAAATTAGAGGCATTATTTATAGGAACTAATTATATTCATTTAAAATTTTACAGTAGTTCTTTAAAAATTCCTGTTTCTCTAGGAAGTTGCCCAGAGAATCAGTAACAACAGAAAGCATGTAAAAAATAATAGTAACTGAGTTTTGAAGAGTAGCCAATCTGCTCTCTCTCCTAAATATTAGGTACAGATTTTGTTTCTGACCATTTGTACACCTCCAAAGCATAGAAAACAACTGGAAGCATCCAGGTTTATCCTACAGACCAGCATAAATCTTGTTACCTAAACCAGACAAAAATATGACCAAGAAAATGTGGAACCATCTCACTTATCAATATAGGTGCAAACCATGTACAATAAAATATCATATTTCTAAGAAGGTAAGAATAGTCCAATAATCGGAGCACGGTGTATTTCACTTAGTTAAGAGGATAAAATACTAAAACTCATTATGTTTATATGTGATAAATATCAGAAGCAATTGGTTAAAAGCA
This sequence comes from Noctilio leporinus, assembly GCA_004026585.1. Classification (NCBI taxonomy): domain Eukaryota; kingdom Metazoa; phylum Chordata; class Mammalia; order Chiroptera; family Noctilionidae; genus Noctilio; species Noctilio leporinus. The sequence continues at coordinate 1,190,486 of PVIW01000006.1, forward strand.
ATAAAACTTCAATAAGGTTGATTTATTATTACAATATCGAAACAAAAATGAATATTTTTCATATGGTAGCATTAACTACATACAGTTTACAGTATAATGAGGAAAAATGATACCTGTTACAATTGCATCACAATCTATAAAAAGATGAAAGTGAAATTAAGAAAAAATGTATATGAGACAAACAATAGAACTTTACTGCAGTGCAGGAAGAGATGATGATAAGTGGAGATTCATTCTACCACTGGTTAGGAGGATTTCAGTATTCTAAAATAACTCTTCTCGGAATTAATATATGCAATTACAGTAAAACCCCAATAGAAATTCTTTCCAAAGTTGTCAAGCTGTTTCTAAAGATCATACAAAAGGATAAATAAGCAAAGAAATATATTTAAAATAAATAATTGTTGGGAATTTGAAATACTGGATTTTAAAACATGCTATAAATAGGTCCATGAGAATATATGATAAAGATTAAACTTTCAGGTCAGTAGGAAAGGACAAATAGTTAATATATAGCATTAAGTCAACTAGCAGTCTCTTGGGGAAAAAAATACATATTTAGATCTCCATTTCATGCCATACATTACATTTCAAATCTATAAAATTCTAGAAGAAAATAAAGCAATCTATTTTTATAGTCATGGAGGAGGCCTTTAAAAGCATGACAAAAAGCCCCGAAGTCCTAAATTGTTTAACAAATTCAGTTGCATGAAATTGTAGTGAAAGAGACAATAAATTATAAAATTAAAGTATGGATAGCTAACCGGGAGAAGATATATGAAACATATGTAACAGGTAAAAGGTTAATATTCAGAATTTATAGAGTGCTCACAAATTGTTCAGGGAAGAATGGAATAGAAAAATATGGAGAGTGTATAACAATTGCATAAAAAATACAAATGGCCATTAAACATCTAATACTTTCAACTTCATTTACCATCAGGGAAAACCACTATTGGATTCCATTTTCTTTTTTTAATTTTAAGTGATTTTATTTTATTATTTAGAGAGAGGGGGAGGGAGGGAGACAGCGAGGGAGAGAAACATCAATGTATGGTTGCCTTTCACCTGCCTCCAGCTACAGAGCTGGCTGGAGACCTGGCTTGCAACCTGGTTACATGCCCTGGAGGGGAATCGAACCAATGACCTTTGCGTTCGCAGGCCAGGGCCTTATCCACTGTACTACCAGCCAGGGCTGAGGATGCCATTTTCATCTGCCAAATTGCCAAAAATCAAAATGACCAATGATATCATTTTGATAGTGTTTGGGAAGGTGTGTCCAGAAAGGCACATTCTTCTGTCCTGACTGGAAACACTGCACCTGTCTGAACACCACACATACCTACTTTGGACCTAACAGTTCTACTGCTATACTGCAGAAAATCATGACAGCAATACTTACGATAAAACTTGGGGATAGCACAGATGGTCCCACTAAAGGAACATGTTAAATGCAACTCGGATCATTCATTCATTGTATATGATGCCATGCAGCTATGAAAAAGAACAAGCTAATTTTGAATAATTTGACATGGATAAATGCCATGTGTCAGCAGCATGGTGAAGAGTCCAGGTCTGGAACAGACTTGTCATGTGACAAGCTGGGTGACCTTGAGCAAATTACTTCCCTAAGCCTCAGTTTGCCCATCTTTAAGAATGGGGTTATTTACAGTGCTTACCTCCTAAGGATTTCGTGGGAAGCAAAAGGGATACTTCACACATCATGTTGGGTGCCGTGGTTAAGGGCTCAGTAGGAAGCAGGTACAAAGTGTGGTACCAACAATTGCCTATCGGTTTGTGCACTGAGGAAGTTAGGGAAGGATGCTTATCGACTACAGTACTTGTTGAGTCATTAACCCAGGACAGGGAGTGGTGCTTTAGGGATAGTTACCTTCTAACTTTATACTCCTGTTTGATCTTGGTAAGTTAAGGTGTGTTTGTTTGTTTTTCTTAAAAAATTGGCAAGTACTATTTTGTGAATTTTAAAGGTGAGCAAAAACAATATTTGGAAGCCTACACTTGGTGTGAATTGTTTCTCGCCGCCGTCCCCTCACTCATTTCAGCAATTCAGAGTTTGCATAGTCCTTCCACTAACTGGTATTTTTTGGATTCTGATTATAATCGCTCCTCACACTCCTCAGGGCGGAATAATGCAGGGCGTGGGAGTAGGAGCAGAAAAGTAGTTCCATCTCAGTTCAGCAGGGCTTTCTCTGAAATGTCCCTTGAAAGCTGCTTGGCAGCTTCCCCTTCCGTTGTCACTCAGGGTGGGTCGACCTGCGAGGGGAGGAGGGCAAGCAGCCCAGATCCTGCCAGGAGGAAGCATTTTGGATTTTGGGGAAAATGGACTTGGAGGCTCTTAGCCCTCCAGCTGCATTTCTGTGGACAGGCTCCTGCCTCCCTTCTCCCCACCCCTCCCCTGCCCTCCACCTTTATTAAAGAAACAAAGCAAATGAATTTCTCAGACACCCTCCTAGTTTGTTTTCACCGTCCTCCTCATTCTCCCAGCCTTTCTCCTTCCTTCCTTCCTTCCTACCCCTTAGGCTATTGGGCTAGGCAAGGCACTGTCTCACCTCATTCAGTTTAAAAGGCTGGTGACCCCTGGTGTCAAAATTTCATCTCTTTTAGACAATTGAACTCCTTAAAGGAAATGCTGGGAAGTCCTGAGAATCCCTCACTCCAACTGGGTTTCAGATATGGCTGGGGCAGCCCCTTGCTCCAGTGTGATTATATGGTCTCCCCTTTCCCCCTCCCTGACCCCCACAATTAGGTGGTATTTAGAGAACTAGGCATTCTATGATGATTATAACCTTTCTCATTGTACAGTTAGTATCCTCAGTAAATGACATCGTTTTTCATTACCACAGCACCCTCCAGCCATAGATTCAGAAAGGTCAATTTTAATTAAAATCCAAAGAAAAATACATTTTGTGGGGTTTTTTCCCTCTTAGAAGAATAGGTTATTAGCTTTCTTTTTAGCTCCTGCTGTCTTGCTGAGCTTTGAGAGGTTGCTGACAGATCTAGGATTCTAGGGCAGATCCGGCATCAGCTATGACCATGCAAACACTTTGGAGGAAGGGGGCTGGCACTCTTATCCTTGTGTCTGTTCTCTGCTGGGGGTGTCATGCATAGGACCTACATCATCACACTAAATTATCCTGCAAGCATTAGAGCAGAAGACGTTGTTAGATGGTCATCTTAGTGCAACTCCAGGTTTTCAGAGGATGTTGAGGCCTAGGGTGTGCTTGACTTTGTCCACTTCTAGCACACTGGGAATGGAGCAAAGAGGGAGGGGAGGTGTGGGAGGGGTGGAGGGAGGAAGGACAGATGGATACTCACACAGGCTAAGAAGGTTCACTTATTTGGGTCTCCAGTGAGATTAGACTTAGACGTATTTTTTAAAATTGAGATAAAATTTGTGTAAGATAAAATTCACCATTTTAACCACTTTAAATTGTACAATTTGGTTGTTTTTAGTGCCTTCAAATGTTGTACAACTATCTCCATTATCTATTTCCAGAACATTCTCATCACTCCAAAAAGTAACCCTATACCCACTAAGTAGCAACTCCCTATTCCCCCCATTGACCTCCCTGCCCCCCACCCTCAGCCCCTGCAAACAAATAATCTGTTCTCTGTCTCTGTGGATCTAGTTATTTTGGATGTTTATATAAAACATCCATATAGGAAGAGGAATTATAAAACATGTGGCCTTTATGTCTGGCTTCTTTCACTCGATGCTTTCAAGGTGCATCCACATTGTAGCACGCATCAGTACTTTATTCCTTATTATTTTTAAAAAATAATCATTATTCTATTTTTTTAAAGATTTTATTTATTATTTTTAGAGAGGGAGAAGGAAGAGAAGCAGAGAGGGAAACAGACATCAATGTATGGTTGCCTTTCACCTGCCTCCACCTATGGACCTGGCTGGAGACCTGGCTTGCAACCTGGTTATGTGCTCTGGCTGGGAATCTAATCATTCCTTTTTGTAACCATGTAATATTCCACTCTGTGACTGTACCACATTTTGTTTGTCAGTTTATGGACACCATATGAGTTGTCTACACTTAGGGGCTATCATGGATAATGCTGCTATGAATGTTTGTAAACAAGTTTTTGTTTGAACACCAGCTTTTAATTCTCTGGGGTATAGCCCTAAGGGTGGACTTGCTAGTCGTATGGTAATTATTATTTTTTAAAGATTTTATTTTATTATTTTTAGAGGGGAAGGGAGTGAGCCATCAATGTATGGTTGCCTTTCACCTGCCTGCAGCTGGGGACGTGGCTGGAGACCTGGCTTGCAACCTGGTTATGTGCCCTGAGTGGGGAATCGAACCAGCGACCTTTGGGTTCGCGGGCCAGCACATTTATCCAGTACATTCTTCTTTGTGATTGTAGTTGTTTATTCTCTGCCCCTCCAAGAGGACTTCCTTTTTCAGGTACCCAGAACTTTATTTTTGTGCGGTGACCCCGTCGCTGAAAACCGGGCTAGTGAGCATGTTTGAAGGCTGCACTTCATAGGATGACCTGGGTTCTTGTATCCAAGTGGAGAGGCTTTACCTCCTATAAGATGAGAGAGGAGTCATTCCGTGAAAGTCCAACAGCTGTTAAAACGTCTCCTTAGCGCTTTTCAGGGAACACGGTCAGCATGTGTAGGTGTAAGAAGTACCAGCTCAGTTTCTGAGATGCGCAGGGGGGTTTTAGGCCCTCGTTATTGCAGGGAGCTCTGCGCTCTGAAGGTTTGGTAGTAGAGAACAAGGCAGCCCTTTCCTAAATGTTGGCAAGGACGCTCAGAATCAAAACCCTTGACCCTTGTCCTTATTATAGTCATTATGTATAAATTCAAATAATCTGAAGTATGTAGGTCTTGCCCTCAGGCTGATGAAGCTCAGACCCAAAAATATCTTGGAAAATGAAGAGGCACACGAGGCAGCAATATTTTATGGGCTTCCGAAGATATTTTATTGGTCAAGGCTTGGGAAGTAGATGTGCTCATGGAATTTTGCTCCGCCTCATAATTTCACACTGTAGTAAGATGTCTCGTTTCATTTTTCCCACGTCTACATCACCTTTAAAAAAATGTATGTAGTCTGTACCAAATCTATCAAAACTCAGGCTCAAAGAATCCCAAGTAAGGGAGTGTGGTCACTGGGGACAGTCTGATTTGGAGGGGCGTCCGCCTGAGGCCCCATCAGCTCCCCCGATGCTGGTGCTCACCCAGCTCACACGGACCCATGTTCACCAGCCAAACGGCAGTGCTCTGTCCTGCGGCACAGCTAACAGCCTTTCGCCTCTAATTTCTACTACGCAGTTGCGGCTTCGTGTTTTAACTTACACAAACTTGCCACATGTATCTAGGACACCTGTTGATTTGCATTCTGTGCAAGAATTTGTGCCTTTGAGAGCACATTAAAGCTGGATAACAGAAGTAATTGATGTGTGTTTTATGGCTTCCTTCCAGATTGAATATAGGGCATATTAGATCAAATTATTGCTTGATTAAATTGAGTATCTAAAAGTGACTTTGTGGAATGGAATAAAGTGTGTTAGAAGAGAGAAGTATCATACGATCTCATTTGTATGTGGAATCTAATGAACAAAATAAACAAAAGAGAAACAGACTTCAGAGGTACACAGAATAGACTGACAGAATGGATGGGGGTTTGGGGTTGGGTGAAAAAGGTGAAGGGATAAGAAAGCAAACTAATAGACACAGAGGACAGTATGGTCATTACCAGAAGGACAACAGGGTGCGAGGAGGTAGAGGAGGGTGAAGGGTGGATAAATGGTGATGGAAAGGACTTGGTGTGGTGAACACACAGTACACAGATGACATATTATAGGTTCAGTTCTATAGTATATCATATACACCTGAAATCTATATAATTTTATTAATCAATGCCATGCCAATAAATTCAATAAAAATATTTTAAAAACCCTACAGTCTCCTACCATTCCAAATCCTCTCTTAAGAGTGATGGTTTAATTGCTACTAAATCATTTATTATTTATTTGAAGCATTCTGAAAGTGGGAACCCTGAAACTCCACATACGGTTTAAATTGAACCCTTGATTCCCCATGCCCTGCGCACGCTAACACTCACACCTGCGTGGAAGTGCAGGTACAGGTGTTTCTCTCTCGGGCTTCCCTTCCCAGTAGATGATGCCATCACCTGCTCGTGGCTCCATCGCGATCACTTTCCTGCTCCTCAGACCCGCCAAGCTCAGTCTCACCCTCTCACAGTGACACCAGACGATCTCTGTCAGAGATGTTTGCTTCCAGATGTTTGGCTGACTTTCAGCATTTAAGACTTGACTGACATAAATCCCTCCTTCTCAGCGGGGGTCATCCCAGTCACCCTCGATTATACACCACCATTTTATTTTCTTTGTTGTTCTCATCACTCTTAGATATTTTCTTATTTACTTGTTGGTTGCCATTTTCCATCTAGATTATAAACTGCACAAGAATAGAATCTTGGCTTGCCCCACTCAGGACAGTGTCTACCTAACATGTACTTAGCACTCAAGAGATATTTGATTGATGATTGAAGGAATGAATAGGATAGAATAAAGGAAACTGGCTTTATCTGTTTCTTAGGAGGAGTTTGAAGGACCCAGGTAGGTAGTACATAAATTTGAAGCCTTCCTGAGAGTTGAATTCATTTTTAATAAAATTAAGGTTTTTCTTTGCTGTGTAAAAAATACCCTTTAATAATACTTTAGATTTGCATTATCTGGACTCTCAGCATTTTTTAATGTGTTGGAGTCTTCAGTTTGAGGAACTTTCTGAAAGGCTAACTTTAATAACATCAGACCTGCCATTTCCACGGGGCTTAGAATAGATTCCAAAATGCCAGAGAAAATTAAATGCAAAAAAGCTCCAGTTAATTAATGTTTCAGAATAAATTAATGCTTTAGGTCTGGCTTTAACTGACAAGAATGGTGAAATTTCAAAGTTAAAACTGCCACCCTTTTCCCATGTCTGTATTTTGGGATGTATTTGGTCGTTCCAGTTATTTACCTCATGGGGGGAGAAACAGAAACTTACATCCTTACTGAATTTTAAAATAAAACACACCCATACTAAATTTTAAAATAAAACACACAATTGTACTGATTATTCTTAGGGAAATGGGTTTCAGCATTTTTTGTAACTCTCTTTAGTTACGTGGTAATTCCTAAATTTTCCAAGTTGGGAGCAGGTCCTAAATATTTTTGCCTGTAACTGCAATGCTTTCACACACTGAGAAGGGAGGAGGTAACATCTGTATGTACCACATGTTCCAGCGGCTGGCTTGGCTTATTCCATGTACCTCAATAAATTAATTACGGAATGTTGATGTGTGCATTGGGCATGGTGGGGGGGGGGCACACTTCTATCTTGTCTGATTTATCCTTGGATCTTAGACCACAGAAAATAATTAGCAAAAGCTTATGACAGTTTTCTTCTGACTTTCTACTTCCTCATCTTCCCTCCGTCATTTTTGGGGCCTCAGTTTCCCTGTTTACAAGACGACTATGTGCATCTCCTCAGAATATTGTGAGACAGTGAGATGTTGTGTATATGTGTGTCCAGTCTAGTCCCTGGTACCAAACTTTTTTTTTTTTTTTTAAGATTTTATTTATTATTTTTAGAGAGAGGGGAAGGGAGGGAGGCAGAGAGGAAGAGAAACATCAATATATGGTTGCCTTTCCCCTGGCTCCAGCTAAGGACCTGGCTGGAGACCTGGTTTGCAACCTGGTTACTACGTGCCCTGGCTGGGAATTGAACCAGCAACCTTTGGGTTCCCAGGCCGGAGCCAATCCACTGAGCCACCAGCCAGTGCCCCAAACTATTTTTAAAACCAATAGAATGTTCTTGGAGGATCCCTACATGAAGGAGGAGGGCTCAATGGATCTTTAAGTTCCCTTTAACCTTAAGATTTTATGATCTTACATTTCAATAAAATGTATAATCACAAGTCTTTTTAAGTTTAATACCTGCTGCCTCTAAATCACCACTATTTATTAATTTGTTAATGCAGATATTTCTGTATAGAAGTGTCATCAATGTGTTAAGCAGTAGTTACAGAAATAAATGATACTATCTTCTTATAGTCTATGTTGTTCAAGAACAACGTTTGAGGTGGAGAGGTTCATCCTGAATATGGTCTGTTTTGTTCAAGAAAAAGATCTGAGGCAGGGAGAGAGGCATCCTGAACTTTTTTTGTTCTTTTTATATACCTGCTCTACTTTTAGTGAAGACATTTGGCTGGTGTGTACTGACCTGTCAATATGTTTAGCACGTCTTTTGCTTTAAATAAATACTTCTTATTTTTCATAGTTTCCTACTTCCTTATAAAAGTCGTGTGGGAAGGACAGGCTCCAGATAATCTGGAATTCTGTTTGGTTGGGTTCCAGCTCTCAGTTAATCAAGAATTTCCTGGAGTTATGAGGTGTGCGCTTGTTTCTTTTTTTGGAATTTCAGTTATTTGATATTTGCAAGTAATTCTTGGGAACGAGAATTGCAAACACAAAGTATTCACAAGAAATAACAACCTTATAAAAAGCAGATGTTAAACAGTTTTGTTTAAAAAAAAAAAGATTATCTTAATTACTTATCCATGCTTGGAAGAAAAAAAAATCAATAATAGAGTTTTTATCTTTTCTTTGTATGTATCTAGTCCAATTATGCAAAGAAAATTTTATGAATCATTTGTTTAACAAGTTCATATCTACATAGATTTGTAGTGTTAGAACCATAAACTCCTGAGAAATGATCATGTATCTATTAGTTATCAATTAATACAAGCACAGTAAGAGGCTATTTGCTAGGCACTGTGTAGCCACTGTTCTTACTTAAATTAGGCCATTTGATCTGTTGTTTAGGAGGACAGCTGCACAGCAGTTACCTGTTTTGAGCCTACCTATTTTGAGATGTAACTGAAATAGGGACACGAACAATGTTAGAGAATTCAGTTGAAAGAAAACACAGCAACATAAACTTGAGGGGAGAAATGATTGTGGCCTTGAATTATCTATGTGGATGGTCTCTGTTGGACAGAAAATTCCCATTCTCCCTGACCGGCATGTGGTGTTGGCCTGGTGGATTAGTTCTGGTTGGTTTTCTCCCTCCTTCTTTGTTTTCAGCACCTTTTATAAGAATTATCCACTCAGTTCCAAGCCTTTTTTCCACTGGAAGAAAAAACTTTTTTTTTCCTATTTAAAATTGTGATGTGACGTTGGAAGTGAAAACTCTAGAAAGTCGCTGTGCATTCCTAGGAAAGCCATTTTAGGAGCACGTTACCAGAGGTGACTAGAGGAGAGAAGAGGGAGTGGTAGGTAGAAATTAAAAGGGGGTATGTTCTCAGAAGTCACCTGAGATCGTTTGTGCTGTGAAAATGGAGTGAACTATGCAGTGGGAGGTTTTTTGTTGCTGGAGGGGTACTGGAAGTCATGGAGTTCATTCATAAGAGCTGAATTAGATGACCTCTCCCACCCACGTATCTCTGCACGCTGCATGACTCTGGGAATCAGAAGTTAGAAAAAGGGTTCATGTTGACTAAGTGTGTCTGACCTGGGCCCAGTATATAATGAAATTGAGATAAAAGAAAAATACACATGTAGGTAAAAGTGGGAAAACTTTCCTTTCTTTGATATGAGGAAGCTGAGGTTCTGAGAGGTCGAATGACCTACCCAAGGCCTCATAGCTAGTTACCAAACTCGGGAATAAGAACTTGGCTCTCATGGCACCTCCTGAACTTTTTAGTTCTCCATGTCCCCTCTCTTTTCCTGAACCATTTTCGGAATAATTTATGTGAAAGGGGGTTAAATACAGTAGGTGATGGAAGATGTGACTTTGGGTGGTGGGCACACAATCCAATATGAAGATGATGTATTATATAGAATTGTACAGTTGAGACCTATATAATTTTATTAACCAGTGTCACCCCAATTAATTTAATGAAAAACTCACTGAGGTCAAGATGTGACCTGTTAAGCTCAATCATTGAAGAACTGCTTGAGAATTAAATTCAAATTGTAACTTAATGATTTTTTTTCTGATGGAGCAGAGCTCTCGGATGTTTTCTTTCAGTTCCTGGGAGGCTGAATTTTATTGCAGAGGACACTTGATAATATTTATTGTGTGTGAGCACATCTAGTCTCCCTGCCTTGTCCTTCCCTGCAGTCAGCGTTGTGTTTCCAGCCCCAAGTGGGCAGAACCTAAGCAACGTCTGCATGTCCCCAAATACACTTTGGACAGATTGATTCTCTCTGCACCCCACCTAGGATTTGTTTAGCTGTCCACCTTTTTATTTTATTTTCTTTAATTTAAGATTTTATCTATTTATGTTGCGTGAGAAGGGAAGGAAGGGGGAAAGAGGAAGAGAAACATCATCCAGCTCATATGCACCCTAAGACCAAACCCACAACCCAGGCATGTGCTCTGACCCAGACTCTAATAAAGAGGATAAAAGCCACTGGCCTTGCTTTGGAAAGCCAGTTTTCCTCTGCTCCCACGTTTGGGTAGGCTCCGGAAGCCCTCCTGAGGTGTGACCCTCCCTCCTCTATGTGCAGCTTTGTCAGGATGCTGTGTGGCCAGAGCTGCCTGCGGAGCCAGGTTGCATTAGTCTGCCACTCCCGTTTGTGTTCTGGTTATCCCCCCACATGGACCAGCATTCTGGCCTGAGGTGAGGAATAAGCAAGAACAGAATTTGATGTTACTAACCATCTTCAATAATACGAATGCTCCTGATAACAGTATGACACATACAATGTTTGTTGTAGAAGGCAAGGTATGTTTTAGTTTATTATCAAAGTCAGTGGCTTTGATATAATAAATATTTATCACGGAGACTTTAATGTGCAGTTCATCCCAGGCTGGGTGTCCCAGCAAGGTTAGTATATAATGGAGTCATCATGATTGCAAAGAGTGGCACATTGAAACGACTGGTTTGGGGAAGGTTTGCTGTACTTTGATTTTCCCTCACAGCTTGGACACACTGATGCACCAAGACAAAGAAACGACTGTAATTTCCTGAGTCAAGTTGCTAGGGTTCTGAGCAATCAGCTCACATGCATTTACTCATAAAGAGGCTAGAGGGACTCAGTTAGACTTTATATGTTACATTGTCAGAAGAAAAGATTATCTTCTTGCTAAATTGTCACAATACACTCTTTACCCTGTTAAAGATACCGAGTTTGAACACTACGTTGAATTTTTCCTTGTTACCGGCACGCGTTTATTGTCATGCAGATCTCAGTGTTTCAGCTGCTGCTACTTTAGAATTGAAATAGAGAACTGCCTAGGACAACAGTTGAAAGCTTTGGTGGGTGTTGGAACCCCAGAAGGAAAATTATATATTTTCTGATTTACATTTTGTCATTCTGAACACTCTCTATGGAGCACATACTAACCATTTCTCAGCATGTCATAATTTCTGTCTAAATCCTATTTCCTAGTTTATTACTCCTGTTCCCTCCTTCCCAAAAATAAAACAAGAAACACAGGCACCAGTTAGGAAGGAAAAACTCTGTGCCTTAATTGAGTAGCTCATTTGCCTTTAAGAGTTTATTTTTTCAGAAAATATTTCTAAACAAGTTATTTTTGATGATGCACCTTTTAATCACGTAACTTTCTTGTTTCTTTTTTCCTGCTTTTTTTACTTGAGACGAATGCACCCTGTTTTTCAACTGTTCAACAGATAAATTGGGCTTGTCTCTTTTTTTTTTATGTGTCTATAATATTGCAGTTTCAGGACAGCAATTGTTCAGCCTTCATAGCCTCTGCTTCATGTTGCAAGTTTCCCTCTTTCCGGCTATGATGATATTTCATTAATACACAGGCTAGTAAAAAATTCACACTTTGTTTCCAGACATTCTGGCATGTTTACCTTTTATTCAATAACAAATTCCGTTCTGAGAAAATAGAGGAAGCAGGACTTCTCTTTCAATATTTCATCCTGTTCCATGTTTCTAAGACGGGGGGATGATGGTGTCTTGTGTTCTAGAAAGATCATGGCATTTGAAATCAGAAGACATCCATTCAGGTTCCACCTTGGCCACACACCTGGGTATGTGAGCACTGGGAAGTGGCTTTCAAGTTTGGCCTCCATGTTTTGTTTTGTGTTTTTTCCTACCCGAGAATTAAGGACAAGAAGTCTGTCTCTTCTGTAAATCCTTTTTGGAATGGGGCAGGATTAGGTATAATGAGATTATCTTCCCCGCATGGATGTATATTGTGAATATTAAATGCTACATTACATAAATTGTAAATCACTGTGTGTATGTTAGTTATCTTCTTTCACATTTTCAGTTGTAACTGACCACCCTCAAAGGCTGCCTACTAATACTCAAAAGAACAAGTAGGAAGATCTACTTATATGGTCACAAAAGAAACTGAAAGGATTTCTTTGAGTTTCAAAATGTTCTTCTGTCTGTTTCTTTTAAAGGCATTGGGACGCCAGTGGGCAAAGCCTTCTAGGTGTTGGGTGAAGGGACCAAATTTCACCTTAGAAATCTATATTGTCTTGTTTTATTTCAGAAAGTCAAGTGAAAGAGAATTCACTTTTCATTTTTGAGAGATATTTCTATTCATTATGCATCAGGACTGGATAATTTAAAAAATAATTGAAAGTCCCTTACAGTGCCATAATTAAAAGTTCATAAACCAGGGTTATTTCAAAATCAGGAAGGAGAAAGAGGTAAACTATTGTAGAATGGCATTTGAAAGAATTCTGTCAAGCCTTCCAGTGTTAATTACATAGCCTGTGTGCTCTTGACTTCCTCAGCTGAGGGGTAGGGGGGAGCCCTGTGGTCATGTTACAGTCATTGCTCCAGATGTCCATGCTTCAAGCTCTCAGTGCTCATTAGCAAGATATCCTCTCTTTTCCAGGGATTTTGCTCCCCAGGTAACTTCATGAGTGCCTAGAAAAGCTCACACATGCAACCCCATATACCCCCCACCCGACCAGTTCTGAGTTCTGGGGTCTCTCATGATTAATCAGAGCCACATCCTGCTGCCCCTCTGAAGCACCTGCTGCTGTCACGAGCCCCACTGTTCACGGCCACTTTGCTAGTCTTAAGTTTTCATCCCACATCACACACCAGGCTCCAAATCCGGAGTCTTCCTCTTTTTTTTTTTTTCTTGAACTTTTGATCCCAGAACAGAAGTTCATTGTCAGTGTCTGAGCAGTCCCATTGTGTTCACTGTGTCAGCATTTTATCAACCACGTACTCAGTGCTGTACTTCCCTGTGCCGTAGGGGTAAGGAGGAAACGGTGAGCCAGGAGCTCACCATCTAGTGTGCTTACGTGATGATTGTATAATCCACACTTCAGTAGGTCCTTGCTACATCCTACTTGTAAGGTGCTATGGTAACGTCTTTAGAAGATGACAGTGGGGGCATCCAGGGCCAAAAGAAATGCATGAGCATGCACCTTTGTCACAGGATCCTTGGCATCACGTGCGGAGCTGAGAAGTGCTGGGCATAGGGCTTGGGGACAGGAACAAGGAACACAGTAGAATGTCTGTTTGCGAAGCAGAGAGTAAAAGAATAGGAACCTCCTTTGTGATCATGGCACCTCCTTACCAGATAACAACAGTTGCCCGGTCAAGGAGCCTCTTCTTGACTAGAACACTGTCCAAACTCAACTATTCAAAGTCCTTTTGTGTCGGCTCTTAGACCTTGCTCGAGATGCATGAAGGACGGAGGCTTCAGGGGCGGCCTTGGCTCACATTCCAAACACACTGGGCCGATTCTCGTTCTGGGGAAGCTGAGGCCTCCCTTGGCGCGGAAGGGGGCGAGGCGGAAGGGGGCGAGGCGGAAGGGGGCGAGGTGGAAGGGGGCGAGGCGGCCCAGTGAGGGAGGCAGTGCGTGTGCCCCCGGCAGCTGCTGCTCGGGCTGGCGGAGGGAAGGAGGCTCTTCCAGGCACGCCCGGCCGGAGAGCCTCTCAGCAAGGCACCGCGGAGCCCCGTTCTCCTTTCTCCAGTTCCCAGACTTAGCAGAGGTGTGCGTGTTCCATGGCCCTAACAAGGATGCCCGTTAGCTTTGATGTTTTGATTTCCAAATGACGGGACTGTTTAGTTAGTTTTTGTCTAGTTTTCTCAAAGAATACGTATTTCCTTTCTTCGGTTTCTATTCAAGATGTAGAGGTTCTTTGTTGATTCTAATAGAAAATTCACAGGCTGAAGAAGAAAGGAAGGTGCCCTGGCTGGTGTGGCTTGGTGGACTGAGCGCCAGCCTATAGGCCAGAGGTTGCCGGTTCGCGTCCCCGTCAGGGCACATGCTCAGGTTGCAGGCTAGGTTCCCAGTTAGGGGCATACAAGAGGCAACCAATCGATACTTCGCTTGCACACTGATGTTTCTCTTTCTCTCCCTCTTCTTCCTTTCCTCTAAAAAGAAATAAAATCTTAAAGAAAAAAGAGAGAGGAAGGAGAAGGTACAAGCGGAGAGCCAAGAGGCAATCAGGCCATAAATGGCATGTTTTACACATTTTGTTTTTACATACCCAGGATAAGCTTTTACATAGGCCATGCCTGGAACTTACTTTTAGATTCATTGTAAAGATTAGTTAGAGAACTAGCTCCGTTCTTTGCTTCTGGATCTGTGAGATGCTCCGGAGTATTCTTGGAAAAGCAAACCCCCACATGCAGAAAGAACGTCCTCATTCTTTCTCCTGGCAAGTCCCCACTACATGACAAAGCATAGCTTCCGGCCTCTCCCCAGAGGATCGTACTGAGAGAAAAGAAGTCCAGTTTCCACGTGGAAAAATTCTACAGTACAGACAGTGTCCATTTACCATGTATATCCACAAGTGGTGTCTACCGAACAGTGCTTGCAGCCAGCGTAGGGTCTCACGGGGTCACTGTTTGTCCTGCTCTTGGCAGCAGTCTGGGGCCGAGGGGTGGGGAACTGGGAGTGAGGGTCTCCCCACAAAATGTCTTCCCTTTCTTCTCCCCATCATCCATTCAGCACCCGCACTCACCTGCCTGCCATTGTTTGCTTTGAAGGTTGTGAACCCGAAGTAGCAATGACCAT
Source organism: Noctilio leporinus (assembly GCA_004026585.1). Classification (NCBI taxonomy): domain Eukaryota; kingdom Metazoa; phylum Chordata; class Mammalia; order Chiroptera; family Noctilionidae; genus Noctilio; species Noctilio leporinus. The sequence continues at coordinate 1,205,508 of PVIW01000006.1, forward strand.
CGCAAAGACCCCCGCCCCCCAGACCCCTCCTGCCTGTATCAACTTCTGAGTACTTTAGGCATTATGGCTGGTTTTTCAAGATCCTATGAATTAGGGTTTCATCGACGCAAGAAAAAATGGTCAGGACGAGTGGGCCTAGGATAGGTGTCCTTACAGCTCTGCAGGGCTCACTGGAGCGATTTAGAACATGTTTATGGACTTCGAGGTCAATACCCTTCATGTATAGCAACCAACCTTTACCAAGAAGAGGTACCTTGGGTAATTGAAACGATGCCTATGAACTATAGGTACTTTTAATGGTTCTGCCCTTCTTGGTATGAATCATAACGCAAGAATGAAAATGATTAATACATTTATCTGAACATATCATAAGAAGGTTTGTATCTTTAACATGGAGCCATTTAGGTCAGACCCGACCATCTTCTTGGTAAATGTTTGTGAAATACTTTTGGTCAGGATGAAAATAGAAATTAAAACAATTATCCTCTGTCCCTAAACCTAAAGAGAGAGAGAGACATTGTTTAAAGTTTAAGCTTTAAACCAACACAATGATAAATAAAAACTACTTTAAAGTCAGGATGGTAACTAACGACCTGTATTTTATATTATAAATAGTAGAAAGGTTCATAGTAACTTATGCACTTTTTTTAGTGGCGCAATTTTCAACCTGACAAATAGATAATGTGAAATTTATAAGACCTTCCCTGGTCCCTTCCAAAAAGAGTGGAAGCCAAAACTTGAAAGGATTAACAGCTTTTACTTCTGCAGCCTTGTCTGTAACAAGTCACACTCACCTTGGAGATTTACCTGCCTGAGTTTACTTTTCTCAGGAAAGCCTGGCGCTGTTTTGTGTGGTTTCAGAAAGCCTTGTGGGAAGAGCCAGACTGAAATTTTCCAAGTCTTCCCCTCTTGGCAGTGAACCTGGCTGCAGAAACATCTTAGTTGTACAAAATGTTTAAAACTGTTTATCTCTTACTCCTGTCCACAGGGATTTGTTTGTATTCCATCTCTGCCTCTACAAGCCTATAAAATTTCGGTGGCTCTAGAGTTGGGGCTGAGGCTGCATTCTATATATGTATATTTAAAATGAATGTTCTTTTTCCCCTCTTTAAAAACATTCTGTCCAGCATTCATGCACCAACCATTTAGAGGGCTCTTGCTTCTGCTGGTTTGCTCAGATCTAAACCTGGAGGTGGAAACCTACAGAGTCCTTATCCGTGTTTTCTGAATCTCATCGGTTTGCATGTTTTCACACCCTCATATAATAGAGTCAAGCTGCGTCATTTACTTTTGCTAATATTTCTTGTCTTGCAAGTAAGGATGCTTTAAACTAGATACACCTAAGGTCAGTTCTCCAGCCCGGAAGTGCTCTGGTCGATTTTAAAGGAGTATGTGTAGCACTTACCTGGACTGAACCTTTGCCTCATTTCTCTGATTTGCTTTCTACTTAGAAATGAACTCCAGTTGGCACCTGGGTGAATGTATACTTCTTTACCTTCCCAGCAAACTTGGTCTGATGACTTCAAATGAAAATAACCTATGTAGTAACATTGCTTTATTTTTCTTTGTTTACTTATGAGATCACAGATTTATGATAAAAGGATGTAACTCGGGGACAGCCAGGTGGAAGAGATGCATGATTCCACTATGTTCTGTTGCGTGTATGCGATAGCTCGTGAGTCAAAGCGGGAGCTTTACTTTTCATCTCTAAGAATTCCTCACAGCAAAGGAAGTGTGGCGTATCAGATGCTTACTTGGAAGTGCATTGCCTCATCCTTACTCTTACCTTCACTCTTACAATATCTCATAAGCTCTTGCCCAAAGTTGTCTGAATAAAACGTGGCCATCCTATTTCATGGTCTAGCACAAAAACAAATTGTTGGTTTTATTGGAAGTGACTTTGACTTGGCAGAACATCCCAAGAGTGAGTCCTGTGTTGGGAACCACTTTCCTGCCTGGGACCATCCTCTAAAAAGGAATCAGCACAGTCCCTGGAATCACTTCAATTGCTAGAAGTAAAAAACTCAAGGGTGATATTTCAGGAACATGGATATAAACAAAAGATAACTGCATGATTTTGCTTCAAGTTAAATATATCATTTTAAACCTTTTGCAGAATACTTTTTCCCTTAGTATGAAGAAATAGAGAAATTTGGGCAGCTCTTCTGGGTTTCTATGTACTGTAAAAACTGTTCAGAAGTGAAAATATTCTTTTTTAAATTTAACTTTTCCATTTTAATTTTACGAAGTAAAGTTTTTACTGTTTATTATGGGTCTCCTTCCACCTAGAATGAAAAGTCCATAATGGCAAGGATTTTTGTCTGTTTTATCTTTTTAAGGTTTCATTTATTCATTCTTAGAGAGGAGCAGGGAGACACACACACAGAAAGAAACGTGGTTATATGAAAGAAAAATCCATCAGCCAGGGACCTGGCCCACAACCCAGGAATGTACCCTGACCAGGAATTGAACTGGCATCCCTTCGGTTTGTAGGAAGATGCCCAATCCACTGAGCCCCATCAGCTAGGGCTGCCTGTGTTTTTAGTTTGCTTCTCTGTCCCTGAACAGCAGCTGACATTAAATGGATACCCAGTACATTTTGTTGAATGAATGATTGATTGCCTAATACCTTCACCAACACTTAATTGAGTTGTTAGGGCAAAGGAGACATTCCAGATGCAATGCCCAATTCTATCATTTGTGACAATTATATACACTAACTGTGATACTCTAATAATGAACGTTTTATGACCCTTAAGAATATAGTCATAGTGTGGTTTGTACCATTTTGGAAATTAGCAATAATATAGTTAAATCCAGAGGTAAATACTCAAGTGAATTATTTGGTGCTCATATTTTTCATAATCCTTCCACTGAAACTCGGAGAGTTTGAAAGGAAAATTATTTTAGCCTACCCTAACCTTCTTTGAAGATAGCAACAAGCAGTAAAACATCCAAAGGTACAGAAAAAAGGGATGGGGACTACATAGGTAATTTAGATTTGGCTGAATAATGCTCCTTTGCAGAGTAACATATGAGATTAGTTTGTTGCTTCATATTGAACTTAAGTCTTTTCATGAAGGTCATTTCCATGGCCTTCACATTTGCAGAGACCAAAATTTCAAAGTAACTAGCAAATACAGAGAGTTAAAAAATATATTCATTGTAATGTTTTTGTGATCATTTGGGTTTTATAATGTGATAGATGGGCTCAATTTAGAAATAATCCCACAACTTAGGAGTTTCATTGTGTTTGTTCAATAAAGGAGTGAAGCCCCCACCTTTCTGCCTCACACCCCAAACTATAGTGGGTTGATTGGGTTGAATCCACTAATTACATGGTGTTACCTTGGAGGTCTTGTGTATCACAGCCCCTTTATTTATGGCCTTAGCTATAAAATGGAAACCGTATTATCCGTTTTTCAGAGCAGTGATGCGGATAAATGAGATCCTGCTGTAGAGTAGCTGCTGAAGACATTCTTGTGGCTCCCCCCTTTATTAACTTAGGGTTATGCTGTACCGAACAGGTTAACATCCTGAAATATGTGTTCCTCCCGCTTCCTCCACCCCCATTGTCATTTCTCTTGTCTTTGGAAGTCCTGGAGTCTAAAGCAGTGTTTCCCAGACTTTTATGTTTCATGGACGAAGAAGATTTTAGTAACCTAATGATGCTTTTTCTTTTGCCAATTAAAGACTTTTAAAAACTACATACCTTAGATGGTCAACATCATTTCACAAAAGACAGGATACTTGTATAACCAAAAGGGGGCATCATCTGCAGGTGAAGGACTGTCCTCATCAATGTGTTGTCAATGCTCAGAACAGTCCAGGGTGGGCATATAGGGTCCACTTTCTCCCACTTTTCCAACACAGAAAGTTGGTTTCCTTCTTCAGTGTCACTGCCTCCTAAGTGAGCCCCTCTTGGGCCATCTGTGAGGTTATCGTGGAGATGGAGTCACTATTGCTGTCCTTTCGGGCTCTTTCTCGGGAGACAGGGCCATCACCCCCCTTGACAAGCCTGCTTAGCTGTACCATTTTAGGGGCTGGGTCTGTGTGGTGAGCCTGGAGCTTGGAGACTTTCACCCGCCCTAAATGCACATAAATTAAGGAGTCTGTTTTTACACATGGGTAATAGAAAAGGACATGCTGGCAAATATGGGGGGAGGTGTGAAGCCCACTTGGGACAGCAAATCAAATCAGTTTCTGACTTGAGGCCTTGGAAACCTGGGGTGAGTGGTGTCGCGTTTCGAGACCTCAGCCACTCTGCAGACATCTTTTTAACCATCAGCATTCAGGAGCCTCCTGTCCTCGTTTCTGATGCTGGTGATTTGAAAAATACTTAATTCAGTCTTACTCAGTGGAGAAAACATTTAGTAAGGGACTACTAGGTAGAGTTCTGTGTTAGGGACAGGGTATTAGGTCTTTCAACTCTGGCTGGTCTCTAGGAGAGTTATTTATTCTTTTACCAAGTACACACATTATAAAGGGCATTTATGTTTGCACACTTGAAAACACAGCATTTGCACTGTGCTTTAAATCATTGCACTAATGATCCTGGTGCTGTCAGTTGGACTTCCTGACACCTAGGACTTATCATGATCCGCGCATTTTAGGTGGACCCATCATTCCACGTACATCTCATGTATATTAGAGGCGTTTCAGACTCCAGGAGGAACGCGAAGCTCAAGGGGAAAAGGAGATGAAATAGGCTCCAATTCAGGGCTCTTACTGGACCACAGTGCCAGGGACATTCACTTTCAGTGCCCCAGAAGTTAAAAGTTTTAATGTCTGCACTAAATTTCCTTTCTCTTATTTTTGTGTCCCTCTTTGGGGATTGGGGAAAGATATTCTCTTGGGCTAGACCTGGCTGTAGTAAGATAAACAGGCATTTTCTACTGCAACCTGCCCCACTCCAAGGCTCAGGGCAGGTGGTTTTAGGTTAACTCTGGACTTTTGGGAAGGATGCTTTTTATGTAGTTTGTCCTCCCCCAGAGCTTCCTCCTTAGAAGCCACTGGTTGCAATTAGCAACAGGATAAGGTTGTAGGCCTGAGGACCAGACCCAGCAAGGCCTCTAGACTTGCTGTAATGTAGACCTTAAACTAGAAGGTAAAAGCTCCTGATGGTCATGGTGACTACAAGTGCTGCTTTGTCCTGGCTCAACCTGGTTTACATCTTTGTCCCGGTATACTTACTAATAGTGTCCCCTTTCGCTGTCAGGACAGTAAATTATACGATCATACTTACGCGTCCCTGACATACAGCCCTCTGAAGCTCTGAATAATAACAGTGTGCATTTGGCCAGAGTCAATAACCCCAGCCCCACCGCTTCTCTCATGAACCCATAGCCACCAGGGAAGTCTTGTCTAGAATTAGGGTTTTGGCAACCTGGCCAGAAGCCTTTCCATTTCACCTCAGTCCAACATCTGGTGCTGTGAGGGGTGTACGGCAAGAATAAATAGGCCACTGAGCCTGAAGTGAAGGCTGAGCAGCTGAGGTAGAAACTTCAACCTCTGCTTGGGCTCCTGACCAGTCTTCTCTAGCTAACATGGTTCTCTCACAAGTTGAGAGCGGTAGTATATTTTCAAATGGCCTGTTATTTTGATGAATAATTAAGTGACTTAGAATCAGAATAGGTGACTTTGAATCCTGCTTGGCCCTTATGAGCCAATGACTGAGAAAAGTCACTTTACCTTTACAAGTTTTGTCATCTGTTTTATGAGGACAAAATGCTGCTTTTCCACAGCTTCACCATGTTTTGTCTCTGCTCTAGAACCTCTACGGTGCTCTTCCTTCTTCCTAGGCACCTCTTTTGCTGCATCACTTGACTATCTGCTCTTCTTCCTTCAACTTAAATAGCGGCTCTTCTGAGAAGCCTTTCCAGTTTTCCAAGCCTAGGTTAATCTAGTGCTCATTCCTTAACCCGGCATCTATCCACAGCACCTGTGTGTCTTAGCCCAGGCTTTATCCTTAGCATTTATCACACTGGGTTGTAACTGCCCGTTTGCTTGTCATCCCCTCTCCTCCTAAACTGTCAGCTCTGAGCGGACAGGAACATGCCCATCAGGTTCCCTTCACCTTTGTTTCTCCAGCAACTAGCCCAGGCTGGACCCTGGACCCCTTAACAGACACTCTGATACTTATCAGTACAGATGACCCTAGAACAACATGACAGGGGTGCCAACTCCCACATAGTCAAGTATCCACATATAACTTGGACTTCTCCCAAATTTAACTATTAATAGTCTACTACTTCCTGGAACCTTTACAGAGAACATAAATAGTTTGATTAACACATAGTTTATATGTTACATGTATTATATTCTTATAAAGTAACTAGAGAAGAGCAAATGTTATTAAGGAAATCATAAGGAAGGAGTAATACATTTACAGAAATGTACATATTTATTGAAACAAAAAAACTCGTGTTGTTTAAGGGTCTGCAGTATTTTCTGAATGGCTGAGTTGGTGAAAGACTCTCCTTAGGACTTATGTTTGGTAGTAAGCAGTTGCAAACTTCCAGATCATATGTGGAATAGGGTTGTGTCTCCCTAATAAATTTTACTGCCACTAATAATGTATATGTGATCTCTTGTATTTGGTGTTATTTAGACACATGGATTCTGTAGTTCCAGAATTCACTTCTAATTCTTCAGTGAACACTGGTTTTCACTCACTCAAAGTTCTGGTTTTCCTATGAGTAAAAACATAATATTAAATTGGCTTTGAATTACTTTTAGGCTACTTTAAGGTATTTTGAGAAAAAGCCATTTTCCCCCTGCTCAGTTTTGTCCGTAATAGCAAAGGTATAGCAACACAAATGACTACAGCGAATCTTTCATTCTACAGCAATTTCCTATTGCGAAGAAGAGAAGCATTCAGAATTACCTGCAGGATGACAGGGCGCCATGATCAGGCCAGTGCGTCTCTTTCTTCATGAAACCCACTCTCAAGCCACTCTAGGCCACCCGGGGCCATCTTGTTTAGGTGTGAACTGCTTATAGACATTTTTGTTCGTAGTCCCATGTTCTGCAGTCCTTATTATATATCGTTATTCTTTTTCTGGAGCGTTGTTATGTAACCTCAGCTAAAGCACAGGCTTCTGGAAAGCATGGACTTCCTCTCATGTGCTTTCAGGCCCTCTTAACGTTCAGCAGCACAGCTTCATGTCCTCCATGAGCGCTCAGTAATTTTTTTATGAAGAGAGGAATATTAAGCAAAATCTTTTAAGTTACACCAAGTGAAAAGATAAGACTGACCTTATTTTAAAAACAAGACCAGAAGGAAAGGCAGCAAAACACACAAGCTGAACTAGGTTCGGATAGTTGGCAACTAATAACTTATTTTCCAGATTTTTCACTTTTTCTATAGTCATGGCTATGATTTTTGATTTTGAACGAAAAAAGCCATAAATGTGATTATTTTAAAAAGACGATGTTTTTCTGCCCTAGAACTATGGCCACACCTTGTTGGCAGGTCAGAGCAGCTGTTGGCGCCGAACCATCTTCTGGCCGCATGATTCACCCATTTGTCAGGGCGATGAGGGTGAGGCGGTGCCAACTGCATTCTTTTGGTGGAAGTTTGGAAAGATTTGTCTGGAAAACCAATTAAGGGCAGCATTGCCATGGTGCGTTTTTGGAGCTATGCTTAAGCACTGAGAAGTTACATAATGCTGAGAAATTAAGACGATAACCCAATTTTCTTAACAAGTCCCTTACCAAATATTTTTGCAGTGAGATGGTGCAGACCTCCCTGATTGAATCTAAACGTGTCTTTGGGTCTTCGAGACTGCATTCCCTAGAAAATAAGTGCAGGAGGTGGGGCTGTGCCAACCATAATCCTTTACAGAAGAGCCTGTCTCCTGTCATGGCGCTGGGATGATCTCATCTCACTTCATAGCACCCGAAGGAGGCAGCTATTGTTATTTATTCAAATTTTATTGACGAGGAACCTGTGAGAAGGAAGGTTAATTAATTTGCCAGGAGAATGGGGGTGGGGGACAGGCCAAATGATTCTTGAGCCCCTGCTGTGCGTGTGGCCAGTGCCCTCAACAAGCCACAATAACCTCAGGGGAGACGGGACATAAAGAGATGATAAAACTAAGGTGGCATTTCAGGAGCCCAGAGGAAGTAAGAGCTGGCCAGGTACCTCTGCCGGTGTTCAGTGACCTCCACTGACCCACCCTGGCTCCCCCACGTGTCCTTGTCTGTTGTACGCACATGCTCCTGGTTTCAACGTGTGGCCGTGGCCTTCCCTGCTCATCTCTGTCTACCTGCTGCTCCCGCCAGCTGTTCAGCTGGCTTTGCAAGGCCTGTGGCCTTACTATGTGCTGAGCCATCACTTTAACACACGATTCCGTTCACTGCTCTCAATGGCACCACCAACAGAATCATCATCCCTGCTCTTCAGATGAAGAAAAGGAGGTTTTGCAATCTTGCAAGGGACAGTCAGGAAATGGGAGGCCTAGGAATTAAATCCTGTTTTATCTGATTCCCAAGGTCCCTGACTTTCACCAATCCCCCCTCACACCAGAACTCCATGGGCCCACACCTGCCTCTTTGGACCTGCTCCTTTGCCTTCTGGTAGGAGACCTGGGACCCCCAGTGCCCCCAAGTGCTTTGAGTGCCGTAGACATGCGACACCACATGGGATTGTGCAGGTCGGGTGGTCTCTGGCCCACATCCATTACCAGCCAGCTCCCGAGTGTGGCTATGAAGAGACATTTAGTTTTGAGGTTCCAAAGAAGTAGGCTTTTTTTCGATGTCCTCCCTTGCTCGCTGAGACTTCTTCAGGGGAAGTTTAGTAGGTACGTGAAGGCCCCAGCTGCAGGTTTTATTTCACTTTCCCAACGACCAGCCCGTTTCAGGGGCTGTCTGAAGTCTCAGGTGCCAGGTAAGAAGGAACTCAGCCCAGAGCGGCAGGTGCTTGGAAGCAGTGCCGTTTGTGAGAGGCACAGTCCGGTTAGAGTACAAATGCCAACGTCACAATTAAGCCGCTGGCCAGCCCACATGTTCCTCGATGCAGCGGTTGCCACTTTGCTTGTTTCCATGGTGTGAAAACAGTGACTTGTGGTGGAGAAAACAGTTCAAGTTCTTTAAATGCTGCAAAATTGACAGCTGGTAGTAATATTAATATTCAGGGTCCACCAAGTGTGCTTTGGGGCCACCTACATGCCATGATCCTTGTAGCCACAAGATGTCAGTGTGGTATCAGTCCTGGGCGCCCTAGACTTAAAATGGTGTGTCCTCCGTCAGTGAAGCCTAAGATGAAGGCTGGGGCCAGGACGCTGGCTCGCGCTGCCTGTTTCCCCGCGCTGCAGGATTAGCCCGTACACTCCCTCGCTGATTCATTTTCCCGGTGCAGCTTTCCTTTGGTTCGCACTTCATCAGGGGGCCTTCCTGCCTTCGCTCTCTCCATTTACATACTTTCCTAACTCCTCCTCGAGTCTCAAATAACCGTAGGAATCCCCCCACCCCGTTTTGGTGTTATCTCAGCACTTTTAAAAGTTTGCAAAAGGATGTAAGGAACAGCATGGTTTTATCTTTTTCTAAGGAGGGTTTTCAAGTCGTCCAGGATGGGGGAAAAGGGAGTTTCTAGTAAGAGTACAGTTAGGGGGTTTTTGCTCGCTCGCTCTCTCTCTCTCTCTCTCTCTGTCTCTCTCTCTCTGTCTCTCTCTGTCTCTCTCTCTCTCTCTCAGTTTAACCTAGAGAGAAAAAAGTAAGAACCCATAACCCATGTTAGTAAATTTAGTCAGCAGAAGAGGGGGAAATGGTGCGCAGGGAAGAAAACATTGTGTTCAGGCCTGGGTGTGCTTCCAAACCTGTGTGAAGAAGGAGGTATGTTACGCCCATTTCTCAGTTAACTAGTGAACAAGTAGCAGAGCCTGATTTGGACCTGGGTCTGTTGGTCCTCAGAGCTGGGGCTCACCCAAAGGCTGATAACATTACTCTTGTCATCTGTCTGTATCTTAAAACACAAGGAGGAACCCACGTGTGTTTTGATCAGCAAATGACTGTTGAGCCCTGGCTTTATAAACAATACCATGAAGTAATCCAAAGCCCCAGTAAATATATGTTCTGCCTTCAAGAAACAAAATAAAGTCAAGAAGGGCAAAGGCATGTATACGCAAAGATGGAGGCGGTGGCGTTTTTCTTGGAATGATGGTGGGTGGCAAAGCAGAGGGCCAGGCTTCTGGCCAGGACAAGTGCCAGCCCGGCCATGGGTTGTCTATTAGACTGGCCTTAAATAAAGCTGCTAATGCAAAGCGTGTCGCTAAGGTTGCTCCTTCCCTGACATTCTGTGTTCTAAGATGGAGCAATATGAGAAGGGAACATAATCCAAGCTGACAGAGGTTGCCACCCATGTGCGCCTTTGTAACCCAGATGGTGAGATTACTCTTAATCCTCTCTTTAGGTGGTCTGGTCCCAGGGGGACAGGTGAAAGTGAGACAGGAGGGAGCGCATGGCATGGTGGGGTTGTTTCCAGTTTCCTGGTCCGTGCCATAGATGGGAGGAGAACAGATTCGAAGCTTCTAGGCAGGTTTGGGAGGGAAACAGCAGAGGACTGCTGGAATATAACTTTGGAAGTGCTGTGTCGGGGAAGAAGTTGGCAAGGATGAACAGAAGAGCCACAGAGATGGCTGAACATTTGAAAAATAAGACCTGAGAGCAGAGGTTAGAGAAACAGGGGTTATGTAACCTGGAGCTCCTCAGAGGTGACTTTGGCAGGCCTCACCCAGCACTGGACTCTCAGCACCTTGGTTCAGAGAGCAGCACACCAGCTCCGTTTGTCCCTGTCGAGGGAGGACAGACTCCCACTGAGCCACGAAAATTCTAGATGTCATCTGTGGAAAAGTTTCCGCTGCAGCAGCTGTGAAACATGAACTTCATCAAGGAGAGAACTCCATAGAATTTTCTTTTCTTCTTGTCTTCTAAAACCAGAATGTAGTAGAATCTTTTTATAATTATAGGAGTAAGTTGACAGTATAGGATATGTGTATGTAGCTTCCGCTGTAATTGGTTTGAGAGGAATATGATTGGCAGAGAGAATATCCTATTCTATATAAGAGTGAGTCCTATTAGTTACGATAGTGGGTTCTGGAGAGGATAACCATACAATTTCCTCTTAATCTGGGACACTTTGGAGGGTGAAATGGGGTGCTGTTAATAATATGCCGGGGCAACAGACATAAAATGACATTGTCTCCAACAAACTGTGACTTGTGGTCACTCTGATTTGGCTAGTGTCTTTATCATCTTAAAATAAAAACCTCATGTCTCCCCATTGCATCCAGAGGACAGCCCACACTCCTCCCTGTGGTCACCCACGAGGGCCTGGGAGGGCTGTCTTCCCGCCCCTTTTAGCCTCTGTCCCACTCCAGGCCTTTGCCCTGTTGCTCCTCCACCAGGAGCCCTACCCTCCCTGTCCCAGCCTCATCCCTATGCTGCCGGTGGCCTGGCTGGCTCCTTCCAATTCCTTGGGTCGCATCTGGAACCTCACCTTCTCAGAAAGCCCTCCCCTGCCCTCCTTGCTGAGATTCTTCTTTTCACCCCTCACGTGGTTTCCCTCAAGTGGTCATGCACTGCGAGTATTTCCTGTTTATCCATCTTTTGCCCGTCTTTTCCACTAACATGTCCACACCATGAGGGCAGGAACCATGTCTGGCCTAGTCCCTGGTATCTGGTCAGTGCTGCCCCCTGCTCAGGAGAAAGGAGCATGATAAATATGTGCAGAACGAATGACTATTGATTAACCCTCTAACTTCCCTTTGCACCCAAAGGCCTAGGGTTCTAAAACAGGAATCAGCTGCATCATGTAAATCCTTTCATTCAACAGAATTGGTTGAACGTGGTACATCAGTCATCCTGTGCTGGGGGAAGGGGGAAGCCTAAAACAGCCCCTGTCCTTTGCAAACAGGATATATCACTGCAGAGGCAACACAGATATTAATCAACTTAAGTCGTGGTATATGCTAAGTGCCAGGTAAGGGACCAGGGGAAATTGTGGCTCTGGCCTCTCTCCCTTATTCTAGTTTTCTTACTGAGATAGTGTACACAGTAGGATGTTTTTACTTATTTCCTTACTGGCCTTTCCCTTCCCAGAATATAAACTTCAAGACAGAGGCTATCTTTCTCTTTTTTGGTTTACTGCTGTATCTCTAGCATCTAGAACAGTGCCTAGCACACAGTAGGTATTTAATAAGTGTTTATCAGGAGGAAGAGTGAGGTAAAAGCAAGCAGAGAATGTGGGCTGCATGTGAGTTTTTGTGTGACTCCACCAAGGGGTGGATGGGAACAGGCGAGTGAGGTAATGCCGCAGATAAGGGTGAAGAGGAACCAGTAGGTATCAGATCTTGAATTGACCTGTTTGGTCTAGAAAACAAACCAGTAAGATTCAGTTTTATGTCTTGAGCTCCCAAATAATGTCCCCTTGGCCCCCTTCCCTTCACCCTCACTCATTTGGTCTGGGTGACACCCAAGGCAGAGGTGTCAGGGGAAAGCTGGCTGCCACATACATTCCCTGGAGTTGGCATTGGAACAGCTGGGCAAAAATAGCCAGCCTCGGGACCGTGTGGCTGCTCTGGGGATTAGCCTTCAGTTTATGGGTTGTCCAGGCCTCTTAGCCCCCTTTCCTCTGCATTCCCATTCTGGCAGTTCACTGCCTGCTTTTAACTTCTTTGGAGGTTGGAAAATGTTAATTTCCATGACATCAGGAGCTCCAAGCTGGCACTGGAAGCATCGTTCCAGTTAGATCCACTGGAATAAGGGATGGGTTTTACCTCCAATCAAGCACAGAAGGGACATGTGCAGTATCCATATGGTTTGGTCTGAAGGCACAGGTGGCCCTGTCACAGTGCCTTGAAATTCCACCGTTCAGTTCACTCCCCGTGGGCTCAGAGGCTCTCCTTTGTCCTCATCAAAATGCCACGGCCACTTGGAGGTACAGCATTGGAAGTCAGCTTTCAGCTAGCCTCAGAAGGGGCTAGTTGAGCCGAGAGCTGTGGTGGTGGAAGTCGGAGGACATGTGGAAGATCTGTGGTGGGTGGGAGAGGAGAGGCAGACTTGGAGCCCAGGGTGGACGTGGGATCCCACGCATGTGACAACTAACAGCCAAAGGTGGCTCACACAGAAAGGATCCCAAGTGACTGGTTGGATGAGGGTGTGTTTCAGGCCTGCTCACAGCACCCTCATCTAAACACACGGTCCTTTTTGGGGTGGGAGGGGAGTGGAAGATGTGCATATACATATATAATTTTTTTAGGTTCAAATGATAAAATATAAAACATAGAGAAAATAATGCAACAGCCACTCACCTGTACATCTTTTGTCTTGCTTTAACAAATGCCTCAGAGCATCAGTTCTTATATTTTAAACAACCTTTTATTTTAAAATAGTTTTAGATTTATAAAGAAATATATAGACAGTACTGATTTATATATTCCCAACCCAGTTTTCCGGAACTGTTACTAACATCTTACATTAGTGGTATAGTTTATTTGTCACAATTAGGAACCTAACTGATAATTAACCAAAGTTCATACATGATTCAGATTTCAGTAGTTTTTATCTAATGTCCTTTTTCTGTGCCAGGACCCCCTCACATGGCATTTAGCCTTTATGTTATTTCATAGTCATTCTGCCCCAGTGGCTGTAGGGAAATGTAAGACTTTTTGTCATGTGGGTGAACCCTTCATCTTCATGCTCCTCTCTTCCTAATGACAGAGTTCTTGTTCAGAAGCCACGGTTTCCTGTTTGCTTCTGCTCTGCAACTCCGCAAAGATTAACTGTTTGACAACCCAATAGTATGCAGTTTTCTGGCACCAGATTTATCACTACTGGCTGGAGTCCAGGGGACTGATAACTAGATACGTAGAGAGGCCCTGCCCGGGTGCCATTTGTGCCACTGTGCATGGCTCCTGTCATTGCAGGGCAGTGGGCAGGGTCTGCAAGAATTCCTCCTCCCAGTTCTGGGCAAGAGTGACCAGTGCACTCATGGGAACACCCACCACAAGAGTCATTTTCCTAATTCTTTACCTTTGTCTCCTAAGAAAGAAAGCTCTTAATGGAGTAGGCGGAGAAAGCGTACATTTTTTCCCCGTAAGTAATTCTAGTACAGCATCTATTTGGGTGGCTATTAGGAGCTTGGATTTTAAACCACTATATTTTTACAGCTGTAGAATCTAGTGCTTGAGTTGATTTAACAAGCAGCCATGGGTTTGTTTTCTGGCCTAAGTCTGCCACTCGTGCTCTGGGAAAATCTGATCTGAGGCCTATTTCTAGGAACTGCTTCGTACTTTTTATTTAAATTCGCGGATGGCAGTCTGTTGTGCTTGCGGACCACACCTCAATTCCAAATGTGTGCATGCATGATAGATGATTCAGATACCAGAGCCGTGAAAACCGAAGATTGCCAATTCAGCCCGGAGTCCCTGGCTTTTTCCTAGGGCCGGGTCTGTGGCGGGATTAAAGATCTGCTCACATCCTCTTTGTGATGTTCTTCACAGTATTAGGTCTGTTAGTCTCAATCGGAGATGCCCGAAACCCAGGCTGTCACGTGTTCCCGTGCGCCACGGAACCTGAGATTACCAGGCTGCTTTGGTTCTGGAAGTGTAGTCCTGAGACCAGCAACATTCCCATCACCGGAGAACCTGTCAGAAATGCAGAGTCTCAGACCCCACCAGAGCTGCTGCTGAATCACAACCCTGGCGTTGGGGCCCCACGGTGTGAGGTGTGACAGGCCCTCCCCTCAAGTTTGAGAAGAACCTTTAGTGTACGGCCCGTCGTGAACACCCCTCCTTTACCCCACTTTCTTCAATCAGTGGACACATTCTCCTATACGTTTAATTAGTACTTAATCAGCGGGTGCTGTGCTGGGAGCCAGCGTGGAGGGGGGGTGGGGAGTCACCTTGGAGCAGCCGCAGAGCGTGTCCTCGTGCCGTAGGACTGCGTGGTGGCCCTCAGCCCCAGCTGCGTATTAGACTCACCTGAGGAACTTTGAGCAACCCAGGACCCTTTGCTTAGTTGGTGTTTCATCACAGATCAACTAAATCAGACCCAAGGGAGCAGCACCCACGGGTAAACCACTTTATAAAGCTCCCAGGTGGGAAATGCGGGCGCGCTGCGGGAGAATACCAGTCTGGCGGACCGAGTGGTGCGGTAAGTGTGGAGATGGGAGTCGCCAGAGGGTGTGGTGGGAGCAGATGGGGTGGTCTTTACCCAGCCTTGGGCTGGTGGTGAAAGAGGAGAAGTATCTGCAAAGGTTTTCTCAAAATTTCGTTGAAAGGAAAATTTAAAAGAAAGTAAAGACATGGCTTAGTAACGAACTATAGAAATGATCCCTGAAAGTATAGTCTTAAGACATGGCTTAAGTATGGAGCCACACGGGACTTCAAAACAAGTCTTGGAGGAGCATCTCCAGAGACGTCACCATCTTCCATGCATGTGATTCATCCTTCCTGTATGCATGATAACTCAGAGACAGAGGACAGCCAGGGGTCCAGCAGAGGCCACCCCCACAGCCACAGCGTGTCCTTTGCTCCCACAGCCTTTCACTGGAAACATCTTCTGCCCAGCCCGGACACTTGGGTTCCCATGTCTCTCCTGTTGCTAAGAGGAAGCAGCTCAGGGACATAGCCCACACCCTTCAGTGGTCTTCATGGCCATCCTGTCATCACCTTTTCTTCTCCAAACTTTTGATTTTTATTTTCTTCCCCATGCTTTGAGTTTTTTTTTTTAAAGAACGGGATGCTTATATCATAAATAATTTTTCATGAGTCTCTCCGCTTTTTCTTCAGAAGGTCAGGTGGGAGATGTAATGTGAAATATTAGCTGCCTTTGCTAGTTGCCCTACCCGGTTACCATGCTGTAAGCCAGAAATAGAAGCGACCTGTTTTCAATGACAGATCAAAATTTAGTGCTCTGTTGATGGTCCAGAATGAAGATTTTTTGACACACTGAATGAAATACATACCAGTGCCTTTCTGGTTGTGATTTAGCTGACCAAAGTAGTTATAATTATATTATTTTTACTCCTGGAGAGCATTACTCTGAATGAAAAATGCTTTAGTGTCCAGACTATTAAGATGTGTATGGTGAACGTTATGTACTTAAAACAAAATTATTTTTTTCTTTCGGAATTGTTACACAGCTTTCTGAGCATGTGGAGGCTAGAGTACGGTTGTCAGCGTTTAAAAATGAAAAACCATGGATATGCTTTTTGGGTTGAAAACAATAAACTCAACTGTCAGTAATTGTGCTACCTTCTGTGACCTCTCTTCTTCTCCCGTAAGCCTCTCATAACAGAGTGGGGAGACACGTCTAGCGACTATATACCATTGACGTAAATCTGGGACGTAAATATTATAGAAAGACTTTGGGGTTTAGCGTTTTTTATGAGGGCCAATGCTCCTTGGCTTGAAATATTCTTTATGAGTAAGCGTAGGTTTTTTCTGACTTTGGATCACTGTTGTTTTTTATTGGCAAATATTTCCCTGGTCATCAGAACCAAGGTGTTAGAAGAACTGAAAATGTCCTTGACCCTCAGGCTGAGTATTTACATGGGACAAAGATGATGTTGGTATTGCCCTGACTGAAGAGTCTACTACCTCTCTGCCCCCTCCTTTCTGTCTTTCACATGCAGAACGGAAGGTAATGCTTGTTGGGATTTTAAAGAGCATTTTTAAGAGACCAAGTATGAGATGAGTGCCATCTCATCTTTATCGCCCCTTTGCATGCAACACAATGAGTAAAAAATCCTGTTGGGCACTGCATTTTAGAACCCAAAAGTTTACATCCAGACTTCGTTAGGAGTCCTCGGACTAACTCTGAATTGTAAACTTTCAAGAGACTCTTGATTGACTCTTAATTGAATAGACTTAACCTATATTTATGGAAAAGAGAAATCTCTAGGTGATTGTTTTTTCTCTGTTCTGTAAGGGCCTTTCATAAGCTCTGTAGGTCTCTTATCTCTTCACTTGATTAATGAATATTTTGCCCACTAAAATTGGCCATTAATTATTTCCTTGGGTTGCAGCAATAATTACATATTTCAAGTAAAATCTAATTAGCATAATAAGCAGAAAACACCCTGCCAGGTGATGTGGGATTGTAGGGTGCTAGCTAGTTACAGCCAGAGACGGCGGACCTACCATGCGGTAAACAGCAGTTGGCTGGAGCTGACTCCCAGCAGTTACATGTAGCATAAATATTCTAGATCCGCATGGAATGGGAATTTAGATGAAGTAGTTCTATAGACAGTAATGCTAGAAAATACAACCTCGTGGTATATATTGTGAAGACATTTCATTATTAAGAACCCTATTATCTTTCACTTCTTTATCGATCATCTCAGTAATCACAGTTAATTGCTAGTTTCTCTGCTAAGTGCTGGGGACAGAGGAGAAACCAAGGTGCTGGCTTTGCAAAAAGCTGAGTCTGTTGGGAACATAAACGCTTTAACGTGTAATTCATCCTTTAATAGATGTTCAAACTAAGGTGAGTTCTAGCAAGTAGGTCCCAGTGCTTTGCAGGGTAGGTACACTTTCTAGAGGATTTTGGGGAGTAAATCAGAGAAGTGGTTCCCTGTAGGGAAAACAGCTATATTACAAATGTGTATCAGCCAGGGTTTGAGAACAGAAGGGAGTTAAACAACGTGGCCGGGTTCAGGGATTAGGGGTGCCCAGGACCTGGGAAGGGGCAAGGGAGGTAATGCTGTTAACACCTGGACAGAGGCAGCCTGCCTACAGGAGCTGTGGCCCCAGGCAGAGGACTGCCACCTGTGCCCAAGTCACACGTGGCTGAGAGGGAGTGGGGAATCAAACCTGGACCTCTTCCTTCTTCCACCCTCTCATTTCCTACTGGTGCCTGTCATTGGCTGAACCAAACCAGAGGCCAGAGAGTGTGGAAATTCCAGCTCAGGGCAAAGTAGGGCAGGCAGTTGACCTGGAGAAGCACCAGGAAAATCAAAACAAAAGGTGTGGAATGTGAACAGAGGTGTGTGCGGAGCATGGGAAGATGTGAGCATGATGGAGTGCAGGACACAGAGAGAGAGAAAGCCATGGGGGGCAAGGAGGAGGCCAAGCTTAATGTATGATGACACTGATTTGTAATTTAGCAAGCTTCACGTTATTTTTTTTTAATCACCATTTGGGACCTATCAGTGGATAATGAAGTCACTTTATTGGTTGTCCCAATATTTTAAAAAAGGAAATAATAGCAGGGTGTATTGCAGACTGGAAAGTGAGCTGGTTACGGTTTAAAAATATACATCATAGTGTGGGATGCAACTGGGAAAACAGAGCTGGATCATTGGCCAGAGTGTGGGGGTGACCTGAAAAGGGAGGAGGGAGGACAGAATGACAAGCAGCATGGCTGTAGGCATGCAGCAGCTAACATTTGAAAAAAGATTTTATTATTTTTAGAGGTTTAGGGAGAGAGGGAGAGAGACATCAGTGTATGGTTTCCTTTCACCTGCCTTCAGCTTTGGACCTGGCTGGAGACCTGGCTTGTAACCTGGTTATGTGCCCTGGCTGGGAATCGAACCAGTGACCTTTGGGATCTCAGGCTGGCGCCTTATCCACTGTGCCGCCAGTCAGGGCCTAATGTGATTTGTAAAACATGTATGTTATCTATTCATTTTTAAAGCCATTCCTTTCTAACATCTTTATGATATTGTATCCATGTCTAGAGTATTAAACGTCATCTCAAGTAAGCTGAGAAAAACCCATCAGTCTGCCTTCGATTTGTGGAAATAATGTTTACCAAATCCCTGAAGTCTCCTGAACCTCTGAGAAATCCCATGTGTTGTGTACTTGGATAATGTCTCTGTGACTTAAGTATTATAGAGAGTTTTGCATTTGGTTTGAATGTGTGATCATTTCATTTAAATATGTTGAAACACTGATAGTCCTTCCTTTATAAAGCAAGTTAGTTGATCACAGTTTCCAGTTAGAATAGCTTAATAAACTCGGTTGAAGCCAGCCAAGTAGTTTTGCCTCCACAGAAAACACATGTGGCTTTGGAAGGGCAATTGGAAAGCTTTCTGATGAAGGTCCTGACTCATCTGGAAAAAAATTAATGCAGGTGCAGATACTCCAGGGATGGCAGAGGAAAATGAAATCTTGAGTTCTTCATACAAATAACTCAGGTCACTATTTTTTAGTGTAGTTTAAGCCTCCTCTTCACAACACAGTATTGGCCAGAGCAACTAATAAGTACATGGCTGCTCTGGGTTATTCCCGTTGGATAGATAATAGCTGCAAGGCCACCTTAGGTTTGCAGCTGGAGGCAGGGCCTTAGAGTTAACCCTGGAAGAGTTCAGTTAAAAGGTGACCTTTGTTCAAGCTTGTGAAGGAGGTGCTGCACCACCTTTGTCTCCATGTCACCGGTATGGAAACTGACTTGTTTAAAGCTGTAAGTTAAAAAAATAGCTGTAGGTTGGAGACAGAACCAGGGCTTAGAATCTGTATCTTCTAGTTCCAGACCTGGTATTCCTTAAAATCTCTTGCCCACGGCAGAAACTGAATAGGAAATATAGGCAGAGGAACTGTGCTTAAGCCTGTGTCACAGGTTCTGGTTTCCATCATAGTTCGTCCCAATGCTTCCGAAACATTGCGGTGCTTCTATCCATGAAACACTATTTTAGTCCTTAAAAATAAAAAAAAGCCACTTGGTGATTAGTTGAGAGCATTGATACCGAATACAGAGTGCTAGGACCTGGTTTTGGTCAGTGTCAAATCGCACAAACTTGGAAGTCAGACCTGGATCTAAGGCCTTAATCCTAGTCATGTGATTTGGGGCTTTTCTGAGCCTTGTATTTTTCTTTGGGAAAGGCGTGGGGGGTCATCTTCCCCGAAGGGGTTCCATGAGAATTGCTCATACACGTAGAAAGCAGCGCATTCTGTGTTGACTCATAGTAGGCACTCAGTAATGATAATGAAACCTTGATTATTAGTTGTTAGTGCTATTTAGGAGCCATTGATCACAAAGTCCCACAGTGTAAACACTAAGTGCTTTCAGACCCAACCAATAATAGTAGTAGCTACAATTTATTAAGTATTTACCATGTACCAGCCACTGTGCTCTGTGCTGTATATGGCTTATCTCTCTTAATCCTCATGATAACCTCGTAATGTACAGGAGCTATGAATCACTGTCTTATCAGAAAATGGAGATGTAGGCTGAGAAACTTGCTCAAGTTACACAATAAGTAGCAGATTGTGACCGTAACTACCATATTATATTGCCTGTCTAAAGAAATTAAAGCCTTATTTAAAAAAAAAAAACAAAACAGCAAAGTCCAGATAGCTTCCCAGAAATCCTTCCAAAAAAGCCAAGAATGCCAGGAGCCATCTGCTGGGTGCCAGGGCCTATCCAGGTGCCCAGATTTCACACCATTAGTCCAGCGGATCCGAGTTGCGGCCCAGCATGCGCCGCTACTCATTAGCAAGTAAAATGGAGGCCTAACCCGCACCGGATGGGGAGAAATGAATCCCCAACCACTGCATAACCTCTGTGGCCCATGTGCCTGCATATCACGTTCCTGGCTCCTGTGTGGGCATGGAGATGATGCGGAAGATTCCATAGCCGCCAGGCAGAGCTCCGCAGGTCAGACCTCAGCCCGAGTAGCTGTAACCAGCGTGTGCACTCAGCTTTGATGACTTATTTAGAATCATCAGGGCACCCTACATCCAGATGTTTAGCTGTTTCTCTCGGTGCCACCGCCTTTTTTTAATTTTATAGCAATGATTCGGCTTCCCTGGGAGATGAGAAGTAATACCGGTGATTTCCTTTCGCCAAATCCTTGACTTGCTTCCAAAATGCAAAACTAATATGCCTGGTTATGATCTGATTTGTAACTGAGGTGAATAATAACAGCACAGGAAAACCACACTGGTTCCAGCCAATCTGAATTACAGAAAATTCTGAACCACAGAATACTTGAAATGATGCAGTCTTATTAATTTTAGGAACACACTGTAAGGAAAGAAAACCAATGCCTAAAAATTTTTTTAAAAGATTCCTAGTCGGAGATCTTATCAGAACACCCTTATAAATACTTAGATGAAAACAGCTCACAGTTCAAGGATTGTTGATATTTGGTGGTTTGTGATTTGGTTTTAAAATTACAGGAAGACACTAACCCCTCTACATAATTGCATACCTCTCTACATAATTACAAGTGTTATATATAACACTTTCTGTATAAAAAGTAAAAGGCATGGAGTGGGGCTAGGCCTCAAGTAAAGTCTGAATTTAAAAGGTTTTATTGGATATTGGGTTTACTTATAACACTTTTAAGTCACTTTGAATAATTCATTTCCAGTTTCACAAAGACCTGTTTCAACTGGCACACCTTTGTGTTTATGCCTGCCATTTCTCTCAAGTTCTTCTAAGTACCTAAAACACAAAACATAAACAAGCAGTAAGTGAATCACTTTAACAGAAAAACAGATATTTTTCACACTAGATCATTTTTTTAATCACATCAGTGTAAGTCAGATCTTCTAGAGTCTGGAATACTTTGAGAACCAGGACCTTTGTTGGGCAGGGGGTACTTCGGTGCCCATCACCCGATACTTGACATGCATATTGGGCTTTCTATAAAAGTTACTATTGTTTATTATTTTAATTCTGTGTTTCTCCAGTTAGGGCTTACTTCCGTATCAACGTTTTCTCTTCTAGCATCCAAGCTTGTGCTTAATTTCTATTTTGCTCAAGGGAGAGAGATGCAAATTTTTTCAGTGTCAATGGGAGAGATGGCACCGTGTATGTAGGTTTAAGGTGAATGCAATGCACGGTGTCAGAACTGCCCTTTAAAGAGAAGAATCGTTGGCAGATGGGGTGGGATGGGTTACAGGGAAAAAAGAGGAACAAATGTGGACAGATCTGCATTAATAAATATTCAGACCAAGTCCCACTCATGTCAGTGTTTGTAGGTGGTGTTATTACATGTAGTATTGGGTGATGGAAGTTGTGCACACTCTCATTTTTCACTTTAATTGCTTCCCTGAAAAGACCCTGACAGCTTCAAAGGTTACTGCTGGTTGCATTGTTCATAGCTTAGAAGTAATATGCATTTGCAATTTGCTTCATTATTGCCCACTAATAACCAATTCTGGAGAAAGCCCTAAAGCCACCAAAGGAGCCATAATTTGACACAATGATTTCCTTCTCTTTCTCCAATTCTTTTTCCCAGTTTAAGGGTGAGCCCCAGAGCCCTAGCCAGTGTGGCTCAGCTGATTGGAGTGTTGTCCAGTGGACTGAAATGTCGTGGATAAGATTCTTGGTCAGAGCTCATACCAGGTTGTGGGTTTGATCTCAGTTGGGGCGTAAAGGAGAAGGCAACCAGTCAACGTTTCTCTCACATGGATGTTTCTCTTTCCTTTTCTCTCTCTGACCACTCCCTTGCCCCACCCCACTCCTTCCCCCACCCCTTCTCCCTCTCTCTTCCTCCCTCTCCCTCTGAAAGCAGTGAAAAAATGTCCCCAGGTGAGGATTAAAAGAGTGAGCCACAGATGCTGTGGTGATGTGGGTGTGATTTTCTTTCCATGAGCTTCGTATGATAAATCCTTAAAGTGTTTTTTAAACTCCAGAGAAACAAGGCAGGGCATAAAATTATATATTTCAGGTCCAACGAAATCCAACTGGCTTTCTGGTTGTTCTGTGCTGTGATTAAGATTTGGTTTGGCTACACATAGCTGAAAACCCCGCAAATAGCAATGGCTTAAGTGGAAGAGTTTACATCTCTGTTTTCAAGAAGTGTGGATCAGCCTGGGAGGGGTGTAGGGCTTCATAGGATCAGGGATCCTGACTCCTTTTGTGTTGCTTTACCATTCCTTTCATTGCCAAGATGATCTCATCCAGAGTAGATGCAGGAACTCCTGTCCATCCTTTCAGTTAGTAAGAGAGAAAAGTACCACACAGGCACATAACTTGCAAAGGGGCTGCTAGAAGGCTTAAAATTCTATTGGCCAGGACTTAGTCACATGGTTGCCCTTGGCTCAAGGAATTCTGGGAACTGTAGTCTTTCTCTGACAGCCATGTTCATAAGCCTTGTGAAGGCAGAGGGGGAAATGACCACAGGCGTACCTCACTTTATTGTGCTTCGCGGATAATGTTTTTGTTGTTGTTTTAAACAAATTGAAGGTAAGACACTCCACCAGCAAAAAGGCTACAACTCACTAAAGGCTCAGATGATGATTAGCATTTTTTATCAATACAGTATCTTTATTTTTTAAATTTGGTTTTCAGATACCGTTTACATACAATAACTGTTTCAGGTGTACAAGATAATGATTAAACACTTATAGGAGTTAAAAAGGGATCACCCCAATGAGTCTACTACCTACCTGATACCATACATAAATTATATCATTGACTATATTTCCTAAAAATGAGGTATTTTTAACTAAGTATGCATATTATTTTTAGACATAATGCTATTGCACACTTGGTAGTCTGCAGTATAGTGTAAATAGGACTTTCTTATGTACCAGGAAACCAAAACCAAATCTGTGTGAGTTGCATTCCTGCTGTACCTGCTTTGTTGAGATGGTCCGGCACCAAATCTGCAGTGTCTCCCAAGCAAGCCTGTATTCGATGGCACCCAGCATTCTCTGCCACATTTAAATGATGACTTCCTAGATTTTCTGCAGGTCACCATGTCACTGACTATGAAACAGATACTCGTATCACAACAGTGCTGAATTTAATTTCAAAACATTTTATGAGCTACACCTAATATTGCTTACTTAGGTAATCCTCATTTCAGCTTTAGGGCTAAAGTACTATCCTTATCAACATTGTACAGGTGAAAAAACAAAACCTAATACTGAAACAGGTATTAAACTGAGGCTGTTGGATTTGTGTGGAGCTGCATTACAGTCCTAAGCAACACCGAGAAGTGGAAGCAACTTTTCCAATGAGAGTTACTGCCATACTGAGCCTTAGAGACTCAGGTACCAGTTCGTTGAAAATGCTATACTCTGAGTTAGTTGTGACTCAGTCTCCCCTCCCCACCCCAGTCTTTTTATAGTCAACTCTCTTGTGAAACGTACCAATTACTTGGTTTCAAATGCAGTACAACCTCTGGCTTTTCTTTATCACTGTAAGAATTTACTAGACCTAGTCAGTCCTCAATCAGTGTTTATTGACTGAGTTACACGCTAACCAAGTTT
This sequence comes from Noctilio leporinus, assembly GCA_004026585.1. NCBI lineage: Eukaryota > Metazoa > Chordata > Mammalia > Chiroptera > Noctilionidae > Noctilio > Noctilio leporinus. The sequence continues at coordinate 1,229,681 of PVIW01000006.1, forward strand.
TTAAGAGTAGTCAGGTCTACTCTAAAAACTACTCTATATATCATTGTTTTAAGGGACATGCCCTGGTTCATGTGCCTGCTGGAATGTGTGGCATTATGATGGAATTCTCAGCAGTTTAGCTCCTATCTTTATCCTGAGTTCTTTATCTCTCCTTTCTTTGAGGCCCAGACTTTTTGGTTCTGCAAAATGTCTCACCACACATTGAAAGCAGACCTCTTTTTCCCATCTGTCAAACCCTTTCACATTTCAGTTACTTCCTACTTTTAGCAGAGGCACTCAGACCTAAAATGGCAGGAAAATCTTTTATTTCCATTTTTCCTTTCACCAAATCTTGCATTTCAATATTCCAGTTTCTCCACCATTCTCCACACCACCAGCAGTTATTTTTCTAAAACATGGGCCATCATTACCGTTAGTGGTTCTCCGTTGTCTGCAGAATTAAGTCTGAACGCTCAGAGAGCATTCTAACCTTGCAGAATATGGACACAATCGGAACTGCCAGGCTCACTGTGGACTTCATGCCAGATCCTGCTCATTTCTGCTTCTGCTCATCTGCTCAAACTGTTTTGTTCTGCCTCACCATTTTCTCACCTTTTCTGTCTGGAGATTTAGGTTAAGGCTCACCTTAAATTTTTCAAGTTTTTCTGATCCACAGAGAATCATGTTTGCTTTCTACAGCAATTAGCATATATTTTTTTGTATTGGCATTTCTCCAGTCTGTCTTGAATTGTTGTTAACTGGAGGTTGTCTGTCTTGCTCAGTTGTGAATCTGCTGATTTAGAATTTCCCTTGAGCAGCTGGCCCATGGTAAGAATTCAATGTGTCTCTTTTCAAATTAATTCAGTTTATCTCCATTAAGAAAGTCTGAGCTTTTATCTAAGTTCAAACAACCTCTTTTATCATTCTTCTTTTGGAGCTTCCTAACCTGCCACAGAAAAGGCCATAATGATAGAAAAGAACAGAAATTGTCATCTAGAAGCATCCAGGAACAATAGCTCCTATTTCTCATAATACTCATATAACTCCTTGGGTGTGCTTTCTGTCTCAAATTTAATGCCATTTTTAGACTCCCTAATCTCACCTATGAATGACTCCCTATGCCACACTCCCTTTTCTTCAAAACCCAACTCAGTTCCCATTCATCTATAAAGCCTTCCAAAATTAGACCTGTCTGCTCCTCCCCATTATTCTGCATTTTTGCATCATTCTGTAGCCCTGAACATCTGTGCCTAATGAGATGTTTTTCATGTAAGTATAGATACTGGTACAGCCATTTATACATTGGATCTATTTCTCTCTCCTGATTTCTCCTAGTTGAACTGCCTGAGCTGTATATCTTTGTATCTTTTGTGTTATGTATGTTCAGTGCATTCATTTATTCAGCCTACATCCCAATGAGCCCTGGGCTAGGAACTTGTGGCCTCTAAGATCTGGTCCCTTAAACAGCTTCCATTTTGGTGGGGTGTTGAATCAGATTTATAAATGTGTTATATATACAACAGATTGTAGAGGTTGTACATGTAGACCAGCATGCCTTAGAAGATGGGTATGATTTCCTTGAGCAAACAATTGAAGGCAGAAGGGGTGAAAGATCTCTTTTCATAAACAAATATTTTCCTCCAGCCTTGAAGAGAGGACTTGCAGAGCCTCCTTTTCCCTGTCTTCTGTTTTGGTCCCCAGCATCACCCATCAGCACCTTTCTTCCAGATACTCACCTGGAAGCCTCAGCTACAGGTGGGGGTGATAGGGAAGCTCCTGACGGTCTTTTGTATTGTTTTGGCCAAAAAGTCCATTTAGTTTTTTCCTGTAAAATGAAAGACACGTTTTTCATTTTCACCAATAATTATCGATTTGGGTATTTTGAGCATGACGGCTCCCTCCCGCTATTGGCTTCTAGTGGACAGAGGCTGGGGGTGCTGCTAAACGTCTTCAATGCACCAGTCAGCCCCTCAGCAAAGAATTCTTTGGCCAAATGACAATAGTACAAGAAACTTTGCAATCTACTTTTGACAGATTGGATCAGTCACAGCACCTTCTCTGTACACTACACAGTTTTTTTTTTTTTTGCATCCTACTTGCATTTTTACCTGCCTTAAAGTAATAAAGCAATATGCCAAAAATATTGCCTATTTTCTTTCATCTTCAATATTAAAATGGCTACACAGAAATTCACCAACTTTGTACATTTTAAAAAATGCTCGCCATATGACAGCTGTCACAATATAATTAACAAAATTATTAAACTATATATAGTACAGAAAAAGTAAATGAACTTTTTGGCCAACCCAATTATTACATGCTATGTGGATACATTATCAGGCTTATTTCTAGGGAAGCAGACATGTAAATTGGTGTGTAGACCACATATGAATGGAGGATTAAGTGGGACTGGGTTTTGGCCTTACTCCTGTTTGACTTTTATCATTGTATAATCTGTGCATCCCAGTCTCCACGGCTGCTGTATACAGATGTACAGATTGTGTAATTCACAGGCATACCTGGCAGCCACGATGGTCTCTGGCAGGCTTCCTTGTCACAGGTAACAAGGTGAGAGAGAACTTGGGTGGATAAATCATACCTGTCACTACTATAGAGGATGGACTGATAGAGTCTTAGACATAGAGCTACACATCTTATACTTTGGGAAAAGTAACCACCACTCTCCAGCAATCATCAGTGACCCTGGGGGTTTTATGAGTTGGTAAAGAATCAGCACCCTAGTCAGAACTGCCTGTTTATAATAACTTTAAACCTCTGGCCATGCCAGATACTGGGAAGGTTGCAACATGCATGGTTGTTTATAAATCCAACTCCCAGCATATTGTTGAAAGGTTCTCGGTTGAATAATGTTTATTTATTCACTTGTGGAAGAAAACTCGGGCTACAGATGTGAACACAAATGCCTTTTTTTTTTTTTAATAGATGGTGTTATTGTGCTGCACAGTGTCCCGACTTTTAGATATTTAACTCGTAAAGTTTACAGCAACACTTAACTGCATCTGGATTTCACATTGAATTTGGGAAGGCAAGAATCTCACTGTAATTTGCACTGACTGCCCTGTAATGGAAATTATGGCTTGGGAAAAGTTTCAAATGACGTGTCTATAAACTAAGGAAAAGTTGATCCATTCAAAGGCTGGTTATGTGCAATTGTAGGTTGTTTTTTTTTTTTGAAAGGGCCATTGCCAACCAGAAATACTTTTCAGCAGCTGAAGTAAACTAGCCATGAATTAAAAGTTGGTCTTTGTAAGTGGTTGGTTCATCAAATTCAATCCTAAAAGTGGAGTGCAAGTTGCAGCAGATCTGTTTGGGACTTTTCAGAGCACCGTAAAGGTTGTATGCAGATTGTACGCAACTGGATGGTGGCAACGAGTTGACTTTAGATTTAGAGGACAAGCAGCCTTTTTAAAGGTCAGAATGCTGGCCCAAAGGGACTCAGGTCACAGGGCTTCCAGTCCTAGCCCTGCAGTGCAGTGAGTTTGTGTAAGTGTAGTGTGTTACTTACCCTCCCCAGCATCCATTTGTCTACTTCGTTGCTCCTGTCTCCCTCCCCCACCATCTGTTGGTTTTAGTGTCTCCCATTCATGTTCATGACTTTCTCTCAAATGTTTCACGATTGCTCCTTGACTGTTCTTGGCTCATGTTTAAGACCAAGGCCATAAAAAGCTGAGGGGATCTGGGTAAAGGCACGGATGGGGCTTGTTGACCATGGCCTTCACTGTAGGGAGATCATTTAATTAGGGCCTAGCCAGATGTGCACATCTGGAAGTCTCTTTGCCGAGCCCACTTAATTTAATCAGAGAGGAATCTTCCTGACTGGCTGCCAGGATTCTTGGGAACCGTGGCGTGGGCGTGTTTCCACTTTGAATCCCCGTTTTCAGCACTGTACAGGCAGGCCTCGGAGACATTGTGAGTTCTGTTCCAGGCCACCAACATGAAAGGAGCGTCACAGTCAAGCGAGTGGTCATCTTTTACTGATGCAGATCTTGCCTTCAATTTGTTTTTGTATTTTTTTTTTAATCTGAAGAACTGTAAAATAAGGTGTGCCTGTACGCTCCGCATTTACCTCAGCTGTGCTTGGTCCCCCGGTTCAGTGGCTCAGGGTAATCAACACTTTCCACAATCCTTCTGTTTTTAGTCCTGACCCTTCCCTTCCCTGCCTGTTGCCCTGAGTGGCACCCCCAAGTCCAGTGTCCCACCTGGCTTCTGCAGTGGGTTCCTCTCCTTATCTTGGGTCTCCCCTGCTGCAGGGGCTTGAGGTTGTAACTTGCTCTACTCTTCAGGGGTCCCCAACCAGCCTCCAGGTACGTACTGGTCCTGACCCGTTTGGAACCTGCCACACAGCAGGAGGTGAGCTGAAATGTAATGTGCTTGACTCACCCCCAAAGCGCCCCCCCATCCCCCACGCCCTGCACCCCAGCCTGGGTTCAGTTTGTGGGAAAATTGTCTTCCCTGAAACTGGTCCCTGGTGCCAGAAAGGTTGGGGACCGCTGCTAGGTCACGTTCTCTCTCGAATGAGTTTTCCATCTTTCAGAGCACTGGTTGAGATCACTTATCTGCTGATGGTCACCCCTTTCTTTTATCCGTAGGAATTCATTCTTTTATTTCTACTTTTGTGGGGCCTTGGATAGTGAAGGAGACAAACCCCCTTAATTTGTCTGCCATGTTTGACCAAAGGTCTTCTATCTTTTCATCATAAAATGAACTTGTATATCCATTCAATAATTAGTGTGCATCGTCTCATCCAGGGCACTGGGCTGAGAGCTGGAGAGATGAACAAAGATGCGACGGAGGAGGTCTGTCCCTAAAGCATCGGCTGTGCAAACTATTTAGTGCAGTTTATTGACATTGGCTTGTTCCTTTCGGGACAGACCTTGTAGGCCTGGGCAAAGCCTCTGTGGTGACACACGTGTAGGGACCGTGCCAGCAGTGAAGTGGTGCGGAGAGAGCAGGAGGGCTGTGACGAACTTGGCCGGGGACGTTGTGGAAGGCTGTGCTGAACAAACGAAAATTCTGTGGCTTTATGAGTTCAGCCGTCGCGGAAAGACTGCAAGCAGACTGCACCCTGAAGTATTACCGAGTGAGTCCAAAGGAAAGTGATGTATGCAGCCTAGATCTTCAAAATCCCTCAGCTGGCCGGGTGGGCCGTCGCCTCCCCGGGGCCTTCCCCAGCGGCGAACCTCCCAGCGCGTCACCCACACCCTCCCAGGCCCCTCTGTTGCCTAGCGCACTTAGGAGAGGGGCCTGGGAAGATGGGGGTCTGCACCCGGCCTTCTCGGGCAGCGAGCCATCACACCGCGTCTTTGCCGCGGCCTCCAGCCTGCGAATAGCGCCTGCTGGCGGAGACCTTGTTAGTGTTGTTGAGAGGCATGGCCGCTAACTCGACTCTCTTCTTCTAAGTAATTCCACGCATATAAAACCCCAGCGATGCAGCCTAGCAAAAGCCAAGCTAAAGCCCTTGAGCTCAACAATCAGCCCTAGTTAACCCAGCAAACAACCTTGATAGTGTTTTCATTTTGGCTTGAAGGTAGACGCACAAAAGGCTTGACTGATGTGACAAATTCAGACACTCGGCTGCCACTGGTGCCCAATGCCAGAGACGGCAGAGCTGCCGATGAACTTGGCTATCGGTGCTCTGCGCCCTCCTTGGTCCTGTTGCAATGCTGGTTCCTATTGAGAAGGGTCTGGATGTTGTCCTTTCTTTATTCCTGTCCCCTGCCTCACTTTTTCTTGCGCCACTGGAGAGGTCATAGGAGCTCCAGAAAGCTCCCCTTGGTGCCGGCTCTGTCCTTACAGCGTAGGCTCTGTCCTTACAGCGTAGCTGTGTGTCTAAGCTCTTGCCCCAGGCGGGGCTGGTAGAAGAGGCGGAGCTCTGGGCTAAGGACTCTCCTCCTGGAGAGGGTGCCATGTTCTAAAAACTTTGAAGTCAGGTCATAGGGTTTTATTGCTTGGGTATTTTCCAGCACATTTTAATATTTGAATTCTCTTAGCCCTCAGTCAGCCTGAACTGTGTGAGTGCAAGAGGTACCACGAGGCAGGAAACGGGAATCTCTCACTGCGTGTTTTGGCTGGATCCTACCCTGCGGGTAAGGTTTGGGTTTATCCTCCTGCCTCTTCGTGGTGAAGGGGTCGAAGAGTGTAGTGTGTATATGGCCACATTATAGAAGTGCCTGCATTCTCGCCAGTGGCCAGCTTACAGAGCACCATGCGGCTATGAAAATGCAAGTGTTTTCTATCCCAGCAACCATTTGCTGAGCGGATTGCATCTCTGGGCAATGTCAGCCTGTGTTCCAGCTTCACATTTTTATTGGTGTCGTAAACAAACGAGCCAGAGAAGTATCTGGGGGGTTGTGTGTGACAACAGTTCCTATCACACTTCTTATTGTAGCAACTTATGTGAAAAATTTCTCGGTGGTTGGCACATGGTTCTTTTTATTGAATTCGGTAACCTCCATGGGTGGTGTTAGTCTCACCAGTTGAAGCTGATAAACATGCTCTCTGTCTTCATGAGGAGCACTTTACCATCCCACTGTGAAAATCCTCGTCTCTCTTCACTGTAATCCTTTCCTGTAGCGAGTTTTCAGCCTCTGTTACTTTTCTGTCAGGAAGGGAGAAATATTGAAGGCAGCCATTAAGTATGCGTTGACTGAATGGGAAGTGCTCAGTGGCGTGATTAAATCCATAAAATGGTGAGTCATGTTCCCTGCCAACCAGTCAGCTAGGAAGTGAGGGGCAATGCATCTCCTCTGGTGGCACTTCTCCTGGTGTGTGGGCACCAGGTCCCTAATGTCATTTTAAGAACTTGGAGCCTTAATGGATGTTCTAAAGGTCGCCTAGGGAAACATCTCATCGGAAAAAAGATGGTTTAGGCCCTGGACACCTGCCTGGAAATTCTACTTTCCTATCAGGTACCAGAGTCTGCATTTTAGAAAAAAGAGGAGAATCCTACCTGACATGCTTCCCAGATGGTCTTGGAGTGGCATTTAGAAGCTTCGGGAGTCCATTTTATTACTCATAATTTCAGGGCATGTGAGCCTAAGTCTAGCATAGGTAATGGAGGGCGGTGAAATCAAAACATTCCAGAACCTTGCTTTGCAAATAGAACGCAAATGTGTTTGCGAAGCAATATTATAAGATTCGGTCTGTGGGAATGGCAGGGGCCAATGCCATGTTTTTGAGCATCATACTAAAGGATACTTTCTCCCTCATTTCTAAACATGCACTGCATTGTGAGAAAGAAGAGAGTAATACAAATTATGTGTACACCTACACATAAATACAACACAAGAAAAATAAAGTTAAGGTAGCTTAGGGAGGTAGTTTTTCAAATATTTCAGAAAGTATAACATTTGGAAACAAAGGAAAAGTTTAGAAGTATGGTTTAGGGAATAATACAGTTAAATTGGGCACCAGTTACCAAAATAAAGACCCAAGTGGAAGACATAAAAAGGTTTATTGGCCTCTTAACCCTTTTCCCCTTTTATACCCATTTTAGACTTAGAACGGTATTCTTTTCCTTCAAAATGATACACCATATGTAATCATGCACCAGGTGTCTCATGGAGGAATGAGTTTCGATTACTCAGGTTCAGGGCCCTGTCTCGAAAGCTAAGTGTCTCCACCATCTATTCGGAAACTGAAAATAATGTGGTTTTGTGAGTTCTTAAGATATTTTTCACATAGACATTAGCAATCATCACATTGTTCTTTCTCTTCCTCCCTTCCTTTCTCTTTCCCTCTCTCTCTCTCTCTTTTGTTTTCGTGGTTTTTTGTCTCCAATCTCTGTGTCTCACTTCATGAAGCACCTAAGTTGGTCTGTCAGTCACCATTTGCACTCATGGCCTACCTGCCTAGCATTCCAAAGGGCCATTTTAGGGATTCCACACCTTTCCCTGATGAGCATTGTTCTGCTGATTCCTCTCCTGTGAAGCATTCCTCTCAGAAACATACATATACTTTGGGGTCACAGCACGCGTAGGTGAGTGTGAGTGAGGGTTGTATTGGAAAACTGTCCCCCAGGGGGTGGCTTCCATGTAGTTAAAGAGAGCCCCAGGTTGTCGTTGTCGGCCAGTGGTCTACAGTCGCAGCTGCAGTGTAATTGTTGCAGGAGGGAGAGGAAGTGCCGACTTCTTCTCCTGTCTTCCTTGTGCTGTCAGAACCTCGTGACCTGACTTGATGGAGCCATTCAGAGAATCCTTGTCTCTTGTTTCAGAAGTTGGCTTTCACAGACGTGCACTGGCCAAGACCCAGGAAGCAGGGTTTCTGAATAGAATGTCCCTGAAATTCTTGGCACAGGAAAAACAATGAAGTGAACATGAGATTAGTAGCACACCAAGAATAAGCTGGCCACTACTGTCAGTTTTAGCCCGGGAGTTGAAGCCTTATTAATTGATTTTATACTATCATTTGCCGCTGTGCCTGCACCTCTACCCCATCCTGTTAATGCACGTCGGAGCTGGGGGGTGGCTCTTACATCTACCACACGCAGTAAACGCTTCCTGTGCGAAGGTACTGGAAACAACATCTGTCATTGCATCAAAAAGGTATGCCTGCCACATGCAGCTGGAAGAGTTCTAATAATGAGATGGTTTTAAGCAAGGTTGTAATGAAGTCTGTGTGCAGTGCTTGAGCCTTGCACACTTGTTTCCTAAGGAAACAAATGTGCTCCGTTTCCTCTGATCTTACTAGTATTACCTAGACGTTGTTTTTGCATATTTAGCACAATCATGTTGCTACATGAAAAGCTTGAATACATTTCTATTGGTAAAGAGTGTGTCTTTTTGTTTCGGATGGTGTGTGTGTGTGTGTACACCCGTGCATGCTATTTTGGAGAAGCATCCTTCCAGAAGGTTGCTTTGGTGTACAGTCTGTGTCTTGGAAAGGGAAGACCTCGCTGATGAATGTGGTGTTTGTGGATCCGAACCAGTATTAGAATTTCCGATTGAGAGTCTAGAAAAGTTATAATAAACTCATTCTACAATTAAAAAGAAGAGCTACCCTCCAGAATGTGAATCCCAATCCAGAGAAGTGTCCAGCAAACAAGAACAATACTCCATAGATTTTCAGATTGATGGTGCTTTCCAATGGCAACTAATTTGTTCCAGCATTGAAGTGAGCATAATTAACAGAGACTTTCTTTCTTGGGCCGATTAACCACCAAAAAACCATGCCAACATTGTAACTGTAAGCAGTGAAAACCAATATTTATGAGGGGGATTGGGCAAGAGTTTGTGTGACAGATGGACATTTTATCACTGTTGATGTTTGGAATTCCCTTGAAAAGTAATGCAATATCTTGTTATTTATGAATGAATGAACAAATGATTGTGCTTTGCTGACTGAGCTTTCTTTAAAAAGAGGTATACTAAATTAATCTTTTTTTCTGTTTAGCCTCTATTACTTTATGTTAGGTAGGCTCATATATTCTGATGCAAAAGCTTAAAAATTATAATTGTGTTTTTATTACAGATACAGATCCACGGGTTTTGGAAAAACAGGAATTACAGCAGCCAACTTATGTTGCCCTCAGTTACATTAATAGGTAAGACATTTTCAGAATTTATAGCAACGTCATATCTGCCACACAGTTATTTTTTAAATGTATCTTTTTAACAGACTAGAAAAAATGTTTTTAGTTTCAAAATATTTACAGGAGATTATTGGAAGCCAACCTGTATGTGGAATTTTCTTGTTTCTGTATTGGGGAAATGTAGGAGGTAGTTTTCTGGGTATGTGTATGGCTAAAAACAAGACTGATTTATAAGCTTATTCTGGAACTATTTTTGTATATGGAGTTAGAATATGCTGTTTTGACTTCATAAGGCAGTTTGGAAGATGAATAGATTTATGTTTGAATGAAACTTTTAAATGCTGGGATGAAGAGGTGTTTTATGAATTCAGGACAGTATTAGAATATCAGAATATATCAGGATAAAACATTGAAATAATATTAGAAAGCTATTTAGTAATGTTGTGAGCATGTGTTTTGCAATACACCCTTTCCTATAAGCCATTCTTTGGCCTCCACTCAGGGGCACCAGTCCTACAGGTAACACTGGTACCCAGAAATAACAGGGAACCATCACAGGTGACTATGCTATTTGCTCAGATTTTATTAATGCAGGTTCATTGAGTTTTTATTAATGCAAATTTATTCCTAATCCACATGAACCTAGTAACAATAATAATCACTCAGAAACAGTCAGTAGTAACATCATACAAGAGAACTGGGGGATAATGAACCTGAGTCCCAAAGTCTCGGTCTATAGGTCTGGGAGACAGCACAGTAGGCCAAGAACTGTCACGCGTCTTACAAAGCAGAATCGCTGGAGCCAATTAGCTGCAGGGCAGAGCCTCCAGCAGCAAGGTAGTCAGGAGGATATCAGCATGGCACAGGGCCGTGGCACTCCACTGTCTCAGCAGTGGGCAGGAAGCCTGCCTCAGTTGTACATTTCAGGGTCATGTATTCTACCCTGCTGGGTCTTGGGACCCTTGAATAAGACATCAGGGAATTTCAAATGGGCTTATGCTGGGGTATGCCACCTCTACACCCTGTCTGTTTAAGTCACATGTGCAGATTATCTTGAACACTGCCAGGAATGTCTTGTAGTTTCGTTCTTGAACTGAAGTGTCAGGGCTGATTGGCAGCCATCTTGGTTGACATGGGTGATGCCATTTTGCGTTACATACTTTATTCCAGTGGTCTGCAACCTTCTTGGCACCAGGGACTGGTTTCTTGGAAGGTGGATTTTCCCCAGACCAGGTGGGATAGGGGGGACAGGAAGCAGAGCTCAGGTGGTAATACAAGTGAAGCTTTGCTCACTGGTCATAACTCGTGCTGTCCCTTCCTGGAGGTGGGGGACCCCTGCTTTATCCTATCTTGACCCAGACCAGTGACATTTTATTGGTCCTGCTCTCCAAAGTAGCAGTTCACCTTTTAGTAAGAACCATCTCAGAACCTGACCCATCTGTGTAGAGTGACATGAGTTTTTACTGAAAGTGAACATGTGAGCACGAGCTTAGGGAAGAGTTAGAACTTGATCTGTTGGGTCTAAAAGAGCACTTGGTGTTTCAGCCAACTCAAATAATCAAGGAGACAGTGATTTTTGGAGGGAACCTGAAATCAACTTACATTAAGAAAACACACACACATGAAGGAAAAGCAAAGCAAAGGCAAAACTAGTTTTTAATGAGAACAAAAAATTCTCTGCTTATAATTCAGTGCATGAATTTCAGTTTACTTCTTTATACACTGAAGAGTGTTTTCAGTTTGTTGATAATAGAACTGAGGTTCAGGATCTGAAGTAGAAAACTGGGAATGGAATAATCTGTATTGTTGCATTTTAATGCCTTTTTAAGAAAACTTCAGTCTTGTCTAGTGAGAGCTTTGAATTAGAATTGCCTATGTTGTTTCAAGTTCCTCTATGAATTAGTGGTTTTAAGGATTCATGAAGATAAACATCTATTTGCATATCTCCTTTGGATTTCTTGCATATCAGCCTCCCCTGGAAATGAGAGAAAATACCTACAGTTTACCATTACCCATAATTTTTGAGATGTGTAAGGTAGAACACCTTCAAAATCACGTCAGAAACAAATAGATGTAGTATACGTTGATCTGGATTAGTCACAAAACCTTTGTTATTTCCAGTGATTAGCATGGGTTTTGAAAAACGTTTTATCATTAGAGTTATGTGCATGTTAATTAGCTCACTAGTATTGAGGAAAGGATGAATGGGCTTACAGATTAATTATGGTATTGAGTAGTAGGACTTTTTAATGGTACAGCAATTGTGTTTTGGATAAAATATGTTACCTAGGTATATACAAATTCATGTAATAATACTAAGCCTTATTCTAATTAGGGTCTATGAAGTTTTCTCATTCATTCTTGCTGCTTGTATTTGTCAGCCATGTTGGCAACAAGGATCTATTAATTACAAGGCATTATACTAAGTAAAGAAATAAATATTCTGCCAAGTGTGATTTGGGACTACAAAACAAATCGAATGGGGGGATAAGAGCCACACACACAAAACCACTAGAGAACTTGACTCAAGTGTGATAGTTTAGCATAAATTGGGCAGTGAGATATGCCTAAGTCCTAGAGTAGAAGCAATCATTGTGTGTGAAATTTCTTTGAATGACTCTTCTGGGAGAAAGTGAGTCATTTTTTAAAAAATAATCTTTTATGATTATAGCCATACCACAGGCACTGTAGAAAATACAAAAGTATAATAAACAACAACAAAAAGTTTTTAATTAAAAATCACATTGCCACCACCCAGCTATCACTACAGGTAACACCTTAACACACATTTTTTAGGATATTTTTTTTTATACATAAATTTTAACCAAAAGCTGGCATACTGTTTTGCAACATACTTTTTAGTCATTGATTTCTGCCTTTCCCTATCAGTACATTTGGACCTAATCTATGTCTTAACACTGATCATATTAGATTTTCCCAGATAATCTAAACAAATACTCTGTAGTAGTTGGTCTCATCCATCCAGTGTCCAGCCTGGAACATCACATTGCACCTGGATGTTTTGTCCTTCATTTCTTTTATTCTGCCATGGTCCTTCTTATTGACAGTGATGGGCCAGGTGGCCCAGAGAAGACTCCCTCCCACCTTCTGGGTGTTCTTTTCATTATGTCCTCAAGATGTCATTTGGCGAGTTCCTCCATCTTTTGCTATAAACTAGTATCTGGACCCAGAGGAGACTCATCTTGCATCACTGTATTTTGAGACGTGAGAAAAGGGAGAATTTACAGCGCCATGTCCCAGCGCATAAAGAAGTAGACATGTGCAGGGGATCGACACATTTCCGAGCAATTTTTAGGTAAAGAGAAGGACTGTGTATGGAAGGTTGCCCAAGTTACTAACAATGCTTCTCACTCGGGAGCCCTTTCTGGACAGTGCCACATTCATAACGTAGTACTTAACTCATGGTAGACACTCTGGACATTTGTTTATAGGTGATAAATAAACACCTAGTAAAAGAAAGAGGGCAAAGCAAGGATGAAGCCAGGTCTGGTCATAGGGAAAATATGCTAAAAGGCATCTCAGGGTCCTTAGATGCAGAAGGGAAATGTTAAAAGTTACAGGAAGCCAGTATGGATTCAAGAAGAGACTAATGTGGGTTAAGTAATGTGAACAAAAGTCAGCTTGACAGCAATATCCTGACTACAGCAGAAAAGAGTACTACAAAAAAAATACAGAACAAATAAAAGATCTTTTTCTTAAACCTCAGGGGAAAATAAAGTCTAATTTTGCTGAGCAGTGACGGCAGGAAGAGAATTACTATTTCTCTGCTCATATATCTATTTGTACAACTCTAATGTACTTTTGGATATCTCAAAATTGAAACTTTCTTTGGCAATAACATAGTCTGAAATCAACAGAGTAAGATCCTTAAAATGGAGCTAGCCTTTTGCTTTATAAAAAGAAAAGAACTGAGTAGAAATTGGAGCCTTTATTTATATTTATTTAATATTGCCTCACTCTCTTGAACATAATGTGTTTAACAAACCTTTAATTCCTTTAAACATAGGTCTTTTACAACACCTGAGAAAATTTTAAAATAGAAAGCGTTCAGTGAAAGACTGAATGAGTTAGTGAAGTTGGTGGGAACAGTTGCAGGAAAAAAGTGGATATCAATTTTAAGGGTAGGAAGTTTTACTTTTGTGACATGGGAACAAAGACAAGTCTATGTAATGGGAAATCTAATTACCTAGTCTGTATAATATTTATTCACCTGGAAAGTAAAGTATAAAGGGGAAGAAGAAATGCTAAAAAGTTTTGAATGAAAACAAGGCTATAGATAGAAATAACACTAGAAAGCACGGAAATAACACTTTTCTGCCTTGTGTTCTATGCTGAGCAATTTTTACATTGCTGTTTAATCTTCATAATAACCATACGGAGGAGTTAATGTAATGATCTCCATTTTACAGAAGTTGAGACTCTGAAGTTAAATAACTTGCCCTGCTTCCCCAGGTGCAATACCAGGGAAATACTGGGTTCACCTAGCTAAGCCCTAGAATCTGTCCTAATCACTGCACAGCCTGACTCGTGGTACCACCAGAGGGGAAACTACAGTTCAGAAAAGTGAGAGGGGAGTTTGGAAAACTGATGTTGGAAAAATAGTGTAGGACAGCTGGGCAGAGGGACCACAGACCAAAATAAGAATAATTACCATGCTGTAGATAATTGAAGGGTTGCAACCTAATAAAACGAAACAGTGCGAGACAGCAGAAGCTAAAAATGTCATGAGAGGTGACCAGTAACTCCTGCTTGATATATTGCCACCAGGAAATGAATGTTCAAGGTACATCCTAGCTTAGGAGGCCTCAGCTATAGTGGGAAAGGAGCCCTTGGCATCTTAGATCAGAAGGAAAGGGCAGAGCACTGAGCACACAAGGAGCTGCCTTCCACCGCCTCACCTCCCAGGCAGGTGAGAGGTGAGCTGCAGAGTGAAGTCAGCTGGGTCTCCATAACAAGGCTGATGAGAAGCCCTAAGTTTCATCTGGATGTTCCCTTCAGGTTATTACAGTGTCGTTCAGGTAGCTGCCTGGGGGTGACAAGGTAACTTACCCACCCAATTCCAATGTATTCCTCTTCTCTCTTTGAGAGAGTATGGCCTCAGGAGTGAGCCTGCCGACCTGTGAGTCTTGTCTCTGCTATTCCTGAGCTCCTTGAGCAAGCTGGCGAGTTTCAGCCTCTTCTTTCTTCTTTCTGATAATACCTTCCTTACTTTATTAAATCAATTAGTGTATAGAAAGCACATATAACAATGTCTGTGACGTAGTATTATGTAAGTAGCAGGTCTCTCCCCACCACCCCTTTTCTGCTCATGCCAAGTCACCTTTTTCTCTATCAACTCAGTACCTAGAGGACCAACTGCAAAAGACTTGTTGCTTTGGAGCTGGGCCGGGACAGTTCCCAGCAGGGAGTAAACACCGTCAGGCAGAGGCATTTCCCATCTCCCACAGCTGTGTCCCCAGCCCCCAGTGTCTGCACATAGTGGACTCTCAATAAGTACTTATTGAATGTGTGAGTGAAGGGGTGTGAATTTGTGTGAAAGTGAAGAAATGGTTGAGTCTAGGAACTTGAGCAACACTTCTGTGAGAAAGCAGGAGCCTCTACTGTCCATGTGCATTGAGAGTGTTGTGTGATGAAAATGAAATATTCTTCAACTTTTATTTAGCATTTATATGGAATTTAGCATGAAAGTACACTAAAGGATAGCCATAACTAGTTTCCCATCATAAACGACGATAGGTATATGAGACCATGGTGTTCAGGCTCAGAACAATAGGTAGTACAAGACTGTGACTCCCCGAGACAAAGGACACTTGGGAAGTGGTGGGTCCTGGGATCACCCGGCCCAGTCTCTGAGGACAGTTCCTTATGGCAGTGGAAATCTGGGCCTACACAGGTTCAACGTGATCAGCCTGAAATTGAACTGTCTTCTAGAACAGAATAACTGGTCTTTATAGAAATGAATCAGATAATACAATGTCTCTTGTACAGTAAATAATTACTAGACATGAAAGAAGAAAATCTAGCTTAACCCAAGAAAAAAATAAAGCAGTCAATAGAGACCCTCCTCTGAGATGGCCCAGGTGTTGGGTTTAAGCAGCAGACTTCAAAGCAACCCTTATCATTGTATTCAAGAACTTAAAGGAAAAGTATACTCAATAAGATGTCTTGAATGAACGTAAAATCAGTCTGGATGCTTTTTCTTTTTTCAATCCTCCTATCAGAATGTGAATGTCAACTGCTTAATGAAAGCTTGCTTCCTCTTTCCCACTTCTCTTCCCACTTCTCACTTCTCTTCCCACTCCAAAACCTCACTCTTGAGGTTGGACTGGTTTGCCAGATCACAAACTCCTTTAGACAAGTGGGCACTGGCCTTTCCTCTTATCCAACAAGCCTGAAGCATTTGATTTTTTTTTTTTTTTTAATCTAAAGGCAGTATTGTTTTTATTTTCCTCCATGAAACCACCTGTTTGTGGTCTTGAGACAACAGTCACATTTATTACAGCACAAGACCTGCTTTTCTCTTTCCCTCCCTTGTCCACTAGACGTGTGGTTTTGTGTGCCCCAGCCGCAGACTGAAGTTTGCAGCCTGGCTCATGCCATAAACATGCTGCGTGCTGTTAGATCTCAAACACCAGACACTCTGCTACCATTTTCTTAGCCTGTGTTTTTATGAACATCAGTTGAAACAAAGCCGAGATGGCTGCCTGCCAGAGTTTTCTTGTAACAAACGTCTCTAAACCTGATTTGGCTCGCTCATTGTGTCCTGCAAAAACCACGTACAACGGACACTGGGAAGCTGGAAAGAGCCCTTCTGTGACACTTAGGCTTGTTCCAACAATTCGCTTGTGCTGCTGGCCTAGAACACCTGGTAAGAGGTGAGCCTGGGCAGAGCTGGGTGACGTGACTCACTGGGGAGTGTAACTTACTTTGTCATCTACCGTTTGTTCTCAGGACAATTACTGTTTTAAAACAGGTTGCTCGTACAATTCAAATAATACCAGGCCATTTTTTTAGTCTTCCTTATTTCTATCAGTATTTATGACGAACCCTTATTTTATGCATCTTTAATTCCAATTCAAGTCTGCATTATTAGTTTTTTCAAAATCTTCAGACTTATTGCAGGTCAGAAGAGTTTCAGTGTCACTGCATACCTAGAATTAAACTTCTACTTCCTTTCTCTCCACTTTGTAGAAACCCAATTACTGGATTTTGCCCTAAGCCCGAGCCTGCTATACTTTTAAGATCTTCAGCTGTGACATTTCCCTGTCGATCAGCATCTCCACGGCCACCTTGCCTTTTGCCACATTTGCCGTGAGACCCCTAGGGTCTCAGCCTTTCCTTCCTTGCCGCCACATTCAGTCCGATTTTAACATTAACTCTGAATTTACCAACTTTGATGAATTTCCTTGTCCCAAAGTGCTTGCCCACTCCCTGGCCTGTTCATTATCGTCCAATCTCAGCCGCAGAGAACGTGTCTCTTGATTCAGGTTAGGGGCTGAGTGTCACCACAGAGAAGCAGCTAAGAGCACGATTCGCCCCCCACAAACACAGCTTTTCCAATCTCAGTTGAACCCTCAGGGCTGCCCCATAATCCTTTCATCCCAAGTGAAAACCTTGCTGAAATCGTGTTTGATTTTTTTATGGAAAGTAAGGTAATGGTATGGGGAGGCACTATGGATTGATCTCTCTTTCTTCTACAGACCAATATATTTTTAAAATTTATTGTTATATTACAGTTGCCGCATTTTCCCCCATTGCTGTCTCCTGCCCCACCCAACCCATCCTGTCTCCAACAGTCAGTCCCCATGTGTTGTCTGTGTTCATGGGTCATTTGCACAGGCCAATGTTTGCTTGTATTTCTACCTGGTGGAATCTTTCCGACTGCCTCTGCCTCCCTCCAGTGGCCTCGGATCACACTTGGAATTAAAGCAAAACTTATCACCATGACCACCAAGGATGCTGTGATCAGGTACCCCCACCACTCCTGCCTCACTGTCCCCGCTCTGCCCGTACCCCCCTCACGACCACCACCACGGCTGCACTGCCTTGCGCACACCCAGCTCCTCTTCATCTCAGTTCTTGTTCTCGCTGGTCCCACCGCTGGGGTGCGGTTTGTCCCCCCAGAGCTTCATGCAGCGCACTTGCCCACCTTTTCAGGCATCTGGTCAGACGTCACCTGCACCGCAGGTCTCCCCTGGGCACCAGTTAGAATAGCTCCCCGTCCACCAGCCCCTGTACCCCTATCTGCTTTCATGTTCTTCTTGGCATTTACCACACCTGAGGTCACAGTGTGTTTTGGGGAGTGCCTGTCACCCCCTGGAGAATGTGAACTCCAGGGGGCAAGGACTTGGCCATTGTGGTCATCGCTGCATCTGCAGCTTCTAGAGCAGGGTCTCGACAGCCTGAGGTGTTCAGTGTTTGAATAAACGCTTCAACAATGATCCCAGTTTCATACGTGCATTGTACTGCCCTCCAATTCTGTGTTTTAGGCATCTTTCTACTTCTTCCTCTTCACACCTGACAGGTACAGGGACTGTCGTGTGTAGTGGCGAATTTTAACTTTGAAGATCCCCCTCTACCCCCACCATTCACATTTACAAAATGACTCCAGGCGCTACACCTCTCTTATTTCATTTGGAAATTCAGATCGCTGGCAGTGAGCTACTTGATTTATCATTTTCCCCTTATGTGCAGCACCTCGGAGTTAATTAAGAAGGCCATGAATCTTGCCTCCGTAGCTCTAACGCACTCCCATTTGCAGGATACTCTCATATTGCTGAGACTGTTGATTTGAGGCTGAAGTTGAAACATGAGTTAATTTTCTCACATGGAGGTTCATTATGCTGAGCCTAAATACTAGTCTTGCCTTTGGGGGCCCCTTCACTCACAGCTTTAAAATAGCTCCATGTTTGAGTTTCTAAATAACTTGTTCTCATTTCTGACACCATGGCTAAGACCTTGCCTGACGGCTTAAAGCGGTGTAGCTAGGTCAGCCCCATGTCCCCAGAAAGAACCCTCCGTCCTCAGCCACGGAGCAGATGCCCCTCTGCTCTGTGCGCAGCTCGTTCGCAGCAGTAGCTCTCTGGACTGAGGAAGGACAGCCCCACAGCCATGTCATCCCAAACCACACAGGACCATCCAGCCTGAACAAATAAAGATGATTCAGAAGCATTAACCTTAAATTCTTAAAAGGTCAAAGCTAATTTTTATCAAAATTGTGATACTGAGGAAGGATGTGTAATACAGAAAATTACTTCCCTTGTCTTACTGTTTCAGCACAGATTAGATTCTGTTAATTGGACAACTGCTGTGTGCAGGGCACTGGGCCATACACTTAACAGTTTAGGCTGTAATCTCACAATGACCCTGCGTCACAGCTCTTAGTGCCTTTTCATACCTGAGAGAATGAATTCCAGGGAGGGAGGGAAGCACTGAACTTTTTAGTGCTTTGGGCCCCTTTGGTGAGTTGGTGGAGTCTATGCACTATTTCCCCAAATCCTGTTTTTAAAAGTCCTAAAGTAAATTATATAGGATAACCAATTTTATTAACATAGAATTGTCAAAATATTAAAATTATGAATTTGCGATATGATACAAAGTTTATTTTTACCCAAGTTCACAGATCTCCTAAATTCTACCAGGGGCCACTTTGGGTCCATACACCTCAGGTTAAGGACACCTCAAATGTCATAGTTGCTAAGTAGCTTTTAGATGTGGGCTCATACCCAAATTTATGCAATCCCAAAGTCTCTGCTTTCTCTTCTGTCATAGTGCCTCCCCATACCATTACCTTACTTTCCATAAGAACCTCACATAGTTAACCTGTCATCACACTGCCTTATGGAGTAGGTTGCAGTAGAAACAAGTAATAAAAATTAAAATGTGATCATAACCCTTTTTATTTTACCAAGGACTTTCACAAATACTCTTGAGTATCCTAGTTTCTTATGCAGTCACACATTTTCTCCATTGAGCCATGATTCTACTATAAAAGGTGGCTCTGCCCTGGCTGGTGGCACAGTGGATAAGGTGCCCACCTGTGAACCCAAAGGTCGCTGGTTCGATTCCCAGTCAGGGCACATAACCAGGTTGCTAGCCAGGTCTCCAGCCAGGTCTGTAGCTGGAGGTAGATGAAAGGCAACCATACATTGACTTCTGTCTCCTTTTCTGCCTCTTTCCCTTCCCCTCTCTTAATAAATAAAATCTTTATAAAAATAAATAAATAAATAAAAGATGGCTCTTACCTCACTTTTTTACAAGGATCAGAGAAATTCAGTGACTTGCCCAAGTTCTTACAGGTAGTACATGACTGTCTTGGAAGGATTTGAACTCCCGTGTGTTTGGTTATATATGTTCTGTCATTCTTTCGGATTACCATACAGTCACATGAGAAGATGCCAGATGGTTTGTTTCTCTCCACACCACACAGGATGCAGGCATGTCCAGAACAAGGCCCCTGTCTCCCAATCTCCAATACCATTGCCTTGCCTCTTGCTCGCTGCCTCTAAAATCCGATAGCTCAGAATTTACTCTCATCTACTTTTCTTTACATTTTCAATCATTTGAGAGAGGAAGAGCGAGAAACATCAATTTGTTGTTCCAATTATTTATGCATTCACAGGTCAAGCCCTGTATGTGCCCAGACCAGAGATCAAACCCACAACCTTGGTGTATCAGAATGATGCTCTAACCAACTAGGCTACCCGGCCAGGGCTCATCTAGTTCTTTAATCAGATATGAAGATCATGGGGGATCACAGGACTAGAATAATTAAAGAGCTGGCTTGTATTTTATGGCATCGTCTCCAGTTGCTGATAAAACCAAACAACAAGTGAGGAGGATGTTTCATGCAGCCCCCAGCAGGTCAGTAAACTCACATCAGTCTTGTCCCAAGGGCTTTCCCCTCTGGGTGAAGTGCGTTAGTGCATTTTCCTTGAGGACCTGTTCACCCTGCCCTGTCGAGAAGGCTGTAACATGATGTTCGACAAGCAGGATTTGCAGAGAAGTCTTCCCAGCAGCTTCCACCGTGTGATCAGTGAGATTTCCCTGCAGGTTTAGGTGACAACATGGGCCCATGTAATTTACAGATGGTGGGGCCCACGTGCAGTCGGTCCTTGCCAACTCCCTCCGTCTAATGAGATGATTGAGAATGCCAAGGCCAGAAATTAGATCCGGCCCTTGCAGCTGTCCTTGCCTTTTCGGTGGTGTCTGTGTGCTGTTTTCCTGACCATGCCTGGCTTAGCCGACTTCATCTTTCAGTGGAAGTTGAGAGAGCTCTCAGAAAGCACAGTATCGCCCTGGCAAACTGTGCTCACCTCCGTATAAGTGAGATGCTGCCCAAGTTTGCCTTTTGCCCAACAAAGGCTAACAGAAAAGGCTGAGGGTGTCCACCTCACCCCTAGAGGAAGAGAGTTAGGTACTTCCCTTTGGCGTTGCATGTCAACTGCAGTGTCAACAGACTTCTGGGAAAGAGAGACTGCATTGTTGGTTCAAAGTTGATTTAGATTTTCATCATTTGGAGCAAAGAAGCTGGGAAGTTGCTTAGATTTGTTCTTCATTGTGCCCATGCAAACACGCAGTCTTTCTCTTGCCCATTTTATCATGGGCAAGATAAAATGGCACCAACCCAGTCCAGTGATGTGTACGGTTCTCTTGGGCCACACAAGTCTGACAAGAAGCTGGTTCTGTGTTGCATCGATCCTCGTTAGACAGTCGTTATATTTTTTAAAACTCAAGCTAGAATGTGTTTAGTCATAAAGGTACATTAGGCTTTTAGCTCTTTTACCATTTAAAAAGATTATTTCTGGTCTTTGGCATAGATTTCTCTAGAGCTAAGGTGGCAATGTCTTACCATTTTAAAGGGGCAAGTCATGTTTATATATGGTATTGAAGAAATCTTCGTTTAAACTTGAACTATTGTAAACCATTCAATTTTTGATCTCCTAGGTCACACAACACCTTTATAGCCCCTAAAGGATGTCAAATACAAAATAAAATCAGATCCTGGCTCCGGAATTCTACATGATATAAGCCTCTTTTTTTTTTTTCCATCTTCAAAACAACTTCTTGGCTGTCCTCTCTCCCATCTGTTAATAAGTGTATTATATAAACTGTGAATTATGGGACCCATTCTGTTATGCATAGGATAAATGCATCTTCTAGAATAGCAAATTAGGAATTTCAAGTGGTCTTCCATTTCATTTCCATTTGTATCTGGGTTTTTCTCTTCAACATGGGTTACCAAATGTATGTGTTTCCCTGTTCTTGGTATTTGGCTATTGTAGAGTCTGTGAATACCCTTATACTAGTCATTTCTCCAGAATTGGAAATGCAGAGGTGTGTTTAGCAGTTAAGAACAGCCAGGCAGGTGCTGGAGGCGGCGGAACCACACTGCCCTCCCACAGGCTACGCACGAGGCAGCTAGCTGTTCAGCATGCTCACCAGCAGTTTGCCTTGCCAGGCACTTCAAGTTTACTTGTTCTAGTGGTTGTACACTGGTAGTTAGAGCAATTGACCTTTGGTCTATCATAACACTTTATTCTTGCTATATAAAAATGGTGGCCTGGCTGGTGGCACAGTGGATAAGGCACTGGCCTGCAAATCCAAAAGGTTGCCGGTTTGATTCCCAGCCAGGGCACATAACCAGGTTGCAAGCCAGGTCCGTAGCTGGAGGCAGGTGAAAGGCAACCATACATTGATGTGTCTCTCCCTTCCCCTCTCTCTGAAAATAATAAAATCTTTTTTTAAAAAATGGTGAAATAATAGGGATAAAATATTGAAAGAAATAGCATTTAGATTTCATCCCATAAGATGCTTTTATGTGTCCCTTCAAGTGTTTATCCCCACATGCTTAAAAATGGTGATAGAGAAACTTTTTACATTTTTGCTGCTTCATTTATGTGTTTTCTAGATTGTGAGTCAATGATAGGTAGTTAGGCCCATGTGAATCGACAAGTAATGCTGGTAGGAAGATATTGGTCCATCTCTTCGCAAATTAAAGTATAATACTGTTGAATCCCTCTTTTACTACCATAAGAAGGCGCAGGCAGTTAGAAAACTGGTGGATGTCCCTGTATTCTAGTTTTCCTTCCTACACCCACACAAAGAACCCCATAGGTGTCCCTGAGCCATTTTCTGCCCAGGCCTTGGGGGTAGGATGTGGCCAGACAAGGGGACAGGTGCACCTGTTGCATCTGCCCTATGCTTTCCTGGGTGCCTTTGTAGGCACTTTGGTCTGCTGGTGGCTTTGGCAGCCCAAACCACCAGGGGAGTGCAGCTGTGTCATGGTTTTCTTTTCAAAAATGGAAAGTTTTGTTTTTGTCTTGTTAAGGATAAAAGCAATGTGCTGAGGTGTCCATATGTCTGTAATAGTGTAAAGAAGCGTATGGAATGGAGAACAACAAGATTAGGAGAGTCGTTCTCTGTAGGGGCTGAAGGACTATGGGAAGGAGCCATGGTGGCAGCAGTTTGGTTCTTTAGCTCAAGAGGAATTTACAAAAACTGCAGTGTTCTTTAAACCATTTTGAAAATTTAAATGCTATAAACAATGCATTCCCATTATTAATGATTCAAATATCAGTGAACGATATCAAAGAGAAATGGAAATCACCTGTATTTCCACCACTGTGCACAGGAAATATCGCTCAATATTTTGGCCTATGTCCTAACAGGATTTTGTGTTTTTTTCCCTTTCCCTTTCCTTATCCCCCACCCCCCTCAGATATTTCCACAATGACATTTGCTTGTGTGTGTACATAGAGAGGGGTCTGAGGAGAGAGAGAATATATGTATGTGTGTATATATGTGTACAAAAATATACATATATAAATATATTTTGTTATCTTTTAAAAACAAATTGCTTTTTGGAACTATTTATACATTAATAAATACAGCAACATATTCTAAGGATTCATATTAACTTAAATATGGCTTTACTATGCATTTATCTAACAACCCTTGCTTGATGAACATTTAGTTTTTACTTTTAAATCTTAATGCCTAAACAGTACAACAATGAGCAACCTGTAGTAACATTTTTTTGCACACGAGCCCAGATATTCCCTTAGGGTAAAGTTCCACTAAGGAATGGCTGAGTCTAAAGATGGACAGAAGCAGAATTTTGATATATTTCACCAAAGTATCCTCCAGAAACAGGTTTCCGTGTAGGATGTATAAGTTTTGTCATTCCTTCCCCACAGTGGAAGTTAGGATTCTTTTGAACCTTTGCCAAGTTGGGAAACTTCTTGGGTCGAGGCGGCAGGAGAGGGAGAAGGGGATAAATGGTGATAGGAGGAGACCGGACTTGGGGTGGTGAACACACAATACAGTATATGGGTGCTGTGTTATAGAATAGTAAAAGAAGAAGTTAACAATCAAAACATAATCTGTTACAGTTCCCATCTATATGACTCCCTCTTTACAAAAGTTATAGCTCATCATTTTGGAAATTTGGTGAAATAAGAATGAAAAGACTTAAATCTTCCCATCTAGAGTTAATTATGGTTACTATTTTTCTTTGGTATTTCCTTAGTTTCTTTTGTACATATTTTTCCCAAATGGTACATAGAATTTTGTCATCTGCTTTTCTTAATTGTGAGGATATTTTTGGTCTCTAAATATTTTTTAAAAATCATTTGTCAGCATGAATGCCTGGGATCGACTCATCCCATTTCCCATGTTGGTCATTGCATTATTTTTCACTTTTCACTATTATCAATGATGCTGCAGTTCCCTCTGACATGTTTATAGACCTGAGATTCTTGAGTGTGAACACTTTTAAACTGATAAGATTATCAAATTATTTCCATAAAGGATGCAGTTATTTTCACTCTTACCAGAGGTGAATAAGAATATATTCACTACTTCCTTGCAGGCATTAAGAATTACTTTAAAAGCTCTTGCCAGTTGAGTTTTGAAGAACATGGTATTTATGAACAACCAATGTGATGAATCTGTTTGTCATGTTGCAGGGTTAGGACATAGCACAGTGCTAGATCTTCCCGACATGTGAAGGAAGGGTGTACATTGCAAGCTGTCTTCTGAATTTCTTCCGAAAGGGTACTAAATATGACTTCCAAATTGAAGCCCAGATTTACAGCCTCAGTCCCCATAGAACAATTATTAAATCACTCATGTAATAATAGTATAGAGTCCCTTGTTTAAAACTGAATGACTAAACATTTGTATGATTGCTGAGGAATAAAGATCTTGTGTTGAGATTTATTCTTTCTTTTTTATCATTTGTGGTCTGTGAAAATCACAAGAGCTGTAAGAGCAAGGAACCAGATGTAAGAGAGTGGAAAACAGAAGTGTTCTGGCTGATTTCTATTCCTCTGTTTTCAACACCTCTCAGTCCAGCCCCCACTTCCTCCCATCCTCTCAAACTGAGCGGAAGTCTCAGGTGAGGCACTGTGATAGGAAATGGGAATTGGGCCTTTCTGTAGCTCTTAGATTAGAATTAATGTGAACCTGATGAGCCCCGTTCCTTAGGTCCATAAGGAACAGCACCATCTGCACCATCTTGCAGTTAACCTGGATGTGCCAGGTTTCTTGTCTCAACTGAAGCCTCTGGAAGGTCACGCCACCACCTTCCCTTGGCTTCGCAGGTTACCGGGTTAGAATCCCAGGCCTCTAAAGAAGTCAAGAACTGGAAAGAACTTGACAAGCAGGTTACCATGGGGAGGTCAGACAGCCAGGACCATCCCTTGAGAGTTTCCTAAGAATTTTGTTGATTCCAAATTGCAACTAATAGAAGTTTGTGAAAACCGAGCTGGCTTTCCCACCGGAGAGACTTGGCCACCAGTAACGGTTGAGGCAGACTGTCATCCTGCCTCTCTTCCATATCTACAGAGGCTCAGAAAAGGGATAATGCAGTTTATGGACTTCATCCCATTACAGGCACGGCCGTGTTCCGTACACTACCCGTGCCCTTGCCTTCCAGAAGCTCCCACCCCCACAATCATGACCATGTCCAGGGTCAACCCTAAATTGTGTTTTCATCACTTGTGACAGGAACAGAATTTTGCAACTCACCCTTCACCTCCATTCCTCGCCAAACCACTCCAATTCCCTCTGCACTCTTCAGTTTGCCCAGAGTGAGGTCTCATTACTCTATTTCCAATAAAATTACTGTAAATCATGTAAGGCTGGTATAAGAAAAACTGGGTAGGGATAAAAGAAAGAACAGTACCCTCTCCCCAAATTAAAGTCAAACCCAACTCCTTCTCAGAACAACCTGGCATTGTGTTAGCAGGAGCCTTGTGGAGTTGTGAATGTACCTGTATAGTGTTAACGTGTCAAACACTTTTTCTTTTAGCAAATCTTCCAGAACTGGAAAGTAATGCCATTGTGCTGCTCATAGAGCATTAGCTTTTCCTGATTCTATCTCCCTATTTTGCAATAGCAGGGGAAGGAGAATTCAGATACTTCCAGTAGCTTTCCAATTGAACATTTATGACGAAATACAGAAACATATGTATCCAAGTGACATGTCACCTGACAGTTAATATTTTTCTGTCTCATCTTGTTGTATGTGTAGCGGCCACAGTGGTCATGTGTTTTTATTCATGCAGTCATATCTTTATACCCTGACGTCTGACTTGTTCTAGAGATGGAACAAGACGAACCTCAGAAGTTAAATGCAAACAAGATGTGCAGGAATGGGTTTCTCTTAGGGATAAGGGAGGAATGCCTTCGAGTCAGGAAGGATTTATGATTTCTGGCTTTGTTTTTCTCTTTTGTTTTTCATTAGTCTTTTGACTTCACAAATTCTAATGTGTTCAAGATTTATAAAATACAAGAATCTTTCATTTCTTGTCAGGAGAAAAGATCAAGAAGGGTTAATCAGCACTTGACTAACTATGGCCAAACATACTCCAAAAAGATGTGTCACCTAGAAATACAACCTCTCTTAAATGGGGAGACACTCACCAGTCTTCTGAATGTTGAATTTGGGGAAATTTAAGTTTGTTGTGATCCGCAGCCCTTATTCATCTCAAGCAGTCATTCTGAAATGTCAGAAGGCTTGAGTGATAGACATTTGTGTGTGTTAATATCAGCTGTAAGGAAAACATGTATGTCTGCTGTGTGAAACAACTTGACTATAAAAGTAAACATGTTCATATCTTCCTTTACTGCTGCCACCAGTTCTACTTTATCTTGGACTCTGCAAATAGAAAGGATGCATTTTTTAATTAGGTGCCTGACTTTGTTTGCTTATTTGTGGTATGAAAAATTATGGAACAGAGTTATACTGAGAGTACAATCACTTGAAAACATAAATGCATATTTCGGTACTGTCAAGAGTCATAGTCTTTGTTAGATTTCATGCTGAAGAACAATATGTACATATTTTAACCTTTGAGTCTGATATGTAGTGAAATGTGCAGTGTCAGTGTCTATAAATGAAACCCTGTAGTTGTCACTGCTGTCTTTGACTTTTGAAAAATCTACAGCATATTTCTAGTTGTTCTCATGCTGATAATGTTGGAGAAAAGAAACACATGTGAACATACCCATTCCCGGTCCAGGTACCACAATAAGTTCCAGACCACAACATATGCAAGGTAGGTTTTACTCTTTCTCTCCTTTTCTTAAAATGGCTTTTCTTGAGATTGGTTTGAGTATTTTAGCCAATATTTTAAGCACTTAACAGAGTCATTAGTTACTATTATTGGCACCTGAGAAGAACCAGCCACCCATCAGTAAGATCCCATGACCACTAGAGGAGTTGGTTCCTTCTTTCTTTGGTTTCTTTGGTCCTCTCCTCCTTGACTGCTTTGAAAAACTGTATAAACCTTTAAATTGTTTTTCAAAATTAAGGAAATGCTAAAGAATAAGCTTTTAAAATAGTAGATGGGGGGAGGGGGTATCATTTATACTCCACCATTACTGTAGCGCAATATTTTATGTGTTCCTTTACTTTTTTTAGGCCCATTCTGACTTTATAGATATTTGTATGAGGTTATAATCAGAATATACATTTAACTATCTCATGAACATTTTCCATGTTGCTGTATCTTCAAAATTACTCTTCTTTAAGTGACCACATAATATTCCTTCCACAGCTTGCAGAGACATGCCATCTGTTTTGTCATGGTGGGTGCTTTCTAGCTCTCCTTATTATAGGGGCACTGAAGCAAACCTTTTTATTGTGCGAATGTTATGTTCTTCCTTTTAGGTTATTTTCATAGGGCTTTTCCTCAAGAGTCGGATGCTCCAATGAGGCTCAAGTTCCTCCTTCTTACCTATTGGATGATAACATCCATCACAAAAATCCCAAGGGAAAACTTAATTTCTAATAAATCCCAAAATATTTGGAGGAGGGGGCAGGCAGGCAAAAGCACTGGAAAAATTCACAGTTGCCATCACTATCTTATAGGTACATGAACAACCAGTTCATATGTTGGGGTCATTCTCCACTTAAGTTATGGTACAATAAGCTGAAGTATGGCTCATATGTAGTTAACCTGAAATCTACCTCCATTTGTTAGAAACGGAGTTATTTGCAAATATCAGTTCATGTGCTATCACTCATTCAGTTATCTGTGCGTGAGGCCCCAGGATTGGAACCAGCTCCCATGTCACCATTTTAATTTAATATGAGGAAGCACAGGGAACAGGGACAGGTGATTCAGAATGGGAAATGAAGTGAAGAGTTTTTCCTTCCCCACCACATTAGCTCTGATCCTCTTTAACAGGTGAAAACATAACTCAAAATCTACATTGTTTCAAATTTAAAATAATAGAAATGTAGCTATGGTATAAATATATATATATATATATATATATATTTTGTATTCCTAAGATTGTCATTGACTTAACAAATAGAAAGTAAGTTTGCAGAATGCTGTGTGCCAACTGTACATGGTGTACTTGGGAAGATTCCCCAGGAAATTTGCAGTCTTACTACGTGTTCACCCTGATTTACAGAAAATCAGTCTTCCCAAAACTTCCACTTCAAAGCACAATATACCTTAGAATTTGAATTCCCTATTTCTAAAAGCTTGCTGTGTTCAGTTTGCTTTGTTTATTAATTAAAGAGGTGAATGTTAACACACTATACAGTGATGTTATAAAAGAAAGGATGGTGGGTAGAATCATTTCTGTTAACCTTTGGAGAACTTCAGCCTATTGATTTAAAGGGGACCAAAAAAAAAAAAAAAAAAAAAAGATTTGCAGTTTATTCCAGACAGGCGTATGTAGGATTATTCTACGACCAGGGCCAAAGTTCAAATTCCCTCCAATATCAGGGGACATTCTCTCTTCAGCATGATACTGTTTTAAAAGCAACTGCCTTTCTTGCTGATTAAAAGTGGTTTTAACTCTGGTGCTAAATACCAGAATGAAAGCAGCAGATAGAGACAGGCTCTCGCCTGTCTATTTGCTTTTACCCTAAGCCTGGCCATTAAAGGTAATTAATTTATGGCCTGTCAAAGGCTGCTGCCTTTCTTCTATGGATTTGTTCATTCTGCACTCAGTGTGGGATTCCAGATATCTCTGTGTCCACCATTTCTGGTCCCTGGGGTGCCCCTTCTCCTTGAAGAGTCCAGGATCAGCAGGAAAACTGTGTATGTAGAAAAGCAAGTCTTGATCCTTGGGGAAGGCTGTGCATCAGCCAATCATTAGATCCAGTTGGATAAACTTTGTAAGTGATACGTGTGTCCTGTAAACTTGGCCTTCCCAACACTTAAGACTGTGGGCCTAGTAATTTCCAAATATTATTACTCTCATAGTTTTTACCCTTTTCCAACAGAAGGTCAACAGAGTTAAGCATATCTACCATCAGAAAATTTTGAAGTAGTATTTCCTTTTCTGTGCATCTGGTCTGGTATTTAGTAAATTCTCAGCAAATTGAGTGACAAGATTAATTTTGTGGCGAATCACGATATTGTACATAAAAGACTGTCAGATTCACATAAAAAACTGATGTGCAGAAAGCAGGAAGGTTTGAATTTTGTGTTTAAATAATCTGATGCCATCTCCATTGTATAGATGGAGAAATTGACGCTAGGTTACTCACCAGGAGAAGAGCTGACTTTTGGATCTTTTAGGTCACAAACACTCCACCAGCATCTCTGGGTGATTACAGCAAACCTTTGACATCCATGATGGGGAGCCCCTGAGAGCACCCTGATTTCCTAGATTCTCAAGTACCATCTCATGGGTGCCCAGGAAAATGCAGAATTCCCCTGACTGGAGCTTTTATGCAAACTGTTGTAATGATGACATTGCCTAGTTTTTATATAAAATGTCTAGTAGACAGGTCCAAATTGTAGAATAACACTAAACCAGTTTTACCATGAGCTAGTTGGTAAACGCCAGAATTAAGTTCCTAGGCAGGTGATTAACATAGTGAAACAATGTTATTTGAGGACTTGCTGTAATTGGAGAAGCTTCATGGAAGAGGGAGAAAGTGAGTTAGGCTTTGCAGTATAAGTAGGAGTTGGCCAGCTAGAGAAGACAGAGAATGGAATTTCATGTAAAAGGAACAGAACAATGAATGAGTTAGAGGTGTTTCCTGAGATTTGTCCATAGGACCCCAGGAAGGGCTTGCAAGCATCAGCCACATCCTCTTAAAACTCTGAAGTCTTATTTAGTCTTTGTGGTCGTGGACAGGTTACCTAACCTTAGAGGCACTATTTTATTATCTGTAAAGTGAGCATAATAAAGAAAAATTAATAAAGCCTACACAGTTTTTAACATGCAGTAGGTATTTCCCTAAACAGTCACTAGTATTGCTCTCACTGCTACTGTCACGATTTTGTTACCACCTGTGCTATTGATAGTTTTACCACTAGTCCTCTTTCCCTGCCTTTATGCTGTAACAACATCTGTTACTAGTCTTAGTACTGAGCTGATTTCTATTAGCAAGTCACTCCAGCTCTTCCTCTGATTGTCCCCTTCCCCTCCCCGTCATTGTCTGTTCTCTAAACTGTTTTGAAGGGAGATCTGACTGGGGCACAGTAGGGTGGGTCTGGTGCAGACTGGACTGTAAAATTAAATCCCAAGAGTAAATGCAAAAGCAAACCTTACTTGCAAGTTATGGAGAGTAAACATGAGCCAAGTGGAACTGGGTTCTCAGCTCCTAATCAGTATGGGTCAGAGAACCTGGACTGGGCTCCAGGATTCTCTGGTGCTGTTTTTGCACAGCTCCAGGGTCCAGCTTGCAAGCTGGGAGAATGGTACCGAGTGCCTGTAGCACACTGACTACGTAGGATGGACTGCTGTGGAGAAGGAGTGTCCCACAGCTCCGTTAGCTTTGGTCTGTCTTTCCCCTTGACCTGGAGCTGATTGTGCGGCTTTTTAAAAAAGTGTTTTCTAACTACTGCTTTCGAAGCCATTCCTTTCCTTACAACATTTGAACTGCTCTTAATAGAAATTGCGTCAACCACTTTAGTGATGTATATTTTGAGCATTTTCTTGTAGAACTGCCCTCCCTGAATATCAAGTGCATTCTTTTGGAACAGGAAACAGTGTTAAAAGACATAAAATTGGTCAAAAGCTATGCATTGTTTTTAAAATAAGTCTTTATGCCATTACAGAAAGACAAATCTGTAAAGGAGTAGGAAGAAGAAGAAATCAGTAAATTAACAAAGGTGACCTTAGTCCTTACACCTGCTCTCTGTGTGATAAATAATAATTATTTCCTCTCCTCATTCCTGATATATTAGACCACTCTCAAGGTTTCTGTGTGGTGACCTGTTCTCTCATTTCTTATTTCACTGGCCAAGGTCTCCTACTGCATAGATATGTGTTACTTGTCTGGTAAGTATGTTAGATACGTGTTTTATTGCTGTACCTAGAAGTCTTGAATATTTTACACGCTATTCTTAGAATTTTCAATTAGCAAATTTTAATTATCTAATTGAAGTTTCTTATTAAGAACCTCTTATGATTTGTCATAGCAGTCTAGCTGTGTGTGCATCCTGTTCTATTAAGAAGCCATTAACTCCTTAGAAACAGCCTGTGAATTCATTAATCTTACTGTATAATTGCAGTTGTCTGGATGTAGAGTAGGGCATTTGTAAGGTATGTTTTGAAATATGAGGATCTTCTACTAGAGTATTGTACAATGCTGAAGCTACACTAGGGAAGAAAATCCAGTACCCCAGATAACCCAAAGCACCCCATTTGGGTTTATTCTTGAGTTAGTTTTTAGTCATCCACTTTAATGCCTTTCTATCTGATGTTCTAGAAACTTATAACACTGCTTACCATTTGCATTACATGAAACCCTGCAGAAACATCCCCATAAGGTGAACCAGCCCACGATGTCACTTCCTATGAGACCACCATGACCATCATTTGTGTGTCACCATTTCCTACAAAGTAAAAAGCATGAAATAGGTTTATTTGTTTTATAAGTAAAAGAATTAAATGCCAGGTGAGGTCTAATATACAAGACACAAAAGCTAGTAAGTTCCAGAATAAAGGTGACCAACTGATGTCAGGTTCTAGCCAGCGTACTTGTGCAAAGGTCACAGGAGTAGTGCTTTGGCGATTTGACTGCAGTTCACTTACCCAGGAGGGAACTGAGGGAGGCTCTTAGGTCAGGTCCACACAGGCCTTCATCACCAGGGAGGAAAGGAGGGGGATATGCAGACTTGGGGCAGAAAAGAACTGAATCAGCAGCACAAACTCAAATTTTTCTATCAGAACTCAAAAGCATGATGGGCTGTTACAGAAAGCCTTGATTCCATGGGGCCGCAAATAAATAGACTTCAGCTTGACTTCAGCGACAGCTCTGTAACAGACTTGACTGCCCCTGCAGCTTTCCATCCCTACGTGGTCGAATTTACAATGTACAGGTATTCGCGTTCCCACTGGGCCCGTATCATGAAGCAGGTGTCCGCAATAACCGTGCCTGAACTCAGCCAAAATGGGGGGTGGGTTAGTTTTGGCATGGCTGCATTTTCATCTGGTGTCCTTTCTGGCCATTGTGTGACTTTCCTGGTGTTTTCTGGACTAATGCCCTGTCGCCCTTCCTTATAGAGTCTTCTCAGTGGCCTTTGAGAGTCCTGGTGGAGGGTGAAAAATGGGGGCAATAAATGACAATTCCAAGTGGAGAGGGCATTAGATAGGAAGTAATAGAGAGCTATTCATGAGATTCAGGAGCGTTGGCTTATCACAGCTAATTCATTAGCATCCCTGATAGCATTCCAATGTTGAAATATTTTTTGAATGCTTGAGTCATACCCAAAGAGCATGATCTCATCAGTAGGGATCTTCGGACATGGGGCAAGACCAGAGAGAGAAGTAATTGAGTTGAGGATCCCTTGTTTTATATAACCAGTTGGTCACTCTTATGGGGACATGAAGGGGGTAAAAAGGTGCTGTATATTCAAATTAGATAGGTTTCATGTTAGCTGATATGTCATCTTCTACTCTGTACTTCTGTATTGGAACTCTAGGAGCTGAACCAATGTTCTGATCTTGGTGCAAAACCTTAAAGGACTTTCTTGGCCCTCCTCAGCCTGCCTTATCCACACTACACCCACCTATCCCATCAGAACACAAGTTCATCTGCCTATTATCCCTTTAGTGCTCGGTAGTTCAGTAAATGAAGTCAGCATGTCCCAAAGGGAATTCTTCAGAACACACAGGTCATGCGATGCTCCTCAGAAGGAATCTATGGTCAACTAAGTTTGGAAAATGCTCTATGTCATTAGGTACCTAGTCATGCTGCAAATTTTAAAGACTCATAATACAAATTAAAACCACAGAGAACTTTTTTTTTTTTTTAACTGAAGATAACTGATTAACCGTGCTTAGCATCCGATTTCCCACATTTGTTTGACTGTAGAACTTTTTAGGAAGTGCTTCATTAGTCAAGATCATGCCTAATTGTGGCCTCGTATATTATTGCAGCTGACATTTTTGTGTAGAAACACCTTTCAGTGATACCCTCCCCATCAGTTGTAAAGTAAAAATGTAGTCAAGTTGCTGAGCAGGGTCGGGGGTTGTGGCGAGGGGGCGGAGAAGGGAGCCTGTCTCCATGAGTCCCCAGCAGTCGCACCCAATTTCGCAAAGCGGCAATTTCTTCTTGACCCAGAGAAAGCCTGAAACTCGAAGAATCTGAGTCAACTTCTTGTTCTATTTTAGAAGCCAGGAAACTTACAAGGCTTTGGGGAGGTGATGTCCATCAGGAGAACACTCTCGAAAGCTAATTAAAAGTCCTTGAGTACCGCAAGTGTTTCAGGGAAACAAATCATCTCAGCCGATTGGAAAGGTCCCTGTCAAAAGCAGCCAAGAGCATTAACTTAGCACCATTATAAATGAAACGATATAAATTACACTTCTTTTTCTGAAAACACTGAATTCAGGGAATGCGTGTTGGCTTGATTTTCGTGAGTTACAAAGGCTGTGTTTCACATATTACTACTTTTTTCTATGACTTCACAAATCTGGCAGAAATCGATGTTGAATATGTAAAGAACTAATGTATATTTTAGAAGTAGATGTAGGCCAAACCACAGGAATTTATTGGCCAGGTTCCTTAATTGTCATGGAGTTAGAAGTCAATTAAAAGAGTCCTGTTGGAGTCTGGAGAATCAAGTACGGCGCCCAGAGAGGGGTCTTATCCACAGGTTGGAGCCTAGCCTGCCTTGTCCTCCATCCATGGACCTCAGCTCTCATGTATTTGATTTTCACTGTCGTCACTTTTATACATATTACAGGGCCCCTAAGCCACCTTCATTTGAGTTGCTGAAGTTGGCCATCCTTCACGGGCTGATCAGTCATGATACTGAAAAATTGCCCAAGTTCAATACTGGACTTCATCTTATGAGAGGAGGAGAGGACTGATACTGTAAGTGGACAAAGAGGCCATCGTCCTAAGCAATTGTTCCCAGACTCTGTGGTTCCAAAGCTGGCGTTCCTCTGCAGCTCTGAGTTCGAGGGCCATCTGTGTCCACACTGCATCCTCAATGGGACCTCACCCACTGCCAGCCAAGCTGGGCAGAGTAGTTGAAGAGGAAATTAAGTGAAGGGAAACAGAAAAGAAAGCGCTCCGGCACTTAGAAGCAAATGGGTGTGCCTATAGGAGCCATAGTGGGTGGGATGGATCCCTGGGGCGGGGGCTGCCGAACTCGGAGAGGCAGAAGTTGTCTTCTGGAGCGTTTGGGATGTCTGCGGGAGACTCTGGAAGCCGTTTCTTTGCTGGTTGCTGAACGGACTGCCTGGGCGGGGCTGGCTGAGGGATGAGCACGCACACTGGGGAGAGGCCTGGCAGGATACCAGCGTGGGACAGGGGTGGGAGGTCCAGTGAGTCACCAGCTGCTGTGTCCAACGCCGTTTTCACCACGCTGGAGTGACGTTAATACTGCTGCCATGGCTTCCCTGATGGAATCTCCAGCCAACTGCGTTATGGTGGTCCAGGATAAACAGTCCATCTTTTCCCAGGGTCTGGGGTGTGTGTGTATGTATGTGTGTATATCTATATATTTTACAGATCTTTGGTCTGATATGTAAAGGGGGTTAAACATGAGTTTCAGTCTTTTCTATCTTCCCTGTATGAATTTATTTTCTGAGTTCATCTTTTCTATCTTTTTCTCCACCCCTCATCAAAATATTGGGTTGGCCAAAAAGTTCGTTTCATTTTTTTTTTCCGTACAATGGCTGTAATAATGCTTCATTGTCTGTATTGGTAACAATTTTGTCAAGAAAAAGAGAGGACCCAAATAAACAGAATCAGAGATGACAGAGGAGAAATCACAACTGATACTTCAGAAATACAAGGATTGTAAGAAATTGCTACAAACAACTATATGACAAGAAATTTGACAATCTGGGTGAAATGGACAATTTCTGGAAATGTATAATCTACCAAAACTGAATCCAGAAGAAACAAAAGTCCTGAATAGGCCAGTAACAACTAGTGAAATTGAAGTAATCTAAAATCTCCCCAAGCACAAGAGCCCCAGACCAGATGGCTACACAGGTGAATTCTACCAAACATTTAGAGATGAACTAACTTCTATCCTTCTCAGCCTATTCCAGAAAATCCAAGAAGAGGGAAGACTCCCAAATTCTATGGGGCCAATATTATTCTAATCCCAAAACCAGGTAAAGACACAACTAAGAAAGAAAACTATAGGCCAATATCTCTGATGAACATAGATGCTAAGATTCTCAACAAAATATTGGCCAACCAGATCCAGCAATACATTCAAAAGATCATACACTATTATCAAGTGGGTTTTGTCCCAGGGATGCAAGGATGGTACAACATTCACAAATCAATAAATGTAATACACCACATCAACAAAATGAAAGACAAAAACCATATGATCCTATCAATAGATGCTGAAAAAGCATTTGATAAAGTACAGCAACCATTTATGATAAAAAACACTCAGCAAAATGGGAATAGAGGGAGCATACCTCAACATAATAAAGGTCATATAGGAGAAATCTGAAGCCAATATCATACTCAATGGGCAAGAACTAAAAGCTTTCTGTCTAAGATCAGGAACAAGACAAGGCTGTCCAGTTTCTCCACTTCTGTTCAACATCGTTTTTGGAAGTTTTAGCCATAGCTGTTAGAGAAGAAAAAGAATTCAATGTATTCAAGTTGGAAAGGAGACAGTCAAACTGTCATTATTTGCAAATGACATGTGTACATACAAAACCTGATAGGCTCCACCAAAAACTTACTTGACCTAATAAGCAAATTTAGCAAAAGAGCTGGATATAAAGTCAATATCCAGAAGTCAAAAGCATTTTTGTATACCAATAATGAAACATCAGAGATAGAAGCTAGGAAGCAAACCCCTTAACCATAGACATCTCTCTGAGGGGGACATACAAAGGGCCCAAAGGCATATGAAAGAATGCTCAGCATCACGAGCCATCAGAGAGATGCAAATTAATTAAAACCACAGTAAGATACCACCTCACACCTGTCAGAGTGGCAGTCATCAACAAGTCAGGCGAGGATGTGGGGAAAAGGGAACTCTGGAGCACTGTCGGTGGGAATGCAGGCTGGTGTACCCACTATAGAAAACAGTATGGAGTTTACTTAAACTGAAAATGGAACTGCAGTTTGATCCAGCAATTCCACTACTAGGACTATACCCAAAGAACCTTGAAACACCAATTCATAAGAGCCTATGTACCCCTATGTTTATAGCAGCACTATTTACAATAGCCAAGTGCTGGAAACAGCCTAAGTACCCATCAGTGAATGATTGGATCAAAAAACTTTGGTACATTTACACGATGGAATACTCCACAGCAAAAAGAAAGAAGAACTCCTAATCTTTACAACAACATGGATAAAACTAGAAAGTATTATGCGTAGTGAAATAAGCCAGTCAGTGAAAGACAAATACCATATGATCTCACCCATTACAGGATAATAATGAACAAACAAACAAGCAAAACAGAACCAAATACATGAATACAATGAATAGACCTTCAGTGGACAGAGGGGAGTGGGAAGGAGGAGCAAAGGAGGAGAGCAGTTTAGTCAAGGAACTAGCATGGAAGAACCATGGACATGGACAACAAGTGGGATTGACTTTGGGAGGGAATGGGTGGGTGGGTAGGGAAGGGGACAGAGGGGAGGAAAAAGGGGATGGATGTAATACAACAACAATAAAATTAAAAATTTTTTAAATTATACTGTGACAGCTGTCATATCAACGTGCATTAATAAAACTATCAAAATTGGTGAATTTTTGTGCAGCTATTTTAATACTGAAGATGGAAGAAAATATGCAAGATTTTCGGCGTATTGTGCTTTATTATTTTAAGGTAATGCAACAGAAAGACAAGGATTTGTGCAGTGTATGGAGAAGTGTTGTGACTGATCAACCGTGTCAAAAATGGTTTGTGAAGTTTCTTGGTACTATTGACATTTTGACCAACTAATTCTTTGCTGTGGGGCTGCCTTATGCATTGGAAGGTGTTTAGCAGCACCCCTGGCCTCTACCCACTTAGAAGCCAATAACGGGAGATTGCTGACATACTCAAAATATCCACATCAGCAGTTGTTGGTGTAAATGAAAAAATGTGTCTTTTGCCTTGGCTGGTGTGGCTCAGTGGCTTGAGCGTCAGCCTGTGAACTGAGACTTCGTTGGTTCGATTTTCAGTCAGGACACATGTCTGAGTTGCTGGCTAGGCCCCAGCTAGGGGCAAGTAAGAGACAACCAATCGAGTGAGAAGCAACAAATCCATGTACCTCTTGCACACTGATGTTTCTCTCCCTCTCTCTCTCCCTTCCTCTCTCTCTCTCAAAGTAAATAAAATCAAAGAAAAGAAAGAAAGATATGTCTTATTTTACAAAAAATACTGAACAGACTTTTTGGCTTGCCCAGTGCCTGATCAGAGCTCTGTGGAGAGACTCTGAGGACCTGGACCTGTCTGCTCAGGTCAATTCTAAGGTCAGGTGCCCAGGCCAAATCACAGGGCCCTTAGGAACCCGCCGCCTGCCCTCTCACCCTTTCCAAGCTGAGTTTGCAATAACCCAGGCGTTTAGCTAAGTGCAGTGTCAAAGGGCTGGGTTTGTCATTTGCCTTGGTGCCTAAAACAGCACCTTTTAGGTTCTGCATGAAGTTTGTGAATCGTTTTTATACACACAAACTTTAACATCAAAAGTTACCTTTTCCCTGAATGCCAAATTTGGGTTTGGACAGCTTTTACCTCTTGGCTGTAGTTAACCAAAAGCCCACACCTTAAAATGTTCGAATTTAAAATGTACCCACCTACACGTAGTATTAGAAAGGCTCAAAAAATTACCCGTTGGTGGAGAGTATTTTTAGGACATGGGGCAATACAGCTTCATGGGACTTGACTTTCAGCCTGTGGTTTGCCAGCTGGAAAAACTTGAGTTTGGTAGAACTTGAAGCATCATCAAATATCTGTTCCATGCTTTTAAAATAGAGTAAGCTCAGGATTGTGCTAATACTGTAACTAATATCCCAAGTTACTGGCGTTAGAGTGACCAAAGGAAACTACCTGTTTTTTCTCTGTGTTGAAGATGATTTTATTTTTATGAAGCTTTGTTGGTCATGATGTGGTTCCATTTGGTAACATTTAAGGGATCAGATAGGTAAGACT
The DNA here is from genome assembly GCA_004026585.1 of Noctilio leporinus. Lineage (NCBI taxonomy): Eukaryota > Metazoa > Chordata > Mammalia > Chiroptera > Noctilionidae > Noctilio > Noctilio leporinus. The sequence goes on from PVIW01000006.1 coordinate 1,268,292, forward strand.
TTTTGTAATGAATATTGATAACAGGTGCCTTCAAATCCCTTCCATGCTTGTACTCTCATAAGAATACAAATTTCTTAATGTGTTTTTTCCTGAACATGTTTTAAATGCATTTCTGCATCTGTGCTTATAAAGAGGAGAACATGGGCTGATGCTAACATCTGATTTTAATAAAAAAGGAACATGCATGTTGTTTAGCTCTTCCAGCCCTGTAGCTACTTTGAGTTCTCTTTATTCCCTTGTCCTCAGTGAATCGTCTTGCAGGGAGACTCCACTCCCAGCTGAAGTGCGGCCACTTTGGGAAGGGCTAAGGAATTTGACTTCTTTTCGCTAGATCTGTGTTTCAGCTGTTGGTTTCACTTCTGGGGCCTGCGGAGGAATGTAACAGTCCGTGGATGTAATTTTACACGCATGAGCTGCGTGTGCATTGTCAAAGCCTCTTGTGGGAAGTGTGAAAAGGCCCCCAGTTTGGATTGGTGACACAGGTGGGGCATAGCAGCCATTTCAGTGGGGGCCAGGATCAAGGCCCTAGTTCCCTTTCCTATCTGGTAACCTCCAGCTGAGCCCTCAAAACCCACCTTCTCAAAGGCTTTCCTGACTCTCTCTCGCTCGTGTGTGCCCAGTGCTACCTCCACTTCGGGCCGAAGCAGTTATGTCTCCCTGTCTAGATCTGCATCCTTGCTGTCCCTAGGCTAGGGGCTCCTTGGAAGAAGGGGCTGTTTCTTACCCATGTTTATATCCTGGAATTGACCACAAGCTTATTGTTACATTGAAGTGAACTGTTGGTAGTGCAGCTGCTGCCCCACCCCCCACCCCCAGCAGCCCCATTGACTGTTAACTCAGTTTCATTCTCCAAGTATTTATTGAGAATCCCAAACATCAGAATCCTGAATGTTCGCTGAATGAATGAATTTATTATGCAAGGATGGGCATACTTGGACCCTTTTTTTGTTCTTCTTCTTTATTTTTATTGTTAACACTATTGCAGATGTCCCCTTTTCTTCCCCCTTTCTTTTGGCCATCACCACACTGTTGTCTGTGCCTGTGGGTTATACATACCTGCTTTTCGACTAACCCTTCATATTCCTTCATTCAGTGCCTCCTTAGACTCTCGTAGCTACAAAGCAAGTGTGGTTGCCCAGGAAAATCAGACAACTAAGCACACAGCTTATGCTTTAACTTCTCAAATGAATGTTTTGTGGGTACACTGTGGTAGGGAATGCTCTAGAACCTGGTTTTAAAAAATGCATTATTTAATAGATACCTATATATTTTTGGTAGGGTAACAGTACTATTCTTTTGTCATAGCAGAGCTAATGCATCAAGGACTGTCAACATTAGAAGACATCAAAGGGTGAGCTAGAATGGTATTCCTAAAATGAAGTTAACACACCCAGATTACAACGAAAGAGCAGAGTTAAGTAGGGGAAATGGGCTTAGTAATAAGTTGTTTATTGAGCCCTTACTATGTGGCAGGTGCTGAGCCAAGTTTCCTGAGCACGGTGGATAAATGGAAGTGAATCAGTCCTCGTTAGGTCTTTTCCCATTATAAACAAATGGGCACAGTTGTGGAACTCGTATAAGCAGTTGTTTGAATACCATTTAACAAGAAAAGGTAATAGCCTCTGACAGAAGAAAGGATAAACTGTCTTGTATGTAAGGGATGTGTCGTCCTTTTCATGAGTGAAATCCAGATTTAGTGTATTTTTTGTAGAGACTTACTGCATCATTTTGTAATTATTGTGTCCTATATTTGGCCTCAGGGTAGCATTAATATATGGATAGTGTGACAACTACTTGGTGTAGTTTTATGCAGCATGTTGTAGGCCAAGCATTGGATTAAATGTGTAGCTCATAGCACGTAGTGAATGTAAATGCAGGTTTTATTAATTAAGTCTGGTTCCAAGTTAGAATGACTTAATAAATACCAGCCCAATGTTTGATCTGTAGTGTTTAGTTACTACAGGTTGATGATGGTTGGGGCCATTATTATAAAAAGACCCTTTTTTAAAATAAAATGTGTACCTACATAGACTTACTCAAAGGTCCCATGAGCATGATAGTGGCCATTTATGGCTAGTTTTCCAGAGATGTGTTTTCATCACACTAGATCAGGTTACTAGACAACCTCAGCCCATCTTGGAAAGGATGGAATTCCAAGGAGATGACTCTAAACATGCCCAAGGGCACTGGACCATCTTGAAAATGAAGCAGCTTTGTATACTTAGGCCTTCAGATCAGTCACTGTCAGCTGTCTAGATTGGCAGCTGGGTGTTGCACTATAACTTCAGACAGTATAGACTCAACAACTCTGCAAAGATAAAGGTCAGCTGAGATCAAGCCGACCACTTCTGTAGGACATTACAGATTATAAAATGCTCGGTTCGTGTGCTCTCATCTTGCTATACTGATGACAGGGCTACAAAGGCTTGAACCTTGCAGATGTTAACAGATGTATGTGAAACCCAAATGGATACCTGTGCTTCACAAAGGGAAATGGTGTGGAGTGGACTGGAGTGGAGTGGGGTGGGGTGGAGTGGAGTTGGGGTGAGGTTGTGTCCAAAGTGTGATAAAGAGCAGGGAAATCTATTATAGGTCTGGCTCTGCAGTAAAGGGGAGGGAATCCCTTAGTCAGGAATCTTGGTATGTTTCTAAATTGGAATTAAGAGGTAACAAGAAAGATAGTTTTACCCAAATCTGAAAGAGAAAATTGGGGCCCCTGACATATATCATACAAGGCTGGCTGAGACATAAAGTGGAGCTTCTTAAAGACTGGCATTGGCTAGGAGATAGGATTTTAACTGACCACAGAGACTATTTTATGGGTTGGGACCCATGTGACAAAGGTGGGCATCATACCATGAGCATGGCAGCATTTGCGTGCATGTAATTTGGACCCTAGACTACACATGCATTCTGAAAGCTGGCAATGGGGTACCTTGCTATTAAAGAGCAAAAGGAAAAACACTGCCATGACAGGTGACATGACTGGAAAGGATCATGGAAGCCTGATGGTGCCCAAGGACCAGCAAGATCAGCCAGAATACTTCTGCTGAGAATTGTCTTTAATCAAAAACCCTTTTCTTTCTCCCCAACTCTCCCTGGCCTCCCAAAATCCTGACACTACTGTTCTGAACAATTTATCTGTGAGTTGATGGATTCCGAGGGGAGACAGAGGGTAAGCAAAAGTAACAATCTAGATAATACTGCAAAGGGTAGAACTCATAGAGGGTATGGTTTTTATGGGATATGTATGCAGCTGATAAATAACCAGGCCTGGTGAAGGCAGCCTCTTAGCCTTATAAATTGTGGGTGCACATTTTAGTCCAGCCTCCTGGGTATTCAGAAAATGGGTACCTTCTAAGGGCAGATAGTAGTTAATGACGTAAGGTACCGAGTGTATCATCACTGGCATGGTGTACAACGAACGAACAAACACAGCTCTAAAGTGCAACCTTTAAGTGTGGTAGTTTAAATCCAGGGCTCTTCATTCTTTTTAAGTCACCAAAAAGAAGGGATATAGCTCACAAGGACTCTATCTTGGTTGATATTACTGTAAATGAGAACTGGTGGATGACACCGAGCTGTATTCCTCCATATTTTGTAAGTTGTAGAACTCAACAAGCCCTTATAAGTCATCAGCATAAACAGACTGTTACTGGGTTCCTGTTTCTTACTCCTTAGCGATAAATGCTCTCACATGCCTGAAGTTACCTTCAAATATGGGGCTGTTGCGCTTATTCCAATCCCTTAAAAAGTCCAGGGTGTACAAATGCTAAGTCATCATGGTGGCCACAATTAGAGGCTATTATTAAAGTTCCTATTTGGGTTCTTTTTCCATAAGCATTGTGGTATAGTGGGGAAAACTAATGTAGAAAAGAAAATAATGTTCATTTGGACCAGGCTTCTTTGATTAGATGAGACTCATGTGAGGGGAAAATAAAACAGCTGCTTCCTGTGTAAATTTTACCAAGTGCCAACCTGGAGCTTTTATTTGCCCATCCTGTGGTGATCTGCCCTGGCATGAAGCACTAAGTAAATGCTCAAACCAGGCACAGATGCAAACACCCCTGAGTCTTCTGCATCTCCCAGTAAAGAGGTTCTCACTTCGCCTGGGCTCATGAGTTGCAGGTTACCCTCAGTGAACCTTCCCCACCACCTGAGCAGCACAGCACGATCACCGTTGCTAGACCTGGGCCACTGTGCCGTGGCCCCAGCACCCTTTCAGGGTGTCCGTGGCAGCCCCTGCAACAAATTGACCAAAGATGCAGGGATGAGGAGGAAGGCAGGTTGAGGTCAGCCCTGGAGGCCGGAGGCCCAATTGGCTGGCTGAGGTGCCCAGCTGTTAGTCATCATTGTCCAGCCCTGGGCGGCGCTGGTGGCGGGTACTGGGAACAGCCAGGTGAGAATCAGTGGGCAGAGGCCCAAAATATTTTCATCAAGCATTCCAAGGCTTTGATCCACAGTGAGGAGTGGATGGTGATGGCAGTTTATTACCATATGTCACCAGCAATGTAAATAACAAAATAGAAGAGGAGGAGAGAGGGAAGAAAAGTAAATTTGCTACGTTTCAAATTTTATAGTTGGTTGGTTTACAGATCATCACAGATCAAAGGGAAAAAATTAAGGAGTATGGACTTGACTAAATTATGTGAAATGTCAAGAAATAAATGTTATATGAAAGTAGATTCGTTTGAAAGAAGCAGATGCTCTTGTGAGCCACAAATACCAAACACAGCAAGCGGAGTTACTGAGGGGTAGATTCCTGGTAAAGTCATTGTTCCCGTTGTATTGTTCTTTACGGGCGGCTACTATGATGTCGTGATTACAAATCCATTAGAGAAAGAGTTCGTCCAGTGATGAAATGAAATTGAACAGACAGCAGAGAGCAAACTACACAAGGCAGTTATTTTAATCCTGGAAGCACTTGAACACATTTAAAACCATTTTGCAAACACACGACATTATAGGTATCTTCAAGGTAGAGTGATTAATCTACCCTACTAGTGAGCAATGAAAGATCATCAAAATGCACAATATCACATGCTTTATTAGGTTTAAATGGCACATGAATTGAGAGAGGGAAAACATTGTTTCATGATTCCACTCTAAAATGACCTAAATTTTAACTAAGTTTTCCTGAAAGCAAAATACACAGAACCATTTCTGATTAAATGCAGAGGGCATAGGCAGCATGGCTACTCGGAACATTGTGGATTCATTTTCCGCTTAGGGCAGTGGCGTTGGTTGGTGGCACAGATGAAGTAAAGTGATACGCTGTCCTCCCAGATTGCAGTATGAAATAGACCAGCAGTTTAGTTAAGCATGTAGGCACACCTCAAGGACTGACATGTAGCCCAGACCTTTCTTTGCCTTTAGATTCACAAGTCCCTTTAGTCTAAATCTCTGTGTAGAAATATGTTTGTAAGTGAGGTTAAATAGCAGCGACACTCAAGAGATCTTTGGACCCACTCCCTGGCCTGTTGCGTCTGCCATGTCTGGCGGGCACCTTCCTCAGAGGCACCTAGGACAACCTTAAAGGCACGGAGCCCTGGCTCCAACCTCTAGAGGTTCCTGTCTAGGAGGGAGGGTGTGCAGCTCAGGCGCCTGCTTTCCCATCTTCACGGCTGGCTTTTGGAAGTCACGCCCACCCCAGCGAGCACTGAGTTCGCCATGTTCTCAAGGAGACGGAGCGGGTATTGGGGGAACCATGGAGGCTGCTTCCTCCCTAGTCCCTGTCAGCAGGTACCACATGTGAGGCCGTACGAGATCCCTCACTGCCTTCAGTTTGGCATAGGAAATAGATGTCTCTAGATTTAGTTCTATGTGGTATGTATGGTAACGAGAATATTTAACTTTCCTTGTACCCTAGTTTACTGTGAGTTTAGACCTATCTCCTGGTTACCCACGCCACCTGTGAGATTTGGGAAGGTGGCTGCGTTTGCCCATATTCTGCAAACTGTCCTGGGCTCCTAGTTTGTTCATGAACTCTGAGAAATGTGTTACTTTAGTAACGGTCTCTTAGTCCCAGCCCAGTGCTTCTCAGATTCGAACTACACACAGACCACGTAGGCCTGGGGTGGAGTCCAGGAGTCTTCGTGTGACAAGTGCCAGGCTCTGCTGATGCAGCTGAGGAACTAGACCTTGATGGACATTGGTTACGGCCCTGGAGGGAAGCAAGTAGTCATTAAAAAGGGACGGGTGTTAGCAGGCCTGCTCAGGGAAGCCTGGGGTTCGGGTAGGAGGAGAGGAGGGTGCTGACTTGCCAGGCCCCTGTGAGCTGTGGGAGGGAGGGGCAGTGCAGAGGGCTCTGCTGGTCCACCCAGAGGTCAGAAGGCGGGGCATGCCCCACAGAAAGATGCTCAGTGGGGGCGACCAGGAGAGCGGGTCACAGTGCAGAATGTTTATGCTGGGCATGGCTCGCCCACTGGGCTTCCCTGCTATTTTCTGCATCAGCACTGGTGACATTTTTTATAAAGCCAGGACCCATACCCATGATTTTGTCTGAAATAATATCTTCTTCTTTTATTTATTTACTTATTTTTCTAATTCAGCCCAACAGCTGAATGTTTAAATTCTGACCCTGGAAGGTTTTTGTTTGTTTTGCCAATTCCGTACCCTAGAAGTACCAGGGTGGATTCTCAAAAACACTTCCCCAGAGACTGGAGATGGAAGAACCATCTTCCTGTAGGTCTTGTGCTAATTCTAGGATGACAGTGCATGGTGGGAGGTGTTAAAGAATACTTCTTGAAATGCAAAATGTATTAACAGCCACATCATAGCTGATGACCAAGTTCCAAAGGGGGTGTGGTTTAGAGAACCAGAAATTAGGCCAGGGGTTTCCTGCAGAGCCAAGTGATCCAAAATCATCTTCTGCCCCGTGGAGGGACAGTGAGGCCCCGAAATAGAAATAAAGTCTCTGGGTCTGGCTTCACTCAGGGGGCCGAGCTCTGACTGCTGACATGTGTTTTTACAGATACGGTTGCTCATGGAAACAGCTTCAGGCAAATGACAGCACCCAAGGTTCTCGTGTGACCCCTGCACGATTTAGGGAAGAACGTGACTTTACCAAAAACAATAAATGAAATTCTGCATCCATATGTTTCAGGCAAGGTCGAGGAACTGTTCTGTTGGCCTGAGACCAGGACTGGGAAATAAATAGCAGGCATAATTAATTTTTAAGATGTGGTCCACATTATAATATGAAAAAAATTGATAATAGCTGCTCAAATCTGGCATCTGCACACAAAACAAATTATAGTTCACCATTTAAGTCACGGCTTGTATTTCAGATTACTTAATTTTTCAGTAGAAATGTGTCGACAGGCATATTCTTCATAATAGGCGGCCAAATGGCAAATGGTTGGACCCCCAGAAAAATAAAAGGTCGGTCTGCAGGCAGGCCAAGTCCTGTTAAAATGGAATGCACTGTGACTCAGCCTGTGAGCCACACTTTCTGTTGTCCTGGGCTCGTACACAGCACCATTTGGAACATGGAGGATACAAGTGTGACAGTCAGAGCACGCCGGGTGCACACATTGCGTCCCTTGTTACCCAAGTGTTGGAAAGATTTAGTTCTCTCCGCAGTGTTCAGAGAGAGTTAAATGGCGTCAGGCCGTTAGGCTCTGCCCAGTGGGGCAGTAATTTTCGCACGAAACTTGTCTAATAGAGGATGTGTTTCCATAGCCCCTGCGAACTGTTATATGGAATTTAAATGGATGTTTAAGGACACGCCAAGGAGGGAAGTGGTACAAAGCAGTTTCCACATCAGCGTTGGGTGGTGTCGTAGGAATCAAAGGAAGCGGGAGGGTCAGGAGACAGACTTAGGCCCACGAGACGTTAGCACCAGCTGCCGTCTGGGTTTACCTTGACTGAAAAGGTGATGAGAAGCTTCAGGGACGCCAGGCACTTCATGGAAGGTGTCACGTCTCAGCTCCTACCCTGGATAAAGCTCTGTGACCTCACCCCAAGTGACAATTTGCAGCCCTCACCAAAGCAAATGTAGGTGCCCTTGTTTCATGGGGAAATAGCGAGAGCACGTTGGGTTGGGGGGCAGGGGACGCCTGACCTTACTGCTGGAGAGAAAAGCAGCCCACACAGTGTTTATGGGACACTTGATTTACACCCTCATGGCACCAACTTGGCATCAGATCGAGGGGAAAGGTTTGCTTCCTAATTTGAGATCATATGTGAAGGAAGTCAGGATGAAGTAGGCGTGAAGTGCTGGGGACGAGGGCACACGTGATTTTAGAAGGAACCGGCCATGGTCCTTTGTCCAACTTCCCTGGCATCTCCCCCTCTGTGGTTGGGGGACCCTCATCTGGGCCTCGTTAGCCATCCAGCCACGCAGGGTCTGGCTCGGCAGTGGAGGTGTCTACACAGCTTTCTTCTCCCCTGCATTGTTCCCATCACCATGAACCCTCATTGCAAGCCAGCCTGGGTGTGACCCCTTGGGGACACCCAGCAGGATGGATTCTCTGTCCTTTCTGCGTAGACCACACCACCCAGATGGAGGAAACGTTTGAGACAATGTTCTTCTAGTCTGGGAGAATTCAGAACCGTTTTTGAGGAGGTTGCTTTGGCAGGGCTGGGAAGCCCTGCATGACTGGTTCCTGTCAGGGTGGCCAGAGGAGGGTGGGCAGGTGAGGCAAGAAGCTGGTGGCATGCGGCAGGCAGGCTCCAACAGAGGTGGTGTTTACACTTGAAAAAGCAAGGCTCCAGGAGTAAAAGCCAGGGCAGAGGAGGTTTGTGGCCCTTCCAAATTACCACCTACGGTTGAAAATGCTCGCGGTCATGTGACAAAATGGTAGCTTCCCTCCCTTCACTCCCCAGCACCCCTGTCCCCCTGAAAAGACCCAGATATGTCTCAGACCTGGTCCCTGCCCTGCTGTTTTGTGGTGTCACAGCAGAAAGCCAAAAGGCACATATTATTTCTTGTTCCTTGTAATTAAAATGCCACAAAACAGTGTAGTGTGGTGACATTCTCAGGCCGGGGTCAGCCTCCCCTGTCCTTTCTGCTGACAGCATTTGTCGTAAACTGCATCATGAGGGATGCAGTTTTTGGAAGTGAGGGCTTTAGCTCTCAGCTCAGGGCTGGGACTGACACCCACCAGTTGTGGGATGTTGGGCGAGTCATTTCACCTCTCTTAACCCATCCCCTGGTCTCCGAAGGGCAGCTGAGAAGAGAGTTATTGTTGGATTAAAGCAAAGCACCCCCCACAGTGACCGGCCCAGAATAAATGCTCAGTTCAACAAATACTCCTTTTTCACTATTAACCAAGGTAGGTTGAAATGTGTGTGCTTTGGGTGCGTTTTGGGAGGAGTCTCATCTTTGGTTTTGAGTGGTTTAAGGCATAAACTGGAGGCTGTGCTAAATGCCCTGTGGGGACAGCTGTCAGCTCAGCTGCTCTCTAGCTCTGACTATGGTGAAGTAGGAAGGTTCAATGCGAGGATTCACCCCCACCCCCATCAGTGAGGTTGGGTGGCGTTGGCTCCATTTTTCAGTTCAAGCGATTTATTCCAAGTCACAGCGAGTAAGGGACAGAGCTGAAATTGAACTCAGATTTGATTCCAAGCACCCTGCAAATACTGTAGGATTGTGCAAGTCCATGCTTCCAGGTCTCCAGCCTCCACGTTCGGGAGCTTCCCTCCTGCGGGTCATGCATAAATTTCCAAAACAGCTAATTCTTCCTGCCGGACAGGCCATAAGTAAGATGCATCATAATTAGCTATGTCTGATTGACCTCCTGTTGTCCTAAGCTGTAGCCCCTAATTGTATGGTGGTGGGGGTTTTGCTGTGGCTAGTTTTATCATTTTGACAGCTTGCTAATAAAAGGTCACCACAGGTACAGAAGCGCCCTGATTTACATATGGCAAGTAAAAGGGCATTCTGGGAAGTCAGCGTCTAAGGGAGGCCTGGGCATTTGTTGCTATTGACACCCATGCTGAGATTCCATAATTGACAAGAAATGCTATTATTAAGCAGGTCTGTTGAGGTAATTAGCGCTCAGGGTTGCATTTTTAATCGGACTTGAATCAGATAATTTATCACAGCAGTAGCAAGCTGTCAGGGTCCCACAATAAATACTCATTAAGGCCGAATAAAGATTAACTGCAGGCTGAAAGAAAATTAGGCCAAGTAGTAACATTTGATTTTAATATTTACAGTGCTAATTTGGACTGATATTGGCAAAAAGATCAGATCCCCAAATTGAGCTCATTTATGCAGAGAGAGGCGAAGGAGACGCGATGCTGAGGTGGTCTGAGTGAGAATGTTTCGAAAGCTCGCAATCTTACTCCTAACTGATTGCCAAAAGAAAGGGATTTCCAAAGGCTTTTTTGGCACAGTTCTTCTAGGAGCCTTGATACCTCTGCGTTAATAAGATGACAACTCCACACAGAAATTGTGCCTCTGGAAGGCATGTCTAATTTGTTAACATTAGTCAGATACTGTACTTTTAATTTCTTGCAACTTGCTTGTCTTTGGTCCGTACACAGGCAGTTTAGGGCACTTCAAGTTAATTAGAAACACCTACCATTAAAAACATGCAACATCTTTAAAGGAAAAAGGAAGTCATTTCAGCCCACTAGATTACCAGGCCAAGACATTTATGTACTTGCTGATAATTTACAGTATACTAAAAAGATAGGGAACCAAATGAGAACATTAGTATTTATGAATACAGTAAATTTTGTTGACAAAACCAGTGTAAAAGGTCAGATACAGAATCCACAGCAGATGTGCAGTTTGTTTGTCAAACTGAGAGGCTTGGGGTGTAATAGAAAATTAATTTCAAGAGTTGCTACAGGGGTATAACACCCGTCTGAAGACCCAAGAGCCAGGCAGTGTCTGCTCAAGCTCACCCCACCTGAGGACCAGCATCCAGTGGCCGGTGTGGACAATCCTGACATCATCCTGGAGGGGTTTCAGCCACATCACGGCCATCACCAGAGAGCTGTTGTCAAAAGCTGACTTGTACTTTGTGGTGTTCTCTGTAGGAGATGTCGGTAGACCCCCCTGAGTTGGTGAGGGCATATGTGCTGTGCGTGAAAAGGCAAGCTGCAGAAATAAAATGAATCAGGCCGAGTCAGGGAATCGGAGGTGGGTCTAGGTCGACGAAAGGGCATGTAAGGTAGCGACGGGCCAGCGAAGGGTATTCGAGGGGCCTGGAGGTCAGCCGCTGGGGGAGGCAGAGGGGAGTGAAAGCTAGCAAGGCTTTGGGTCCCTGCAGCAGAAAGGTGTTGCCTTTTTTATCAACCTTTACAAGGAGCAGAACCAAAAATTAACACTGAAGATGACGTTGTGTTCTGGGGTTCATTTCAAGTGACCCAAAAAATGGGTGCAGTCAAAACTGGTACAGTGTTCTGTGACAAACAGGCAAGAAGAGGACAGGGGGACCGTGGCAGGACTCCGCCTTTCTTCCTCCCAGGAGGACCCTGGGGGTCCCGATGCACCGTGCAGTCCGGCCCACAGCTGCCGCAATCCTCAGCCGTCCTCAGAGGAAAGGGATGGGGCTAATTACAGGCAAAGGAAAACAGCCCCACTCCCGTGTATTTATCGCCATAGAATAGTGGGTGTTAGACCTCATGATGGGAACCCAGGGATGAAAACCGGTCTGAGCCCTCACAAGGGCTCTCGTGAAGTCGGGAGACGGACCAACAAGTAACTGTAAACCCAGGCTCCTGCGGCGAGTGCCAAGTGTAAGAAAATCAACATGCTAGGGCTGCTGCCGGCAAGGGGACGTTTAACCAGTGGCCTCACACGCAGGATCATCCCACGTCTAAAGGGCCACCTTTAGTTCTTTGCCTAAATCCGCGGAAACTGTCATGAAGAGGAACATGGAGGGAGAAATGAAGGCCGTGTAACTGGCTGGGAGAACAGGGCACGAGCCACCGCCCACTGTAGGAACGTGCAACCCGGCCCCTCCCCTCCAGAACCCGGGCCTCTGAGCCTAGCTGGGGGCCCACCCTGCCTTCCCTCTTCTCTCACCCTGGTTCTCAGTCCTTCCCCGCCCCCAAGGTATCGTTTCCACCCCTGGGGGCTCCACTCTCTGTCCACTCATCTCTGCTAGGCTGTGAGCTGATAACAAGAGTTTGCTTCTTCCCAGGAATCTTGGTTTTTTATTTTCTTAAAAGCAGTGAATTCCTGATAACCAAATAGCTCCCCAGGCCCCCACATAATGAATCTCTAACTGTAGCATTTTGTTAGTGTATTTTGGAGCGGAAAAGTCTGCTCTGTGCTCCTCAAACCACATGGCACGGCCAGCTGCTACTTGGCTCCGCAACACTAGGGGTGTTTAGAGACATGGCCCCAGCGTCTGGTTTTTTAGCTAAACAGGGACGGAGGCAAAAGAGGCAGAGTGCCATGTGGAAACAAGAGTGAGAAGCACTCCCCGTGTAGGGGCAGAAGTTGGTTTTTCAGGTCTTTAAAAAAGAATCGTTAAAAGCAACCACACAACTATTAACAATAATGGCTACTATTTATTGAACCCTTACTGCCAGGTACTGTTCAAAGCCCTTTGCGTTGCTTTAATCCGTTTAATCCTTGCAGCTGCATTATCCCCATTTCGCAGATGATGTAACTGAGGCACAAGGATAATGAGTGACTTGCCCAAGGCTGCAGCACCAGTGAGAGGCGAAGCTGAGGTGGATAAGTGCTGAATCTCTGTGGATGTTCTGTAGCAGAAGCTGCTGATGAGGTGAAGGAGCCAGGATAGAGGACTTTAAGATAAACACAGATGCTTTGTTGTGGTGGGGTTTTTTTGGTTTGTTTCAACAGTTCATGTTGAAGTTAGGAACCAAACAAGCCATGCGCCTATATACAGTATCCCCCTAAACTTCCTAAAGAGAAAAGGGCATAAAATAGCAGGGTTCATCTGAGGATGTGGACAGCCTTTCGTTCCAATGGATAAAAATGAAACTTGGAAGAACCTTCCTCAAATGCTGAGAGCCTGGGTCAGAACAGGAATTTGTGAAGAATTTGGCTGTGAAAATGTTTGCGAGAGAAAGAAACTGAAAATAACCAAAATGCTCTCTTCAGTTTGAGATTGGTTCAATAAATCGAGCCTATCAGGTTGAGCCACATGTACTAACCTAAAAAGATGTCCAAGATGTATCCCTAAGTTCACAAAGAGGAAGAATTTGCAAAGTGATACAACCTTCTACATAAGGATTTTTAAAGTTATTAGCAAAGAAAATGCACAGAAAGATGCAATCTTGACTATTTCCCAGCAGTGTAATTTGGATGGGACTGTAAGAACTTCCCCCTTTTTACATTATAAATAAGCTTACACTGTTTAAGTGTTCATGGTAAGATATGTTGCTTTTGACTCCCAAAGAAACAGAGAGAGAAAAAACAAGTTTTAATGGACAGTCCTATTTAGCAGGTATGAGATTTCCTAATGGGGGATTTAAAGCTTTTTCATAGTATATTGATTCTATTGTTGTTTATCCATAAAAACAAGAGGGAACACTGAAATTTTTCCTTATTTGTAAGCATTAAACCTATTTAACTGATTTTGGGTGTTTTCAAGGCAGTAACTTATTTTCCAGTTAGTACCATGCTGTGGAAGAGAAGGACCCTGCTTTGTTTACCTCGGAGCAAATGACAGTAATAGCGTGCTGTGGAAGCTGCTGCCTTTATTGAGTGACAGCTATGCACCTCTTTTAATCCTCACGACGAGACCCAATGGAGTAGGTGTTGCATTGGTCCCATTTTTTGGTTACGGAAAGCAGCCCGAGCTAAGCTAAGCAGCGTGCATAGGGGTAGTAAGAGAGAGAGTGGGGTTCCAAACCTTGTCTGCAAGTTCCTCTTCGGGAGCCCTTTTAACCATTAAGCTTGACTGCTTCCCTGTGGAGTAAGTACATGGCTTGGGTACAAGAGCTGCCTTCCTAATGTCCCAATCTTTGGGGGTCTAAGACAGATACCCTGAAGATAAGGTTGGCGAGGCTTCAGCAACCTGAGTTGACACCAAGCAATGGAAGCGCATGCAGACGATCGAACACCATTGTCAGAGTCTCCCACGAAGATTTAGGAAGGTGTAAAATGCTTGTCCAGGAAAACCTGTTGGAACAGGAGAGCCAGGGCACCTATTTAACTTGCTGTGTAATGGGATCCTTAAACTTGGAGTTACCAAGCGTGACATGATTTCAGATATTTGGCTGCGATTAAAGCAGGAAATGGTACGATACGGCGTTTAGCTAAAGCATGCGGTTCATTGTGGAGGGGATAATAAACAGGAACTCTTCGACAACAGCAAATAAGTTAGAAATTGTAAACAGAAGGCTGGCCTTAGGAGCCATTTTATACCATAGGCAATCAGGATAAGTAATCAGGATAGACATGGGACAGTGTTTTACTCTTTCATACCATCATCTGTATCTGAGTCTTGGTAAAAGTAAACTGGTTGACAAAGTAAAGGTGAAAGCCTACATACTCTTTCAGGAACACTCTGTACCTGAGTTTGTGCATTGGATATAAACCCATCCAGTGCACATGCAAAACGTATGGGCTGAGCTTAGTTTAGAGAGAGTGCATAAATGTGCAAATAAAAAATAAAGCACTGTTGAGTAGCAGTAACTCAACATTTTTACTGTAATGGTTAGGCCGTGTCCACTGATCAGCTGTGTGTTCCAAGACGGAAACTTTATTCAGTGTATTCAGAAGGAAAGTCGACCAATGGAAATGAAGTGTGTTGGGACAGATGCAGCTGAGTAAGAGGGCTGGTAACTCATTGGTTGGACTGGCAGCTGGAGGAGACATGTTGTGAAGACCATTGCAAAATGATGAAATGGTTAAAAACGAGCAGGGTTGTTACTCTGGTCACCAGAGGAAAACATGGCCTCTTGGCAAGCACGTATTTTTTCTCACTTGCTTTTCCTTCCAAACTCTACCTAACCTCTCGTTCTTTGGGTCATTTCTCTTTTCCCTAAAGTAAAAGCAAAAAAGGGGGGAAAACTTCTTAGTTTTTTGTTTGTTTGTTTTGTTTTATGACATTTGTAGGAAAAATGAGGAAAGATGGTTGAAGTTTTAACAATAGTGTTCCTGTTTACACATGCTCTTGGCTTTGCACGTCCCAGGGAGGTCGTGTGGAAAGAGCATGTTCTGTTCCCCTCGAGCAGAACACTCGAGCAAGGCACTGAGAGTGGCAGCTCCTTAAAGGTCGTGTGCTAGGTGCTCTTGCCAACACCCGAGTCCCAGGTCTGTGTGGAACCCGGGCAGCCCAGGTTCAGGTCCCACTTCTGCTGCTGGCGGCCACGTGACTTCACCAAGAAGTAACTCATTCCTCCTCTGACATGGTGGTAGGGCCTTGGAAACTGCAGGGTCACAAAATTTCCACATTCTCTGGAAATTTTATATCTTTATATAAATCGTATCTTCCATTTTGCCAATAGCAGTTGAAAACTCTTCACTTGAATCTTTTTAACATCTTTACTGAGATCATTTGCAGACCCTGTGTTTCATCTACTTGAATACACTTGGGTGGTTTTAACATATTCACAGAGTTGTGTGTCCATTGCCACAATCTAGTTTTACAGTATTTCTGTTACCTTAAAAGAAACCACATACACATTTATTCTTACTCTGTTCTCCCCCACCCTTTGCCTTTCCAGCCCAAGACAATCGCTAATCTACGTTCTATCTCTCTAGATTTGTCTATTCTGGACATTGCATATAAATGTGGCCTTCTGTGACTGACTGCTTTCACTTAGTATAATGTTTTCAGGGTTTACTCATGTCAATAGTATGTATTAGTATCTTGTTTTATTGTCAAATACTGTCATGTTGTATAGATACACCATATTTTGTTTATCCATTTATGAGTTAAGGTACCTACATTCTTATATGGAGGATTGCCCATACTTTTCCAAAGCAGCTCCACACCTCTATGTATTCCCACCAGCAGTGCATGAGGATTCCAGTTTCTCCACATCCTCACCAACACTTATGATTGCCTGTGTCTGATTATAGCCACCCTAGTGAGTGTGAGGTGGCATCTTGCTGAGTCTTGGATTTGCAGTTCCGTAGTGACTAATTATGTTGAACATTTTTTCCTATGTTTATTGGCCAATTGTATATTTTCTTTGAAGTAATGTCTATTTAAATCCTTTGCCCATGTAAAAAATTGATTTATCTTTTTATTTTTGAGTTGTAAGAGTTCTTTATATATTCTGGATACAAGTTTCTTATCAGATAATTTGCAAATGTTCTGTGGCTTTTCATTTTCTTGATGGTGTCATTTTGAACACAAAAGGTTTTAGCTTTGATGAAGTCCAGTTATCTGTTTTTCTTTTGTCACCTGTTCTTTGGGTGTCATCTAAAGAGCCATTGCTACCCAAGGTCAGGAGGATTTATTCCCAAGGGTTTTATGGTTTTAGCTCTTACATCAGGTCTGTGGGCCATTTGAGTTCATTCAACTGAGTTTTGAATTTCACAAAGTGACTTTTTCTGCAGATTGGATTAATTTTGTCTAATTTTTCAGACAGGATATGGAGCCAGAGTTGAACTGCTGTAGAGACTACCCCATAATATACCATCATCTATCAAATTGCATTTGTCCTAGTGAACTTGGCCCACTGAACCCGGAGGCAAAATGAAAAGTTCTTCCTGCTTTTTAACCTTTGTTTCATTTTTTATGGCTGTTAAATGCCCTTTAGGTGGTGCTGTTGCATTTCTCCCCCCCCCCCCCCCCCGCCTTATATTTTTGGCTATGAAAATGAGAGGATTTATATTCTGCTTTGGTAAGTCACATTTACTGGAGGAAAACATTACACCAAAACAGAAAACAAAAATACTGCATGTAGGTGACAGTTACCTGATATTCCTTACCTAAGTTAAATTCTTTAGGACGTTACCCAGTGAACGTACTACTTCTCCATCTTGGTTCCTTTGAATGCGCGCATTAACTATCAAATGAGCGTGCTGAGATCTGGGAGCGTAACTGGTTAAGGTCTCCATATGGAATTAATGATGATTCCCAGCTCTTTCCACTTTCATGTGGCTAATTAAAAAGTAAAACTTTCAAGTGGTTGACTCCCTAAAAGAGAAATGCATTCTTCACATTGGCAATTTGCAAAATGCCTCTTCTGTTAAGGAACCTGTGTACAGTTTTTACATCTCATTTCCTGGATTATCTTCCCCATGCCAACTCACAGTATGGAACATGAGGATATGGCCTGCCTTTTTCTTTTTTTTTAGCCACTTAAAAAATTCCCAGGAAGGTTTTTTTCCACTCCGACTGCCTTCCCATTAGGTTCTGCAGTCTGCCACGCTTGCCAGAACTCAGCAGGTAGCCTGCAATGGTATGTGTGGCTGTGTGAGAAAGCTCCCCTGATGTGGACAAGATGTTGGTTGTAAAATGAAGTCAACATCTTGTCCACAAGTGTGCAGAAATATAGTATATCCGCAAGCACCGAGGCTACAAAGAATCTTTAGTCAAATATTGCCTGCTAGAATGACTCTGTCGTCATAAATGTGACTTCAAGGTCAAAACTTCTCGGGAAGAAAATCTATAGCCAGACTATGAATTTCTTTCTTTGTACTTTTTCTTAAATACAAAACATCATAATATTCTTTTTTTTTTTTTTTTTTAAGTAAACTGGGGAGACCCAATGGAGGGTTGGGGAGAGATTTTGCTGTAGGTTATTTCCTGATTTAGAAGCACTTCTACCAGTTTTCTGGAGCTTACACATCAGGCAGTTCTCAGCATTCAGAGTATCATTTAAAAAAAATAATTTTAGGGCTTGCTTCGGCTGCACATACACTACAATTGGAACAACACAGAGAAGAATAGCATGGCCCCTGGGCAAGGATGACCTGCAAATTCATGAAGCATTCCATATGTTTAAAAAAATAATAATAAATGTGAAAAGTAATTTTATTTGTAGAAAGAGGAGAAGGGAGAAAAAGAGATCAACATTGACGTGAGGGAGAAACATCTGTTGGCTACCTCTGCTACACACCTGACCTGGGACCGAACGAACCCACAACCAAGGCATGTGCCTCGAATGGGGATCCAACCTGCGACCTTGAGCTTTGTGCGTGTTGCCCAGCCAGCTAGCTGAGCTTCACTGCTCAGGGCTCGCAGTATCGTTTTGGGAATATACCTGCTTCGTAGTTATTAGCTAATGATAATTTCATATTTCTGCCTTCTGTCTGAATTCAAAATTGTTAGGCTGCATTACGTGTTTATTTAGACCATGGATAGAATGTTACCCAGCCATCGACTTGAGAGCGTTACAACAAGCATACGTATGCTCTTCTGCAGCCTCCTTTTACCAGGGACATTTTGGACCCCGTGTAAAGACAAATCATAAGAGGGAGAACTTGAGTATGTTTCCTTGAAGAAAACCGTGAGATTTCAAAACTGGAAGTGTTCGAAAGGAGCGTTTAACAGGGTTGCTCTATTTACACTTGCTTTGAATGAGATTCAGTTTTGTATGCATTTCTCTCCCCTGTCAGACTGTAAACTCTTTGAGGTGAGAGGCTCAGATTTGTTTTTACTATCTGACCTGAGATCCAGCGCCAGCCCAAGTAGGTCCTCAGTCAGTGGGGGCAGAATTGAATCGCGTTCACAGCTGCTGGAGCAGAAGCTGGAGCCAAGGGCAGACAGGAAAAGGTTGTGATAACTTTTCTTTTAAATAGTGCATTACTTAGGAGCTTTGTGATGAAGTTTTTCTCTTCTTTAAAAAGATTTTATTCATAATTTTTTTTGGAGAAAAGGGCAGGGAGGGAGGAAGAAAGGGAGAGAAGCATCACTCCTGTTCACCTGCCTCCAGCCGGAGACCTGGCTGGAGACCTGGCTTGCAACCTGGTTATGCACCCTGACTGAGAATTGAACTGGTGACTCTAGGGTTCACAGGCCGGTGACAATCCACAGAGCCATATCAGCCAGGGCTGTGATGAAATTGTTCATTGTAGTTCTCCTTCAATCTGAGAGTCTTGTTTGAAATTACAGCAGAAGCTTTATAGATAGCTGCCACCAGCCAGTCAAAATCAAGCTGAGATGTGAAAGAAAGAAGGTGGAGTTTCAGGGGATGGAGATGGTGTTTTTGAAAGCATGATTGTTTGGTCTCTATTCTTTCTGCTTCTGTGCTTCTGCTTTTTGCGGAGTTAAGATGGAAGCATGGACTTCTCTTGGCTCATACATGCCTTGGGCTTTTTTCTGTGCCTGTGAATCCACTTACTGGCCCTGGTACCCCAGGACTGGGAGGAGCTCTCCGTTAGCACAGGAGAACGATACCAGGACCAGACCATTGACTTCAGGGAATGTGAAAAGTCTTTGGTTTAGCAGTCTGTGGCTATGCTATATTCAATCAAGAATGGCAGCTTCTACTTCATGCACTTCCAATTTACAGGCAGTGCCTAACTTACTAATGGGTTGGGTTCCAAACGTCTCTTATGAATCATTTGGTTGGAAAATGATACACTTTCCATAGAAACAGTGTCCTACATGGTGACCCAAGTCCTCAGCCCACAAAAGCTCATCTAACTGTAATGTAGCTGGAATGTTGAATTTGTGTGATAAACTGATGAAGAAAATAACACCATACTGATGAGTGACTATCACTAGTTGATTGTTTATTGACTTTTATTGATGGTCTGAAACCATGTTAATTACAGAAGAGAGGGAAGTAAATAGAAATGTTTGTGGAGATTTAAATAAATGCTGGTTAACTAAAGAAAGGAAGAAAGAGATTCTTAATAGCCCAACTTTGGAAGGAAGAGGAGAAGTGTAAACAAGGATATAAATCTAAGCATTAAAAAAGTTAGTCTCTACCCAGAGAAGTGAACTGATCTGTGAAGAATAAGAGACAGTACAGCGAGGTTTTTAAATCATCCCCTTGCAATAAGTGAATAAAGGTATTCACAGTGTTCATTTATTCAGAATCAGGATGGGTGTGGGAGTTTTTGAAGGTTTCTGTGTGTGAAAGCACAGTACTATAAACTTAGAAAATAATTCTACCAAATTGGATATTTATAGCATAGTTGTCCTTGGTTGATGCTCACTTTAAAATTTTTACATTTGTAGGAGGAAGTGTGGCTTGATGTAGTTCAGAGTTAGGCCCAGGTTTGAACCCCAGACCTCTGTATCTCTGAGCTCATTTTCACGTATTGGAACATAGAAATAATAACTCCCACATCACGGGGTTGTTATGAGTCTCTGTCCTGGTAAAATGCTCAGTTAATGAAAGCCATGGTTGTCAGACCTTGTAGACCAGATTTGCACATCTCTAGCTCAGCCTGTTCATACTTATACATAACATCCAAACTATCAGCATAACGAACAGTAAAAAGATTTTGATGTAGGGTAGTATGTAAACCTCAAAGCTATTGTAGAGGAAAAGAATCTTGTTTCTCAACAGCCTACCAGATCACCACACATTTAAATGGTTCTAAATTCATTCTGCCTATAGCTTTGCTAAAGAGTGAGTAAGGAGTCTTGTTAAATATGTCATCACTGAGTTCATTTTGATATCTTGAAAGACTTCGTTTTTCATCTTTGGTCTTTAGTTCTAGCTGTAACTATTTAAAGGCAAGATGGGTTTGTGGTAAATAGATACACATTAAAATGGTTTAGGATAAACCATATATGAAACCTTCATTTTTAGTCTTTTTTTTTCTTGCCTTTTTTTTTTTTTTTTTTTTAATTCTGTCTTATGTTGGCACTCTTAAGTTTCACTTAGTGTTTCAGGCTAATTTCAGGGATGGATAAGAATATAACATGTAATCACCTGCCTCCTGCATTATATAAGGTCTGTCCAGAAAAAGTCCAGCCATTGTTAATTAATATAACGAGAATGGTTTGTGCAACATCCATGTAACCTGGCAGCCAAAGACAGTGGGCTGGGATGTGTATGCCTGATCAAAGACAACTTCACTACTAGCGGGTGGGGGCCGTAGACACCGTTGAGTGAGCATGTGTACTGTGTGGCCGTTGCATTCGAAAGGACTGAGCAAGTCTAGCAAATATCGGCATCAAATTTTGCATTAAGCATGAGCATTCTTGTGCCAGTGATTCAGAAAGCCGCAGCTATGGGTAACTTGTGATTGGCAGCTTCATCACAACAACTCACACACTCATGCATCACATGTTTTGCAGAGTCTTTTTGGGAGACATCAAATCAGCCCCTCTATAACCCAGATCTAGCACCCTGTGACTCCTGGCTTTTCCCAAAACTAAAATCAACTTTGAAAGGGAAGAGAGATTATAGACCATCAATGAGATGAGATTCAGGAAAATATGACAGAGCAGCTGATGGTGTGAAGTCTCAAGGTGCCATCTTTGAAGGGGACTAAGGTGTCATAGTCCTGTGTACAATGTTTCTTGTATCTTCAATAAATATCTCTTATTTTTCATATTACATGGCTGGTTACCTTCTGGACAGACCTCATAGTGTCTGGTTTTACACAGCAATAGTTGTCATGAAGTACTACACTGTGATATGGCTTATCAAACACCAGTGTTTTTCTCAGTTGTATCTAGCCACAGACCTAAGATTATGCTACTTCAGACAACATTCTAACTATCCATGGACTGAATTTCCCATGCATATTTTTATCTAGGGTGGGACCTGAGAATACTTTGGGCCAGTGCCTCAAGTGACTAACTGCCCAATCCTCTTGAACTTCAAATGGCCTCCCTAGCCTTGGCTTTCTTTCTTGCTACTCTCACTACCCATGTTACTCTTCTCTTCCTTTCCCTGGCTTGTCGCTCCCTTCCCACCCGATCTTTTTACAAAAAGATCACGGTAGCCCATGCTTTTAATACCTCAGATGCTTCTCTGCTCAGGATTCAGTCACAGGTGACTCAAGGAGAATTCTTTCCAAGCGCACTCAGGAAGTCGCCCAAACCTGACTGTCTCCACGTGCAAACCATACACACGCCCAAGCACTTCCCAGATCTGTGTTGCCTTATGAGCACATTTCATTCCCATAGTGTGACACTACTGTTTGGGTTTTTACATTTCTTTCCTTTTATTCTTTTTTAGAATACAAACTTGAAGGAATGGTTTTATAATTTGATGGGGTTTTTCCTTTCCACCTGGGACCCACAAACTGGGGCTTGTAAGCCAGATCTGACCCTCCCTTTGTTTGGAAATAAAGTCTTATTGGAGTGCAACTACACCCATTTACTTAGGATTCCTCTACCACTGCTTTCACACCATCACAGCAGGGTTGAGTAGTTGCAACAGGGACCATGAGACCCACAAAGGCTAAAATATTTACTATCTGACCCATTACAGAAAAAGCTTGCCAACCCATGCCCTACAGCTCATCCCACTGTAGATGGCCTTTCAGAAAATGAAAATTTACTACGGCACTGATAAATTATTCTGTGCCACAAACTTACCCAAGGAGCCGCAGAGTCATTGAAGGCTTGCAGTAACATTTTCTCTCTTGTTCTTCTTCATGGCCATTTCTCTATTTATTTATTTATTTCAGTGTAAGATACATTTTAGTATTACAATAATTTTATAATGATCAAAAAGTAATACATACAAGGAGGTACCCCCAAAATCTGGAATTATCCTCTGCAGGGCAGGCCCTTCAGAACACGCACCTAAGTGTTCTGAACCCATCTGTAGCAGCTACTACTAGCTGGTGGTGGTGTGAGAGGCTGCATTCAGCTTCAGTGAATTTTTTTAAAGCCTCTTTCAACACGTTTGCCCAGGTCATGATGGGTGATTTACAAATGCACCTGCCCCCACTGAGCTGAGGTTCCGTAGTCTTCATCCAAAATCAGCATGACTTCTGTGCTCTGTGCTCCCTGTTGACCTGATCTCTACACGAGCCAATGACATTTTTTAATCTTTTGCTTGGATGAAAAAAGTCCTCAAAGGGAAATGCTTTGCTGATGTGGATGTGAAACAAAAAACGGCAGCAGCACTAAAAGGCATCAGAATCAACGAGTTCAAAACCGTTTTGAGCAGTGGGAATAAAAATGTCTTGGTAGGTACATTGCATCAAACTGAGAGTACTTTGAAGGTGACTGAAGTTTAAACATAAGAATAAATACACAATTTTTTAAGTAAATAAATCTGTGATTTTTGCTCCCCATCCTCATATATTTATTACAGGAAATGAAAACATATATAGAAGGAAAATTTTCTGTAATCTCATCATCACCCAGAGATTACCACTGTTTATATTTTGGTGTGTATCTTTCTAGTATTTAAAAAAAATGTTTATATGAAATTTTAAAAAGTTTTTGTTACTTAGGAATAATAATAATACCGCCATTTACTGAATACTGGATTTGACTATACGTTTTGCTAATAGCTTTGTGTGCTTGATCTCATTTAACCCTTAACAGCATCATCCCTCTAGTGTGCAGTTATGACAAACCTCATTTTGGGAAACTAAGACCCAAGGGGTTTGAGTCATTTGCCCAAGATCACATAGCTCATGCCTGAACTCACTCTTGAGACACACTCCTCTCCTGCCTACAGACTTCTGCTTATAGTCACTAAGCTTGTGTTTGAAACTGTCAACCTGAGGACCTTCTTTGCAGTTAATGTATTACTTAGTAATCTGCTGTGTATCTTGCAGTGGTGTCTTCACTGAAGAGACCAAAAGGACCCTCACTTCCTGCTGGAAGTCTGGACCTCCCCCACTCCGCTCCTCCCCTCTTCCCTCCCTCTTCTCCTGGCTGCTGGAGAGGCCACTTCGGCCCCTTCCCATGCCAGCGACAATCTGCTGGTCATCCCACAGGCCACCGGTCAATGACTGGCCGCCCGTTGGAGCCATCTGATCCTAAATCACAGGGAACTATTTTAACAGAATATAGCAAGTCCGCCAAAGGAATTGGCTCCTGGAAGACTGCTTTATTTGGTTTTCAAGAAGAGATCAGAGGGAAGAGTTGCTTAGAATATTTTCAGTTGCAAGGAAACTGATTTGCCAGGTGAAACCGTATCGCGAGCGCCCCACACCTTGCCCTGCTTAGGTTTGGCACCTTAGGTGAGTGAACTCGGTTGCTAACTCCTCTGCTCAAAGCTCACACAACTCAGAGAAGGTTAAGGCAGATAGCTGCACAACACTGGGGAGAGTGCCCGCAAAAAGCAAAGGAAAGATTTAGTGTACCTTAGAGTACACTAAATGTAGATCTTAACAAAAGCAGGCTTTTAACAATTGTTTTCTTCTGTATTAGCAGGTAAATCTAAAATCAGCTGCGACGTTCTTTAGTGAGAGTCATAAAAGACCTAGCCTGCGACTGGCTTTCCATTGGGAGACCTAATAAAAATTTGTTAATGCATTGTGATTCAAAATGACTATGAAAGTTAAGAATAATAAGGCAGAACCTAAATAAAGTGCTCTTAACTGTGTTTATATCTGCATTAGGCGTAAGCTGCCCTGGCAATTGCTTGTTTTTGCTTTTCATTGTTCAACAGTTTCAAATGTACCAGAAAATGCCGGCCAAAGACTGCTGCCTAACTGAAACCAGATAGGTCCAGACTTCCAAAAGCTAGGAGAAGAAAATAAATCCCTCTGTTTAAAATAATCTGAACATTTTAAGTATAGCAATCACATACCATTTGACACAATTTGGTACACGTCTGTACTGCTTTTCAGTAAATATGTTACTAAATAAATGCAACTGAACTATTCAGATAATACATAAACATGCTGACACAAAGTTATACGACCTCATGTTGCATGTGGGCCTTGTAGATTCAATTATTATTTCATTTTATCAATAACATGTAACCTGAGAAGTTTTCATTTTAGGGTCCATGAAAATTGATTCTGGGAAAGAAATTCTTCCAGAATTGGTTCTGACGTTCTTACAGAATGCTAATTAACATTCAGAATGATTTAAAGGGTGCTGAGGACCCCTTATCCAAAGAGCATTCCCAGATCCACTGTTGTGAATTATTTCATTTTCGTTTTGGTTTTTAAAGTAGATTGTCTTGTGAGAGTGTTATTCCTGCAGGAAAAATGGATTCATGACTCTGTATAAGTCACCACGATCCCTACCCCTTAGCAGTCTTACAGTTTAGTTGGGGGTGGCCATTTGTACAATGGGGGTATTAGAATTGTATAAAAAAGTGCTCACCAAATATACTACAGTATTTTTGTCATAGCACATTTTGCCTGTACAAGTAGTAAAAAATTTACAACAATTCTAATACCCCCATTGTACAAATGATGACCCTAAGGCACAAAGACGTTGAGAAATTTGCCTGTGGTAACACAGGGTGTTAAATGGTTGAGCTGGGATTGGGGAAAAAAACAGCCAGATGATTCTGGAGTCCATGCACCATTTAATGTGTCTCTAAAGAACCCTTCTAATAATGTGA
This sequence comes from Noctilio leporinus, assembly GCA_004026585.1. Classification (NCBI taxonomy): domain Eukaryota; kingdom Metazoa; phylum Chordata; class Mammalia; order Chiroptera; family Noctilionidae; genus Noctilio; species Noctilio leporinus. The sequence goes on from PVIW01000006.1 coordinate 1,293,588, forward strand.
GTTTCCTCATTTATTTCCATGCTAAACAGTAGAAGTAGAAGTTCAAGGCAGAGCACTGGGGCGGGGACTGACTCCCCAAAGACTTCTCAGCTGAGCAGGAGAGAACTCCAGGTGCTGGGAAGCTCTGAAGGAGATGGAGCAGCTGGGCCACTCATCACAGACACCCCACTTTTGAGGGGGGTGGGTGCCAGGTTCCTCATCTCCGTTTCCCCTGCTTCCCCTCTGTGAATTGATGAGACCTGGGGTGTTCATCAGCTCACAGAAAAATCCACCGGAGTCTTTGATCTGGCAACCCCATGAAGGTGAAAGGGTGACTGTGTCTGTTACAAAAATGAAGACCTTCTGGGGAGACATCCTGTCCCCTGAGATCCCACAATGGTGTGATCTAATCGATGAGCAAAAAGCAAGGCCTCTGTCCCCAGCACAAACGCTGTCCCTGTACACTCCATTCCAAAAAGTCGGGCCGCACTTCCTGCCGCCAGGCCTGCACTCTGCTCAGTCTCCTGTCTCCAGCATCAGGTAGACTGGGAAGAGCACCATCCTGAAGCTATTCCCCAACTCCTTGTCCAAAAGCACTGTCTCTCAGCCACTGTGCCTCAGTTTCCTTGCCTGTAAAATGGATCTTATAACATTGTTACTATCCACATCACTGACTTTGTTGTGAGGGTCATGAAATCACCACCTGTATTGACAACCATCTGTGGAATCCTCAATATACGAGTTTATACAAGCTTCTAAATGAGTTAACAACAGGACAGGGTGTTGATCTGGTGGCACCTCTCAATTTTTCCAGTTGCTAGAGCAGCCACGTGTTCTATTAGCAGGAAGTCGGATTTTCTTCCTAGCATACACAGATTGTCCAAGCTCCTCCCCATGGTTACTTAGTCCAAAGGGATTAGTCTCTGTCCTTTTCATGGGCCCAGAGAAACAGAAAGCCACGTTCTGAGTAGTTCTCTTTTGCTGTTAGGATGAACTTGTGGGTCCAGTCATGGCCTACACCAAGGTAGAGCCCCAACGTAGGACTCCAGCCTCAGGTGTCTCATCGTCCTACCTTGGCCGTCATCCCCCGGAGTCCAAGTGCTACCCCCAGGAAGCTGGATACAGATGTGCTTCTAACAGTCACGTACCATTTCCAAACCAGCTCTCCTTTCTCTCTTGAGCCTGGGTCACCTGTCCAAACTCGTGCTGCCCTAATGGTGACACATTTCCTTTTGGGGACTTCCTTATCATACATGCAAAATGGATCACTTCCTTCCCAGCATTCAGGTCCACGTACCTCAGGATTGTCCAGGCCACCTGTGGTGAGATTCCCAAAGTGTCTATTACATGTCATAACTCAAGCTGTGTGTGCGTGTGCACGCACATGTGTACACATTAAGTCCAAGACAACCAGCCTTGGTGGTGGCACAGTGGATAAGGTGCTGGCCTGCTAGCCCAAGGGTCGCTGGTTCAATTCCCCAGCCAGGGCACACAACCGGTTGCAAGCCAGGTCTCCAGCCAGGTCCATGACTGGAGGCAGGTGAAAGGCAACCATACATTGATGTCTCTCTCCCTCTCTCTCTCCCTCTCTCTGTCTCTGTCTCACGAGCACACACACGAATGTATACATCCAAATGAGGGTTGTCCCCTAAAGTGTCACATTGGGAGATGTTTGAAGCTACATTTTGAGAAGTCCCCGTTGCTCAAACCACTTTTGGAGGGGCCTCCAAAATCTATTTCCAAGCTGCCCAAGGGGTTTAGACTCTCCTTCAGCCGCTACCCCTTGTTTGTTGTGGGTGTTTTGCTGTGGGCGTTTTCTCATAGGGTCCTGGAAGCTGAATCATCCGCCTTCTCCAAATGTGATTACGATCGGCCTTTGCCACCTTGATGATAACCCCAGTGTTTGCCACAGCTGTTTTCAAGAGGAAGTCTGAAATACACTTGGGTAATAAAATAGCAGCATAGTTGTGCTCCAGCATTCGTCTGAAAATCAGCATGATGACTTTCTAGTTGGATGTGCAGTGTTGTCTGAAGCCCTGAGTTCCTGGCGAGGTGACGTTAGTGTCCTACCAGTTAGGGTTTGTGTTTACCTTGGGCTGAGCTCATCGTTGTGTAAAACCAGAAAGGTAAAAGCTGCACGTCTGCCCAGAGAAGGCGTCTGGTACCCAACCAGCTTCATGAAAACAAGAAGGAGCTTTTAACAGCACCTGTTTAAGTACTTCCTTCACATGACAGCATTTTGAAATAACAGCTGCCTTCTTGCCTCCTTCCATGATCAGATGACAGAGTTGTCTAGGTCATCACTGAAATGATGACCTCTTTCAGGCTCCCCCAAAGGAAAAAGATGAAGATATTACTACACTGTTGCAAATTCATCCTGCTCTCATTCATTGACCTTCATGAGGTGGTTGGGTTTTTTTTTAAAGTCATCATGCTCTTTGTATAGTGAAAAATCCATAGAATGTCTGGTTTCAGAAATACCTGATGAGTTGCCGGAACAATGTGGCTGCCAACAAGTGGTGGGCAGTGTGATTCTGGCCTATGAAGGCTAGAACTAGCAACCTGGGCAGTGGGTGAAAGTGCCCGGAACAGCCCCAGCCACACCCCACCCAACAATAATAAGATGAAGGAGGCATTTCTCACGTCCAGGAACGAAAACCACTCGTGATTTGTGCGTGGATTTTAAACAGCTCTTTGGACCCAAACTGATTCATTTCTTTCTGTTTCTGCCATTAGACCTGGACCAGCCCATCCCTTCCAGATGTGTTGCATCTTACATCTCTTTCCCTCCGTCTCCTGGTGTTCAAAAATTGGTCTGGGGCTTTCTTGGGTTTAAGTTCAGCCACTAAATCATGTCACTGCGGTGTTAATTTCCTTCCCTCTGCTGAGGATATGCAAATACGTTCAGCTTAATCCTCATCACCTGTCCTGTCCTAGTGGGCCCAGGCTGTAGGCAGGCTAGGCCTCTGTGGGACTGGGCTGGGGGTGGGGGGTGCCGCCAGGGAGAAGGGGTGCAAGGCTGTAAATGTTGGCGGCGCCAGGCCCAGCCCCGCCAGGCCCAGCCCCGCTCCCATTGCTGGCAGCCCCACACCTGCTGAGACGCATGTAGTTCGTGGCCACAGCCCCCCAGCGGGAGACAGGCCCAGGGAAGGAGGCTGGCATGGCAGCCGGATGCCAGGCTCAGTAGCCTACCATCTGACACCCAGCTCTGTGAAGTTGGGGTGGGAGTTATGGAAATGCTTCCACAGGAGCCAGCAGCTGTCCTGTCTTGACTTGGACCATTGACGATTCTTGCTGACAGCACTTGTTTCTGAACTTGAGGAAGCTGGAAACTCACTGTTTTAATTTTGGGCTTTCGTTAGGAAGGGTCATTGGACTGGAACCCGGACTTCTGTTGACATCACCTTATAAACATGCTGGTCTCATCTGTACCACCGAGGAGAGGAGATGAGAAAGTCCTCTGACAGCGAATGCGTCCCTGGGGAAAGCAGCAATCACAAATGTCAAGTGGCCGCAGAATACACGGCTGCTCAGTTAGGCAGGCGCCAGAGTTCCCCGGGGAACCCCTGAGAGTCATCTAGAGAGTTTCTGCAGCCTTGGTCCTTGCCCCAGACCAGCACCTCTTTTTAATGCCCTACAGGGTCTTTCACGAGATCCCACTGACTGATTCTAATACCAGGTTCTTTTCCATTTTATGCCCCTTTCCCAGTCTGCTTACCCCGGCGTTTGGCTGCTGGAGGTGGGACTGGGAGAAGACAGGCCCGCCCCTTAGAGTGGTTGGAAGCGGGTGCCCCTGGGCGCTGCCCCGGGAGGTGTGCGAGGTACCTGACACAGATTAAACCCCGGAACAGGGCACGTTTTGGTCAAATGCTTCCTCTTTAAAATTAATACTCCCTCGGCTATTATGAAAACATAAAATCCCCCACTATTAGAAGTAGTTAGTACTTTTGCCGACTTGAAAATATTATGAAAAAAATCTATTAAAAGTTGTTGGTTATTTTGCTGACTTGAAGAACATTTTATAACCAACATAAAATGTGGTTCAAAAAGCACCACCTAAATGAAAACAAAATCTTTTCTTTATTTTCGTTCAGTCTTGAGCATGTTCTTCGTATTTCTTTACAGACGGATTTCTGTCAGTATGATTTCTTTTCACTCCAGCCAGTAAGTTTAGAACGCAGTATAAAAATGCCCTGTGAAAACTCACACTAAGTTCCCTCAAACACTTGAGAAATTCACTGAATTTTGTTAGGCACACACTCCATTCATTAGAACGAAAACTTGGCTGAGGTCATCATGGCATTTGTCCACATAACCAACTATTAGTTTCTTCTTCCCAGTATCCTGGCCTCTGAAAGCCCAGATGTGCTGGGAATGGCCTGTTTAAGTCAGCTATTCAGAGCCCCATTATTCCTCAGGGATGAGCTTACGAATTACTGTGACGATGATGATATGATACTGTCCCTAACGCTCTGCAATGTGTTAGGAGCACTGTAGAACTTTTTCCATCCAGACAGCATGCCTTAAACAAGTTGCCAAAAGTGTTATGTTTTTAGTGAGTCCTTTGAAAGAGTCGTTGTCACCTGCCCTGATGACAAACATCTTTCCAACGAGATCTGGTGTATTTAATTGGGGTAATTGCAGCTCCGACTCCACTGAAGTTAGGCTGGTAAGCGCCTACGAAACTTCTGGCCTGCAGAGGGCTCTACACTACCACGTTTTCCTCCCACTCTCGGAAAAAGCACCAGGCCGCCCTGGCTGGAAGGGGGAAGGGGAAGCCCAGAGGCATTACAGTGCCTTAGCAGTCCAGTCTGGTTGCAGTCTGGTAAACAGAGTAGGAATTGTGGGCCAAGTCTTTCCCCTGCATTTTGTACCAAGCCTGAGATCGGATGACTCTGTCTGGACTCATTACTTTACTGGCCTACAGCTAGTTCATGCAGCAGCAGGAGTCCCCCCAAAAGGCTTTTCATTATTGAAACCGAAACTGGTACCTTGTAACTGCTGATTAGTAGTAGTCAGACCTTTTTTTTCCCTCAGTGTTTCAAGTAATTTATAAAGCATTTACACACATAAACAGAAAGCTTTAAATGCTGATATTCCATAAAAAGTAAATAAAATATATTTTTGTGCATGAAGACTTAATTAAGTGGCATGATTTCATGTCACAAATTTAAAACGGGTGGGTGAGACTTGCCAACATTACTGCAGCTGCGTTTTACATTAGGAAATTAATTAAAGCGGTCATTTATGCTTTTTTCCACTTACAAGTATTTAGACCTCTCTGTATTACCCCATATATTTTTCCCTCCAATCACTATATTACGGTACTCTATCTTAGCAGGCTAGATCTTACTCTGGGGACATTGATCTAATGAAAAAGTTGTCCTGTGTTACTGAGGCAGGTCAGTCGGGGCTGAAGGCACCTCTGTTGGCCGCTAAAGAAGAGGGGGGTACCATCATATTTATAATTTGCCCCTTTTTTCCCCATCTTAGCAGAATTTTATCTCATTAGAACAGTCTTTTGGTTGGGTTTTGTGTGTGTGTGTGTGTGTGTGTGTGTGTGTGTGGCATTTGGTTGGGGTTCCCCCACCCCTCAGGAAAAGAAGCAGAGGAAAGCAGAGAAATATTTGACATGCCATGTGGCACATCATCATTGAGACTTAGCTGTTATGTGAGCCATTGTTTCTGAAGCTTATATATTCAGCCATGGAATGTGCTAACCCTAAAGCAAAGTGCAACACACCCAAGTGGATAGTTATAGGCAGTTTGCCATTCGAATAAATACTGTCCTGTCTTGATTTTATAGATCACTAAATCATGACTCCCTTGAGCTATCAGGAACAAATCAATCACTCTGTACCTATTTACTGCAGTTATTTATGTCAACAACTGTAACAAAGTGATGAAGGTGGTTTTTTTTTTTCAGATTTTATTTGTTATTTTTGAGAGAGAAGATCAGGGAGGGAGGAAGAAAGGGAGAGAAACATCAATGTATGGTTGCCTTTCACCTGCCTCCAGCTGGGGACCTGGCTAGAGACCTGACTTGCAACCTGATTATGTGCTCTGACTGGGAATCGAACCAGTGACCCTTGGGTTCCCGGCCAGCACCTTATCCACTGTGCCACCAGCCAGGGGCTGAAGTTTTAATGATGGAAGTAATTTTGCTCCCCAAGAGGCATCAGTTGCCAAATGAGGCTGCAGTTTTGGGGAAAAATGAAGGACTTGGTATAAGAAAACATTACCATAACGTTTTCACTCTTGGGTATAATTTGCAATAATGTGGACCAGTCTCAGGTCAGGGCCAGGGGCCCTTCCACAGGAGCCAGCAGCTGTCCTGTCTTGCCATAAGGCATTCACACCTGTGGTGCGCCGGTTGCTTGGATTTAATGGTGCCACCAAGGAGGATTCTAAGGTACAGGCAGTTACAAACTTTGCGCAGAAAGCAAACTCAACTATTGGAAATGGGGAGTAAGTTTTCCTCTACATACATTGTTATTAATGGGTTGTAGAACTAGAGCCTGTTTCCAGCATGCACTTCTCTCATTAGCTGCTTTTGATTGTGTAGTAAAAGACGGAGGTAAAATGAGACTACTGGTAGCCCTAAGGCTTCCTGAGCGCTCTGGAGTCTGTCATGCTCATGAGGGTTCCTGCTCTCAACATAAAATTGAGCCCACTCCTTTTGTAGCTGTAAGTCACCCTTTTTTTCTCAGACTTCACCCAAACGTATCGTGGGCTTTCCTCAACGTTTGCAGCCATTCAGCTGTTAACGTAGAAGGTATCTTCATGCAACTGGCAAGTTACATTTTTGACAGAATAGGCAGCTACAACACTTGAAGGTATTATTACATGGTTGCATCCAAGCTCAGTGGTTCTCAAACCACCAGCAGCAGCATCACCTGGAAACTGGCTAGAAATGTAGATTCTTAGGTGTCACTCCAGACAAACATCTATTTACCTTTGGAACAATGTTAGGTTTTTTGTAAACTCATCGCAGGTGTGACTGTGGTTGACTTATGATCTTTATTCTTCATTGGTTTATCCCTGCCAACTTTCCCATTCTGGTGTCTCTTCACGACTTGAGGCAAGGTCCAAACACAGCAGTCCCTCAGAGCTCACCATGGATTCGTTCCGAAACTCATCATGAGTGCGGAACGGATGGGGACCAAACAGTGAAGCATTTCCTGTTGTGGGGCGGGGTCGTGACTCATATAAGTTTGAGCAAGCACTGAGTGCCGATTATTTTTCTCATCAAAATGCGATGAGTGCAGGGCTTGATGAGTTCTAAAGCCCACAGGTACGGAGGTAGGACTATATTTCTCTCTCCTGAGAGCTCCAAAGTTGGAATTGTGCCAAGTATAACTTTAAAGCTCATCCTAATAAGATAGTGCATCCACCCACCCATGTTGCATATGTAAAGTTGCCCACTACTAAAATCTGTATTTCATTATTATGTCCATCTGCTTTTCCTGTGACACTTTGCATACTTTAAAGCCAAAATCAGAAGGCAGAGAGGCAGGGCCAGGTGACTTAAAGAAGTCCCAGATTGAGATTATTGATTAGTAGTGACACTGGAAATGTGCTTGAGCATTCCTTTTCAACAATTAATGCCATTTCCTACATTTAGGCAGAAATTGAATGTGAGCTTAGCAAATTTCATTTTAAATCAAACTAGCTAATTTCTCCCCCTGTAGAATCCCCACTGTTTTCTACTCCTTAGTTCATTTTGGGAAGAGGTAGTGAACAGGCCAATATGTAGTCAGGTTGTTCAGAGAAATGGAAATTTCTATAGACGGTAAAAATTACAGCAATTAATGAAGCAGCCATGTGGCAACTTGTAACTCTTCCCTTAAATTTCAAATAGAATTCTGTGCAGTCAAAACACACCCAGGGCAAATAATAAATGGAAAAATTCAAACACTGTAAATTATTGATAGCTCCGTTATTTGGCTATATTCTGTCTGTAAGCTGCTAATTTCTCCCTTTCCACAGAGGATACAAAAAATGTTAGGACATGATCTCTGGTCTCCAGAAGTCTCTGATCTAGTCACTGAAGTGATGTTAATATATATGAGCAATGATAAAAGAACCAACTAGTGAACCTTGTGATTTTCTTATAGTTGGAATTTGGTATCCACACAAAATAAATGTTGGCTGGAGTGATGATAAAAATGTAACTGAGTCAGGGCTTAAGGGGTTATTAGTATTTTTTTAAGGGGTGTTTGGGTTAAAAGAGAAAGGTAACATGAATATGGTATAAGAATTTTATATACTTTATATTAGTCAGAATGGGCTTGATTTTACTACTTGAACAAATAACTTCAAGTTTCAGTGATGTTATCAAGTTTATGCTCTGCCTATTTTACATGTCCGGGATGACTCACTGAGGACGCTCTGCTCATTTTTGTGGTCCAAGGAGGAACCCACTCTGAGAAAGGCTTTATCTTATTCCACATTCTATAATCACTAACTACAGCAAGAGGCAGTGTCACTGCGCCTCGTCATTGCCACGTGTGGTTCAATAGCCAAATCAAGTCACATGGCCGCGCCCCATTGTGTGACCAGAAATGGAGAGACAGAGATCCTTAGGCCACAGCATCAGTGACTGCCACATCTTTCTGTATAATCTTTGGAAAGAATACACCCCTTGGCATACTCAGTAAATAAAACTATCTCTTATATGAGCTGATTATAGCGTAGCCATCTCTAGTTTACCTTCTGGGGATTTATAAATAGTTTGCTTGGTTTTTAGCTTCCAGCTAGAAAACTGGGAATACAAGTTGTTAGTCTTCTTCAGGCTCCACCCTTGCAAGTACCCCGAGCAGTGTTTCAGCAGGCATCACACGCTCTGTAAAGAGTTTGCTGGTTTCCACCCAAAATTCTCCCATTCCTGCTCATTTGTCGAAAGGGTCCTACCTTCATTCCGCTGGTAAATCATGACTAGTCTAAGCCAGCAGTCCCCAACCGTTAGCACCAGGGACCTGTTTTGTGAAAGACAATTTTTCCATGGTCCAGGGGGTGAGGGGAATGGTTTCAGGGTGATACAAGTGCTTTATAGTCAAGCTCACCCCCTGCTATGTAGCGTTGTTCCTAACTTGTCCAGACCAGTACCAACCAGTTCTCAGCCCTGAGGTTGGGGACCCCTGGTCTAAGCTCAGTGGTTCTCAAACCAACAGCATCAGTAAACACCCAGAAACTTGTTACCAACGCAGATGCTTACGTTTCACGCCAGACCTGAAGCAGACACTTCGGCCTAAGCCAGTGGTAGCAACATTCTCCTTGCCACTGATGGATGTAAAGTTAATCGTGTGATGCAGGTCTAGCTGTGAGACATGACGGGGAACATGCTAGTTTGAAGGGTGGGGCAAGACATTTTGGAAAAGGTCCTCGTTTTTTAAAAAGTGCAGACCTATGAAAGGTGATAGTGGGAGACGCTGTAGCCTTTTTGCAACCAGGTGAGCATTCAGCATGCTGGGGGTGATAGAACAAAAAGATAGGAGCCTGAGTCCTGGAGGCTACTGAACTCATTAACCATCCTGAAATTACCCTTCACCCAGTATTTTTGCAGATGATACATCCTGTGTTAATGAGATTACTCACAGCAAAAAGCGTACCAGTGTAAGAACAAAAGTTCCACTCTTCTCCAGCAGTGTTCTCTCTGCCGTAGTTCTCTGGAGGCGTCATCTTCTTCAGGGGCCACACAGACCTGCATCACTGCCCCATGCTAGTTTGTTCTATTCTTAAGACCCCTTTTGGCTATGCAAGTAGCTCTGTCTGCTAGCTCATTGATTGTCCATCTATATTCAATTCATATTCCAAAGTATTCTTCTGTCGTACTCTACACAGTCAGCTCAGTGTTGGGGCGAGCTCCAGATTCAGAAAAGGATACTTCGTAAGCTCAGGTTTGTTGTCTGGGCTCCACTGTCTCATTCCTGAGCATCAATGGCTAGGTCTCTGCTCACACCCCTGCATAACCAGGGTCCTCCTTAGAACAGCATATGTCAACTAAGTCAGCTATGCACCCAGAACATGGGTACATTAGCCCTTAAGTTGGCCCCTTTGCAGGTGGATCTCTACATGTTACCAAGGGAAGATGATCCTTGAAGGACTACTTAAGGCCAATCCAAACCCATCACAGGATCTTATAAAAGAAGGCATGTAACAAAGCAAGAGGCCCTCTATGTTTAACTTAATAAATGAATCAACATCTTCCTTTGCAAGTAATTAAAGTGACATTCTCACAGCCAACACATCCTTCAAGTGCCGTCTAACTCAGTGGCTGTTTACCTTAGGTCTGCCCAGCACGGTGTGCACATGGGCAGCTCCCTCCTGGAGGAACCCAACTCTTAATGTTTCTTGCCCTCTTAAAGCATCATCATCTCTTCCTTTCCCTGGCTGAGAATCACTGATCTACTGGTTGCACTTTTGTTTGTTGAGATTTTGATTTTTCTACCCAGTTTCAAATTCTCCAAATCGGAGGCTTATTTGGCTCCTCTCAGAAAGCAAGATTGTCTGGCACACAATAATCATCTAATAACATTTGTTTCAATAGTGTTGTTAAAGTTTTGTATACCTGGGCCAAGGGGCAGGAAATGCAAATGCTTAAAGATGTCAGATGCACACTGAAGACACAGGGAGTGAATTGGAAAGCCCACAGGCCCTTGTGTGGGAGTTGGGTTCTTCACTTTCTGCTCACTGTTGCCATGAGGGAATGTGGGCCCGGAGCTGCTGACTTTCCAAGGGGTCTGGAAGTCTGGATTGTCATGTTGAATCTCATTCTTTAATCTCAGATCAGCATTCTGTAAGGCCATCCATTTGTGATCTCTGGCTCAGATCTTAATGTAACTAAAATATTTTAATTGAATCTTAACTCTCCTAGACAGCAGTGTTACATATTACCCCTGAGACTACATTGTGCCTGTCCTTCCCATGAAGGTAACAGGCAAGAAATCTTTTGTTAAATCCTTTATATCAAAGATGTCATTGTTGAGTTGCAACTATACAAACGCAGGATGGTACTTAATGTCTCTTAGTGTGACATAAAGCCCTTCTTAGCAATATGGAGATAAATAAGAAAATGTTTGGCAAAAACTTGAAATGCCCCCAAAATATATGTTACTTGGAGTTCCAATTACTTTCCCAATTCTTCTGAAAGTAATTCCCAGAAATGTTTCAGGCTTTATTAACTAAAGTACGTATGTTCTGGCCTGTATCATTGCATGAAGAGCCCATAGAGGGCTGATATAGTCTTATGAGTAAATAAGAATCACAGTGGATAAGCAAATGGAACACAAAGGTGAATGAGCAGTATAAACCTGTGTGGTATTAGGTACATAGGTACAGTGGAGCCTCATCATTTCCAGATTGAGAATTTGTGAATTCACCTATTCACTACATTTCTTTGTAAACCCAGTGTTTTAAATTCATTGGTTCAATATTCACTAATTTAGTGCGTGCAACAATGTTATAGACCATAACTATTGTGATAACTGAAGAATCAACTAATCCTGTTCGGTTGGCCAAAGTGTCCATTTACTTTTTCCATAAAGTAGAAGATACACTTTTCATTTTCATCAATAACTATTGATTTGGATATTTTAAGTATGTTGGCTCTCTCCTGCCAGTGGGTGGAGGCCAGGGGTGCTGCTAAACATCTTCCAATGCATAAGGCAGCCCCACAGCAAAGAATGATTTGGTTATAACGTCAATAGTACCGAGAAACATTACAAACCACTTTGGACACGTTTGATCAGTTACAGCAGCTTCTCTGGATACTGCAAAAAGCTTGTTTTGCATTTCAGTTGCGTTTTTACCTTTCTTGGGTTTTTTTTGTTTGTCTGTTTTTTTCTCTCTGAACCATCATTAAAATGCTATGTTTGAGATTTAGGCTACAGACCACCTTTTAGGTGTAACTAATGACTCTTGGTACTTTATTACAAACTCCTTTTAGGAAGAATTTATGAATAACCAATACCGGAGAATTCCAGTTTGCCAGTGCGCAGAGTAATGTGGAAAGCTCTCTTCAGTCCCTCCCCACACCTGTCTCTCATGCACGAGTGTGTGCCCTCACACACACGCTTAGCCTTTTTAAGGAACATGTGAGGTACAAGTATAAGAGTTTGTGGTCAAATAGCTCTAAATGTGAACTGAAATGTCACTTGAATTCCAGATGGTTTCATGGTCAGATCTCTTCTTGCAAGAAGAACCCTGGTATTCCCTAGACAGTGCTTCACTGTTATCTTGAGCTAGTCAATAAATCAAGTCCATGTTTCAAATTTAATAGCTGCCTTATTAACCAAAATTGAGTTTGAATAATAAAGTCAACGTATTTACTGCCTTTTCATTATTCATTACTCATTTACTTTTGCAGTAAAAAGAAATGAGTTATGATTTGTTTTAGACGAGCATCTTATTAAATTAATGGCTTGTTTCAAATGTTTTCATCTAAATGCTATAGTGGAAAAACATTAGTAAAACGTTGCACTTTACCTTATTCAGGATAACCAACCTGTTTAATCAAAACATTTAAAATCCCTCCAAGGCCCTGGCTGGTGGCACAATGGATAAGGCACCAACCTGTGAACCTAAAGGTTGCTGGTTTGATTCCCAAGCGGGCAATATAACCAGGTTGCAAGCCAGGTCTCCAGCCAGGTCCTTGGCTGGAGGCAGGTGAAAGGCAACCATACATTGATGTTTCTCTCCCTCTCTGCCTCTCTATCTTCCCCTCTCTCTGAAAAATAATAAATAAAATCTTTAATAAAAAATTTTTAAATCCCTTCATTTTTACTCTGCGATAATATTGTTATAGGATACCTGGAATATGAAATTTTTAAAAAGTTGTAGTGAAAGATCTATTGTTACCAGTGGGTGAAAACTAGTTTGCTATTGAAAACCCAGGCTGAAGTCAGGCTGAGCTAAGCTGCAAGAAGGTACTTGTTAACCACAAGAAGGATGAATTTCTAGAATTACAATTACCGTGTTAAATGGACTTCGGTGGCTTCTTACAGCCCCCTTTTGAAACATAACATTATAGAGAATTCCTGCCTTCAGCAAAGCAGGAAGCTTGCTATCCTCCCCTGTTTATTTTATAATTACTCAATAAAATCCAGGCGAAATTCGTTGTTGCCAGTAATTAACAACTAGTTCGATGAAAAGCGGGGAGACTAGCAGATGGTGATTATTTTTTTTAATAGGGTCTGCTCGGAAGGCTCATCCTGAGAGTCCACTCTTTGCAGGAGCTCGCACAGCGGCTAGCACGGCTCGCTGTGGCCGTCTTACTGGCTCCTGGGGCTCCGTCTCAGCCATGCTGTAGAGCTAGGGCCCGTTTCTTGGCTGGCTAACATCCTTGAAGTGAGTGGCTCTCTGGTGACTGCCACAAATACAAGGTTCCATTGGCACTCCAGAGAGGGAGACTGTAAAAGCCAGAGGAGCCCTGCGCACATGTAGGGAAATTCAGAGCCCCTTTTCCTGTGGGACTGTTTGCAGGAGGTGGAGTCAAGACTGAACAGATATCTCAGATTCTGAAAGAACCTTGTGTGAGAATGAACGTTAATATCATCCAGTCCTTTCTAAGAAGTAGTTCTTCCATATGGGAGGATGGCGAGGTCAGTGTTGGCCACACGCCCCTCCGGTCCGTGACTGGTGCGCAGGATTTTTCCATGTTTAGTAAGGATGTGAGGCTGTTCTCCTGGCAGTTGCTCTTAACACATGAGGGAGTCAGAAATGTGAAGCAGAGGGTACACAACTCACATAGATACAAGCAACAGAAGCAGCAGTTGTTATTATCCAAGACCCTGGCTTGGATAATACATAGCTGTCTTCGACGTTCCTCATGCTCCCCATACTTTGCTTTAGAATCATTTGTTCTGTCCCTCCAACTTCCCGGATCACCTGCTGGCAGGATGCGGAGAGCAGAGGCCCTGCCTTATTTTCCTCTGTCTCGCTCGGCCTGCACAGCTCTGAGAAGGCACGCCGAGCGGAACGCAGCACACGGCCCTCCCTGCGTAGCTGCCCAAGTTGCTGGCATTCGTTTAGAACTTCCCAACGTGTGAGGGTTGCCAGGAACATCCAACCCACAGAGCAACTGTGCGATTGGGCATTCTCGGCCCAGCTTGTCTTAGCCGTGTCCCCAGCCTTATTTTTGCCTTGCGGCTTCCTCCTTTATCATTCAGTCTATTTTATTGCACTTCGTGTATCCTGTGAAGCTATCTTTCCTTCTTCCAGCCCTGGAGGAAATAAATCAGTGAGTACATAAAACCCCATTTTACAGAACAAAGAAAACCGAAGGCCCATGGGATGGAAAATTTGACCACAGGCCTATAATTAGCACGTGCGTTAGAGCTGGAAACAGGTCTGCAGGTCCCACTGTTGTTCCTCTGTCCCGGCTAAGTGGCAACCTTGCTGAGAGGGAGTGAGAGAAAGCAGGCTTCCATTGTAGTGTAAGGAGGGTAAGTCACACTGAAGTGAGCCAAGGATCTCTTTGTTTGCATACAAGATGGATGAGATGGTTGAAAGGGCTCCAACAGGTGGAGTGAAACTCCCTTTCCTGGAAATTTCAATCAGGTGAGAGGAGGGGCGAGGAAGGAGGATTTGAGCTGAGCTCTGACCCAGCCTGAAAGAGAGCAGGTGGTTTCCATCCTGTGTGTGGTTAAGTGGGCTGACCACCCATTACCCTCAGTGTCCCAATGAGGCTGCCCAGGCCTGGCCCTTGTAGCTCACTCCAGGACAGCCAAGATGAGTCAGGCCTTAAAACTCCGTTGTAAGGCTGGTTTTAGTTTTTGCTTTTTTCTTAACGTATTGCATTGTGGTCCTAGAAATGTCTAAATAAAATGATCAGAAAAAGTGAATTTGCTTACCAAAAAAAAAAGGGAAGAAGATCATATAAGCTATTTGGTAATGACCTCCCTTTAGTCCAGTTAGGCCTGATGAGGCATATTCTCAGGGACCCGCAGGAAATAAATTAGCTCTTTCAAAGGCACTGGTGTTCCATTCTGTGAATCACCCGCTAAATGGCTCCCCGTGTCCTGAAAGATGTAATGTCTCCTCAAATTCCTCCTGTTCTCCCAGGTTGCTGTGCAGACACAGGGAAAGTGTGGTTAATGGCACAAACGAGGCAAATGCCAGCTGAATGTAAATGCGGCTGCAGGATTGCAAATGCCTGCTGCACCGATCAGGAGCCAGGGTGGGGAGACCAGGAGCTTCCTGTTGGCACCCTCCAGTCCCTCCCGGTTTTAATGGGCAACGCTGGCATTGTTTGCATGCTGTGTGCATTTTAATTCCCACAATTCCTTTCACAAACTCTGCCATGGCACTGAGGAGCCACCAAAGCCCCATGTAAAATTCCATAGGGAAAAAATGGAAATGTTTTGATGGGCTTTTCAGAAAGCTGAATTTCCAGGTTGTGTGTTAACTTGACCGTTCACCATAGCGAGCTCATTGATTGATCGCCTTATTGATCAGTCACCTTGCTGGTGTCCTCTCACTACCTCCTTCTCCATCCTTCCTCTCTGCCTCCCCACCTCCATCTACAGGGGTGGGTGGGAAATGGCCTTTTGAAGTCAGTGGGAGTTCCAGCTCCCTTCAACTCGGAGAAAGAGAACATGGGGGTAAACTGGCCTGAGATTTTCCTCTCCCTCTTCCTCTCCTGCTCCCTCTCCCACTCCCTCTCCCGCTCCCTCTCTGAGGGAAAACAGTTTGGTCTCAGCTCTTACTAAGGTAAACTCCTCACTGCAAAGGCAAGGTGAGCCAGCCTTTTCACCCTCAATGGGGAAAGGGACTAACCATTTTGTCTGGGTGACTTTGGTTACAGTAAGAAATGCAGGATCAGCTAACTTCAGGATGAACTCTCCCACCACACCCCAGGCAACTGCAAGGGAGGTTAGAAAGAAAATCATAAAATACCCTGAAAAGCAGGGAGCTGCATCAAAGCTTTTATTCCAGCGATTTGTTGGGATGCCGTATTATGGGGCCTGCAGACAGTTTGATAATTCGACCCTCTTCCTGTCCGTTGCATCAAGGCCACGTGATGCTGTGTGCTGTGCTGACAGTTTTCTGTACAGTGCACCCATCTCTGAGTTGGCAGACTTAATCGCCCAGCCTTCCTCAAAGGGAGGACATCTTTGCACCAGTCAAATGGATAAATAAATGTAATTTTTCATTACGAAAAGCAGCTGTTCTGTCTCAAGCAATATATTTGTTCACCAAATGATCACTTAAAAAAATATAAGAGAACTAAATTAGTAAGCCTGAAGAAAAGAATTATAAACTATGAAACTAAAAAGAACTAGGATCTAAGAACTCCCTTCCTTAGTACCTTCAGGGGCTCCTTTTCCTCCTGTTGTCTGAAATATAGGCATTTCCCCCAAGTGTCTCTCTTCAACCCTTGTTTCTCCTGTTTTTCCTCTTTGGGTGACTCCTAGGCTGATTTCCTAAATCTAGACTGCTGACCTGTTTATACCCCTTGAATGTCTTACCACTGTTTCAAACCCAGGATATGCGGTGTAGCTGCACTTTTCTCAGCTATAACAACACTGGCCAACAGAGCTTTCTGTGATGATGCAAATCTATTTCTGCACTGTCCAACATGATAGCCACTAGCCACTTGTGGCTCTACAAATTCAAGTTAATCAAAATGAAATAAAATGAGAAATTCAGGTCCTCAGTCCTACTGGCCACATTTCAAGTGCTCCATAGCCTCACACGGCTAATGGCTGTTGGACTGGACATCATAGATCTTTAGCATTGTTGCCTGTATCTTCCCTATGGAATCATATTAGCCATGGGCTCTTGGGCAAACTATACTTAATGTCTCTAAGGCACAGTTTTGTCATCTGTCAAAGAGAACTGATAACCCCTGACAAGGTTGTTATGAGGATTCAGTACATAACTGGCACAAGACAACTTGCATAATACAATACATAGTGAGAATGCTTTAAAAAAATAAAGTATCGATCCTTTTCCCTCATCTGTTTTCTGATATTAACGAACTTCCAGATATCCAGCTGAAGCTTAGATGATGCGAACACGCAGCAGAGCCATTTTAAGAATGGGCCCATTTGCATGTTGTAGGGAACTCCTGCACTGTGGGTTTAAGCGGTAGACCTTTGGGGTTTGATTATTGGAAAAATACTTCTCCCAGCAGGAGGGTTTAAATAAGAGTGCTCTGCAGGATCTAGCAAGATTCTCCTAGGTTGCTTGGAATTCTTTTATTAAGGCATTAGCCATGTTTCCCAGGGCAAATGAGGGGAGAAAACTCACTGTGAGGCTAGCATCGATAGGACTGTTGAGGGGTGTCACATCGGCCCCCCCAGTAGATGCTAGCAGGCAGCTTGGTTTGCACGTGCAAACCTGACGAGGGTCCATGGTCCTTAGACATGGCCTGGGTTTGGGTGCTGAGGTGTCCGGCCGTCAGCCCTCAACAGGAAGCCCTCTGGCATGGACCAGTCCTACACACATCAAGCACCAAGTTTAAAGGGGGCTCGCATGGTTTATATCCAGGCTGCAATCCATCAAAGCTTTAATTACACTCATTAGGGATTTGGGATAATCAGGTTGGCCAGACTAAAATGGAGGCCTGTACTCTATGCGAAGAAAAGCTTTACGAAATAAACCAGCAGGATAAACAGAATGGTGGGGCACGTGCATTTCTGGAAACGAGCTGATGCTGAGGATTAGTGCATGCTCTTGGCATACAAACGAGGGCTGCTCGTTGTAAATCAACAGAAGGGCTGGAAGCCCCTCCAAGAAATACTTCATTAGTAGTTAAGTACAGTGGCATTCTTCAGAATTTTTAATGCGCACACATACACCCTGAATTTTTTCCCAAATGACCTGTAAATGCTCAGCTTGGGGTGGAAATTGTGGGGGAAAGGTAGCTAGGAGGTCCTATGAAATAAAAATTCATTTCAAAGTCATATTGAATAGTTGTGTGTTATTCCTTTTTTCCCTTAATTTAAAAGACACCAAAAATATTTATAATAATAATAAAAGACACCAGAAATGCCATTATAACTGGTATGCCATTCAAAATTATAATAGCCCTATATAATAGCCCTATAATAGCTGAAAGAGTTGGGAATTTTTGGCTCAGACCTTATATAGTGCTCAAAATTTTAAAATATTATCGTTTAGCTATGTGTTTGTGCGTCAGATAATTATGCTACTAATCAAATTATTCAATTTTGAATGTTTATTATTATCCAGGGACTATATTGAAATTTTTTCTTTTTTCCCCTTATTTTTCCATTTTTTATTTTTATGAAAAAAATTTTTAAATATTTATTATTTTTAGAGAAAGGGATAGGGAGAGAGACATCAATGTATGGTTGCCTTTCACCTGCCTCCAGCTACAGACCTGGCTTACAACCTAGTTATGTGCCCTGGCTGGGAATCAAACCAGCGATCTTTGGGTTCGCAGGCTGGCATCTAATGCACTTTGCCACCAGCCAGGGCCTATTTTTCCATTTTTAAAATCCCTATATATTTTTCAAGTGATTGTGAACTCGGGATAAAAAGAAACACATGAATGAGCACAGCCTAAAGATGGAAAAGGTAGCGGGGGAAGTTGTATAAGACAGCAAAAGGTTGCTATCATGGCGTTCAACATGCTGATCTCTCTAGTTTTGTGTGTTTTTAAAATTATCTCTAGTGTAAAGTTAGCTCCCCATCCTCTTTACTCCAACCTTTACACACAGCTTATAGTTTTTTATTATTTATTTTTTAAAAGATTTTATTTCATTATTTTTAGAAAGAGGGGAAGGGAGAGAGGCAGAGAGGGAGAGAGACATCAATGTATGGTTGCGTTTCACCTGCCCCCAGCCACAGACCTGACTGGAGACCTGGCTTGCAACCTGGTTATGTGCCCTGGCTGGGGAATCGAACCTGCGACCTTTGGGTTCGTAGGCCGGTGCCTTATCCACTGTGCTACCAGCCAGGGCTAGCTTATAGTTTTTTAAGTACCTTTATTTTATAGTTCACAAACTCATTGGGTTAACTCCAGCAGGAAGAGGAGACATGAAGGTTCACATCCCCTTGAGGTTTTTTGAGAATGATTATTCTGTCTTCAGATGTGTGCACCAAACACCTGGCCACATTTATCAGGTGCCAGCCTCCTGGAAAACAGGGCGCAACAAACCCTTTAGTCCAGGAGCAGTTTAGCTGAATCCTTGCAACAGGAGAGAAGAAAATCACTTAGATAAAAATCAATTCCCAGGGCCCGTGAACCTTGAAGACTGTAAGATTGTGATATGTACAGGCAGGTAGACACAAAGGCCAAGGGACAGCTCAGCTATAGAACTGACTTTGCCCCCGAAAGAGGTTCCCTGCCTGAATGGATGAACCCATTCAAGGAAAAATGGGCTCCACTCTGATCCTAAACAGTGCTAATCTCCTGAGTGCTACTCTGTGTATGAGTGAGTTCCGTACACACACAAATAAATTTGAGCGCGCAGTTGGCTTTATATTTATGAATACATGCAGTTGTCTGAATGTGTTTAGTAGGGACATCTCTTGTCTTGGACATAGCTTTCTCTCTGATGTCACGTCTATTGGCTGCCATCCTTGCTCCCTGATTCTCTGAAAGGAGGCAAAGTATGTACCAATTGAGTTAGGAAATGCCTAGAATGGGGTATTCATGGACATACCAGTGGGCTGGCGGGGTTAGGGGGAGACACATGTAAGTCAGGGATGACAATTTTTGGCTTATATGTCACTTTAATCAGTGGACAGTGGCATTGTGGAGCAGGTGATGAGGAAGAGTCTAAGGTTGAATCCTTGAGCAGCACAGGCAAGAGTGTCTTGAGTGGCTTGAGATGCTCTCATTATTAGCAAAGTGGATAAGTGACACTAGAGGTGCTGTACGGATGTCCCTGGCATAAACACACCCTACGGTGTGAGCTTTCCTCTGGTATTTAGTCCTTTACCACCTTGGCAGGTGTGGCTCAGTTGGTTGGAGCATCATCCCATAGACCAAAAGGTCCCTGGTTCAGTTCTTGGTCAGGGCACATGCCTGGGTTGTGGGTTTGGTCCCTGGTTGATGTGCATACAGAAGGTAACTAACTGGTCGATGTTTCTCTCTCACATTGATGTTTCTCTCTCTCCCCACAATGGCCTCTCTCTCTGAAAGCATTGAAAAAATGTCCCCGGGTGAAGATTAAAAAAAAAAAGAGAGAGAGAGTTCTCTTTACCCAGAGCCCTCCAGTAGACCCCACCCTCCGGTGCTAGATTCACTTGGAATCACTTAATCCTTAGTAAATGTTGACTATCACCCAGCCTGCCTGGTCAGAAGAGTTCATATATGTACAATGTCATGGTAGCATCAGGGAAGTACTTTTTTTGGGAAACAGAGACTTTCACAGACAAATAATAGCTTATGTAGTATTTTGAACCTAATTCCCAGGTGAAAGTCAGGAGCATAGGCCAACACACCAGTGGAAATGCCAAGGCTTTGAATGGCCTCCTGACATAAATGGGAATATCCTGTTGGGCCAGTTACTGTTCATGTTTTATCTGAGAAGGTCTTGATCATAACCCCCCGCAGAGATAGGTGTTAGGGATACCTCTGTTTTATACATGAGAATCCCAGGACCAGAGAGGGTAAATACTTTTCCCATGCTCAAATACCTAGTATGTCAGATGAGGAAATTGTCCTCAGAACCCAGACCTTAAGCCACCAGCCTGTGGTCACAGCCATTAATGACACTGGCACAGAGACTCCAAATCTAACTTTTTTCTTTAGTTTTTAAACTTCTTCAGGCCTATGCGGAGAATTGGGCATCATCTCATTAGCAATTGACATGGAAACCTCAAATAATTCATTTAGTTTACTTCCAGAGGAGGCAAAACAAGAAAACTCAAAAGCTTTTTGTAGGCTTGTACCGCAAACCTCATAAAATGCATCTTTGTTTTGTTCATTGGTTTTTACACAGATGTCAAATTAGCAATGAAAACCATGTGTAAGAAGTGGCCAATGTTATTCTTAATTAGATGAAAGTTGAAAAGGAATGGAAAGGATGATAGAATTGCCAAGAGAGGGACATTCCAGTCAGTCTCAAACCCAAAGATTTGTGGGTGTAGTTTTCAGAAGTGGTTTTTCTTCTTGGTATTGGCCATGAAAAACACCATGGTTTACTCTGGCCAGGCTAAAGTAAATCAAAATTAATTGCTTCACTGATAATTTATGCTGACCTTCAGCATAAATAGTGGTTGCTGAATCTGAACCTGAGCTTTCATTAAGGCAGATTAACTATATCATTGCTTAGTTGTGAGAAAGTACCCAGTGTTTATTGGGAATATACAAAACCATTGGTATTCAGAAATGGGATTTTGTTCGTTATTGCAGTTATTTTGCTTCCGTGCATGAATTTCATTTGAGTGCTAAAATTCGGGAAAGGAGATTATTGGGTTTAGAAAAAAAATCATTCCAAAATCCTGTTTACAGAGTAGCTCCTAATCTTTGAATGGTGCTTTCATGAGGATGTTTCCATCCGTCTGCAGTCTGCAAGCTGCCTGGGACATGTGGGGCCAAGAAGCAGCAAGTGTACCACCCCCCCCCATCCCTGTGGTGCCTCCCTCCCTCCGGGGGATACTCGGCTCCTCTCACCTTGCTCCCAGCTCTTGGGAAGATGAAGCTGCTGGACTGGGGGCTCTTTCATTTGATGTCTTTCCGTTTGCCCGGAATCTTGCAAGTGTGTTCTCCTAAACTTAATAGTTCCATTTTGATCAACAGTCCTTAAAACTCAATTTTATGTCAATAATGGAAAAGAAAGTTGGCTATTTATGATAACTTGTATCTAGAGAGTAATTCTAAGCCATATTATAAGTAGTGTTTTGGAAGGTGCAGATGTGATTACAAAATGATGATAAAACTCTGTAGTGTAGCTTCTCTGCATCCCCAAAAATAATCCTATTATTATTATTATTATTATCTCAGGGTAAAGAGCAATCTTTCTCAAGAAAGGATTGCTTTATTCCAAGATTGTGTCTTTCCTATGTTTCCTATGTTTTATGTTAAAAGGGTTTTCTTTTGAATGAGAGGCTAGTAATGGAAGATAGTAGTTAAGGTATACCACTTGGCAATAAAAATGGGCAACCCAGTATTAGTTATTAAATACGTATTTTTAAGAGTTTTAGAATATCCGAGCTGTAGTGTACCTTAAATAATGTAAAGCCCTGGCCGGTGTGGCTCAGTCAGTTGGCATGTCATCCCATACACCAAAAGATGGCAGGTTTAATCCCCAGTCGGCACACCTAGGTTACAGGTTCCATCAATCAGTGTTTCTCTCCCTCCCTCTCCCTTTTCTCTAAAGATCAATAAGCATGTGCTCTGGGTGGGGATTGTTTTTGTTTAAAGAATATAAATTAACTGTAGTTGCCCTAAAAACAAAAAGAGAAAGAAAATAGGATTGTCCAGAGAGTAGATAAGACAAAGATCACCTCTTGTCTTTTTTTGTACCCCCTTGTCTTCTCATCTCACTGCCCCCCAAAATAAAGTTAACATTTATAAGCAACATTAGCTACATTTGATATGAAATTGGCTTGCCCTCATGTTAGTTTATTTTGTGCAAATTAGACCAGAACTCCTCAAAGTCCAGGAGCTATATATCCTTCTGTCTGTGGCAGATAATTTAGTTAGGAAAAGATAAAAGAAAAAAAAAGGTAAAGTCTCACTTAATGCAAGAAGTCTGTCAGTTTTGGTTTGGTACCCAAGCACAAAATTGGATTCATTGGCTGGGTATTTCACAAATTATGTCCATAACCCCCATGAATATCAGATGAAAATCACACACACACATCCTCCCACCCTCCCAAGCTAAGAGCCAAACTGATCTGATTAAATGGTGTGGGTTCTTTCCTGGTGCTGCTTTTAGTTTTATTATTTAGCATTAAAGTTTTAATAGCTACATATTGAAAGAGGCTCGGCATTTTTGGTGACACTGCAGAAATTTTTATGGAGCATCAAAAGCCACCCCATCAGCCTCTGACCATGAAGTCAGAAATTGCTCCGGGATGAGAAGTGAAACGTACAATTGTCCAAACCATTACCAGAGACTTTCTGAAATCAGTGTTATTTGGGAGTCCAAATTTTTTTTTGTCTGCTGAAAAGGAGAACGTTCATGACGTTCCCAGATCACCCGGAAAGGCTGTCAACCAAGAGGTGCGGCCCAGCCCAGAGATCGATCACTCTACACGCAGAGACGTGCCAGGTGTTCCCGTGGCTGTTTCCCACGGCCTGGACTTGAACACCCTGCGATTGTTTTGCATTCTCACTGGCTTTTGGTTCATCCTCGTCCTGCATTGAACCCTGCGGGAAGAGGCAGGAACAGAGAAGGTACGTCATGGACTCTCTCCTGGCAAATTGCTTGTGTCCTTGTCAAGGCAGCAGTGTCGTTTCTGGAGTGGCGCGTTCCCAGATCTGGGAGTGCTTGGACTGCCACAGTCTACCTGCCCACTCCTGGCAGCGTCCTTCCGTGGTGTTCTGGGTTTCACAAACTTGTTTTCAATGAAAAATGGCAATGCCCAAAGAGCCATTGAAAAAGCAGAACAAAGCATTCGACCTTGAAGTGGAGCCGTCGGATGTGAAGCTTTGTAGAGAAGGTCTGGTTGTGGACCACACCAGAATCTGGCACAGCCCTTGACCCTCTCAAGTAGGGGGCAGGCCAGACCTGAAGAGACAAGTCTTTTTGTCAGCCGGCTGCGTGGACAGCCCTGCTGCCTGTCCTGCTGGAAAGGCCTTCTACAGTCAGTTCTTTTCAAGAATCAGGCAGAGAAGGAAAGAGGGGGAGCTGTGTGGGTTTACAGGTGGCCCGCAGCATGTTGCCCCTGAGGAGAGGAACCTTCTGTTTGTATTCCAACTACTATAGCCTCCTTCTTGAATTGACCTGCAGTCACAGGGATAGCGAATGCGTGCAGAGCCAGGAAAGGTGGCACTTGGCTCATGATGGCAGCACTTACCCTAATTCTTAGTAACTCAGCTCAGACACAATCACATTGCTGACGTGAGTGTCAGATGAAATAATTGGTGAGGTAAGGTTTCCAGAACCAGTGGCGTTCTTATCCATGATGGACCAGGAACCTGATGTCTGTCAAACAGGAAGTGCCAGGCCCTGGTTCCAGGGCTCTGCCTGTATCAACTTAACCTTTACAACAGCTCTATAAGACAGGCCCAGTTACTGTCACCATTTATAAGTGAGAGAGCTCTGAGGCACAGAAAGGTTAACTTACCCAAGGTCACACAGCTGGAGACCCTAGAGCAGAGATTGGAATTTAAAGAGTAGTACCTCTAAAGCTCACTGTCTTAACTGCTGCTCTAGCAGTTTCCAACCTGAAGGCCATGTCTTATATTAGTGGGTCAAGAAATCAGTGTGGTGTTCATGACTAGGAGATTTTGTAAAAATGAAATAGAAAAATATCAGCACGTATCACATATAGTAAGGAAAAGTCTGGAAAACACTGCCTGATGCTGTTGCTGGGGTCATAGACAGTTGGAGCTGGGAAGGAACGTAGGGGTGACCTATTGCATATAGCCGTAAACTCAAAACTCTTCAGTTTTACCAAGCAGGAAAACCAGGGCCAGAAGTTAGAGTGTGGGGACTTCCGGAGGCCCCCCGCTTCCTCCTCCCCTGTCGGGACTCCTTACGCACAGCTCAGGCCTCTGGATCACACGCCCTCACCAGAGGCCTATAATAACAAGCAAACCACGCCACGCTTCTCAGAGTTTGGATTCTGTTCGAGTTTTTGTGAGAGAGACTCAAGTTTCAAGTGGTCACTTCCATGGCGGAGCTCTCCAGAGCCAGCGCAAGCCGAGTGGCTTTTCCCCAACAGGACACTTAGGTTCAGGTATTTGGCCACAGAGAGAGGAGGCAGTGGGGTCTCTGCCCAGGTTTCAATGAATCCTATAAATTTCCCGAGTTTGTGGTTGAAACTGGTCTCCCTGGACCAGCAGCTTGACATTTCCCCCTGCGGTGTTATATTCCTGTTTCCACGTTCAGCATGTCAGACTGAATGAACATTGTGGTCTGAGGATTTCAAAGATTTATAATGGAGTCTTGAAAATTTACTTAAGGAATATGTACTTCCCCAAGCAATAACAAATATTGCTACAAATGACCATGTTAAATTAAAGTAAGTTGGGCATTTCTGATTGGTAGGAAAGTTCAAATTAATCTCACAGCCTCAGTTGCGAAATGAAAACATGGCTCTGCCTGACCGCAGGTTTCCAGGCTGTTAGTCAACAGTGAATGAGCCCTCAGGTGACAGGCAGGGGTTTTTCCCCTTAAGAAATGCTTCATTTTCTCTATTTGTGGAAAAGCAGTACTAGAAGGAAGATACCCTGAAAAATCAACAGGAGTTTTATCTGGAAACCAAGAAACTTCAAATTTTCTAGCAATTTGTTTTCCTATAAACTGAGTGGTGAATATGAGATTGATTATTTTTATATTTTTTCAAAAGAAAAGCCTTCTTTATTCAATTTTTATTCCTTCCCCAATTAGCTCCTTTAGTGAGTAGGCAAGGAACCTGATTCAAATGCTGTTTTTCCTCATTAAAAAAAAAAATAACTACAGTCCTGGCTGGTGGCACCGTGGATAGGTGCCAGCCTGCGCAAGAACCCAAAGGCTGCTGGTTCAATTCCCAGCCAGGGCACGTAACCAGGTTGCAAGCCAGGTCTCCAGCCAGGTACCCGGCTGGAGGCAGGTGATAGGCAACCATACATGGATGCTTCTCTCCCTCTCTGCCTTCCTCCCTTCACCTCTCTCTAAAAATAATAAATAAAATCTTAAAAAGAAAAATAACTACAAAGTTGAAATACTGGTAATACCTGACTTTTGGAGAGATAAAAAGCCCTGATTTGTAATATTTGCCAATTTGCGTGATGTGATACTTCCACCATGGCCATTTCCAAGTTACCAGCACAACGTCACTGAACAGAGTTGGGAAGAGAGGGGCAGTAGCCCACCATTATGCAGCCATTTTAACCAAATAGAGACTATAGGAATGGAAATAACCTCCGTAACGTAAATAATAGTAAAAAAAATGGAGTAAAATAATTAAGAACCAATAAGTTTTGAGTATTATGGCTTTTGCCTTTAAAATACTTATTTTAACTACAAGTTCACATCATTTAATTTTTTATTTATTTTTAAAGATTTTATTTATTATTTTCAGAGAGAGGGGAAGGGAGGGAGAGAGACATCAATGTATGGTTGCCTTTCACCTGCCTCTCATTTAATTTTAAATAATGGGTTAACGTAAATTATTAATAATGGGGCTCACAATGTTTTTGAAAATGGAAGGTTCAGCTCTCACAAGCCAGCGCAAGCCCCCTCCAGAGCAGAACTGTGAGAGCAGAACAGTTCCTAGTGCAAAGCAGGAAGAATTTGGGGACCCAGCCAACCTTCCCCAGTCACAGGAGCCCAGCAGACAGAACCAGAACGTGGCAGACCCAGGGAGGGTGGGGCCCCCTCTCCCACTCTTCCAGCACAGCAACCCCCACCCAGGGCAGACTCCCCCTGCATTTCCCCAGGCCCTAAGCTCTGACTCCTTAACCCCTTCAGCTTTGAGAGCCAGGGCTCGGAAGCAAAACCAGACAGCTCAGGTTCTTTGTGCTGTGGCGGCATGGCAGGGTAGGAGTGTCTGAGTCAGTCCTGAGGCTTGATTTTCCTGATGTCAGATCTGCCACTAGCCATCAAAGTAACCTTGCACAGGTCACTCCACCTGAGATCCCAGTGAAAAAGGAGGTGATTGAACTAGGTGACTATCTCATCCAGGTTTCTTTCCACTCTAAAATCCCTTGTTGGCTGTGTTCGTGGAGGGCTTCAGAAAAGATGACCAGTCCTATCAATCTATTGAGAAAAACTCATCAGGCCACAGAGTGACGTGGCTTCCCAGCCTGAACTCCCTCGCAGCCTTGGGAACATTCCTGCTCCTGACAACGGAAAGATCTGGGCTGTGGTCTGTTGAGGATGCGCCAAAGTGCACCTGCCTCTGAAGATGGCCATGGTCTTGTCTGATTTTGTGGTCAGAGCAGCTCACTTGAGCCTTCAGTTCTTGGCTGCAGTCACGGTCTTCACTCTGTCTCCCCAAGTGATTCCTAGCCTTTGGGAATCTGCCCACGTTTTGACAAAAACTTACACTGGTGGAGCATTGCTTTGAAACTTGGAAGGTTTCACGTGTCCAAGAGCAGATGAAGCCCTGGTTAACAAGTACAAGGGGGAGGGGGGCAGTGCAACATGGCCGGAGAGAAACGGGTGCATTTCCACCAATGCACCCTGGCATTGGTGCGCCCGGGCCTGCGTGCATGGTCCCCGACAATAAATTGTGCAGCTGTGCATCTTGCTAGGCCGTGATTCATGGGTGTTGCTGCAAGTTCATAACTCCAATCCAAGAGAGAGAAAAGGCTAGCAGATGGCTTTGTTTTATGGTTAATGCTTTTAACATGGTGCCCCGTTCTCATATCTAGAAAGCACTTAGCAGACACAAGGCAAAAATAGATGGCCGTCCATAGCACATGGAGGGGAGGGTGGGTGACGCTTGCGTGCGTTGTTTTGGTTATTTATAGTTGTTGTTTTATATCTGTGCTGTAGGAGAGGATTTATTTTATCATA
Organism: Noctilio leporinus; assembly: GCA_004026585.1. NCBI lineage: Eukaryota > Metazoa > Chordata > Mammalia > Chiroptera > Noctilionidae > Noctilio > Noctilio leporinus. The sequence goes on from PVIW01000006.1 coordinate 1,321,163, forward strand.
AAAAGCATGAGCTATTGACATTTTTTAACCGGAGGGAGGGAAGACATGGAGAAAGCTGCTCCCCTCCCCCTCTTTATTTTTTTTTTCTTTTGATAAGACACTTTATGTGACTCTCTGGGCGGAAGCCTGGTCAGCATTGACAGTCCATGCTATACGTGAGGCATGAACCAGGTGCTTTCAGAGCCACGAACCTGCAGTGTGCCCTCCAGCAACTCGGGGTTGGGAAAAGGATGTACAGATGAAACCACATTATTAAGCTTTACATGATGATAACAGCATCTGGGTTTGAGTCACTTCCTATACGGCAGGCACCGCGCCCCACCGAGTCCTCACCACAGCCTTCTGAAGGTCACTGCTCTGGTGCTCCTCTTAGATCACTAACATTCAGACCCACGACCAGAGGCCACGGTGGGAACTGGGTCTATTCAGAGGGAAAGTGGGCAGTGCCACAGCCTGTGGGCCAGGCACTGTCCTCTGTGGAATCCTTGCCTGTACAGGGCAGTCACTCAGATGCTGAGACAAGCTTCCCCTCGGGAAGGGGTGGGAGCTGCCCTGGTGTAAGAGGACCTAAAGCTTCTGTAACCCTCTACCACATTCCCCGGTTCCCCACCGGGGATGTCTAGGTATGAGACAGATCGCCATGCTCAGGAAGCCCGAAGCTCCATCTCCCTATTAGTTTGTAAGAATTTCTCATTCCTCCCAATCCAGGTGTGATTCACCAGTCAGGGGTCAGTTCTTACCCCGAGGAGTGTCACCTATTACCATAGTTGACTTATTATCAAAGCACGTTACCAGAATTAGCCAAAGATCATATTCTCCTGCAAAAAGGGAGATATGTGTGTTAACATTTACCTACAATGATCGGCCCCAATTTACAGAGTGAAAGCCCAGGTTTAGAGAGGTTCCCCAGCTTGACTCACGTAGTAAGTCACACAGCCAGGACTTGAAACCTGGCCTGCTCCAAGCCCCATGCTCTTAACCAGAAGGCAGGCTGTAGATTTTTCATTCCACCCCATAACATGTCTGTATCTTACTACTTGAAACACTGACTTGAACTGCCTACGCAAAGAACACTCAGTCTTCCTGGAAGAAGCATACATTTAGCCTGTGGTTTTGCCCACACTGCTCACCCCAATTTGAGAAACTCAGCACCAGCCAGTTAATAGAAAGTGAAAAAAAAAAAAAAAAGCATTGAGGTCCTTGCTTTTCTCTGAGAGTCCATATTTTGGGTAGAGGTGTATGAAAAGGGAAAACAGTTTTGCATCAGAAGAGAAACCGAGCACCTGCCTACTGGGTGCAGGCGATTCTGTTTTGCCTCGTTCCTTTCTTTTCAAAGCGTCACCAGCTTGCAGCACCAACCCGAAGCGCTGAAGGCACAGCGCGCAGCTTTTACTGCTGTTCCATTCTCCATATAAAATCCAGTTTATATATCTAGATTGTATTGCAAAAGCCATTCAAGAAATGTGCCATTCATGTTCCAAGTATAAAAGCAGGCATTTTAAGACACTGTAACAATATTATAATATCGTTTCATTGGGTGTTGGATCGACTCTCAGCTTTTACCAGGCATTGGAACTATCTGCTGACTTCCAAAAGTTCAGAGTGATGAAGGCCAATGCTTAGGGATTTTGTAGGCAGAGTGTGAAATGGGTTGAGTAAAACAGCATGTTTAAGTGCCCTGGAATTTGTTGCGATGAAGGTTGTATTAAAACAGTCAACACAATTGAAGGCCGGAGCAGCCAGGACTTGAGGGGTGCGGTTATGTTCTGTTTTTAACAGAGGCAGTGGGCACAAGTATCTGTTTTATTACCTGGGTACTTTCATGCACTCACTCCACTGGCCTTTCCATCACAGTTTTCAAAAACACACCTGACAATCTGCCTGCTTTTTAGGTCAGAGTTATTCCATAGATTGTTTTGAATCTTATATTACTTGAATTTATGAAATGTTAGAACAAAGTTTAAATGTTATTAACCTAAGAGAAGTATTGAAAGAATAATTTTGAAGTTTCCAAGGTAAAGCTATTGGGAAAGGTCACGCTTGCATTTACGAATAATAAATTCACAACATAAAACAGATCCTTAGTGGTGCTGTGAAGGGTCCTCCTTGAACTGCCCTTGTCCCTTCTTGGCCTGAGAGAGTCAGTCATTGTGTTATTGTTTGCTGATTTGGGCAGTGTGGACTTGAGTCCTTTCCTTTCAGCTAATGGCTAGGGAGACAAGACCGTCAGTCCTCCAAGAAAAATGAAAACAACATGAGCGAGAATCCAGAGAAATACAAAAAAGAATCAGTTTTCAAAGAGGCTGTAATGTTAACCTACCTATAAAGGAAGCCCTCTCGACCTGGGAGTGGTTGGGGAATTGGAGAATGGGTGGGCAGGCTTTCTACAGTTAAAAGAAAGAGAGGACCTTCCAGGAGAGGGGAGGTCTTGTCATTGAAACCCTGAGTGGGTACAGATGGAGTCCGCGTGTGTTTCCCACCAGGAGGGCTGGGCCTAGGGAAGAAATGGGCCTGGCTTTGGGAAGCCATAGAACAACCAGCTCGAAGATGATTTCATCATCATGCAGGAAAAGGGATTCTGTTGAGGGTTTTTTGTTTCGTTTTTATTTTGAAGTTTTATATATTTTTAGCGAGAGGGGAAGGGAGGGAGAGAGAGGGAGAGAAACATTCAGGTGAGAGACATAGTAACCAGGGACTGAGCCCACAACCCAGGCACATGGCCTGGAATCGAAGCCCTGACCTTTCCTTCTGCAGGACGGCAGCCAGTCAGTCAGGGTGATTTGTTGTGAGTTCTGAGATTGAGACAGACCTGTGAACAAGCTCCTTTCCAGGAGGGAGCATCTGTCCAACTTGGGGTGATTATCATGAGTCCTTCAGCTCTGCCAGTGGCCCCGGTTACTTACCTGCTGCTGTCCCTTCAGGTTCATGACCGATGCTGCCCGCCGAGAGCAAGAATCCCTGAAGAAGAAGATTCAGCCGAAGCTCTCACTGACCTTGTCCAGCTCTGTGTCTCGAGGGAATGTGTCCACGCCACCACGCCACAGCAGTGGAAGCCTTACTCCCCCCGTGACCCCGCCCATCACCCCCTCCTCTTCATTCCGCAGCAGCACCCCAACAGGTAAGTGGCCTGGCCCTACCACCTTGAGAGTGGGGCTTGAAGAAGAGTTAGAGAGTGTGAGTGTGAGTGAGTGAGTGTGTGTGTGTGTGTGTGTGTGTGTATGTACACACACTGGGGACTGGCGATCCATGATTCAGACCCACCTGTTTGACCCTTCACTAGTCTGGGTAGTTTGCAGATTCATTCATCTACTTATTCTTGAAGAACTCTCTATGAATTACTGTTCATAATCTGTATACAATAATAGTTTTATACGTACTTTTCATGACCTTAGCACTTATGATGTGTGAAATGAGGCGATATAGTGGATTTGCCCCCATCGGGTTGGATGAGACAAGACAGCCATGTGTGGATTATTGTTGAAACTGGGGTTTCATTATACCAGTCTTCTAATTTTTCTTCTTTAAAATAGTTTGCATAATCAAATGATGATTTTTAAAAACACTTAGAGTGCCTCGAATGCCCCAGGCACTGAGCTATAGCAGTGAGCAAGAGACCCCACCCTGTCCTGAAGACGTTGTGGAAGGTGTTCGCATTCTGGAGACCCAGAATCACACTCTTGTCTTCCCCTCCCAAAGTGGAAGTAGCTGAGAAATGAAAACAGCATTCCGAGGTGAAGATCAAAATCAAGCTTATTATTGCAGAAAGCTGAGCTACAGGACGGAGATTGGCTTCATAGCCATTGGGCTTCTTAGTATCTTCCCTGGGTTTAACTTCCTTCCCAAGTCACCCTTCTCAGCTTACCCTGGAGTGCACGCAGACGGAGTGCGCTCGAGACTCTTGGCTGGGCATGCCCTGTCCCTTCTCCCAGTTCAGAGACCCATCAAGTCATTGCTCCTCCGGGGGCAGGAGTGAGTCAAGATGGTAGAAAGAAGCTGGACAGGTACCTCCTCTTTTTTTCCCATCTGAGAGGCAAGGAACCTATTTTCCTTCTCCACACACAGTAGAAGTATAGACAGGCATTAACCAAATAAATACACTAACCGATATGCCATTATAACCATGACAAGAGCTCAGTGATATGAGGGCCTCCAGAGACGTTTGACCCAACCAGGAAAGGCTTCACCTGCAAGAAGAATAGGCAGCTGGACTCAGTAATGAGGGAGAGGAGGAACCATTGGGAAGAGGGAGTCCCTAGTGAGTTTGGGGATGTGGTGGGTTGAAGAGAGGCAAACTGGTTTCTTTAATAAAGGGCCTTACTCTGCATTGCTATTCTCCAAGGGGAGAATTTCATGAATTTCCCAAACTTAATTGACTTTGGTTATGGAACCTCTTTCTAGAGGTGTCTCGGGAGACGTGTGGTTGACAGACATTTTGTGTGCTGTCAGGATCGCACATTCTGAAAACTGAGTAGGTGCAGGAGGCAGGTGGGCCGGACTTTCTACCTGAACATCTTCCTTTACAAATTGCCAATAACACCTATTATGTGGGTTCTATGCAGAGCTGAACGTGACCGCCCGTGTATGCGACCAGCACTCAATCAGTGTTCGTCTCTGCCTGCGCCGTGGTGTCCGCAGCTCACTGCTTCAGGGTCCTTCTGCGTTAGAGGGTGAATCAGTTCATTTGTGCTCGGCATGTGTCTGTTTCCTTAGGCCACCTTATTTCCCTGGTGCTTGCTTCTGTGAAGATTTGCTTGCTAGCATCTTCATGTAACGTTTACTGTGTGACTCCAAGGAATGCTATGAGAATGTAATTCTGTCATCCTCTTTTCTGAGTATTTCTATGAAAGTTTATTCACACAGGATATGAATTATGGGGCAGTTTGGTGCCTGGGTGTGTTTCACACATGACTTAATATTGACTGACTCATGGCCAACACCAGATAACCGTGACGGCCTCAATTAGTAAGGGTGCCTTGGAATTCCATGGAAATCAAGACAGTTAAGAAGTGAGAGTTTATTATTTTTTGTGTAAGAACGTTTGGAAGAAATGGAATCATTTCCTTTCCTTCAGACATAAAGAAACCTTTCTGACACCTTGCCTATTTTAGCAATTTCCCACCAACAGAATTAATTTATGTCGTGGTAAAGATGTATCATTTTCAATCTGTCAAGATCATTGCTAAGTTATTTGCTGCTTGAAGAATGTTCCATGTAAACATCAAAAATTAGCAGGGGAAATGGTTCCTTAAACCCCTACCCTATACAATTTTGATTGTGTACATTTTTCAATGTTTGAAATGTTATTTTACCTGTAGTTAGAGAGATCAGCCTATTTTGCCTGACTAATGTGGTTTCAGTCACTTTCACTGCCAGGTTATAAATAATGTTCCATATTTCTACCTTCTAAATTAACTCCTCCAAGTTCCATATTCAAGACACATTCCTGGTCCAGAGTAAGTCATCTTGTAGAAAATTTCACTTGTGGAATATTCTTTAAAATTGACTTTGAGAGGAGACTGAACTAGAGTTCAGTTTCATCCTACAGTTTCAGGTGTTTCTTAGGGATTCTTGGAACCTTTAAATCCTTGGACTCTTTAAATCCTAGGAGAATTTTCTGATCTTTTTCATTTCCTCTCCTTATTTGTTTGGTCTTCTTTGAAAACTATTCACTTTTAAAAAAAAAAAAACAACATTTTTTAAAGCATTCCCTTAAGCAAAGGTTAGAATGGTTAGAATCGTGGGTCAGCAAAGTTTCTGTAAAGGACCAGTGAATAAATACTTTGTGCTTTGCAGACCATGGGGTCTGTGTCTCAGCTACTCAGCCATAGAATTACATGAACAAACGGGCACGGCGTGTCCCACTAAAACTAAGTTTTTGTAACTTAACAAAAAACAGGCCCAATTGGACCCACAGATTATGGATTTGTCAAGCCCCGATTTGAATCATAAAGATAAGAAGTCAAAGATAAACATAATGAAGTTCTCTGAAAATAAGGTGTTAAAACAATCCATACCTTTCTCCTTTACAAGTTAGTAATACCTAGAGTATAATTACTGCGAAGGGAGGGCAGCTGTTGTTTTTGCTGTCCATGCTTACTGTGGACGCGTACTGTCATTTTAACCCCAGCCGTAGCCCCGTGGAGACAATGGTGTTGTCCCTATATACGTACAGGGTCAAGTAAGGTTCACTTGCGCAAAGCTCCATGTGCACCTGTTCAAAAGAGGTGGTCTTGTCTGTGTACACACAGGTCTGCTTCACGCTAATACCCTTATAAACACTGTTGGACCTTCAGCATCTAGGTTCCCCAGTTACTTCCTTGGCAACTACAACCCTAAAACACGACAGCATGTAGAGGTACAGCAGATTTATCCTGACGAAGAGCACGTCAGACCTGGAGAATTGACCAGTGTAGTCAGGGTTTTCGTTAAGGGTTGGGGCTGACTCCAGAGGGTCAGTTGTTACACATCCAGGTTTGCAAACCAGTTTCAACTTGGCTGTGATGAGAGGAGTCATGCCAGTAGAATTAGTAAATGCTACCTATCAGGACCTCCCCACCTGACTGTTATTCATACCCTTCTCTTAGCCTTCTTTTTCATATTTATCAGCTTACTCTTACCTAGCTTGGAGTTCAAGGGATCGGGGTTCTGACAATGTCTGTGAATAAGCCTGAAGGAAAAACGATCACCAATAAATAGTGGGCAAGTCAAACAATGGGTCACTCTGCAGCATTCACAAACAAGTTGCTGGTCACTGCATAACGAGGCGGAAAGGTTTTCACGTTATCAGGTCATAAAACTGTATATGCAGTGTGACTCCAATCTTATTTTCTTGCCCCCAAAATGTTAGCTTAATATGGTAGGAAGATGGCTATTTTCTTTTTTCCTGTTTTCTATAATGAGCCTGTATTACTTTTGTAATTAAAACAACTGTTACGTAACTAGAACAACAAGACGGGATGACTCTGAGCCCCAGGCCCCCTAAAAGAAAATGTAATCAGTTTCTTTTGGATTAATTTCATTGGCATTGGCGGGAGGGGGCGGTCATCCTATAGGAAAGGTTTTTAGCCAGCAGATTTAGTTATTAGTGCCTATAGCTCAGTTAAGAAAGGAATTTCATACATCAATAAATTAATTTTTCTTTTTTTTTAAGATTTTACTTCATTATTTCCAGAAAGAGGGGGAGGGAGAGAGGCAGAGAGGGAGAGAGACATCATTGTATGGCTGCTTTTCACCTGCTTCCAGCCACATCTGACTGGAGACCTGGCTTGCAACCTGGTTATGTGCCCTGGCTGGGGAATCGAACCTGTGACCTTTGGGTTCGCAGGCCAGCACCTTATCCACTGTGCTACCAGCCAGAGCTTTTTTTTTTTTTTTTTTTTTTTTTTTTAAGAAAGTAATTTCTCTTTTTTCCTGTCCCTATATATGCCCATTGAATCTCTTAAAAGAGTGTCTCTCAACCACCCAGAGAATTTTTTAAACCTTTTGCCTGGGTTCCAGCCCAGAGACTCTAATTTAGTAGGTGGGTGGGATTTGGGCATTGGGAATTTTTAAAAGTTCTCCCTGGTTAGGTCTCACCTCTAGCCAGACTTGGGAAACCACTGCTTTAGAATGTGACTCATCTAGTTGTCATAGGTGTGCGTTTCTTTGCTTGGGTTAGCATAATTCCACCTTGCTTGGAGAAAGGTTACCGTAGCCCACTGACTTAGACTCAGAAATGAGTCCAAGGAGACTGAACAGATGCTCGCTTATGTCTTCATGGAGAAGCTGTGGAGAGAGCTGGCTAGATTTCTGGGTATAATAGCATTTCACAGTCTCTCCTGGAAAATATTTGAATATATATTTTGGCTGACTCGGAAAAAAAATTAAAGTATTAAACCAGAGAAAGTTCACCTGAGGAAATTAAAAACAATCTTTTTTGGTTTGTTTTCTTGTTTAGGCCACCTATAATAACATGAGGTCTCTATTAATGGATAATTTAAATTCCTACATTGGATTATTTCACTTCATATTCCTGGGTCTCTGCTATTTAACCTTATAGTAGACCCTTAACATTCTTTTATGGCTTTTGTAATTATTCATTTATAAGGATTTTGAAATTTTCAAGAGTTATTGCTGTATAGCAAATAATTTTTAAAAGACCATTTTCCCTCAGGATGGAAATTACTGTGTAATACAGGCTTATGGAACTGATAGAATTTTGCTTGACATGTAGAAGCTTTAGTATGTGAATGGAGATGAAGTGGACTCTTCCCTCCCCACCTGCCAGGCTTTTATTTTTAGAAAGCAAAATAAATGTAAATAGGCTTAATAAAGGCAAAGAGAAAAAGATAAACTATGGTAAGGTCTAAAATAACATACCTCCACACACTCACCCAAAAGAAGAGAATGAAATAGGAAAAAATGCAGAGAGATAAATTTTATCCTATTTAATGGTGGAAAATGAGAAAAGCAGAGCAAGGTATTTCAGCCTGACTGAATTTGTGACCTACTTATGAATTCCTACTTATGGGTTGGTATTTCTAGCAGGTTCTGGCCTAAAGAGTGGATGCCTAAAAAACATTCCTATAACCTTCCTATTCAAAAGATGGCCTTGATTTATGTTTCTGTTTTCAGAAGTTGCCTATTAACTGGCTTATTTTCTGTTCAGAATCTGGAACACACCCTTTCCTGGCCTAAAGTCCGTTTGCTTGTTTGTTTATGTTCTACTTTGTTCTAATCATTGTTCTTTCATATGCTTTAGTGATTGACTTGTAAAGCTTTTATCCTTCTTCCCATCTTGTGACTAATTCATCTTCCTTCCGCAACATCTTACGTGGCTGTTTATTTCTAATCTACACTTGCCACTCAAAATATGGATAGAGTAAGTATGGCAGTGACAGAATAGGAGTTCAATTACTTGTTCACAACTACACCACTTATAAGGTAGTGTTCCAAACAAAGTGCTTTCTTGACTTGAAGGAAGCAAATTAAATCAGTGCTGGTTTGTAATAGTAATAGATTATAGATCATAGCACTTTATAGTTCACAAAGACATTCACTATCTCATTTTATCCCTATTAACACTAATGGGACACAAGGGAAGCATAATTGCTAACCCCACTTTAAAGACAAATAAATTAAGGTTCATTTAAGTGATAATTTGCCCAAGTTCATGGGATTCCCAACAGGAGTCGCCGCTGTTTCCCGCAGCACCAGAATCTGGCAGCTTTTTATTTGATAATATAATGAGCATCTATTTTGTTACAGGTGCTGTGCCAGGGACACAGAAAAGCAAAAGACTTTTTCTAATCCTTGTAGGTTAGAATTTACATCTCTTAGTGGAAGCAGGTTATATAGTGAGGGACAGATACCCCATGAACGTGCAATGCGCACGTGGGCTAAATTACCATGGTTCGTAAGGCCAGAGATACACCTGGTATCATTCTGTGCTGTTTTAGTGTGGTTATATGCTGTATATTCACTCCCAAGAAATGTGTAGATCTTGTAAGGCAAATGTAAATCCCAAAGGAGTAGAAAGACGGAGTAGAAAGAGCGGTAGGAAAGTGTTTTGGGGACAAATAGTTTCATGGCCATGATCAGGACTCAAATCTTGGTTCTGCTGCTTGAAGGACAGGTGGCCTTTCCACCCTTGTGCCTATCTTTTGTGACATGTTTTCAATCCTCCTGGGTTGGTACCTAGCATGGAATTACCAGGCCAACATCATTTCGGTTTGGGAGCCCTAAAGAAGCCGTGTGTCCTCTCTAGGATTTGCCCTCCTCAGCCGGGAGGAGGGACAGTGACACCTGATGCCGGCTGCTCTGAGACAGGTGCAAAGGTGTCCGAAGCAGGATAGCCCATCTGCCGGTACCAGCTAAACAAGTGGTGATCTAGCCATGCAATGGAATGCTGTTTAGCCATTAAAAGGAACAAGTACTGATACACCCACACAAATGGATTTATTTCAGAACATGCCAAGCACAAGAAGCCAGACGCTAAAGAGGGTATGTGAAGTTCTAGCACAGGCTAACTGATCACTGATGACAGAAATCAGAACAGCACTTGACCCCAGGGGAGGGGTGGGAAGGAGCGTGGATAAGAGGACTTTCTGGTGCTATAACTATGTTCCAGATCTTGATTAAGATGTTGGTTATACAACGGTATACATTAATCAGACCCATCAAATTATATAATTAAGATAAGGGCATTGTACTGTATGTATTTGACTCAAAGAAAAGGAATTGGTGGCCCACATAGAAATGAGGGACTGGGACCCACAGCTTCCACCCATTCCTTGACCAGGCAAATACATTTCCTCTGCTGTAAACAATCATTTAAGAACAAAGCAAGCAAATGTATGCAGTAGTTAGAGTGGGAAAATCTCTGGAATTTCCTCTCCACTGAAGAAAGATAGTAAATGGAATCCTTTAGTCTCAGCTTTCTTTGCTTAGGGCCATGCAGGAAATTGGAGGGTGGTCACAGAAGACAGTTGCAACATATGAGACAGGGACAGAAGGAGAGAGACCCAGAGGGAGAGGAGGAAAGCAGAGCCAGTTGCCAAACTCGGGGTCTCAGGTTGCGGTTAGAATTAGTTACCTGTAGATATTTCTGATAAAAAGTCATAGCCTCTGGGTCTTCTGATGTCCCAAATCCTTTGCTTTCTATGAGAATAGAGACTGCTTCATTATGTTGAGAATTTTAAAAGTAAGTTAAACCTGCTCGATTTTAGTCCACAGTTGAGCACAGTCTCTGTGAGAGGCAGTCACTAAATAGCCGCTTATCTTCAAACTCAGTATCCGCAGTACGAGGGTATCAATCATTTCTCTTCCGATGAAGATATTTTTGAGTTCCACCATTTTAGCAACACCATGCTCAACCGTTGCACTAGTTACAAGCCGAGATTTCATTTATACTATTCTCTGTTATTGTGTCATCAATAAAAATAATGAGTCTTCTGTTAAGAGTTCCCACAAGAGACCTCAAAGGCCTTTACAGTCCTGCCTCACCTAGTGCTAGAAACGCGGTGTGTGGCAAGAAACACCACAAGATACATGTATTTTAAAGGGCACGCATCCCCTCCAAAAAAAAAAGCAGCCTCTTTAGGCCAAGGTGCCCCCCTCGCTTGTATGCTGACACCTATCCATGCACGTTTGTCAGTAATTTCCCTTTGACAGCAAGTACCAGGACCAAAATACGAGTGCTAAAGGGAGCCTGGGGAATGGTGCGGATTCCGCTGCAAACACAAACAGATGCTGTGCGCCCTGGCCCACCTCTACTGGGAAGGCGACGGAGATTTAACACCTGCCAAATTCGTAGCTGGACCAAATGTGTGCGTCTCCAAAGATCCTTTTCCTTTTCCCTCCCTTCTGGAACACAGTGTATTTAAATCAGAGAAGCCCTTTCATCTTCCTGAGTATAATGGCAGCAAACCTACTTAATGTCTTTTCCATGTGGGTCTAGTTTTAACAATGAAAGGATCCCCAGGCACACCCAGCTGCACGGCATTAAAGGAGGAATCTGCAGAAGAATGGCAGCTCTGGAGCTCGGCTCATTTGTTCTTGCTAAAGACACAATCAAGGGACAGAATCTTGCAGCTTCCGTCCCAGGGCTTTGTTCCAACTTTCTGGAAATGCACCAAAAAGGAAGTGGGGACATTGGCCCGGAAGGGAGAGACTGAGGCTGCTAGAACCTCTGTGGTGGCAGAAGTGGAAAGGTGCTGGCTGTGCCACCAGATGTGTATGGTCCGTCTGCGGAAAACCGGACACTGTTGTTAATGTGTATTCATCAGACCAGCAACAAGCTGGCCTGCTCGTAAGAGATTAGAGCTGTGTTTCATACTCCACTGGGCCTCGTAAGTAACTGTTTTTAAGCCTAACCAATTCACGCTCTTTGGTATGGAAACATACAGAGAAAACTAAAGTTGATTGGGGACAACTGGAATTTGACATCTCATAATGCCATAATGTGCTGTCCTTTCTACCGGCATACCCCATTTTCTCCCCTAAAGGTAAAAAGGCAGCCATGGAGTTCCAGGGGGTGACAGACCCAACAAGTCACACTCAGGGAAGCTGCTGTTCTTCTTGACCAAGTGATTTTGGGGGCAGTAGGTAGATTGTGCCTGCTAGTGTCTACCAGCTGAGACCTCTCTTTGCAGCCTGAGACTGGGGGAGTTTTTAGCTTTTAAATACTTTATTTTGTTCAAAATTACATTATTTTCAAGATAAATGCATATAAAGCAAATTTATTTTGTAGCATGTAGTGAAAATGGTGCTTCCAGTGAGTGATTCAAGCTCCCAAAGATGCTATAACTGTATCGTCAACATGCTTAGTCCCAATGTTTGGAAAACAGTTGCATAAATTTGTAAGTTCAGGGAGGGGACCTGGACAAGCGTGGCCCCGCTGGCTGTCCCGTTCCAGTGTCTGTCACCAGGCAGAACTTTGTGGCGTTCTTTAGGCTCTACGTCGAAGCACCAACAATTTTGGGGACCAGCACTGGGGAGTTGAGTTAGGATGAGCTTCTGGGGACAGGCTCATGACCCTGTACCTTAAATAGGTCCCCAAACCATTTCCTTGCCTGGTTGCTTTCTCATATTACACAAAGTTCTAACCCATGATTGTGCCGAAAGTTGCCTCAAAAGCCACCTTGACGAGGTGCGTTTGGCAGAGCACTCAGGCGGCCAACGGTTTCTCGCTGCCGTTAGAAGAAACGTCTTCGGAGAAAGTGTTTAATTAAAGCCATTTGGTTTCAGTCATGTAATGTCAGTGTGTAATTTAGAATAGGTGACGTGGTACCTACAGGAAAATTATTTTCTCAAGACTTAACAAAACGTGACAAATGATTAGCTTTTAAGAGCAGAAAATGAAACCGTTGCCGCCGAGTTGCCAGCAGGCTGCCGCGGGCCGCGGTGCAGAGGTAGTTGTGACAGGCTCTCCAGGGCCCCGCACCGCCTGCACCCCGCCTCCGCCTGGGGTGGGGTTCCCCAGGAGATGAATAAGCCCCTCTTGGAAACTAAAACCATAAAATTAAAATTATGAAGTAAGTGCAAATACAAAATTTGGGGATTAAACATTTTTTTTAATAAAGCAGTTTCTGGAATAACTATATAATGAGTACACCTTACAGACACATAAATGCTTACCCTTGGTCACTAATACATGGTCCTTGGCAAGTAAATAGCAAATTAAAAGTTTAATAGAATCCAGTTAACGCATTTGTAAATAATCTATAGGGCTGTGTTTCCTAAAATGAGTAAGTAATAAATATTCCAAAAATGATTTTTTTTCCCTCCCTTTTTTGCTTCTCAACAAAGATCTGTTTCCTGGCACCATCAGAAGAGGACGGCTTGCCAAGACTAGAAAGCTTGTCCGTTGTGCCACGTGGGAACCCTTTTAGCTAACGCTATAAATGTGGCGCGCTAATGAACATTGTCATTTTAATTCTGTCAACCAAGGAGGGGCAAACTGGAAAATGAATTATGCTATATATAAACTTGAAAGTAGCTTCATCCTCATGGTCGTTGTGCCTCTTAAAAATAGCTTCTCACAGCCTCCTAGAATTTCTGTTCACACTGTCTGTGTTTTCTATTATACACGAGTATATTTTGGGAAGATGACAGAACTGAAAACTGAATGGGCCTTTTCCCGGAACAGTTCGTCTTATTTGTCATCTTCCAGAAGACCGTAACCTGGGGCTTCCTCAGAGGGACATCAGGTTCTTGTCTAGAGAGTGTTCTGAGAGGCCTAAATTGATGAACTACTAAACAGCCTGGTTACTGAGGTGCCCAATTAATAGTTGTTGACCCTTCTCACTATCAGAGAAGGTGGTAAATAGCAACTTCCACATGCCAGTTCTTGGCAGCCTTGCGGTGAGTTGTTGTCCCTCTGTTAGTGATGATGCTCCATGCTTGATGCTCACCCCCCAGGCTGGCCAGAGCACCAGCGCTTGAGTTTGCTCAGGTGGCCACAACCCTTTAGGCTAGCTGAGTATTGAATGACAGGCAGTCCCTGGAAATCTTTCAGCAAGGACATCGGGGAGATAGGGGAAACACACAAAGTGCAAATCTGATGCTTAGAGATGTGCCTTACCCTTCTACTTAATCCTCCCCTGCTTGGCCCAAGGGATCAAGGTCAATGTGAGAATACCTTGAGTATGAAAAAAAAACACAAAAAACAAAGCACATGCCTGTGAACTACTCTGAATGGTCCCAATACGTTCTGTGACAGGGCAGCAGTATTGCTGGGCCATGTGTATTTCCGTGGTCTTTTGTGTTCAGTATAAATATCTTGAGAATATTCAGAAAAATGACAACAACAAATTGGTAAAAGTAATTGTCTTCAGACTAGGGAGCCCTCAGACCATTTTGTTGCCTGGAAAGGACAGAAAGTCTGTGCTTTGGATGGAAGGGGGCCAGTTCCCCCTACTGCCATCTCTAAAATGACGGAGGCGAGAGAGCGCAGCTCCTCCCACCCCACCCCACCCCACCCCACCGAGAGAATTCTTGGAAGGGTAGTAGGTGAGGGATGCAGTGGCTTTACTATGTAAGTTGTTGTTTCTTAACACCTTTGAATTTAGGAGGTGTGTTAAATTTCTCCCAACTAAAGAAAGCAAAGGAGAAAACAACATGGCAAATTGTATAGTATCAGGTCAAGGTAGAGATCATCCTGGCTATTGTAATTTGCAAATTGTGACCAGCATTTGGGATAAAGCCCTGGCTGGTGACACAGTGGATAAGGCACCGGCCTGCGAACCCAAAAGTCGCTATTTCAATTCCCAGCCAGGGCACATAACCAGGTTGCAAGCCAGGTCTCCAGCCTGGTCTGTAGCTGGAGGCAGGTGAAAGGCAACCATACATTGATGTCTCTCTCCCTCTCTGCCTCTTTCCTTTCCCCTCTCTCTAAAAATTATAAATAAAAATATTTTTTAAAAAAGTAGAAAATGCTTCGCACTTAGTAAAGATACATATTGTCTAGGGCAACTTTTAGTTTTGTGTGCATATGGGGGTGGGGACAGTCCGAGCTGTGATAAAACTGATCATTTTTTACTGGATCGTGGTCAGAAAATTTGAAAGCCAGTGATGTAGACTCACTCAGCCGTACAGGTTAGCATCAAGCCCAAGGTCACGTAGCCAAACTTGGTCTAAACAGGACCCAAGTTGAGGCTTCCTGGTTCACACTCCAGGCGCTACAAAATACCGAGTGCGTTTTCGTAGTTTTCATAATTCCCCGTTCAGGAGACCTCATTAACCCTTAGCCAGCCATACAGTTTCTTCTGGGCCTGCCGGTCTAGAATGTTCCCGCACTTCCCATCCCCAGAATGAGTACAAGGTCCTTTACTGGAGCCTAACCAGAAGGAAGAAGAAAAATGCTTTTTCTCTCTATGCCTTTTTATTTTTTGGTCGAAATTTCTCCTGTGTTTGACTAGCTATTCATCTGAGGCTAAGGACCGCGGTGGGAAAGAGCAGCAACTGGCAGGCCGAGGACATGGTCTGCCTTGGTGCAAGGAAAAGTGGCCGGAGCAGGGAGGCGTAGAGGGTGCAGGCCCCACAGGGGTGTGTGGGGAGGATTCTCCCGGAACTTGTTGCTGGCCGTCCGGATGTGACACTGGGGTGCAGGCCTGGATTTCGCTCCACAGAAGGCTGCCTTTCCCTCGCAAAGAGCGGGCTGCCCAGAATCCAAGGCTTTCCACACAGGTGTTTTCTCTTGGCTGTGTCCTGGGGCTGGCGAAAGCATGTCTTCCAAGTGCCGCCGCGCTCCCTCTCCCGGTCTCATAAACCCAAGGTGAAAATAGTTGTGAGTTCCTCTGGGTTTTAGCACCACGAGTCTCTGATATTTTT
Source organism: Noctilio leporinus (assembly GCA_004026585.1). Classification (NCBI taxonomy): domain Eukaryota; kingdom Metazoa; phylum Chordata; class Mammalia; order Chiroptera; family Noctilionidae; genus Noctilio; species Noctilio leporinus. Next base: position 1,336,973 of record PVIW01000006.1, read on the forward strand.
GGAAGCATTTTACCCGGTACCTCGTTCAGACCAGGGTATCTTTACAGGCTCGTTCCTAAAGAGCTGAAGTTGCTGAGAAGGCTGAAATCTTTTATGTAGGAAACATAAAGCAGAAAGATGGTCGGTGTTTCCTCATTGCTGGGAAATCTTGGCCCTCGCAGAGCCGGGCAGCCTTTAGTTTTTGTTCTCCCTGCTTGTCCTTTTTATTTTACTTCTCGATTGGTTAAGTGGTGAATGGGACATATAAGTGTTTTCGTTTTGTTCCAATGTGTGTTGACTTTATTGGGGTGACATTGGTTAATAATACAGGTTTCAGGTGGGAACTCGAATACGCATCATCTGTATATCGTACTGCGCATTCGCCACCCTAAGTCAGGTCTCCTTCCATCACCGTTTATCCCCCATTTGTCCTCTTCAGAAGCACATCTTTTGCCACAGCATGGATGGACGCAGAATTATGCTAAGTGGGGTACGCCGACCTGAGAAATATAAGTGCCATAGGATTTCACTTACATATGGAACCTAATGAACATAATAGGTTCCCTGGTTATCTTGTGTTGATATTTCTCTCCAGTGCTCTTGCTCCTCTTTCCTGCCTGTTTTAACAGGGAAGAAAATGAAGTTTGAGATAGAGTGGGGAGCACTGGCTTTCCACCTGCAGCCCCTGTGGCCATCTAGTGCCCTCCGGGAGCCTGCCCTCGGCCACTGTGGTCAGCTGTATGGGGATTTTCACAGTAACCTCCCCAAGGAGCAATTTCACCGATGAGTAACCCTTTTTTCTGGATCGTACAAACCCATAAAGTCATCACTAGCCAGGATTTCCAGCTACAAAGCAGCAGTAGAAAGAAAAGACGGCCTCTCATCTTGAAGGACTCAGGACTATGAAGCACTCTTTGTCCTTCCTGCCGCTGCGCCTCCCTCCCTCTCTCTCTCTGGGAAAAGCGATGGAAACTCCTCCCGGCTCCCTCCCCAGGAGCCACAGGGCTCCTGATGCCCACTTGACTGCCCCGTATCCACACAACCTTGCCACCTCCATGCATTTACCCCAGCAACACTAGCTGGGACTTTATTTTTACAACTTGCTTTTGAGAAGGGCCCAGCTGTGCCTTTAACTTTCTTGCTTGCCAAATTATGGATCAGTGAGGTAAAAGCAGTCTACTACATGACATTTTAAGAAGGTCGGCTGGCGGAACTCGCCCAGCGAGAGACCGAAAGGGTTCAGACTTCTTTCCCCTGAGGTGCCCTGCACAGTGCTGGCAGTTACGAAGATGACAGCACTGGTGAGCCTGGAAAGTGGGACCTTGCGAACTCTGGAGGTGAGGGCGGAAAGTGCAGGGTGGGTCCGGATTCTCCTAAGAGGAGAAATCAGATGACTGAACTCGACTGAGTCCGGTAGAGTTCACTTTTCAGAAGTGATGTTTAAAACCGGTTATCTCAGGAGCCAGCCAAATCAGGAGATGCGGCTTAAACGGTAGCTCCTGGAGCAGGTGGAAGAGAGACTCTGGCCTCTACCCGATCTGGGCAAGCGGTAACTGCGGCTGGCCACCCCTGAAGGAGTAGGAATGGCATGTCAGTCACTAGAGAGGTTAAGTAACTTGCCCAAGGCCACCCTGCACTATTAGTATGTTCAGGTGCCCAGGTCTTAACCGGGGACTGCCTTTCTCCAAAGCGCTCTCCTCCATGACTGCTGCAATGTGAGGCATGACATGCGATTCCTCTGGATGCCCATCAGAAGCACTCAGCTCATCCTGTGCCCCTGGAAGGACGGTTTTCCAGGCATAACTGGGAGAGGTATTCTTGTAAACACAGGGAGCAGACATTGGAGTGCCTACATCACGCATGTGTGCAGAGGTAGATGGCGGAACCCGTACAGGATGCTAAGCTCCCTAGTGGAGACAAACTCCCCTCATCCACGGGAGGAAGGGGCTCCAAGCCCAGCTTCAGGGGCAGGGACATGGGAGACTTGGAGGCAGCAGTGCCCAGACTGAGTTTTAAGAATGGGTATATCACAGATGAAGAAAAAGGGAACGCTATTAGAGGCTGGCTGGTCCCGATGGCTGGAGAGGGAGAAAAATGCCCAGAAGATAAGAGTTTGCCCTGTTTTGGGAGTGAAATGAAATTAAAGAGGGATTTAACTGGAGGGTGCCGTGGTTTGCTTACAGTGTGAAAAGACAACTCTGGCCGATGAATGAAGGTTGCTGGGGCTAAGAATGCCCACCGGGTGGGGGCGCCTATGCGGCATTTCAGAGAGATGACAGCAGTGGTACTGGGACCATGGGACAGTGACGTGGACAGACTCAGGGTGCTTAGGAGGCAGTGGTCCTGGACGAGGCTCTGGAGAGTGAAAGAGGAAGGCCTGCTGGGTGGATGGTGGTTCTCTTTCCTGACCGTGAAGGCACAGGAGCAGGTTTTCATTTACAAACAAGGACTCTTAGAATCAAGACCTGACCTAAAATCTCCAACCATCTCTGTCACAATAGAGAAATATATTTATTCCAGTAGTTCCACAACTTTTCCCAGTGACCTGGGCACGTCTAAGAACTATGGACCCCTGGGACCCACCGTTGGTTTAGAGTCACATTGCGGAGGCTGAGCCCCCAGGGGATTCCCGCGCTGCCGGCTCAGCACCGTGGATTTCCTGGTTCTCGTTCACCGAGACCAGCCCCGGGGGACCTGAGCTCCAGCCCTGCCCGGGTGCTAAACCAGTGTCACCCCGTAGTGTCTCTGCTATTTGTCAGTGCCCGGCACCACAAGCAAACTTCCCAGGTAGGTCACTCGGAAGTGAAAGGTTTGCTGACTGGCCTTACTCGGTCTGTGCTGCGTGGATGCTTCTCCCTCGATGCCGGGCATATCCTAGCCAGTGAGGAACCTTGAAAGAGCAGCTATTCCCCTAAGCGACAGGAATGTTCCCATATAGGAACGTCTTTCATGAGGGCCTAGGGCTCGGATGTCTGTCCGAATGATCAGATCCCTATTTACTGGCAGATCGGTTCTGGAAATCCCATGCGCCTAGGCTTTCTGGAGAGATTTATGGTACTTTCCACTCATGTGCAGGCCAGGAATAACACCACAGCTCCCTCAGCCATCCTGACTTTCATTCCTCAGGGGGCGTGGGGTGGCAAGGGAAGGGAGAGGTGGGCACAACCAATACTGTGTTGAAAGGAAACTGTCCAGACTTGTTTTCCAAAACCACTGAGAACGCCTCACGTTCTGTTCTACTGAGGCTGTGATGGTTTATTGCCCTCACTCCTCCGTGGGGATTTTCCCAGCCTCATCTCCCGTATGCGGGTAGATTCCCTGGGCTGGGAAGGGGGCCAAAGCTGGCTGGAGCTCAAGGACACATTCCAAAGTGGGGCCAGCCCTCCTGCCACAGGCCTTCAGCAGACAAGGCGGTGCTGTACTTCAGATAAGCTCATTTACACTGTTTGAAGCTTTTTCCAAAATAACGTTAAATAATGAGTCTCCATGAGAAGTTCCTTTGGCCCTGACCAAGAAAAGGGTCTAATTAAGATGGCCATTGCAATTAGAACCCACGCTTGGCAAACCTGCTCAGCCAAATCGCACATCATATTGATGGAAGGGGGCATGACAGTGTTTGGTCCATATAATAAGTATGGCAGAGTACCTGCATCTCTTCTTAGCAGCATATTAGAAAGGAATCAGAAAATGTGAGACCAACTCTGGAATAGAGACAGTGAAGATATGAGAATCGGGACAATGCTACAGCGACTCCAGAATAGACACGGAAGGACTGGACCTGGGACTGCTCTTGGAAGAGCCCGTGCTGAGGGCTGTGGGGGCACAGAGATGAATGAAAAAGAACCACCGCATGAGAGGAGACGAGGATCTAGTTGCAGAGGGAAACAAGTGTGCAGATAAAGCTCCTTCAAGACCCCGAAGCTAAGAGCCTTATAGCCAGTGTCACAGTGGTCAAAGGAAGGAGCAGCTGAGTGAGGTCTTCAAGGATGGGTGCAGGTCAGGGTAGAGGATGGTGCGGGCGTTGTGTTGTGCATTTCAACCCCCAAACCTAACCAACAGCAGGGAGATGGGCGGGGGCCAGTGATGGTGTACACACCCAGTAGGTTGCTGTACTGGATTCAGGAAGTGTACAAATAGAGATAAGAACCTAAAATGCTAGGCTGAGGAATTTACGTTTAATTGAGTTGGCAGTAGGGAGCCATTTCGAATAAGAGAAGGAACCGAAACCATCGAAGAGTGACATCATGGATGAAGAGTGACATCATGGATGAAGAGTGACATCATGGATGAAGAGTGACATCATGGATGAAGAGTGACATCATGGATGAAGAGTGACATCATGGATGAAGAGTGACATCATGGACGAAAGCTATTTGGAGGCGTGTTCATTTGGCAGCAGAAGAATATTGATTGGAAGGCTGCTGAGCTCAGGGGGTTATTTCAATAGCCGGGGTGAACGTATGGAACGAGATCACTTTCTTGATGAAATTCCTGCCCGTCGGGCAGGAAATGACTTGATGTAGAAGGCTCTTCAGTGCTGTATGCCCAGCACACCAACCCCTCCCAGGCCACAGAAAATCTGCCCCACTTAGTAAACAGAAGTAAACCTTGTTGGCTTCAGAATGTTTATGTTCGGCCCAAAATGGCTCTGGGTTCTTTTTTACGCAGCCGTAAAGTGTATTTAATTCCCAAATATAAAACACTTCTCGACTGCTGCTCCACAGCTTCATAAAACGGGGCTCAGTGGTGTAGGTGCTGCGCATCATCCCCTATCTTCCTCCGCAAATCTGTTTCCTGATATTGTTGCTCCAGCGGAAGAAAACTCAGCCCCGTGTAAACTGCCTCCTTTTTTACAAGGAGCCATCAGAAGAAAAGCCCCAAAGACAATAAGCAGCCTCCGCAATTATATTTTTAACCCCAAATTACGGGTCTAACTAGCAAGGAAGCAAACTCACTTTAATTATGAATGTTCCTCATTGCGGTGGTGAGTGCAAGTCAGCAACAGATGTTTGCTTTCCCCAGCTCAACTGTTTTTAATTCTTTCTTGAACATGGAGAACTGCAATCTTTAAACATTTGCCAGAGTTCAATTAACATCGCAGGCCGAAGGTGGAAAATACCCCACTTTGTTCTTCCCCGGCCTATACCTGCTTCGGCCGCCGGTGCCACGGAGCACGGGGAAGGGCTCCCGCTGGCTCGGGTTTTATGACCGCGGAGCTAATCTGCGGAATCAGCCTTTGGCGGGAGGGGTTAGTGCATTTATTTATTTACTCTTTCGTTATAAATAAAATTGCACTGTAAAACCTTGCAGCTTAATTGCAGGAAACCCAGGGCCATTTTTGTTGTTGTTGTTGTTCTAGAAGTGGTTACTAGCTTGTGTTTTCTTTATGCGGCGTTGTAGAAATCTTGTGTAAGAATATGTTTACAGCCAAGGCGGTGTGACTCGGTTTATCATGTTTTTCCTGTGCTCCGTGGAACAGACGGCTGTTCGTTACTGAAAGGCCTTCATTTCTGTGGGGGAGGGCGCATGTGAGGGGAGGGTTGCGTTTATGGACGAATGAGAATGACTTCCAGAGACTAGGGGCCCCCCTTGGCTATGATGCCTCAGCAGCACTTGATGCGCTGACATGACAGTTTTCTTGAGCACCTAAGAAGTATTCTGGCTGCGTTTTCTAATGTGAGTCCCCTGAACAGAGCACACCCATGACAGCCCTGTGTCCGAGTGACGAGTTCACGCCTGACCGTTGGTCAGCTAAGGGACAGCCACGTATTCTTCCCACCCTTCAAGTCCAGAGCCCACCCCTAAAAGGTCTGGGACCATCCTGGCATACCCATTTGGGGGTTGGCTTTCTAAACTTCCACTTTTTAGAAACATGCAGTCACATAAAACATTTCCCTTGGCTGCCAAAACTTAAGAAGGATGCCTCTGAAGGAGTTTGAAAGAGCCCTTTACCATGCAGGCTGTGCTTGTTGCTGGGCTCCAGTGACATTGCCCATTTCAGAGGTTTTCTTGCATCTCCCTGAGGGTTTGCTGAAGATGGTTTGTTTATCCTCATTTAGGCCGCTGGAGAAGTACTTCCTTTGTGGCCTGTGCTACATGCACTGTCCCATTAGGAAATCCGTGGATGACACATGACTTACCAGGACAAAAGACAAAGGGTCTTTTGTTTGTCTCTGAATAAAAGGGAATATTCTCCTTACAGAGCAAAACAAATGCAAGGGAAGAAATAGTTAGGAGACCCGAGCTGGAAAAATGGAGGTTGGCTAAAGATTGTAATCACTGCGTTATAAACATCACAGCCCTTTGGCATGCAGGGCTGACTTGGTTTCTTCAAGGTTGACCTCTATGCCTCTGGGCCAGGATTGATTTTAAAAACACCGTTTGGATCCAGTAGTGACCCCCCATCAAACTCTAAACCATAGAGGAGGAGGAGGATGGGGCAGTAAAATTATCTAGTGATATGGTTGGTAACTGAGGATTGAAAATCCTCACCTTCATTTTTGTCTCAGGACCCAACTTCTACCTTGACATTTGAGGGATTGTGTAAGAGAAGTGTTATAATCTCTTATTCCTTATGTATTCTTGAAGCTGCATCTATATATACAGATCATGACTAGGGGATACACAGACAGTCAAAGCAACATAGGAAGCATTGCTAACTACCTGCAATAAAAAAGAAAAAACTTTCTACTGCACATTCTGTAAAGTACAGAGGCCTCTGGTGTGGATAGGCTGGGCATGTTCACTGAGCCAGCGCCTTAACGTGTGGAAGGGACAGGAGAGGGACAAAGTAGTGAAAACCTGCTGGGCGGCCCCACCAGAGAGGAGCTCATGGCGGAGGGAGGGCTTTCTACATGAATTTAGAGAGCTGGGGCCGGACGATGAAGGGTCTCAGAAAGTGAGACACAGAAATCGAAAATAAATTCTTCCTTTACTTGGCTGAGAAAGTCAGATCTTAGTAGAAATACCATTTCCTAAGACCCCACCCCCCACCTTTGAGACTTTCCTAAGTCTAAAAGAAAATGGCGACCATGAGGTGATGTTTTGTTTGGTTAATTTTTTATGAACAAAGTCTACTTCCTACCAGCGTCGTTCCCCTGGATAAGATTCTGGAAAACAACCTTTCAGATCTCCCCTGGGAGCTTGATAATCTGTCTTGGAAACACGAAGGAGGAAAAAGGTGGGGGGAGGCCAACAGACACTGGTGTTTGCGCTTGGGGTGGGTGCTGTCAAGACACAGCTGTCTATAAAGTCTCCGAAATCGCTGGCAGGTCCTCACTTGTTATTGTAAAAGTTCCTATTTTGCCTGGCTGCGGGCAGTTCAGGCAGAATGGAATTTAAACACCTGATGTTGGGGAGTGGATGCGTGAAGAACTCATGCATCCCTTTCCCACGTGAGGGTTGGGTTATTTCTGTTGTACCTTGGCTGGGGGACGGATAGCCCACGACTGTTCCTGTTTTCAGCTTTCAATAGGTTTCTAACAATAAACCCTTCATCTTGTTAGTAAACCCTGGGAAAACCTCTTGTTTATTGCCATGTGGCATTTACAGGACATCGTTCCATTGGGCATGATATATTGTAAACACAGAGAAGAGACAGCCTGCAAATGCAGGATATCCAGTCTGACAACGCATGGGTCCTGAGCAACCCTGACATTGACCAAAGAGGGGACCGAGGTGGAGGAAATGGAAGAGTGCACCCACCTCTAATCTGAGCAAGGAAGAACAATGTCACCCGATTGGTACGAGTGACGATCAGCCCAGGGTCTGCACTGAGCCTGCCCTCTGCCGTGAAAGCACCCCACCCCCCACCCCGGGATGGGCCAGTTCTTCACGGCTCTCAGGGAGGCACTGGTACAGTTCCAGTTTTCCGGGTGGGCAACCAGGGCTTGAAGAATAATCCCTTAGGGTCCCATGGACAAGGCTTGAGTTTTGGTAGCCTTACCCCCTCATCACTAGGCATGGCTGGAGTTGCTGCTTCTAAGTCATGGCAATGGGGACAGCTCCGAGCCACTTTTGAAATCAACTGTGCCCATCTTTTTTTTTTTTTTTTTTTTAAGATTGCATTTATTTTTAGAGGGTCAGCAAGGGAGAAAGTGAGATAAACATCAGTGTTTGGTTGCTTCTCACACACCCCCAACTGGAGACCTGGCCCAAAACCCAGGCATGTGCCCTGACAGGAAACTGGGAATTGAACCAGCGACACTTTGGTTCATAGGCCGGTGCTTAGTCCACAGAGCCACACCAGCCAGGGCCCAACTGTGCCCATCTTAAAAATCCCGTCTTCTGAGGAGGTGCCATCTTGCCCTTCTCCCAGAACGCAGGCCAGGATGGGCCGGGGCAGGGGAGCAGACGCGAGCCTGCTGGCCGGGACAGAGCACGCCACTTCCCAGCCTCTCTGGGGTGGAAGGTGAGAAACCCCAGGATGACCAAGAACAGGACGTAAGGCCAGGGGTGGCGGGGGGTGAACCTGGAGGTGGCAGCAGAGTGACAGCCACCTCCGGCTTAGGTGAAACACAGGCGGGCCAGAGCAAGCCACGCGGGGCAGGGGAGCGTGCAGGAGCCAACTCACCATGGGACCTCGGAGCTGAGCCAGGGGACAGTAACCCACAGGGGTGGAAGCCAGCAGCATGGCTGGGCATTGCCCAGGAGCAGGGAAATTGGGCAGCTTTGTTAACCTCCACTGGGGTCCCATCCCTGACCCTCAGTCTTAAAAAAAAAAAAAGCCACTGAACAGCATCCATCATCCTGATTGACTCTTAAATGTGCGAAATCACACATGCCCTCTCAGCCAGTGACGTTACTAATGATGATCGGACTATGTGGCAGGTCCAGGTTTAAGTACTTGCCTGTGCGTTAACTTATTTAATCCTCTGATGTGGGTTCTGTGGCCAAGGGAACTTGAGGGAGTTGAGTTCATCAAGTGAGTCATTGACGGAGCCCATGATAGGACCCCAGGCCATCAGGCTAAACGTATCCTCTGTGACTGTGTGACGTATTGGGGAAGACAGAAATAGTAGTGAGGTGGCGTCAGGGTCCCTGGAGAGTCACATTGAGACCTCGCCTTCCAAACCCTGCCATAGCAACAGGGCATAGGAGAAGCCTGGTGATCGAGCAGGTAGGACATCCGTCCCGCTCTGAGCTGCCACTCTCCCTCTAGTCTTAGTTGTAAGCCTGGCGTGCAGGAAGTCTGGCGCAGTTTTCTAACGTACGGAAAAGCATCTCTGTGGCTGAGAAGTTCTTGCACCTGCAGTTTCTCCCAATCCTGTTGCCAAGGCTTGTCACACGCGTGATGTTCCACCGGATGTGTTGATAGCCGGCCCCCACTGTCCTGAAACTGAGCCGGCCTGACCTGGGCAGGGCGCACAAAGCACGTCACCGCCGCTTTCAGGAAGCTGCGCTGCTGGGAAGCCAAACAGCCTTCTTAAAAATCAGAAGTGCTCTCGTAAAGCTTGCTTTTCATGCGGCACAGGCTGTAGTTTCCACATGGGACAAAGTGCGAAACTCAGCTTTTATGGGAGACCTCGCTGAGCTGTGTGAACTTGCAGTGACTCTCTCGTGACATTATTCCCCAGAGAAGCCACGCGCTTTCTTCTGTGCGTGTGTCTGGAAAGAGACAATTACTCTGATGCTGTAGAAACTGGTTTTTGCTGGCAGGTCCCTAATTATTTCCCATCGTGATTGTAGCAACATTTTTCTCAATAGCTATCATCCTCCACTTCCCAGCCCTGCTCTTTGAGCTTGTTCTTGGCGTGGAAGCCTTCCTCCGTCTGTAGGTTTGCACCCTGTAAATATAGCACATTGTATTTCACAGCGCGACGGGGAAACTCCATACCAGTAACCGACCTTGGCAGGTCGCCCCAGCGCTGCAGAGAAAAGCTGCACTCGTTTCCAAGAAGACCATCCTCTGCCCCCTTTGTTCCAGGACTTGATGTTAGTAAAAGCTGGGCGTCCCCCAGAGAGGAGCCCACGTGCAATAAAGAACTGCTGGGGGTCCTCGCAGCTGAGGGTTGTGAACGAATTCATGGACGTAAGCTCAGAAGTATCATCCCAAACCAGCATTTTCTTTTCTTCCCACAGCATTGGAAACCTGCATCCTAATCCATCGCGTTGAGAACATGAATTGATTTCAGGCATTTTCGTCCCTGCATTTTAGGCAGATGACTCCAACAGGGTGATTTTTTTGATACGTTTTGTAGATCCCTGGTGGTTTCCTTCAAGTCTAGACCATATTTTTGTCTTTTGTTTTTAATCATTTTTTTTGAGATTTCATGTATTTATTTTTAATGCGAAGGAAGGGAGGGAGGATGAGGAGGAGAGAAGCATCTGTTAGTCACCTCGTATATGTCCCCAGCTGAGGGCCTGGCCAGCAACCCAGGCCTGTGCCCTGATGGGGAATCGACCCGCGGCCTTTCGGTTCACAGGCCGATGCTCAACCCACTGAGCCACACCAGCCAGGGCAAGTCTAGACCATTTGTAATGACTGATTGAAATGTTACCAACCAGGGTTAATACGGTATGCAGAAGTTAATCACTTTCTATACATATTAGATCGTACTGTCTTTGCAGTGGCCCTGTGAGGTTAGCTCTGGTGTGATTTCCAACTCAAAACTGCAAAACCCACCAAAACAGCCGCCTTCTTCCCTCTTCACCTGTTCAAATGCCAGTTAAAATTTTGATTATTTTTTTCCCTCTGGATGAAACGTTGCTCTTTTAGAAGTTCTATAAACTGAAATGCTGATGGTCAGGAGTGACTTGAGTTGTTTCCTGCGGCACTTAGTGAGAATTGTGTTTTACACGGAGACACTCCCCTGAAATGGAAGTTTCATGAACACGTTACACTCTGAAACCGGCTGTTCTGTTCTGTCCTTTCATTTGTTAAATGCCAGTCATCCTGCCCCCTTAAATCAATGTCATGTCCCACTTATGGGTCACAGTTCGCCCCGAGAGCCCTGTGTTAGAAGTAGGTCCTATGGTTTGCCAATTGCCACAGGAAACCTTTTTGTTGAACCTCGATGGATCCTGAGCAGCGCCTGGAAAGCTAAGGGGAAAAGTCATTTTGGTGTCCCCTAAAGGTACCACAACGAGGCAGATGATGGGGATGAGGAGTGGGGGAGGGGGTGCTGCTGAAACTCACATGAAGGGAAGAGATTCTCACCTCTCATGTTTTTCCTGGAAAAGAGCAAAGACATGCAAACAGTGCAGGAGACTTTTCTCATGGGTTTGGACCATTTCTGTCCTCTGACCAAGTGGAGAGCTGGGAAATGAGGTGCCCAGAGGAGTACGCCTCTCTGGGGCCTGCAGTCTGGGGGTGAGAGCCGCCTGCGGGGGCACAAGGAAGCCAAGCTGGGAGCCAGGGCCCCCCCAGTGGGAGTGACAAGTGAGGAGGTGGGAGCCTCCTGCCAGGGCTCCTACGAAGGCTCAGGGAGGAGACTAGGAAAAGGCACCACAGGAAACGGTGAATGAGAAAGGAGGTGGAGGTTTTCTAGGTGTTTGCCTCTCTTCATGTTTTCCTAAGAATGTGCCTATTTGAATACAGGGTTTCTGACTCTTGCTTTGTGGAATTGTTCTAAAATCTGAATTCTCGGTCCTTAGGAGATGCTAATTTCAACAGCCTTGATCTTGACCTCAAAGCAAGTCACCAGCCTTGGAGTTAGGGTGACATTCTTCCCACTTTCCCGATGCAGGAGCTAGGAGGGACATCACGGGCTCATCTGCGCAAACCCTTAGCAGTGACTGCTGTCCCATCACAGTGACTGCTAGTGCCTGTCAGGGCTGTGCTTTCCTGGCCACAAGCTCAGCAGTCCACAGACACCCAGCCTCTAACTCAGTGTGGAGGGTGGTGGCATTGAAGTGACCCTGGCCTGGTGAACAAGGACAAACGAGCACCATAAAAGACAAGGAAGGAAAAATATAGGCTAGGGAAGTGCCATACTGCAAAGAAAATCACTTTAAATGTTTAGTTTGGATAATATATTTTTTTTATTCTTCAATTACAGTTGACATTCAATACTATATTAGCTTCAGGTGTACAGCATAGTGGTTAGACATTTATATAACTTACAAAGTGATTCCCTCCCCCCACTCCAGTAAGCCTAGTTCCCACCTGGCACCATATTTATACCTACCTATAAATTTATACATAGTTATTACAGTATTATTGACTACATTCCCTGTGCTGTACTTGACATCGTCGTGAATAACATTTTAATGGATTAGTTACTCTTGGAGTTAAATTGGAAATGTCAGTAGTGAACTCACAGTCATAAAGAGAAGCCCTTACAGCTCTGGTGGCTCAGTAGCAGTGACCTGACACCAGCCCTCATGTGGGACAGTCGCGCCCCAACACCAGCACCTGGAGTTAGGGCTCTCTGCTGCCCCCTATTGAAACTAAAGGAGAATGTCTTGGAGCAGGAGAAATCCAGATGTGGCCAGAAAGGTCATTATTGACAGGTACTTATTCATTGACATTTTCCCCCTTTGTACCTGTGTTCCTCTCTGTCTCCCTCTGTTTCTTCATCTTTTTAAAGCAGACCTTTTAGCATCTTTTGCGATGCTGGTTTGGTGGAGATGTATTCTTTTAGCCTTCTTTTGTCTGGGAAACTCCTTATTTTACCTTCCATTTTGAATGAGAACCTTGCTGGGTAGAGTAGTCTTGGTTGCAGGCCTTAGTTTTTCATTGCTTGGAATATTTTTTGCCATTCCCTTCTGGCATGTGGTGTTTCTGTTGAGAAATCAGCTCATAACCTTATCAGAGCCCCCTTTTATGTTATTAGCTGTTTATCTCTTGCTGCTCTTAGGAGGGTTCTCTCCTTGTCTTTCAAATTGGCCATTTTAATTATGATTTGTCTTGGAGCGGGCCTGTTTGGGTTCATCTTCATTGGGACCCTCTCTGCTTCTTGAACTTGGGTGATGTTTTTGCTCATCAAGTTGGAGAAGTTTTCTGTTATTACTTTTTCAAACAGGTTTTATATCCCTTTCGTCTTTTCTTCTTCTGGTAGCCCTATGATATGGATATTATTGTATTTCATGTTGTCCTGGAGCTCTCTTAAAACCTCTTCATTCTTTTTCAGTTGTTTTTTGTTGTGTTGCACTGTCTTGGAATTTTTTTTGACATTGTTCTCCAGCTCGCTGACCCGATTCTCTGCTTTCTCCGGCCTTTTGATTCCTTCTGCTGGATTCAATTTGGAAATTGTATTCTTCATTTCCTGCTGATGATAGATTGGTGTAGCTCTGCTTAGTCCTCTGCCATCTTGGCTCTTCTGATTAGCAATTCTTAGCCCCTTTACTTTTTCCTCCTAGCCCTCCAACCTCCCTCCCTCTGGCAACCATCAGTCTTTGCTCTGCCTCTGTGAGTTTGTTTCTGTTTGTTCATTTGTTTTTTAGAGTCCACACACAAGTGAAATCCTGTGGTATTTGCCTTTGTCTTTGACTTATTTCTCTCAGCATAATATCGTCTAGGTCCGCCTATGTTGTCGCAACTAAAAAAGAATGAAATTTGCTAATAGGCTCCTTCTCAAATGATCTTGTTCTGACGGTCCTGGCCAAGAGCCACTTGGTCAGTAACCCAGCACCCCCACTCTCCACAGATGGGGATCAGCTCCTGTTTTCCTTAGGTCTCCTCAGGTTCACACAACTCCAGGAAGATCAGAGCTCAGCACAGAAATGAAAAAAGAATTCACATCTATAGGACCAACTTGTGTAATGGTTTAATTGCAGTTATTTATATGGTTTGTCTACTCTTAAGATTTTGTATTATTATTATTTTTGGAGGGGAAGGGAGAGAGGCAGAGAAGGAGAGAAACATCAGTGTGTGGTTGCCTTTCACCTGCCTCCAGCTATGGACCTGGCTGGAGACCTGGCTTGAAACCTGGTTTCGTGTCCTGGCTGGGAATCGAACCAGTCAGTGACCTTTAGGTTGGCAGCTGGCACCTTATTCACTGAGTCACGAGCCAGGGCCTGCTCTTAAGATATTCTTAAGGCTTAATTGATTAACTGGTAAAGTTGGCCTCATTTTGTTAATCTGTAATAGAGCATTTTATTTTATGCTAAGTGAAGTAGCCAGTTGGGGAAAGACAAACACCATATCATTTCACTTCTGTGTGGCATCTAAGGAACAGAACAAACAATCAAAATAGAAACGGGCTCAACAGAGAACAGAAGGACAGCTATTGGGGGTGGGGGAGTTGGGTGAGAAAGGTCAAGGGATAAAATCAAAGCAAAAAACAAAAGCAATAGTGTGGATAGAGGGAAGCAGGTAGGGGAGGGTAGAAGGGGGTGAAGGAGGGATAAGCAGTGATGGAAGGAAACCTGACTTGGGGTGGTGCACACACAGCACAACACACAGATGATGTGTGACAGAATTGTGCACCTGAAATCTGTATAATTTTATCAACCAATAAATTCAATAAAAATATCTAAAAATTACATTTTTATTAAATAGGATTGGATTATTTAGAAATATTTGTTAAATAGATTTATAGGTATGAATTTTAGTGCTAAACCAAGTACAAGTAGTTCTTGAGTTTTCTTATCAAAAAAATAGTCCTTCAGATATTAAAGCTCCAGGCAACTGTGTCACGGAGTGAGGTCCTGAGGAGGCACTGGCTGCTCCTGGCTGTGGGAAGCCAGTGGAGAATCTGGGGAGCGGTGTAACCCTGTGCCCCCTGCCTTCACTAATCTCTGTTAAGCAAATGCCCTCATCCATCCATTCAACAAGCACATACCCATTAGCTCCTCCTTGGGCATGATGGGCTCATCAAAGGTAATGATTTGTTGGAGTCTTGAGTCATTTTTTGTTTGGTATCGCAACAGACTTTTCTACAAATACTATTTGATATGTCATATGTATACGTATATATGTAAGGTGACCAAAATGACCTTACTATATGCAGTGTACCCTCCTGTGCCAGGTGTCTTATAGGCATTAACTCTAATTCTTCAGCTGTAAGGAAGAGAAAGTAGAGGCCCAGGGGCTGTCACTGGGCTACATGAGCCTAGGGGTATGCACTGCTTTTCTTCTCATAGGAGACAAGTATTAATGGAAACTCCCTTGACCAGGGAGACAGTTTCACAGAGCCCCCAAAGGACCTATGGTGGACAGATGACAGGGGCAAGTGTGTGGCCCACTTGGCTGGGGACTGAGCCCTGGTTTGGATGATAAATCACATGGTCACCCTTCCTGCCCCACTTCTGTGCTGGATGCCGCATGGTTTCCGGGCAACTGAACCCATAGCATCAACCCCACAGGGTCTGGCCACCCTGATGCAAAGGATTTTGAAGTGTTTCTCAGGGCTTCGTGAACCTTCCTCGGTCGAGGCTTCCCCCACTGTCAGCCACGTTGCCTGGGTCTTGGAGTTCAGGTTAACAAAGGAGCCCAATGAGGTGGACAGAACAGTCATTCTGACCTTCCTCCCACGGGAGCTTTTAGAAGTAGCCGGTTTCGTTTCCTAATAAGCAACTTAAAGGGCCCCAGCCTGACGCGTTTGTCCAAGAGTAAGATGCCCACCGCCCTACCTAGAAGCAGAGTCCAAGATTTGCTGACACAAAGGTGTGGCATAGACCCCGCGTTGTCTCCTGGGGCTCCAGCCATGTACCACCGGCTTTACCAAAGCCATTTCACTCCAGAGCCTTGCCTTTACCAGATAGTTTCTTCTGCCTCACCCTAGAATTTCAAAACATAAATTTGCAACCTGGCCGAGTGGTAGATGGCGCAGATCAAGGTTGTTGAGTGGAACCCCCTGAGAGAGCTGCTGGTGGTAGGGCCTGGGAACAGGGCAGGGGGCTCCCTTAACTGCTTGCTGAGGATGCCTGAGCTCTTGAGCTTCCCGGGGCTCCCACGTGTATGAGGACTGTCATCCCCACCCCACAGGGTTACTGGGGGTTAAAGGAGCTCATGCATCTCAGGTGCCTATAATCTAAGAGGCACTCGAGCAACTTGAGGTCCCTTCCTTCCTGGATCCTTTCAAGTATTCACCTCAGATGCTGGCGTCCTTGTTCCAGGCTCACGTGGCTCTTCAAACAATCTTACTGATGCCTGTTAACACGAAACCCAATCAAAGTGCCAATACTTTGTTGAAGTAATTGATGCAGGGAAGTGGGCGCACGGGGCAGCCAGGCAGCCGCTGGTGTGATTCTTCCTCACACCTGGGGGACGAGTCTCACGGCTGTAATGGCTTCCGTGAGGTCTGGTCAATGCTGCGCTGTAATTCCTGTTTATTCCCCCGGGCTCGTAAAGGCATGAGGGCTTGTCAACATGTTATTTTACACTGTTTATGATCTGTAGAATTATGTCCTTCAGGGTCGTATTGTGCAAACGCTCAAAATAGATGGCCTTGGGCCTCATTTAAAAAGAGCAAAAGGGCTGCGGGTTGAAGTGGTTCCCCATTCCTGCCACCCGGAGCAGAGGTCAGGGGAGCAGAGTTTAACTCCGCCACGAGCAGGAGCTCTTACCGCAGCGACACGGGGGTCCCCTGCTCCAGTCCGTCCTTCTGAGCTGTCTGACCAGGCCGGGCGGCCCTCCCTGCCTCCCAGACAGTGTTGGGTGGTTGGGCCCCTGGGGACGGGTGTGGTAGGGACTTGTTTGGTCTTAGGATCTGGATCTGCCTTCCGACTCTGCCCACTTGCTCTTGGAGCTCTGGGCATGTACGTCCCCCTGTTCCCTAACTTGGCATCACCCTCTTTAATGCCAGAGTTCCTTGTGGTCTTCCCAGCTCTACCTGTAAAGAAAAAGATCTCAAATTCATTCCCACTAAAATATAAATTCCTACTAAGTGTACAGTGTGACCCTGTCCCAGATTCTTGCCACACCTAAGCCAACAAAGGGGCAGAATTCTGTCCATCCCAGTGTCAGGCGTCGCTGTGTGTGTACGTGAGTGTGAGTTGGGGAGGGAGGAGTTTGTCTTCATTATTTCTGGCTTTGGCCTCGGAGGCTTCCCAGCACCCTTGCGATCAGACTGGCCGGCAGAGTTCAAGCCCCTGCTCAGCTCAGTCTGGGCCGCGAACGGTTGGGAAGCCCGTAACGGGGGCGTTAGCGGAGCCTGGGGTGTCTTCCCGCCGGGCCGGCCGAGGGACTAGATGTTTGCTGCCCCTTGTGCCTGGAACGCCCCCTCCTGTCACCTGCGGGAGGCCACTGCCCTGACACTCGCGCTCTGTGGCCCTGCAGGCAGCGAGTACGACGAAGAGGAGGTGGACTACGAGGAGTCCGACAGTGACGAGTCGTGGACCACGGAGAGCGCCATCAGCTCGGAGGCCATCCTCAGCTCCATGTGCATGAACGGAGGGGAGGAGAAGCCTTTTGCCTGCCCGGTTCCTGGATGTAAGAAGAGATACAAGGTAAAAACATGCTGCTTCATGTGGCGTCACCTCCTGGGACACGAGCCGGGTTTCTTGCCGTCTGACCGGTTTCCCTCCACAGACCCGTGCGCAGCTGCCGGTCGTGATTCTTTGGTGGGAGGACCATACCTTTGGTTGATAGTCTTCAGATCGTGTCACGTCAGTCAGGATACAAAACGTCACCTACCTGTTTGCCGAACACCTTCCCCGAGCGGGGGCTGGCCGCCCCGGTGGCTCCCAGGGCTCCGGTCGGGCATTTAGCTTCCGCCGAGAAAGGTCCTGCTCCCTTCTCCCTACACGCAGGAGGGTCCGGAGAAGGGGCCTTGGACCTTCTCACCAAACCATCCTCTCTGCGGGGGCACTAAATATTTTATGGAAAAACCTCACGGGACAAAACAGTGAGGTGTACCCGCAACAATCGAGTGTGGATTCCGAGGGCACCGCGTTAAAACCGTGAACTTGCCCGTGGTAGCAGCTCTTCAAAAGCCAACTCTTTAGAAACATGGAATCCTGAGACATACTCGATGCACTTGATGATACGCTAACTTCCCAGAGCTTAGCAGGTCAGCTCTTTTTTAAAAGGCTTGGAAAATGCGTGATAACCACAGTACTTCTCACGTTGCTCCTTCTTAAACATGTGGTTCTGAACACCAAACAATAACCTGTTTGAGTACTTTTTGTATCGGCCCCTGATACACGGACACACACACACATATCAGCACGGTCAGTGGCCCAGGGCCCACCTGCTCTGTGAGCTGTCGCAGAGTTCAGGGGTGCTCGGCTGAACCTGCAGTGACCCCAGGGCGTCCTGGGGTCCGGAGCAGCTCCGGAGGCAGGAAGTGGGAGCAGGGGCACCAGACCCCCTGTTCCAGAGGGCGGCTCTGTGTTGCAGAGAGAGGTTAGTTTTCTGTCTTATCCCCGCTTTTTTGAGAGTGGAGCAAGTTTGACAGGGGACGCTGTCACTGGGTCAGCCCGCTCCCCCACGTGGCTCCTTGGGCCTTGCCACCTGACCGTCCCTCGCCGGCAGAAGGGGCGCCGTGCACAGCAGCGGTCACAGGCCAGGCATGACCCAGGTGGAAGCTAACACAAAACGGGTGCTGCACCCTCGATTCTGCCTCCAGGGCATAAGGTGTTCTTCACACCTGGAGCTTCGCTCCTTTCCTTCCTTTCCCCTCGTCATCTCTGTTTTCTTGTCATTATGCTTCTGACTTTGTTCTTGGGTCTCCAGCAACGTCCTCCAGTCGTGGTGTGCATCTGGGTGGACGGAGGCTTTTGTTGAGTCTGCTAAGGCCAGGAGCAAACTGAGTGAGGCCGGGCGGCTCCTGCATCAGTGGCAAGTAGCAGGCCTGCCTGGCGGGGGGAGGGAGCGTTTGCTTCCCCGGGCAGGATGCTCACTCCCGGGACGGCTCCAGGTGTGCGGCCCCAGGCCCACAGCTTCCGCTGGACCCCGCCTGCTGGGGGAGTCCCTGGCCAAGGGGCAGTGCCGCGCGTGGGTGGCACAACCTCCCCGGGTTCGCTGGACCGGTGAGTGGGTGTCGGGGGGAGCCGGCAGCTTTCTTGCCCTGCCACTGGCATTGCAGGGCCAAGAGCTGTTTCAGAGTCTAACTCCCCAGACTTCACGCGGACTAGGGCCAGGGAGGGGCCCAGCATGTCTCCGGGTTGTTTTCCGCATTAATGTCTTTGCCTAGGGCCGCCTCCTCTGGGAAGCCCTCACCAGTGGCCAGACCAGCTCCCCACTCCGAGGAAAGCTCCCTCCTGACCTTTCCGCATGCTCCGTTCAAGGGTCGGCCCGGTAAATACTGAGGACGAAGGCATGGAAAGTGCAGGGGAAAGAGGGCGAGCGGGCTCCCCACCCACCACGGCATCCCTAGCGGCCTCATGATTTTACGTTGGGGACCCACCGCCACATGCGGGGCGGGAACCAGCGATCCCATTGCCCACACCTTCTCTGACCTCAGACAGCAGCCAGGATGCCCACCCTGGACTCACGAATGAATCAAAAGGATGGGATGAAGCGCTTTGAGGTTTTTTACTTTGATAATTTTTTTAAATGTTCGTATCCTTTAGTTCCACGATTCTTGCACATCACCAGAGATAGCATGTACATTTAAAGCCAGCGCAAATTTAACAAATGCTAACTTTCTAACGACAGGGTAACAGGAGAGAATTCTGCCACCACTTATTTTCAAAAAACATTTAATGGGAGAATCCAGTCTTATATGATACAAGAACATTATTGGAAGGAAATAACCTGTGTTAAACAGGTACTCTCTCTGTTCTTTTGAATGCTCTTATTTTCTGAATTTCTACAATTACTGGGTTGGCCAAAAAAGTCAGTGTAGTTTTCTCCACAAAACGAGACCCATTGTTCATTTTCACCAATAACTTTATTTTTAAAGTATGTCGGCCATCTCCTGCTATTGGCTTCTAGGGGGCGGAGGCCAGGGGTGCTGCTAAACACCTTCCAATGCATAAGGCGGCCCCACAGCAAAGAATTAGCTGGTCAAAATGTCAATGATGGTACCGAGAAACTTCACAAACCACTTTTGACATGATCAGTCACATTGCACAAATCTTTTGCATTTCAGTTGCGTTTTTACCTCTTTTCTTTTTTAATTTTATTGTTGTATTACATCCATCCCCTTTTTGCTCCCCTCTGTTTTTACCTTTCTTGAACAAAGCATACTAGACCAAAATGTTGCATATTTTCTTCCATCTTCAATATTAAAATGGCTGCACAAAAATTCACCAATTTTGCTGTTTAATGCACGCTGTCAGCTGTCACAATACCATCTAACAAAATTGTTTTGGGTGAAGTCAAAGACCACTAAGCAGCACTAGAGACATTGTATGGAAATAAAACCAACGAACTTTTTGCCCGACTCGATACCTACACTGCACACAGATGACTTTACTAACGAGGAGAAACCACATTCCACGTGCTACCAAGTCGAGCCTAGGGACTCGTGTTTCTGCTGCCCAGGGCTGGTGACGTGGCTTCACTTTTAAGTCTATGACCATCACCACGCCCCCCAGCTCTGTTTACCCACGTTTCTTCCTCATCAGATCTTTAGGTGACCTCCCCTTCTCCTTAATGCAGAACTCAGAGGCCTGCAGAAAACCGAAAGCTAGTCTGTCAAGGGTGTGTGTTACATACTTACTCATTCAGGCCTGAATACCAACAACAAAGATCAAATGCCATTAAGGATGTGGTAGCCAAGGTTGGTGTCCAGGCTTTTAAGTGACATTGTGAGACCCCCTAAATTGTCCAATGCCTGGCCCGGTTCCCCTGCCAGGGCAGGTGATTCCTGGCGTGGAAACGAGCCAGCCCCAGCCTTGCTTGGCCCACCGCCCACCCAGTGCCACTCCGCACCGAGCCCTGCTCCTCCCCCCCCGTCACGTGCTGGCCCACCGCACCCTGTAGGTGGCTGCCTCCTGCCAGTGGGTTCCAACCCTTCCCAACCCCTGAGATTTCAAAGGCCAACTGGTTACACTAAGAAATGAGTACCTAGCACTTTTTGTAGGTGCGTGGAATTGTAGCAGGAAACGGACTTTGGAGGCCAGCATCCGTGGCTCCCCAGGGCAGTTCTGTTGTCCAGCAGCTCTTTATAATCCTGGCAGTTTACCTTCTGAGTGTCCAGTTTCTTCTAAAATGTGAGTATTGATTTTAAGACAATAGACAGCAGCGCTGGTCTTTAATGTCAGTTACCTTCCCTTCCCTCTCTTCAGATATCAGAGGATATCTTTCAAGAAGGTAACTTTCAAGTTGCCTGCCACTGTTTGGTAGTTGAATTTAAAGATCACACTCGTTTCAGAGATGTCTGCAATAGGAAACTCAAGTGAATCTTTTAGGCTCCTTAAGCCTTAGAAAGTGGGAGTTCCTGTTGCTACATCTGAACAGACTGAGGAACTCCTGATTCTGATTAGAGCTTGTACTGACATTTGTGTTAAGGGTATACCATGACACCTATGAAAATTGTTAATCACAGAAACAGAGGCGGTAAGGTCGGTCTTCGGTTCTTTGGCCAACCCTGGAAATGGAAATGCCAGGTTTCCAGAGATGCGGCAGGTTTCCTAACGTGAATTGCCTGTTTTCCTCACAGCCAGGCAGACCTGTCTGCAGTCCAGCTGGGAAGAGAACGCAAAACCCACTGGGATCTGGACTTGTCCTTCTCCGGTGGGCTCTGGATCCAGATTGGTGTTGCACTATGTCTTTCATTAATTTCTAATTTCAGTACTTCCCTCAACTATTTATTTGTAAAGTCTCAGGCCTGGATAAGAGGATCTAAGCCTGTTAGTTAATGTTTACTTTTGGTTTCCTGTTTTCTGACAAGGTGCCAGCAGTACTGGGCACAGAGGTAGTTAAGAGTTTTTTAATGATCCATCTTGCAGCACGTTCCCTGTGAGAACAAGGACTTGAAATGTCTGGGTGGCCTTCACCCACAGAAAGGGCCCCCACTGGGTGCTCCTTGACCTTCCTGAGCTAATAGGCTATGAAGCAGGCAGATACAAACTTCTGTCATTTGTGAGCCAGGAGACTTCCTAGCATAGTATTGTTACGATTACTTGGAAAGTTAAGTCTTTCTCTAATGGACATAAAACTTACTCTTTCCAGTAGCTTAACACCATGACCTTTCAAGGTTCTGAGTTACCTGCTTTCAGCCAGGTCGTTCTCACCTGGGGCTCCTGGGGCTGAAGCAGTATGTCAGGTGATGCTCGAGCTGCAGGTGGGCTTCCTTCCAGGCCTGGGCTTCCAGTGGCCTGGCAGGGCCTACAGGCCCATCGAACGATTCTGTCCTTGTCAGGACCCACTGCAGCAAGTGCTTATTCCCCCTAGACCAGCGAGGTGCTTCCTCACCTGCGTGCAGGAAGGACAAGGGCTGCAGGGGCAGGAAGCCGTGAGAGGTGGGTGTTCAGGGCAGAGGGTCCTTGTGGACAACCTTCAGGCTCGGAGCACCGCCAGCTGGTGGCTATTTGGTACCTCTGAGCCCAGCAAAGTCGACCAGGGAGGACTCCCTACCATAGCACTTCCACAGGTATTTACGAACACTGAACCTGAGAGGGCAGTGCGAGTGGTAATAACCACTGAACATACTTTGTTGAATGGCAGCTTTCAGTTTCTCTGCTAGTCATGCTTGGTCCAGCAAATTCACTCTGCTGCCAGCGGCTGTGCTCAGTGTTCAGGAAAGTCGGTCCCTGTTATCTGGGCGCCATGGGCCGCTTGTGCAGAAAGAGAAAACTGCTGGGACGCTTGAGTTGGGCACAGGACTACAC
The DNA here is from genome assembly GCA_004026585.1 of Noctilio leporinus. Taxonomy (NCBI): domain Eukaryota; kingdom Metazoa; phylum Chordata; class Mammalia; order Chiroptera; family Noctilionidae; genus Noctilio; species Noctilio leporinus. The sequence continues at coordinate 1,359,560 of PVIW01000006.1, forward strand.
TCAATGGGACCAGATTCAGGTGGTGCTTGTGGAAACAACCCTTTTCTCCCCTTAACACCAACCTGGCAACAGCTGACTTAGAAATTTCCAAGACCTATGCTCTAATGTCACTTCTGCCATTTATTCTTTTCTTCAGCCTGGTTCCTGGCCACCTAATGGGAAAAGCAATAGCAACTTGTTTTCATTCGTTAAATCTAGTGGTTCTAGGCATCAAGCTGGAACTCCTCTGTTGTTGAGACTTCCATAATCTGAAGGTTTCTCAAGCTCACTGCAGGTCTGAAAGGCGGGACCTAACTAGTCTGCTCAGCGGACTGACTGGTGGGCAGGGAGCTCCCACCACGGCAGACACACAGACTTCTTGCAGCGTAGGAAACAAAGACAAAAACTCCAGTAAAATAGGACATGGGCATTGTCAGTTTATACACATCCTACATGTCTTGAACTCTACTGCGCTAACCTGTTTTCCCTAGCCATCCTGAGGATATTTTTATATAATTGCCCATTGTTAATTACCTTCAAGTGGAATAAAAGATTCAGAGAGAATCAAAGTTCCAGGCAGGGGGAACTCTGCCTCTCTACAGCCGGTGAGCCTTCCATACATGTTTTCTATAGAATGTGAAGTCAGTACTTTCATTTTCGGTGAGGCACATTTCAAATTACCTGAGTGAGCTGCGGGAGTAGCTGTCATCAGAAGCACATACGTTTCCCCACGCCAACAGACATCACGTGACTTCCTCTAATAGGTGGTATTTGTATCTTCTCCACAGAACGTGAATGGCATCAAGTACCACGCCAAGAATGGTCACAGAACACAGATTCGTGTCCGCAAACCATTCAAATGTCGTTGTGGGAAGAGTTACAAGACAGCTCAGGGCCTGCGGCACCACACAATCAATTTCCACCCCCCGGTGTCGGCTGAGATCATCAGGAAGATGCAGCAATAACACGCTGGTCATAACTGTGCCAAGAAATCCTCACCAGCAGTTGCTGATTTTGAAAACAGCCACCTTTTTTCAGGGGAAGCATTCAGCAACCCTTTAAAGAATTAAATGCATGCTTTAAATCTTTTCTGTAATTTTGGAATGATGTATCTTTGTAGAGTTAATGATTTTGTACATTTGCACATGTAATCATCATACCCATTTTCATTACGTTGATATACGGTGCTAAAAAAGCTCTAGGTTCTCAGCACATTTACCCCAAAACCAAGTATGACTGAGGGCATGTTGTGTTGCAGTGGTGGCGGCCGGGGGAGGACTGCACGGAGGGTGGTTTTTTCCCAGGACTGTAATGTGATTGAGGTTTTTCAACACATCAACTATGTTTAAAACCAAAACCATTATCAAACTGGTTACCATGCCTTACATAATGGAGTTAGACATTGTGATTAGAAAGACTTTAGGTAATGGAAATATAAATTAAGAAAGAATGTTTAACATAATATGCTAAAAATATTTTCATATTTAAATAACATACATGAAACGTGTGCTTTCTGTGTCTTATATTATCTTGCAAGTCCTTTTACCCTTTGAAAAGCTGAAAGTCTTGCCATCTGACTTACCAGTTACTTTAGTGTTATAAATAGCATTTTTGTACAAGTCTGTTCAGTTCCCTCGTTAATCTAACACACGCATTGAGTGCCTGCCGGGTGCACAAGGGATTCCATTTATGCAGACTGATATCTGCAGACCAAGACACCAGTTTAGTGAAATACTTTTCCCCGAAATCTGTTAGGAAACACTTTGAAATACTTATGTGCAAATTTTGCATGTAAATTAGTTCTATCTTCATCTTTAGGTGAAGTTTTAAAGCACTTTGTAGTTCTCTATTGCCAACAGAGTTGATGTTTTATGTGTTGCCAACTCTTACAACCACCTGCCCTAACCAACCTGTGGGTTTCAAATAATTAAAATTCCAAGCACGGTTCAAAGAGGAACATTTTTGTTAAGACCCCTACTGCCTCTTCACATTCATTGTGTTTTTAGACTTTTAAAGGCACTTTCCTATCACATTGTAGATGTGTGTGTTCCAGTGGAAATGTCTGTTTAGCTTTATAAAACAATTTGCCGAAAAGAAATTGAGCCTTATTGACATTTAAGTGCTTTCTTGCAGCAGGTGGTCACAGTGACTGGTACGTGACCCATCAGAGTAACTGACATCTGGACCATTCCTGAGTTTTCCTCACCAACAGAACCATCATGCCTTGAGTGTTCTTTTCTCCCAAGTGCTATTCCTTAAACATGAGTTTACCAGTTGCCTAATAGGCAATAAAAATTGCTTCGAGATAGCCAACTGCTCACAAAACTGGTGAAAAGCAAAGTTGCATTGCTTATGAAATAACTTTCTTCCCATGTTCCCATTTGATTAAAGTTTTACAGCTGGGAAGAAGGTGTCCCTCAATTTTTCAGACATTTTGAATAGCTGAGTAAGCTTCTACATTCTTAAATCGTGAATTCCTCAAATGAGAGATTTTTTAGTATTTGTAAAGACACTGCCCTCTAAAAATTTCCTCAGATCTCTGAAGAGTGGTCTTGGTCCTGAACATAAAGTGCTGTGCTGTATGTTTAAAAGAGTGATCCAGACAGGAAAAGCCACTACTTGGTGCATAAGAAGGTCCTACTTGGCTATTTCATATCTACCTAGAAATTGACCAAAATTTTTCAGGCTAGCAGTTAATTAGCTTCGCTCCTTCTAGTGCAAGAAACCGCAGGCTGGGTCAGTGTAGTTCAACAGCTAAACAGTCATAAAATAGTCATTGTGCATGTTAACATTTCTTTCAACTGTAAAACCAATTCCAATTTCTACTTGCTTCTTCATTGTGACAGTATTACTAAACAGGCAAGGATGGGAATATTTTGTTATACTGTGTATAGTGAATGTATTGTACTGTGTCTGTGAAAACTGTGCTTTAAATTATATTTTCATATGTTTTGTTGGGGACAGAGCACATTAAGTTTGAAAGTGACAGAGGTTTTAGAACTGAAGGCAATTTAAACTCCTGTCAAGAAAAGCTGCTTATACATGTAAATGAAATCACATTTAAAATAAACTGTCTCTGACCCAAAATAAATGTGGCTCTTTATTTTCGTTAGCAGCCATCACGAAACTAACCTATCTGCTCAGGGCCTTGCTGCTCGCCCTTAGGCCGCCTTCCCTCCCACCCCAGAATTCAGCTGACACGTGCAGGCTATTTTGGGTTTTCACCCAACCACAGACCATTAAAACCTGGGCGGCAGAAAACGGCAGAATGTTAGGGAGGCATGGACAACCCACTGCTTTACTTGCAGAGGGCAGCACCCCTTTACCAGCAGCGCAGAGTCCGGCCGAACCCCACAGCCCATCCTCACCCGACCGCAGAAGGCGACGCAACGGGCAAGCTCGCTCACAACATTCACCAACAAGGACCATTAAAAGCCACAAAACGTACTTTTTTAATTCCTAAGAAGATCAATCGAAGCGTGTTCTCAGACCACAATGGAAGTGAACCTCTTCTGAGGTTTTCCAGCTTGAGGAGAAACGCTCGCGCTCTGGTGAGAGGACGGTCTCGCTTCCCTGGTGGTGGTACTAACGCAACACGTGCTCGGTCGCTGCCATTTCTGAAACACCCTGCGGAGTCCCCACCACTACTGCCCCAGGTCTGCTATGTCCTCGACTCCGGCCTCTTGCTGCCTAGTCCTCTCTCCCCGTCAACTGAAGACCGTATTTACAAAGGATTCCAACAGCAGGCACTCTGCCCCCACAGACAGACCAGCAGCATGTGCGGCGCAGCTCACAGACAGCAGCGCCCCAAACACCAGCAACATGATGTGCGGCGCAGCTCACAGACAGCAGCACCCCAAACACCAGCAGCATGTGCGGCGCAGCTCACAGGCAGCTGCACCCCAAACACCAGCAACATGATGTGCGGTGCAGCTCACAGGCGGCAGCACCCCAAACACCAGCGGCATGTGCGGCGCAGCTCACAGGCGGCAGCACCCCAAACACCAGCAACATGATGTGCGGCGCAGCTCACAGGCAGCTGCACCCCAAACACCAGCAGCATGATGTGCGGCGCAGCTCACAGGCAGCAGCACCCCAAACACCAGCGGCATGTGCGGTGCAGCTCACAGGCAGCAGCACCCCAAACACCAGCAGCATGTGCGGTGCAGCTCACAGGCAGCAGCACCCCAAACACCAGCAGCATGATGTGCAGCGCAGCTCATGGGCCCCAAAAGGCCGCCACACTGTATCCACCTAACGTCTTAAACAGTCAGCTTCTGACAAGCTTGAATATTCTCAGCAACAGAGTAAGACGCCAATTCTTTACATTGTTAACATTCACCTTAGGAGAAAGGAATACAGTTCAGAAACCTTTACAAACCAAACTAAAAAAAATGATCAAGATGTTAAACTTAATGAAAAACTAGCACAAATGAATTTGACAATAAAATTACCTCCAAAAATGTGTCCTCTTTAATGTTAATGAGAATACTATACACAGCCAGAGACATAACATACTGCTTTGAGTTTATGTATTACATTTTTAATCACTGAGAATGTTATTTCAAAGTTATACTATCATTAGGAAAATGTGAAAAATAATACACTTCCTATGATTTTATGCCACAACCACCACCATTTAGACCATGTAATATGAAACAATTATACTGGCATACCTGGTTCCATTTCCCCATTGGATAGAACTACAACTTTAAGATGGCTTAAATATAACCAATTAGCAAAATATGCCTTCCTTTAATTCCTAAATAAGACAAAATATTTGCTATATACCGTCAGCATTTAATCTCATTATACATACAGCTCCATTTCTAAGGAGTAAAAACAATAAAATTCATGGGCCAAATTAATGCAATTTTCTGTATTCAAAGAATTATTTGCAAGGCTTATGATAAATGCTTTTTATTACATAATATATAGTAGTCATGCTCAATCAACAAGGTCAACAGAAACATAAATATCCTGCTAATAACACACATTAAGTATGTATTTTTTTTCAGTGCATCGACACTAAAATAATCCTTGTTTCCTTTAGTCGTATAATTCTGCAAACTAGGAAATAAATAACAGTACAAACACCCACCAATGTCTCCTGAAGCAGGTAAGAAAAAGGTTAGCTCTATACTGACGGATGAGCTGAAGCCGACCCTAACCCTAGGAACCCCAGGCTCCGCGCAGACAGAGCTGGGTCTGCCAAGTACCGTGCGGGGGCGTGAGAGTAGTCAGCTGTGTCCTCCTCACTGGTCTACTGGAGATGACTTTTTTAACTGCTAAACTATCATTACCTTCTAAAAGAAAGTGCCTAGTCAAAATCTAAAACATTCTGATCGAAATGGGTCTGCACGTGCCTTTCGAACCCCTGCTGGTCGTAATGAGGAGGGAACTGCTCGCTGCACATGGGACACACCTTCCAGTGGCTCTCAACGTGCTCTTCAAATTTGCTCTGGTCGTAGTTTGGAGGGAACATTAATTCACAGAGGGGGCACTTCTTGTGAACATCAAAGCTTGAAGAAACAGAAAATGAAAGAATTACATATTTCCAATGAATTCCTAACAGTGTAGTCTTCAGGGTATGACAAGGCCACATCTATTTTTATACTAAACAACTTACCTTGAAAGTCTTCATTTATTTCAGAAACCTCTTCCTCCTAAACACCTGCTACTGACAATTGTGTAAACCACTTATAAAGCTTCTGAACTGTTTTACAATTAGATCGACAAAGAAAAACCTTTTTTCATTAAAACCCCCCAAATACAATTACATTATGTAAAATGAGGCGTTATGACAAGAATTCTTCTATTTTTAACTAATAGAAAATGCCTTTTGTAAGCCTATGAAAATACGGTAACTTATCATTTCTCAGGCGCATCATTTAACAACCCAGAGGTCTGCAGCACTGGCTCTCAGGGAGTTTTTGTCTTGGAGCTGTATGACCAGCACACTTGGCTGGTCCCACACCAAGAAGGTATGAGCTGGGTAGGTCCCTGATCACAGGCATTTCTAGTAAGTCTCCAGAGACCAAACTTTGAGAACCATGTTCTTTCTACGTAATTCACATTCTACAGAAGAAAGAGGAAATTACCTGGAATCAAAGCAAAAGCCTGTTCCATGCCCATGCAAGTGATGACTTGGTGGATCAGGAGCAGTGGGCACACTCTCAGCCTCCTAGCGAAAAAGAATTTTGCAGCTTTTGAGGAAAGTGAGGCCCAACATAAGTTCTTTCATTCAATGAAACATATTATAAAGAAAATAAGATTACACTTTTTTTTTTTACCAACTATTTCACTATGAATCAAGTCTTACTATCTGGAAATAAAGAGCAGTGTTGAGTGGAACAGAAAGTATACCACACCTGTATGTGTGAATGAGGCAGGGATCATTAGTCTTTTTTGAACTACATGTAGGTAACTTTGACTTTTATCTTGTTCCATAAAAAGCTTATTTTTCCTATTACTCTCATTTGGCACCTTAAGCTGCAAGACAGTATCATCTTTGACAACATATATCATCTACTGCAAAATGTATAAAAACTAAGTAAATAAGGAGTTACGCATGTCAGTTTGTATAATGTGCTTAGGTACCCGTACACGCACACAGCGAGTCCAACTGGAAAACCATGTTAAAGCAAAGCACCAAAGTGCAGGTCCCAAAAGCCTCCAGTGAAAGACTAAAACTCAAAATCAAATATTAACAGATCATCAATGAAGACTCTTAAAAATCTGTAATCTGCATTTCACTGAAAGAAAATACTGGCTTGCATTTCCAGGCTGCAACCCTGTGGTCAACATTGTGCTAAATAAAATAAGCTGGTCAGGGAAATACAAACACCACATGACCTCACCTATATGTAGAATCTAATGAACAAAATAAATCAACAAACAAAACAGAAACAGACTCATAAAGAATAGACAGCTGTCAGAGGGTAGGGAAGATTGGGGGTGGGGGTGGGGGATTTGGGTGAAAAAGTGAAAGAATTAAGGGGGGAAAACACCCTCACAGACACAAACAGCAGTATGGTGATTACCAGATGGAAAGGAAGGTGGTAGGAGGTAGAAGAGGGCAAAGGTGGGGATAGAGATGGAAGGAGACTTGACTTTGGGTGGTGAACACACAGTGCAATATACAGATGATGTGTTTTACAAGTGTACAACTGAAACCTATATAACTTTATTAATGAACGTTTCCCCAATAAATTCAATTGAAAAATAAATAAAAAGTTTTAAAAATGTGCTGAGATGCTAAAGGTACCATGAAAGATGTGAAAGTTTGGGGGCCTCTGCTTTGGCCTGATAGGTTGATGGGTGGATAGAGACCACAGCTTCCACAGCTGAAGTGAAGAGGCTCAATTCCTGGTGTGCCCTTCCCAGGGGCGTGATACGGGGCAAGCCAGGTAACTTGCCTCACAGGGCCTCTCAAGAGAGATGAGCAGTTCCAACCCCACAAGACTACTATGAAGAACAAATGAGTTAATGTATTTAAAGAGCTAAGCATGAGCAGGCAAACAGAGCTACAGAAACGTTTGTTGCCATCACCATCATCATAATCATGTATAGCTACTGCCAGTGCGATGATTATGTAGGAAAGAGTCATGAAAGGGTTTCGATCAGATGGCTGACCAGTTTCTGGTCCAGAAGGAGGTATGGCAGGCGTGTGGCTGGAATAGGCTGGAAGAGGAGACTGCCTCAGCCAGGTGCAGGCATGCTGGGTCCTGGGGTGGCTAATCACTCCCAGGGCGAAGAACCAGAGAAAAGAACAGGGCAACTCAAATATGCTTTCCAATTTCTAACTAAAATTACTATCAAAACACTTCAGTTGCAAGTGCTTTTTGTTGTTGCTGTTGTAATGACAAGAAATTTTTTAAGAAAACGACGTTTAAAGGCACATAAAAGTTGGTCTACTGTGAAAAATCTTCTGACTGCAAAACACAGTTACCCAACAGTGTGCCTATTAAGAGCCCTTCCGTCTCATGACCAAATCTAAGCATGTCAGCAAATGAGCACAAGCCTCTAACACTGCTTCTCCTGGGTTTGCAGAAGGCCGAAGCACACAGACCAGAAAGAACAGTCTCCTCATTAAATGGAAGCAGATGACTATGGAAGGGAAGGGCTTGTCACATGTAACACCTGTGCCAAGAATGATCAGATTAAATATGCAAAATGTGAAGCAAAGGTGTGAAAAAGCAGTAAAATGATACTCCAGACCTTAACTAGGCTACAAAAGTTCTGACAGGTTTCCTAATTATATCCAGTAATGGACACAGGAGGCCAAAAGGCAGAAGAGAGAAATACATTTTTCTCCATTATGAGTGTTGAGCACAAGGGCGAAAATCATGTCTGTCTAAACACTGATCAGTTTCTGCAAAGGTTAATAGCAATTAAATGCAGCAAACTAGATTAAATGAGAAACAGGTCATGATACCACTGTACTTGCAAAGAGCACGATAAAGCATTTAACTTCATCTCAATGCACAGGAAATCCAAAGGAGCTGCTATGCGGAAATGAACCTATTTATTAAATGAAATCAAAATAACAATGATGTACTGCATAAACTAATTCAATTATCATCAGTATTGTGTTGCTGAGATTAAATACTAACAATATCTACAGAGTACTTCTTTAAAAAAGAAAGATAGATACACTTTCCTCTTTTTCTAGCTAAATTAAGTCCATCTTTAAAGTAGGACGTAAATGCTAAAATGAACAGATGCACACTGCAGCATAACACTGTCATCTGCATTTTGCTTCTTCCAGCTTACTACATCTACATCAAAAGAATATAGTAAATTACTTACTGATATTAAAGTTAAACTATCTGTGACTATAGCTAATATGTTTAATGATATGGTATTATATACAGGAAGTTTGCTAAGAGTAGATCTTGATTTCTCATCAAGGGAGAAAAGTGTAAATGAAACAGATGTTAAGTAGACTTTCAATGATTTCATAATATATACAAGTTCCGAATCATCATGCAAAACACTTGAAACTAATATAATGTTATGTGTCTGAGTTCTGTATCAATAAAAGAACATTTTAAAATTAAACTTAATATTTTGAGGTCATTCTCCAAACTTAATAACTTTATTATAAATCCCAATATATAAATATGAAGCCTATTAACATTTAAATTGAAATAGGTTTTTTTGAAAAAACAAGCATTCATGTGTACACACAAGCACACACACTCTCAAAACACACATAACCATGTAATTCTATGTAGAAGAGACAATCCAAGGGACAGGCTCAGAAAATGGCAATCCCATTTACTTTGCTGTCCTCGGGGTCCTCTAACCCATCGGGCCGACTGAGGTTTCGGGCAGGCTGGCTGCAGACAACGTTGTCCTCCAGCCCCCACGAGGGTACTCGCACAGGGGGGCGCTGGATTTCATCTGGGTAAAAGGCTCCGTCTGCTCCATCTGAAAAAGACATTTTGCAAGGGAAGGGTGAAACCTGGTACTAAAACTAGACCCTTTGTGAATAGCTAAGATGAATAGGGCATAAAAAAACCATTTAAGCACATCCAAAAAATGCATTTTTAACCCAAGTCATTCTTGAAAATAAGAACTGCATGTAACGAGCAAATAGGCCATTCACCTATGGCACACCACCTCTGGATGAAGCTAGTTAAACATTAAAGCTGCTCGTTATCATGTTTCTATTAGAGGTGACGGTACCAGTACTTCCCTAATCCCACAAAGAAATAAACAAAAACTTAAAAAACAAAAACAAAAAAACTCCCACACCAGAAATACTTTACTAACCTCTTGTTTCCGGGGTTGCGTAAGGGTTGCCGTACTGCAGAGCTGGCTGTGCATCTGGTACTGCAGGAACGTGACCACTCCGCTCTGGGCTTGTGTCGAGGCCCTGGGAAATCTGCTGAGCACTCTGGGAATTCTGACCTTCGAGTTTCCCTTCTGCTCCATTTTCTCCACTCCTTTTAAGTTCCTAAAATTAGCAAAAACAAATGTTGGTAATTAAAGCAATCAAATATTTTATAACAAGGGCAGCACTAAACATCTAAACAAAATATAACAGTAAAATTATTTCCCTTTTACAGTAAATCCCCCTTACCCAGTTTTCCTTCTGTGGCTTCAGTTACCCACAGTCAACTGTGGTCCAAAAAAACAAATAAATGAATGAAAAACTCCATAAACAATATGTAAGTTTAAAGTGCTCATGATGAAATCACACTTGTCCTGTTCCACCTGCCCAGGACAGGCAGCATCCCCTCCAGCATACCCACTGCCCCACCTTGGTCACTGAGTAGTTGTCTTGGGTGTCAGCTGCGTGGTATGGCAGTGCTGATGTTGAAGTAACCCTTATTTTACGTAGTGACGGCCCCACACTCTACCACGGAAATGTGGGTATAGAAAAAAACCCTTACCACATGTAACACAGGGTTCAATGCCATCCTAAGCTTCAGGCATCCCCTAGGGCCTTGGAATATATCCCTGTGGGTAAGCCTGGGGGCCCCTCTATATCTGAAGTGTACACTTGGAAAGGCTGGCTCTCACCTTCTCATAAACGCCCCTTCCATGTAAAACAAAATCAGAAAGCATAATAAAGCCCAATGTATTTTCAAGTTTATTGGTGCCAGGAAGTGCCTTTTTTATTGAGTTGAGGAAACACTGAATCTCTTACAACTTAACTATTAATAAAAATCCAAAGCCAAAAACCACCCTAGTGAATTCTATAAAACATTTAAGAAATTTATTTTTTTTTTAATAAAAAATAAATGGGGATGCAGGTAAGGAAAAAATACGATTCCTGTATAAACTTGAAAACTAGAGGGAAAATCATTCTCAACTCACTTCACAAGACCATTATTGTCCTGATACCAAAAGCAAGCAGTGGTGTCCCGGGGAAACAACAGACCTCACCCCTCATGAACGCTGATGCAAAAATCCTTAACTTACTAAGAAAGCAAGTCCATCAGCATTAAAGAATACTACATCATGACCAAGTAGGTTTTACCAAAAGAAAGTAAATTTAGTTTAATGCCCAACATCAGTGTTAACTTACCATGTTCACAGACTAAAAAAACACAACATTTCAACATCTGCAGAAGAAATATTTTACAAAATTCAAGTTGTTCATGATTTAAAAAATACAAATCTCAACGAAATAGAAATAAAAAGGGAGCTTCCTTAACCTGATAAAAGACACCCACAAAAAGCTACAGTGAGCTGTAGCAGTGAAGAACCGAATGATTCGATTGAAGTGGCAAGATGTCTGCTCTTACCGCCTCTATTCAGCACTGCACTGGAAACTCTAACCGGTGGACTAAGGCCAGACTAAGATTAGGGCAGAAAGAGTGGAAAGGAAGAAGTAAAACAGTCTTTATTCAGATAACATGATCAGATCCGTAGGAAATTCTCCGCAGAATTTTCTACGGATAAGAGAATTCACTCATAAGAGAATGAGTGAATTTAGCAAGGTAGTAGTATACATCAACTGTGTTTCTCCATATAAGCAATACAGTTGAAAAATGAAATATTTAAAAATTCCATTTATAGCATCAATAGATAAAATTACTTAGGCATAAGTTTCATGAAACATGTGCAAGGCTACATGCTAAAACCAAAAAACATTACTGAGATAAACTAAAGAGAGACTCAACAAAGAGGGAAATACATCACATTCATGGACTGTAAAATTTAATCTTTTTATGCTATTAATTCCCTCCAAATTGATTTGTAGATTCAATGCAATCCCAATCAAAAATCCTATCAGGCATCTTCATAAAATGACCAGCTGATTCTAAAACATAGTGAAACATACAAAGGTCCTGAAATAGCCCATTTTTTAAAAGGACAAAGCTGTAAGACAACTTGATTTCAAGACTTACTATAAAGCTATAATAATCGAGAATACAGTATTGGCATAAGGATAAATACATAGATCAAGGGTTGGCAAACTTTTTCCATTAAGTGTCGAATAGTAGATATTTTTAGCCTTGTGGGACACACTCTCTGTCACAACTATTCAAATCTGCCTCTGCTGTCACCACCATGATTCCTAAATGGATGGGCATGGCCGTGTGCTAGTAAATCTTGCTTACGAAAACAGGCCACAGACTTGGCTTGTAAGCCAGGCTTTAGTTCGCTGGCGTCTGATTTAATCATCTGCTTTTTTAGTACAGAACAGAATCCAAAAATATACCCATACTTTCAATTAATTTTCCACAAAGATGCAAGAGTCATTCAACGGAGGTAAAGAAGGGTCTTTTAAACATATGATGCTAAAAAACTGAGTATCTGTATACAAGTAGACAAATTTTGACTACAAATCGTAACATATCCCAAAATTAATTTTAAACACATCATAAATCCAAACATAAAGCTAAAACTGTATGTATCTACAAACAGAAAAGATGGGAGAAAATATCTGTAACCTTGAATTAGACAAAATTTTCTTAAGACACAAACACCATGAACCACTTAAGAAAAATGTTGCTAAACTGGACTACTTCAAAGTGAGAAGCTATTGCTCTTCAAAAGATAGTTTTAAAAATGAAAAGGCAACCACAAGTTGGAAGAATGTTTTTCCAAAACATATGACAAAGGAATTCTACTTGGAATAAAGAACTCTTAAAACCAAGAAAGATGCTGGTTCGATTCCCAGCCAGGGCACATAACCAGACTGCAAGCCAGGTCTCCAGACAGGTAAAAGGCAACCATACACTGATGTTTTTCTCCCTTTCTTCCTCCCTCCCTACCTTTCTCTCTAAAAATAATAAATAAAATCTTAAAAAAGAAAAAAAAGAAACCACCATTAAAGAACAGGTAAAAGATCTGAACAGACACTTCACAAAAGAATGCATACAAATATAAATTCTTACACAAGAATATAAGCACATGAAAAGACTGAAAAGATACTCAGCATCACTATTATATCAGGGAAATTAAGACTAAAACCACAATGAGGTAACACTACACATCCAACAGAACCACTACAATTAAAAACTAGAAATATCGCATGTTGGTGAGGCTATGGGAACAATGCAATGCTCGTACACTGTGGTGGGAATGGAAAATGACATAGCCACACTGGAGAAGAATTTGTTACTTAAAAACATCCACTTATTATATAAGCCAGCAATTCCTAGGTATCCAGTCCATGAACAGGTGAGTGGATGAATTCTGCATGCTTGTACTAATAAGAAATCACAATTCCTTGGGGAAATAAATTATTTCACAGTGGGAACAGACCCGTTTTTTCATAAAATAATGGCCAATTCCAAAAATGAAGAAAGAAAGGTACAAGATGAGCTCGGCTACCTTACAGTGCTAGAAAGAAATGAAATGCTAAAAAAACAACATTCTTCTGATACTGGGGCATATCAGAAACCAGTTTGACGGTGCTCCCCCTAACCAAATCTAGAACTATGTGAAAATCAAATTAAGAAGAGTAACAAATTCTAATTCATTGACTAACAAGAGTTAATACTGATTACTAAGAGGTAGGAAGGCAGGAAGAAAGGCAGACAGCTAGACATCCAATATAAATTAAAGATACATGTATACTTTTGAAATTTATCGTTTTCCTAAATTTGAATGCATTGTAAAATTTGTTTTATTCCTAAATAAAAATATGTACAAAGGCTACGTTTCAACTCTTAAGCATCTTTTCACATTATAAAACATTTAAAAATATTCAACAAAAAACATTTTCCATGTAAGAATCTTAACAGTATTTTCTTTACTCATTAACTGTTTTTTTTTAAAACCACCCTCACATGAACTGTAAAATCTCTTTAGAAAGCTATATTTTCATTAAGCATCATATAAAATATTAAAGTGCAATGTTCAATACCTTCTCCCTGGAGAGGACTTCCAAATGTGAAGTTAGACCATTTATTTCTTTGTCTTTCTCTGCCAACTGAAGCTGGATCAAAAAACATTTAAATGTAATTATTTCCATTATATACTTTCCTTATACTTTAGAATTTATAGCATTCTATCAAAATAATTGCTACTACCATATACATGTGTTTTCCTTGATTCTTATTACTCTTTGATATCTCTGAATTAGTTGTCATTGCTGACCAATTTCCCGTCCCTTAAAAACGTCTCCCATGTTTACAGGGAACTGCACCAACACTGTCATCTTCCCATGTGTCCATTTCTTCACAATTACAAACATGGGTATTCTGCAGTTTCTTCTTTGGCTTTTCTTCTCTATATTCTCTCTGAAAACACCCTTTCTTCTATGCTTTCAACTGTCATCCCTATAAAATCACAAGTACTAATTTACGTTCCAAATCTGCCCTTTCAATGGATGGTTAGACAGGTTTTCACTGCTGTTTTTCTGCACTGCAAGGGCTAATGTCCCAAACCTACTTTTCTTTTCTTTAAGATTTTATTTATTTATTTCTAGAGATGGGGGAAATGAAGGAGACAGGAAGAGAAACATCAGTTGGTTGCTTCTCACATGCAACCTGCCCTATAACCCAGGCATGTGCCCTGACTGGGAATCAAACTGGTGACCTTCTGGTTCTCAGGCTGGGACTGAACTACATCAGCCAGGGCCCAAACCTATTTTTCTATTGTTTTATTTTTGTTAATTGATATTCTCAATCTCAGGCCACTGGAATTAAAGCTCGGAAATTATGACTACTTCTCCCTTGTCCTCTTCCCGGCTCCCAACACTTTCAGTCTCAAAGTCCTTCATTCAACAACTACCCACTGTTCGCCTATTACATCTTAAGCACTATGGATACCAATACAAATCAAACCATTCAATGGTTTTCCCCCTAATGCCATCTTTCAAAGGTTTCCTTGCCAAACTCGTGTCCTACTTGATGGTAGCTGATCAGGGAAGGTACCCAAGAAAGCTGCCTTTATCAATTTATCCTAAAACTTTCTACCTGATTTTCTTACCTTCAAAAATCCTTCCCACCTATAAATCCTCTCTGGGTTGCCAAATTATTTTCAAAAAGACCCACTCTTGTTGGGTCCATCTTCTCCTAGAAAAATCTGAGCAGCCAACTGCATCCAAATTAAACTTCAACCTGTCTGTCCTTCAGGTCTCATCTACTCCACTACTGACATGCAAAGTCCTATCACTCAAGACTGCTAACAGTTCCCAGACAATGCTCTACCTTCCTGACCTTCTAACCTATACTAATGCTTCTCCACTGCCTTAGAACAGTGCTGCTTTCTTCTAATTTTGCTTCTCCTCCCCTCCAGCAGGGTCTTTTGAAGGTCTAGTTTCTCCATAACTCTTAAGTATTCAATTGGAAACAATGTTAGTAACCCTCTCAACACTGCAGAGATATATATGTCTCAAAAGATATTTGAAAAACACTATACAAAATCACGCTGCTTTATAATACACTGGGATGGGATTAGGTAGTAGTTGTGGACATTTTTTGGTTAATTTTACATAATTATCTCTATTAGCCAACAGTCACATTGAAAGAGTTAAAGTACTTAGATTTATTATTCATGTAGAACTTCATCAGTTTGCCTTGTATGGTATGAGTGTATGTATGTGTCTAAACAGTGAAAAATAAGGGAAAGGGAACTAAACAAAATGTCAAGCACCTTTATAAGCTGTGTCACCTTAAATATGTTGCTTAATCGCAATGCTCATTATCATGAATGAGGTAAAAACATTACTTAGATCCCCACTAGGTTTGACAGATGATTACTTAAGATTGTCAACGTGAAAGAGTTGTGAATATCACCGTTTCACTTCTAACCTTCTCTGCTAGGTTAGAAGTCCTAAGCAGAGCACTGTAGCTTACTTACATGCATGATCACCCACGCAACAGCTAACTTAGCCTCCGTGGAAACTATTTGGATGGTGCAGAAAGCTGCAGCTATGGGCAACTGGTGACTGGCAGCTTCATCACAACAATGCAGCCATCTTACATCATGCGTTGTGCAGAGGGTTTTGGCGGGACACCAAATCACCCAGGTGACTTGGCTCCCCTACGCCTCAGATTTGGCACCCTGTGACTTAAGGCTTTTCCCCAAATTGAAATCACCTTTGAAAGGAAAGAGATTTCAGACTGTCGATGAGATTCAGGAGAATACGAAGGGGCAGCTGATGGTGACTGAGAGAACCGTGTGAGGTCCCAAGATGCCTACTTTGAAGAGGACTGCGGCATCATTGTCCTGTTTACAATGTTTCTTGTATCTTTTTCAATAAATGTCTCTATTGCTCATATAACGTGGCTGAACACCTTCTGGACAAACCTTGTACAATAGGCTTCAATAAGTATTTACTAAGCCATTTTTGTCAACCCTCAAAAATAAAACTTCATAAAAATTCAATATTCAGTTTTATAAATAAGTTGTCAGCCAATGACAACAATATCCATAAGGATCTCAAAAACAGTAATATTATGAAATAAAAATTTCAAAATTCTATTTTGACAGAAGATAATGAAAGGATCACCAGTAAAGTTACTTTACTTAGCCTGTAATGAGCCACCCTCTCCAAATCCCCTGGGGGGAACCTAAAGTGATTCCTGGTGTCTTTAAGAATTACATTTAGCCCTGGCTGGTGTGGCTCAACAGATTGCGTGCCAGCCTGCAAACCAAAGAGTTGCCTTTCCCAGTAGGGCCCATGGCCAGGTCTCCAGCTGTTTCTCTCATTCTTTTTCTCCTCCTGTCCCCTTCTCTAAAAATAAAATATTTTAAAAATATATGCCAAATTATATATATATATGCATCTATCTTAGAATATATAACACACTTTATTCCTTAAAGGAAAAAATACCATTCTCCTCATTAACTAGCTAGAGACAGCCTGCTAAATTTTTTCTCTAACATTCTTACAAATATCATTTCCTATTCAGGTTTGTGCACCAGTTTGTGTTATACTGGAGGAAATGTATCCTGCAGTATTTCACTCAGTATTGTAAGTAACATACACTTGGTGATAAAATTGAAAGTTCTTAAATTTTAAAAATTATTGCTCATGTTAGATATTACACTCCCACAAAAATGCCAACGTCCTAAGTAATTTCACGTATACATTCATGTTTCTTTTTAAGTGAACGAGACTAATGAAATTATCATTTTCATCTTTAAACACTCAGCAAAATTAAGAGATATAATTTTAATAACCATCTGAAACCACAGAATTAAAGCTACAATGGCAATGCTATGGGTATCCATTTTCTCAGTTTATAGTCAGTGAATATAACTAAGTTCACAGTACATTTTTATTTATACACAAAATACTATCCCAGTTACCCATACACAAAAGGTACATTAGACTGACCAGGAACTAGGTATGCCTCAAGTTACATGAATATTAAACTTACTTTGTAATTGTCCTCTACTTCAGCTAGTTCTAGTTTTATATTTTCAGCAATTTTTACTTGTTCTTTCCATTTCAGCTCCATTTTTGCAAGTTCATCAGCATATCTATTGCACTTAATTTTCTCATCCTAAATGAAATTAGTAAATTACCAAAGGATTTAAAAATCCATAGTCAATATTTACACAAACATACGTAGGTATGTGCTAAATGTTTATTATTAACACTGTTGCAAAGCATAAAAACTGAAATAACCGAATGTCAGTAAAAGATTGAATAAATCATTTTACATACAATAGAATTGACAATGAAAAATGTCAAGATACATTAATTGAAAATATCAAGCTGCAAAAACAGAATACATGGTATAATTTTATTTTTGTTTTAAAAAGTTAACACAATTTCATGATGTCTATGTAGTGTTATATAAAAAAATATAAGCCAAATCATTAATAGCTCTTATCTCTGGGGATCAGGTTCATATTGGTACTTCTTACCATCTTTAGTCTTTATTTCTATGTGGTAAGACTGCACAATAACCATATGTTACTTTTGGAAGGGGAGGTAATAAAAATTAAATGTATAATCCCATTGTTTCTAGACACCGATAAATAAAACCCTGGGACTTCTAAACATAGACAATCTCTAGGTTAACTGTTCTACTCTGTAACTCAGAACATGAAAAGAAAGAGTTACATACATAACAAATAGGTAAACTGGCCAATTTCATTCTGAATGTTTTTGTTCAAGGTAAAAGTTTTAAAATATGCTTTGAGCAATTCAATGGAAAAACGTCTTTTCATCAAAAAATACTTACCAACTGAGTATCCGTATTATACATATCCCACACTACACACGAAAATAAATTTGAAATAGCTAATACATCTATATGTAAAACCTAAGACTATAAAATTTCTAGAAGATAGGAAAAAATCTTTACAAGTTAAATTAGGTCAATTATGTTTCTTAGAACATAAAAAGCACAAAACATAAAAGAATAAACTGATACTTTGTACTTCATCAAAATTAAAAATTTTTCCTAAAAATACCATTAAGAAAATAAAAAGGCAAGCCACAGACTGGAGAAAATATCTACTACACATGTATGAGATGAAGTACTTACAGCCGGAATAAAAACACTTAAAATTCAGTAAGATGAATGACCCAATTTTTTAAATGGCAAAGATTTGAAGTCTTGCAATAATAAGGAGTTAAGTACCAATAGAAGCAACAACACGTCTAAATCTCAAAATAATTATGCTGAAAGAGGATAAGTAATAGAGTACAAGCAATATGATTCCATTTATAGAAACTGTTCAAAAGACAGGCTAACCTATAGTGGTAGAAAGCAAGCGAACAGTTTCCCAGAGGACAGAGAGAGGGATGAGCTGCAAACAGGTACAAAAACATCTGACTTTTTATTTTTACTTTATTTTTTTATTATCAGGCAATGCAGTTTGTTTATTATTTCACACAAAAAATATGGAACGCTTCAGGAATTTGCATGTCATCCTTGCGCAGGGGCCATGCTGATCTCTGTCTCGTTCCAATTTCAGTACATGTGCTGCCGAAGTGAGCACAACACCTGACTTTTTCAGTTGCACAACTACATATGGCAAAAATGATCAAACTGCCAACTTTATAAATACATGCAGTTTACTGGATTTCAATTGTACTTCAACAGAGTTGCAAAAGAAAGAAAAAAACTGGGGAAGTTTTTAGTTTCAATGGAACATTCTATACTTTCCATACTAAATGAGATTGTTAATATTCATTCAGAATTGTTTAACACTTAATGAAAAATAGTTTAGTCCCTTATAAACAACTACTTTGAACTCAAGGGTAAACTGTTCTAATCAACACTTCCACAGAAGGTAATATCATCTGAAGAACCATAAACCTTCAAATTCTGGTTAAAAGATTACATTAAATTTTAAAAGGGGATGGATGTAATACAACAAGAATAAAATTAAATTAAAAAAAAAGATTACATTAAATATTTAGAAGGCAGTAACATAAAATATTTTAAGTTATTCTAGTAACCTTCAGCTGATATATGAACTTCCCCAGCTCTAAAAGTTATCCTTTTCTTCTCCACAGGCACAGAGAAACAGACACAAAATATTATTTAATTAAACAAACAAAAAGTACATATACAAAATATCTTTACCTCCCTTCTTCAAATCAGATAAAAATGAGAAGCATTTTTCCCTTTGTCCTTTAATTACTCTAGAAGTGAATGCTACCAAGACAGTTGTAAAACTGAAATACTTGAATATAATTTAAAATAATCAAAATAAGTAACACTGTAAAGGCAACAACTCAATTGATTAGTGTTTCTCTTCCAAATCTGGTCACTTTAAGATGTAGTAGACATCTTTGCTACCATTAAGAGTAAAGGTAAAAGAAGCACTTTTCTTCTATGAAGTTCAAACACTTCTCATTCATCCTTATATAAAAAGACAAATAATATTCAACCTCAATTAATCATTTGCCCATTATCAAGAGAAGGACACTAGATGAAGAGATTTTAGGAACATGATTTTACACACTGGTCTACATTAAAAGGTACCCAAAGCCACCCCTCTCAACATCTCACCAGTGAAGTATCACTGTGTGTGCATGGAAGAGGAACCCTAGGCCACTCATCAGTCAGAACAACACAGGGAAACTAACCTATTATAGTTGATAAACCCATCTTTCACTTAACAAAGCTGCAAGCTTACCTGCAAGAGCTGTTTACATTTATTATACTTTTCTGTTTTCTCAGCAATTTCTTTGGTCATTTCACAGACTTGCCGTTTTGTCAAAATCTCACAATCTGTCTCTGCTATAACAAGGCAGAAAACAAGATTATTAAAAATTAGTTTTCCCCTTATTTTATTTCCCTGATCAGAATAACTTAAAGGTCAGTATACTGTACAGTGAAATACAGTAAATGGAATACTGAAGTAGACCATCTGTTTAAAAATATCCATTCATTCACTAAATAGACAAAGGATAACTTAAACTCTAAGCGAGAATTTTTCAAGGGTCAGTTTGGCCAGAACCAAGTTCAAAAGGACTGTTATTTTTTAATTAGCTGAAAATAATTCTAAAATGGCACAAAAATGTATATAACTGAATAGACAGGATAAGTAGCAAGGCCATACTCTTTGAGAAAACATTTTAAATCATTCTCCAATCCTTCATTACTATTCACTAGGTCTTTATTAAGTAAACATTGTACAACACCATAGAGGTACTACAGAGGATGTACAGAAATGGAAAACAGGATCCTATTTTGCAGAGCTGAACCTAATTATTTAATAGTATAGGAAACTTACAATACATTTAAAAAGTTTAAGACATCAATTGCCCAAATATTATACAAGGAAATATACTTTCATGTACTCTAGAACTTACTTCCACTATTGCTAAATCATTAACATAGAATAAAAAAAAAAAGAAATGAGGACAAGTAAATACATGTTGTTCATGTATTTACTGTGTTTCTATAATCTGTTCTATAAATCAACTAATGAAAAATGTACCTACCCACTTAACAACTACACTGAGAAAAGTACACCCTATTGATTCAAACCAGCCAAGGAGAAAGAGATCAGAGACTACAAACAGGATTTATAAATTATTCCACCTAAAAGGATTAAACAATTGAAGTGTCAGAAATGTTTCAAAACTCCATAGCTTTCAGTGGAATGTTAATTAAAAATTCAATCCTTGCCCTGGCTGGTAGCACAGTGGTTAAGGCACCGGCCTATGAACCCAAAGGTTGCAGGTTCGATTCCCCAGCCAGGGCACATAACCAGGTTGCAAACCAGGTCTCCAGTCAGGTCTGTGGCTGGAGGCAGGTGAAATGCAACCGTACATTGATGTCTGTCTCCCTCTCTGCCTCTCTCCCATTCCCTTTTTCTAAAAATAATGAAATAAAATCTTAAAAAAAAAAAAAAAAATTCAATCCTTGACTTTTGTCCCACAGCCCAGAAGCTATTCGCATATAGCTTAAAAACACCGTCCTTTAATACTTGGGAACATTCTCAGAGACAAACGATAGGTCCCAGTCGCAATCTGCATCATCACCACATGCACAACTTTTATCTTTTTAGACCCTCACTTTCCCTTTGCCTCAATTCCCTCACTTACAAGTATTTCTATAAACTCCCTAAAATTCTTACTTCTGGAGCAAAACAGTAAACATAAGTATAAATACTAATCAAGGCAGGACACTACACAAAAAGCCTGAAAGATTTTTACCTGCAGAAGGCAGCGGCTCTCTACCTGCATTCGAGGCAGAAGTAGCTGGGTCTGTGTTTACTGAGGCATCATTCACTTTCTGCTGATTCCCAATTTTCCTTGTGAAGATGTTATTATTATTGGCCTATTCAAAATGTTATTAAAAGGAACGTTAAATGAAGTATAATTTCTCCCTTAAGTCATCGTCTAAGCAACAATCATATCAAGAAATCCTGACAGTCTACAAAGCTGCTATTGTCCTAAAAGCCATCTAAGACTGACGCATCATTTGATTCACATTACAAAAAAGAAAACCTTGTTTTCTGTCAAAACATCACTAAAACAAGCCATTCACAAAAATCTCACACATTTTCTACTACAAAGTTGTTAACATACTTAAAAGGCCGAAAACCAAAATCTATATACATGTGGGTGATATTTAAAAGTGTAATCATTTTTTTACAAAACCTTCCTACTTTATTTCATGCATTTCTTGCTTCTTTTGTTCTCTTTCAGATTTCAAAAGACTAGGAAACCATCATCTGTATCATATAATACAAATAAAACTGTCTTTACAGTAAATCAGGTTGGTAAATACAACTATCATTTTCAACTTCAGATTTTAAATGTGTCTCTTCACTTCCAAGACTCACTCACCTAAAAAAACTTGTATTTAAGCACAATGTGGAGACTCACATTAAAACACAGACATCAAACAAAAAACACTATCTTTGATTGTATTAAATCTGCCTACCCACCTTAAAATGCAATACAAAACAATTAGTTAACACATTTTAACTCTTCCTAATCCAGTGGATATAAATAGGAGGAAAGAACTCATCAATGAGAACTGATCAATGGTGAATTCCACTGAGGACAGACGTCATCACCATAAAGAGGGACTCAATAATACGTATTGAATATTGAAGTGAAAACCTATTTATCAACTTAAGAGAAAAACGGTGAAGAAAAGAGAGCTCTTTTTCCCTGCTGTTGCCCTTGCTTCCTTTGTTGACTTTTCAACAAATAAAAATTCCAGATTAAAAAAAAATTATCATTGCCATATTAGGCCAATGACTTGAAATCAAGCAGAGGTTAACTATGTTAAAAAGGATGATATTTAGAATTTTGTAAATTTGACTTTCCAACAAAAATATAGATAAAAGAAGTATGAATTCAGTTATACTTACTGATTGGTCTGAAAGTTTATTTATTTGTTTTTGGAGCCGCTGGCATTCTTTGAATTTTTCTTTGTAATGATCAGCTGCCATCTGAAGTCGGAGTTTCAGATCTTCAACCTCTCTTCTCAGTTCATGTTCCAGCGTATCAGTTTTTTCCTAAGAGAAATAAACAAGCACAGCCTCTGAGAAAAAGATAAACGTTTTCTATCATAATGTAGTAGGAAGTTAAAACCTCATTTTCACTTTTTTCATTATGGCTTTCTAAATTTGTTTTGTTTGGAGTTTTGGCTACAAAACGTATTAGTTAGCTCTCCTAACAAATCCAGCTTTATATTCTTAGAACTAAGATCAATTTTAAAAACTAGAGAAGAAAAATCCACCTCCTGAGGAGCAAGTACTACTCTTTAAATAACCATAATGCCTTTTAATGTGGCTAGTTAATAAGAAAGTCCAACAAAGTAATATATACCTGGCATCGGAGAGTTTAATTAACAATAATAGTGCAGCTTTTACTAACCAGTAGGAATTTGCTTACAGCAATGTATGTATATTTAAAGCTTACGCTAATTTCAACCCAGGAAGTTTCAATTAATGGGAACTTAAAATTCTGATCAGGAATCTGACCAGACTGATTTTAACGTAACTCATTCTTATAGTAAGTTTGGACCAAAATAGAAACTCAAAATTAACCGGCTTTACCTGGTCTTTTTTTGCAGCATTTAGTTTAAGTTCAGCCACTGCATCAGCTAACTGCTTTTTGATTTTCTCATTTTCCAAGCGGGCAGTATGCAGATCTGCCATAGTTTTATCTCGCACATTCACGGCATCACTAAGTTCTTTAGTCAGAAAGACAACTTCTTGGCGAGTTGCCTGAATCTGTTCCTCTGCTTTACGAAGTTGTTCCTTTAAAATAAATGTATCTTCCTGAAGAAAAGCAGATAATTATATTAGTAATTAAAACATTCAAGTGAAAAACAGAAATAATTTTTACTCACATTACAAGAGATACAAATTTTTAAATTAAATATTACTTTTCTACTCAGAACTTAAAAGTACATGAAGTATTAAAAAAACAAGTGACTGTTTTAGAATCCCCTGTAGCAACCCTACCCACTGGGCATGGCCACAGGCACTTCACGCGTGAGGAAACGATACAGGGGGTCAGGCAACATGCCTAGTTTCAGTGGCCTGGCTAAAAGGACGCTTGAATGAAAGCTCTTGTCCCCCATAATCCCTCCAGCTGGAAGAACTGACCCTCAATGTTTATAATCACCAATAGAAAAATTTCAGAAACTTCTTCATAACTCAAAACATTTTGTTAAAAGAGATTTCTTACTATCTAGTGTAAAACATAACCAATATTTTAATATATTATGTTATGAAAATACAGATTTAAAATTTAGTTTTAAAATATATTGATATGCAAATAGCAAAGATGAGGCACTGGGGAAATGAAAAGTAATTAAGCATCTCTTAAATCTAAAAATATCTTTAAAAAGTTAAAATCGTCATGATAAAATTATTTCCTTTAATATTAACTTCACAGTATGAGTTCAATAAATCTAGTTTATTCAACTTTTCTATTTTCAGCTCTGTACTAAAAATAATGTAAACTCAGAAAAAGTATAACCCACTTTTGGTTTTTAAATTGTTAGCTCCTTAGAAGGAAATGTAATGATTATTTATGTAATGTTGTGGTGGAGAAAATCTGTGTAGGCATAACATTGCCAGATCTAATTATGTAAATATTGTCAGCTTCCCTATGTCAAAAGGGAAAAGAGTATAATAGAAATCCAGTGTAAATAACTTTTCTAATCAATTAAGAAAAAACCCCAAACCAAAAAGAAAAAGCTAGAGAAAGGCATGAACATAATCATTTTTAAATGGCTAGTATGCATACAAAAAAAATTCAAATCATTAACTAATTAAAAAATTGAATACCATTCATTTTTTCAAACTGTTAAAAATTTAAAAAGTTATACTCCAATATTTGAATGGGGTTAAGATAATCAGTACAAACAGTTGGGCTTACATAATGTGATAACCTTTCCCATTAGATCTTTGCAACATTCATGAACACCTTTAAAAAGCATGTGGCTTTTGATCTAAGCAATTTTACTTTCATGAGTTTTTAAGAATAGAAATGCAGATTTAGCTTTATACGAGTTCAATAAAATACTGAAATAATTATTAGATGTCTAAAAATGAGAATTATAAATAATTGATATATCTTTCACACAATGAAAGTCTATGCAGCAATTACAAACAGTAGTATATACTATACATCATTGGTATGTTCATTTTTTTTGAAAAACAATTTCAAAAAAATTGAAAATTTTAACAATCAACCCAGAAGTTACACTTGGAGGAATTTATACATGTGCCTTGTTATCTGTACGAGAATGTTTACTGCCAACATGGTTATACTAGCTAAGGACTGTACACAACTAAAAACAATTCCGTACTACATAGCTGTTACATAAAAGGAGGGATACTGCTATGAAGGAGAAAGCTCTCCAGTGAACTCATACTGCCAGATGCTCATATAATCCTTCAATCTGTAACAGGTTTTGAAACACCACAGTCTCATTTAAAAAAATATGTATAAATGTTATATGTAAATTCAATAATTTCTAGAAAATTTTAAAATTCTACAATTATAGAATGAAACTGACACCATGTGATTTTTGATACGATGCAACAGAATGTACAAAACATTATCTATGCCTTTTCTTGCTAAAAATGTTTGACCTGATCTAGTCATGAGAAAATAAGATCTAAATTATGGAACATTCTCTCAAACATGCCTGAATTCTTCAAAAATATCAATGTCATAAAAGAAAAAGTATAGAAACATTTAATTTAGATTAGAGCAGACCAAGAACACAATAAATTAATGTATGATCTTTGGCCACCCCTGGACAGAAAAATTGTAAAGGTTGTATCAAACTATACTTGAGCCCTGGCTGGTAGCACAGTGGATAAAGCACCAGCCTGCGAACCCAAAGGTCACAGGTTCGATTCCCCAGCCAGGGCACATAACCAGGTTGCAAACCAGGTCTCCAGTCAGGTCTGCGGCTGGAGGCAGGTGAAGCGCAACCATACATTGATTACATTGATGCCTCTCTCCCTCTCTGCCTCTCTCCCTTCCCCTCTTTCTAAAAATAATGAAATATAATCTTTAAAATAAAATAAAATAAAACTATACTTGAAACAATTTGAATAGGTACTAAAACTATTTACAAGAATGAATACCATATCAGTGTTAAAGTTCTTAGGTTTGCTAACTGGTATTATGGTTATAAAGAATGTACTCATTGATATGGGAGACATGCTAAAGTATTTGACTTTCAGATGGCTCAGAAAAGGCATATATAAATGGGAGAGATAAAGGTGGTTCGTCTTTATTTGAGGACATATGTATTCATTGTTCTGTTCTTCCAACTTTTCTTATAAGTTTGAATTTCAGAAGAAAAAGCTGAGGGAGAGAAGATTATAAATAGAAGCTACCATGTATTATAGAATTATATACCTGAAACCCATACAATTTTATTAACCAATGTCACCCCAACAAATTCAACAAAAAAATAGAAACCACCATATTGTTTACGTTCAACAGAAGCACTTACCTTGCTGGAGGTGGTAAGCAAGTAAGCCCTTTGCAGACTATCCTTTTCAGCCAAACAGAATTGTAGTCTGCTAATCTCTTCTTTGAAATGAGTGATCATGTTTTCCTTGTTTCCATCTAAATTCTTCAAAGTCTGGACTTCTGACACAAGCTTGGTATTTTCTATTTCTCTATTCTTCAAATGTACCTGTAACAGTGCTTGAAAATGTCAAGAAATATTCTAACGCCCATAACCCAAGTCAAGTCAAAGTGTAAAATACTACCACCAATCACCATATCTACCCGAATAAGATGAAGGGATGGGAAGCCTTACTCGCCTCAGGGTCAGGAGACTCCAGTTCTGCCAAGTGATTAGCTAAGCTTTTTTTAAACTTTCCACAGATACTAGCAATTCTAAGGTCAAACAATATTACCTTATCCCCAAAGTCTTTTCCTTTGATTTTTCAGTTTTCTTTAAAATTGCAAATGGATTAAGTTGTTCTTTTGGAAAAGCAGATTAGGTTACAGATATACTCTGATTCAAAGGTATAATGAGATTCTAGAAAACATCTTAAGCAATTCAATTTTTGCTTGTGAAAATTACTGGATCACTTACTTCCTGTATGTGGTTAAAAATATATTTGTTGATTAACTGACCCGGTAGATTTTTCCCAGGAACTTTGGCTGTGGCTGCTCATTTGCTCACAACAGATACACGAACCAAATTTCATTAACTAAAATTATAAAGAGTTTCCACTACAAAGGGTTATCTTGCTTTTGTTAAGAGTACCACAGATTAATGAACTAACATACTTCTTGCACTCTACCTTTAAATGTATGGAATGCTGAAAGACTAATTTCTGTTCACAGGGACAGAATATAATGCTGGGTTCTCTGAAGGGCTCAGCAGCCAAGACCTCTGCAGCATCATTTTAAAAACACTATCTAATTTTCATAATCATCAGCTCATGAAAGTGTTTTACCAATTCCTCTAAATTCTGGTAAGACAGGGATGGGTCTTATGATCCAACAGAGGCTAGAGGAGGGACAGAAAAGAAGCTCTCTGGTATTCAGGTGAACAACTTGGATGGAAATTCTGGGTTAAGAATATAAGTCTTATCAAACTTGGTAAGTGGAACATCCTTGCCAAAGTAACACAAAACAAAGATCCCTAAGGAAGAGCTTTACTTCCAATTTTCGGTGTACACACATACAAATGAAATACTGTTCAGAGAACACTCAGGGGTTGGAGTCTGAGAGTGTGTACTCAAATGGAAATTTCAATATCACTTTGATCCCAACTTCTAATGCTTATTGAGAAGCAAAGATTTGTAACATTGTAAAAAAATAAATCCCCAAGACACCTCATTCTCACCCTTCTTTCCTCCCTGGCAAGTCCTTTGCAAAGGACTTGTCATTCAGGTATACAAATGACACACAAAGTCTTTGCAGAAAGTGTGAAAGAATAAGAGATAATATAAAGGGTAAATAGTTTAAAATAGAAAAAAACTAAATAAATGCTGGATTTACCCTAAAATGCGGTTGCCAACCCTCCATAAAATATCAAAAGTGCTGTTATCAGAATAGGAGAAAAGATAGGCAGGGTGAAAAGGTGACAGCTTCAGAGACAGGTTTATCCTCTTTCCAAAATAAGTCATCCTAGTTATCATCACACTGGTCTTCTCAATACTAAATTGGATGTCTTTTATTTTTTTAGGAATTTTTTTAAAAAGTATTATTTTCAGAGAGAAGGGCAGAGAGGGAGGAAGAAAGGGAGAGAAACATCAATGTATGGTTGTCTTTCACCTGCCTCCAGCTAAGGACGTGGCTGGAAACTTGGCCTGCAACCTGGGAATTGACCTAGTGACCTTTGGGTGTGCAGGCCAGCACCAATCAACTAAGACATACCAGCCAGGGCTAAAGAGTATGTCTTTAAGGATTCATTTTATTTATAGAGTATTAAAATGAAGATACAACCATCCTATTAACCTTATTATCTCCCACTGTGGTAACAGAAAACTAAGAAAGCACTTAATTATCCAGAGAAATAAAGCCCAAGTCTGTTTCTGACAACAAAACTGAAACATTCTCACTGAAACTCATAACATAAATTAAAGATTATTACAATGACAAAATTTCACTTAATTAAAAAATTGCAGCTCTGGTCAAGTAGCTCAGTGAGAACATCATCCTGATATGTCAAGGTTGCAGGTTCGATTCCTGGGCACATACATGAATCAACCAATAAATGCTTGAATAAGTAGAACAACAAATCAATGTTTCCCTTTCTCTCTTCCCCATTCCCCCATTCTCTAAAATCAATAAATAAAAATTTTTTAAAAGCTTTGTAATTTTAAAAAACTGCATTTGAAGGTGGCTTCAAGAAATATCATAAGCAGTAATCCAATTGCATCAGTTTTTCCTTATGTTTTGTTCCCCCTTTTACAAAATCTTGTTGAAAAACTAACATTTCTGCATACTTTTTCTTAGAGTCAAATCATAAAATCACCCACCAGTGAAATCTTCAACTGCTTTTCTTCCTGTTTTTGAAAGTGATACATACACACATATGTATGCTCCAACTTTGGGAAAGAGTTGTCAAGTTGTTATAAGAAGCACAATGGGATTTAACCCATGACAAGCGAAACTTCCCTACCCATGCTCTACTTTAACGTAACGCCCAGAGTCAACATTTTTATCTTAAAAAAAAACCACCACCACCAAAAATAAGTAGGAAAAACCTACTGGCAATAGAAAAAATCATATACTAGTTTCTCAGTACAAATTGTGACTCTCAATCCCAACTATATGCAGTGTTTTTATCTTTAATCAAATGTTGTCCTTTTCTAATCAATAAATTAGACATAGCCAGATCTACCCAGATAATACTGATAACTCAGAATGCTCTTGAAATTCCTCATCTGAAACTATCAGGAACCGCTTATGAGCTACTTAAGATAAATAAGCCTCAATTTGCACCTATAGCATTACTGACAAATAGGAGAACTATTTCAGAATCACTTAAAAAGAAAAATACAGGCCCTGGCTAGTGGAACGGTGCAAGCCAGGTCTCCAGCCAGGTCCGTAGCTGGTGGCAGGTGAAAGGCAACCATATATATACATTGATGTCTCTCTCCCTCTTTGCCTCTCTCCCTTCCCCTCTCTCTAAAAGTAATAAATAAAATCTTTTTTGAAAAATGAAAAAAAGAAAAAAGAAAAATATGAAAGGTAGAGATTTGTTACCAATAAGAATATCCTTTTTAAAATGATAGTCTCTGAAGATTATTCCAAAAAATCAAACTATAAAATATGACTATCATTACTAAAATAAAGTAACATTCTCCCTACGGTTTACATGCTCCTAAAGGAGGAAAATAATTGGTTATATAAATTCTGATAAGCAGGTATCTTGTTACCATTAAACCTTTATGACTTCCTACACATTATCTGCTAAGTATCTAAAATACCAGCAAATTAATTCCCTGAAAATTAACTTTTATGAACTATATACGATGAAGTAGTTTTAAAATACATCCTCAACTCCTCTGATACTCCTCTCAAGCCTTGGGACCTAATTCCCCTCTCCTTGAGCATCAGTTGGACCAAGTGACTTGCTTCAGTGAACAACTTTGGAGACCAGCTCATCAAATGCACTGTAACTTCCTCCTTGCTCTCTAGCTCCCTTTGAGAGAAGTTGGCTGTCATGCTGTAAGGACATGCACGCCACTAGTGAAAAGACCCTACAGCAAGAAAATGAAGGGGCTCCTGCCAGAAGTCCTGTGAGCGAGCCACCCTGACAGCAGGTTTTTCTAGTCCCATCAAGCCCAAGCCAGCGTCTTCAGCTGCACCTGCGGAGAACCTGAGCTGCTCCCCAGTTTCTGAGCACTAAGTAAGTTGCATAGTGACAAAAATGGGGAAAAGAAATTACCTTATAAAGTTCCTTCTCGTCCTTTTCTGTCTTCAGCTGACAGTCAAGTTGTTCTCTTTCACACTGTGCCTTTCTGAGTTTGTCCTTTAAACTAAGTTAAATTCAAGTAATGTTAACATAGATTTTAAAACTTTGTTAAAACACTTTTAGAACATCAAAGTATCTTTTAAAGTGTCAGAAATACCTGTCCAATTCGGTTTCCTTTTCAATTGTTTTATTTGTCACTAACACCATATCTTCCTCAAGCTTGGCAGCTTTGGATGTAGCGTAATTGTAGCTCCTTGTAAGTTCTTCATTTTGCATTTTTAAACTTTCTGATACTTCAGTAAGTTCCTTAGAAATAACAATAAAGTATTTTGAGAAACAGTAAAATAAATATGCATCATTTAAAAATCTCTGTATTCTTACATTTTCGTCCATTTGTCCCAAAGTTTATAATCTAAAACTAAAAAATAAACCTGAAATTGTAAAATACATTCAACTTTACATATACGTGCTCAACACTTTTTTCAGACACTTTTCATACATCCTGTTTGTTGACTTCACTAACTTCTCCACCAGAGGGCAGGAAACAAAAATAAGGGGAAATTTTTTAATTAGTCATTTTCATTTTTCACATCTCACTTTCCAATGTTACCCCAATGACAAATCAGGTTCATGTGATACCACCAAGACTAACACTCACTTCTTTTAGAATAGATCATCAGTGCAACTGATAACTATACCAAAGCACTAATTAAGTTATCTGCTTAAAGCAATCTTCCTGCCACTATTGACTCAGAGGTATGAACAAACATTCAGAGAAACCAAGCCAAATATAAACGAGGCAATAAATTTACTAAACAAAATGTATTCCTATTTAAAATATTCTACTTTAATTTAGATGTATAAAATTTTGAGCACATCAATTATGACAATTAAGTAACTTACAAAATTTGATCGAACTTTTCTCTATGCCTGTTTTGTAATCTATGAAATGGAAATAAGGTCTTTTCTGCCTAGTTTATAAAATTATGAGAATTGAGTTTAATAATGCATATGTAGGTACTCTATTATGGAAAACTAGACATCAAAAGAACTGATAGCTTAAGATCAACTGTTTTTGTTAGAAACAATTTTTTAATTTCCCACTAAATTACCACCCTAAGAAAATCACCATTTTGCTGATTTAAAATCAAATGTAACAGCCAAATTTTTACCTATAGGAGGGGTATCATTTTCAGCATCTTGCTAGAACATAAAAATACTATGTTGCATTTACGTCTCATTAAAGTTTGTCACAAGTTATTTTTCCTCAAAGCAAATGTTAGCCTTACTGAATTTGCATCACGAGCCAAAGATTGTTATCCAAAACTAAATGTGATTCCAACACAACACCAGAAAAAGTAATATTTATTTTTATATAACTCTTATCAATACCCACTGATTCCTGAAAACCTGACACCTTTTCAGTATTTGTCTTGCTGATTTATAAAGACAAAGAGATTTTTTAAAAATTTTTTTAATATATTTATTTTACTATTACAGTTGTCCCAATTTTCTCCCCTTTGCCCCCCTCCACCCAGTACCCCATTTCCTCCAGCAATGCCCCCCTTAGTTCATGTCAATGAGTCATGTGTATAAGTTCTTTGGCTTCTCTATTTCCGTTGTTCTTCTTAACATCCCCCTGGTCCATTCTGTAACCACCAATGTTTACTTATTTTTTTTTCCCTTTCACATCTAGATCATTTGAAGAGATTTCTAAATAGTTTTTTACATTTTTTATTTTTAGTTTCACAAAATGCCATCTTGGTACTACAAATAGGCTACAGATTTAACCCCAGGACAAAGACTAAATTAGATTGCCCAGAAGCAAAAATCTATAATTTCTGACACTGTAATTATCAAATTCTGTAATGGGTAAGCACATTCTAAAAAAGTATGTATGGAACAAGAACTAGAAGAGTCATAAGCAACTAAATGCTAAACATGAACTAATTGCTTTACCTACGAGTCAGTTAACTCTATAGCGAGTCACAAATTTTGACCCCTAACTTTCAAGCCTTAAAATCTTTCTGGTAGCCAATGGGTAAAACAGAATTAGAAATTCAATAACCTTGTAACTTCAAAACTGGTTTTTGGCAATTCCATATATCATGAGCTGTGTGTGTGTGTGTGAAATGGGAGCATTCCAAATATTAAGCAGTTTAAATGCCTTAAACTACCTGTCCAAAACAAGGTGTCCAATGCAGTGATAAAACTTTTGAGAAGCCAAAAATATAAATATAGACGAAGGTCCACACCAGAGCCACCATAATGAATGAACCTTTTCATGTTTTCTTACTCCTAAATATCCTATACCTGTGATAATTCAAATGATGGTAATGATTCAAGGTACCCAACTTAAGTTTGTGAAATTTAAGAACCAAAACAATATGGATACATTAACAGTTCTTAACAGGCTTCTTATATTGTATAAATAATATACAATATAGTTAGTATCCTCAAATAGGATTTGGTGTAAAAAACCTTGGAAGTACATCTTATATTATCAACATTCAAGTAAAGAATATATTTGAAAGGCAAACCATTCATTGATGTTTCTCTCCCTCTCTGCCTTCCCCTTTCTCTGGATATAATAAAACCTTAAAAAAAAAAAAGTATACATATTTTATGGAAAACCTCAATTTATGCTCCAAGAAATTATAAACTAAACCAACTAAAAAACTTAAGAGGGTCACAGCTGTTTTAATCCTACCTGAAAAGCAAAATTCAACATCCCTGGTTCCCTAAGCCTCAGCTTTAAATATTTTAATCTTCAAATATGTATCTAGCTCTCCAAAACAACAAGAGTAATGAATAAATATGCAAACTGTTAATTTTTACATAAGTCTAATAAATGCAAAGTTGGGGTAAAACAGACTAATCAATATAACAAAATATTTGACAATAGAAAGAAATAAAGTACTGACAAATGAGACCCTGAAAACATGCTAAATGAAGTCAGTCACAAAAGGCCACACATGATTCCATTTGTATGTAATTTCCAAAGCACACAAAGCCAGACACAGGAATTTGGATTAGTGGATGTTTGGGACTGAGGAGTGGGAGACAAGGGAAATGTTCTAGAAATGTTCACAAATAGGTAAAAGGTTTCTTTTTGAGGGTGATGAAAATGTTCTAATATTAGTTATGGTTGCACAATTCTGTAAATATATTCAGTGTTTACCATTCCCAATGTATAAAAATAATATATACTGAACTGTGTAAAGTGGTGAGGTTTATGGTTTGTAAATTGTTTCAATAAAGCTTATTTTATTTTTTATTTTCTTAAACTTTTTAAAATATTTTATTTATTATTTTTAGAGAGAGGAGTAGGGAAAGAGGCAGAGAGGGAGAGAGGCAGAGAGACATCAACGTATGATTGCCTTTCACCTGCCTCCAGACCTGGCTGGAGACCTGGCTTGCAACCTGGTCATGCGCCCTGGCTGGGAATTGAACCAGCGACCTTCGGGTGCACAGGCTGGCGCCTTATGCACTGCGCCACCAGCCAGTGGATTTTTTAAGACTTTATTTATTTTTAGAGAGGGGATAAGGGAGGGAGAAAGAGAGAGAGAAAAATAATAATGTGTGGTTGCCTCTTGCACGCCCCCAGCCGGGGACCTAGCCTGCAACCCAGGCAGGTGCCGACTGGTAACTGAGCAGGAAACCTTTAGTTTGCAGACCAGCACTCCATCCACTGAACCACACCAGCCATGGCAGGCTAATTTTAAAAAGATCAGTTATTCCAGTTTTATTTTTCAAATTTAAAATAAATTAAAAGGTTAATTACATTATTGCCGTATCTTTGGCCCTCAGAGGTAGAAGGACTGGGTGGCCAAATTGCCCACTAGGTTTTCCATACCATGTCTCTAGTAGTGCTGAGCTGTCTTCAATTTCATTCAAAAACAATTCTGTATTGTGACAGCTATCATACCAGCATACAGCTAAAACCGAATTACCAAAATTAATGAATTTTTGTGCAGCCATTTTAATACTGAAGATAGAAAAAAAAAATACAACTTTTTGGTGTATTATGCTTTATTATTTCAAGAAAGGTAAAAATGCAACTTGAACACCAAAAGAGAATTCTACAGTATATGGAGAAGGCGCTGTCAAAACATGTCAAAAGTGATTTGCGAAGTTTCTTGGTACTATTGACATTTTGGCCAGATAAATATTTGCATTGGTAGATGTTTGGCATCACCTGTGACCTGTACATTACAAGCCACAGCAGGAGACAGCCAACATACTCAAAATATACAAATCAATAAATTTACCAGGAAAATGAAAACTGTGTCTTTTATTTTACAGCAAAAAGCTAAATGGACTTTCTGGCCAACCCAACGTGAAGAGCCCTGGTATAGCGCAGTCATTAGGAGCACTGTCTGAACCAGACTGCCTACCCTATCTCAGGGTGTTCTTGTGCTCCTAGGTTAAGAACATGCTGCAAGTGGCCATTTTTGTGAGTCATCTATCTCACTTCCACCGTTCTGGCTTAATAAAGAGTGAAGAAGAGGGAAAAAAAAAAAAAGGCAGATGACGACTAGCATTCCACTTTGGCAACAGCCAAATCCAGTTTCAAATAAAAGAAATGTTTAAAAAATACAGAAAAAAAAATAGCAACTGAATTCTAATAACTGAATAAAAAATGTGGCTGAATGCCCTAACACTCCAGGTTCATATGATGATTTTATGGTATTTTAACATTTGATGTACCTGCCTTAAAAGGTTAAGTAAGAAACTATTTCCTCCCGCCCTGGCTGGTGGCACAGTGGATAAAGCACCAACATGCAAACCCAAAGGCCGCTGTTCGATTTCCCAGGCAGGGCACATAACCAGGTCTCCAGCCACGCCTGTGGCTGAAAGCAGGGGAAAGGCAACCATACATTGGCGCTTCTCTCCCTCTCTCCCTCTCTCTCTTCCTCTCTTTCTGGAAATAATGAATAAAATCTTTAAAAAATAAAAATAAATTCTCATATTAAAAAAAAAAAGTTTCCTTTACCAAAGAGAATATCCTACTCCTATTGCAAAATACTCCAACTGCAGGATTACAAGTATAAAATTAGAATAACTGCGTATCTCAAACTTAAAAGGATAGTTAACACAGATAGAAGACTACACATGTTTACAAGGAGACTTACAATTACAGACGTTTGCCCTCTAATCTCAAAGAGCAATCCCAAATAGAAAAGGCAAGAGAAATCTCTGCAGAATTTCAGCCCTGCTTGATAGCATCTCTGCAGAGGTGTACAATAGACAGCCAACCCTTGCACTGGAGTACTGAAATTGTTGAGAATCACTACATTGGTGGTTCAATTTACAGTTATTAACTACTGTAGGCCTTGTTAAATGAAGAACAGAACCAACGCTATCCTTAGGGAACAATGGGTCAATCCTGTCAATAGACGTAAGTACAATATATCTGATAAGTGAGACTGTGATATTTATAATCACAATCTGTGTAAGTTCGTCAAAACTAACAAATTACTTTTCTTGTAGAAATAATAAACAAGTCAATGACTAGGTTATGACTTTCTTCTTCCATTTTTTTCAGCCACTAACTAAAATCCATTTGTGTCTCAAAAAATGCACCAATATTAATTAGATGTTTTTAGGACAATTTATAGAATTTCCCAATCAAGGATTTCAAAATTTTGTCTAATACAGTATCTCATTTCACTGAATTCTGCTTTTTGGAAAAGTAATTTAACTACTTTATTCTATTTTCCCTTATTCAGTGTTTCATTCCTAATTATATTTCCAACCCATCCCCTCAAAATCAGCTATTCTACAATTAGATGTTAAGCACTGGAAATAGTTGTCAGGCACTACAAATCATCACCTCATACCAAAAATTCAAAATTTTAACCATTTACAACATAAAAGAAGCTGTGGCAGAAGGTTGACAGAAACTGACTAGTTTCTGTACAAACATGACTGCTGTTTTTTGTTTCACTCCCTTTATACCTGATTCAGTTCTTGAAAAAAGGGGGTTATAGGCAATAGACTGCCATCAGCTCCTATCAGTTACACAAGACACAACTAACCTTTTGCTCTGCTTGGAGTTGGTCACATCTTTCTTTTTCATGGTCACGTTCTCTTTCAACTCTTTCAACTTGTTCTCGAAGTTGTGTTGTTTCTTTTTCCAGAACAGCAATTAACTTTAACAGTTCTTCTTTTTCTTTCATAGTTTTCTCAATTTTCAACTGTAAAGTAAAAATTTTTAATCTTTTAAATATTTTATTATAATTTTCCATTACATTATTACCCCCAAATGTTACAAAACTGATATTCATTAAAAAAAATAGTAAAAAAGTATTCACAGAAAGAATTTTTATTATGCTTTATATCAATCAACCTTGTTTAGCATAAAAGCTCATGAATCATAACTTTAGACCTCCTTTTGGTTGGGCAAAGAAGAAAAAAATCAAAATTACAAAATTAATGAAGTTTTCAATGAAATTTCATACTAATGACTTTTCAAATCAGTAGTAAAATAAGGCATAAAGTTTCATGAGTGACTTACCTCCCCTGGGCTTTTCTTATCTGGAGTAGTAATTTAAAAAAAACAAAAATGTTTCTCTCTTCTTGAATGCAAATTTCTAGAAAACTATTGAATCTACTAAGAACTTCCTTATTTTGTATAAGGCCTTCATCCATGGAGTTACTTTAAAAGCTGTGGTTCTGCCCTGGCTGGTGGCTCAGTGGATAGGCACCAGCCTGCGAACCCAAAGGTTGCTAGTTAAATTCCCCAGTCAGGGCACATAACCAGCTTGCAACCCAGGTCTTCAGCCAGGTCCATAGCTGGAGGCAGGTGAAAGGCAACCATACACTGATTTTCCTCTCCCTCCCCCTCTCTCAGGAAATAATAAAATCTTTAAAAATAAATAAATAAAATTTAAAAAGCTTTGGTTCTTTAAATAAGGTTATTGAGGAATAAATTTCTATATATAATGGCCTTTACTTGACTAAACTAAAACTTTTTAACTAAGTGTAAATTTTAGGATTAAAATGCATACTATAACAAGATAATAATATAAATTATGGAAACACTAATAGTTCAGGAAAATTTAAGCTATAATACTCTAAAAAAATACTAAATAAAGAGACCTAAAATAATAAATAAAATGGTAGTTATTTCTCTTACAACCAGTAATCACTGATTCTAACAAAGGAAGATTACACGTTCAGAAACAAAGACTTTACAAAAGAGGCATCCTACGCATTTAGTTAAAATAAAACGTTTTCCTATAGTAACAGTGTACCCATGTCAGTTTTCCAGGGTCATGGAAACAAACTAATTAAACTCTTAAAATCGCTTTTATGAACACTGAATGGTGAAAAATTTTCAAAATGTCCCTTCTACCTTATACTCATCACACCAAATGAAAATGACAGGAATAAATGTCCTCAAAAAAGAAGACTCTATTTATTCATTGAACTTCCTTCATACCTTACCTATTGTTTTTAAAGAAATTATTTTTGGCTCAAATCTTTCTAACAGCGTAAAAATATTGATACATCTTGATACAGTGCGAAAAAAAACCAATATAAAAAAATCACCTTTTCCCTGTAATTCACTTCATTTGCATTTACTATCTGAAGAGTTTACTGAACCTTAAGTAGACATTTTAAAAAACATTGTTAGACAAAAATGTATAAAAGTCAAATTTCTGCTCTCAATCTTTCAAGCAGACTCATATGGCAATTAAAATTTTACAATGAACACCCACACACCCATCACCTGAATTCATTACTATTTTGCCATGTTTATTTTATCTCCCTTTATATTCAGTACTTGTTTATTTATGTAAGGGGGGGATAAACCATTTGAAACCAATTTGCAGACATTTCACCCCTAAGTACTCAGAGTAAGCATCTCCAAATAACAAGTTTCCTCTTCAACCACCACTATTATAATAGCTTATGAAAATGAATAATTTTATAACATCCAACAGATAGTCCATAAACATCCCCCGCTATACCTAAAATATCGGTATTTTTAAAAAGCTAGGATCCAGTCAAGATTCAGACACTGAAGGATTGTTTCACTAATCACTTTTAATGTCAACAGTACCCTAATGCCTCACACGTTTGTACTGATTTTGTACAGTTCT
This sequence comes from Noctilio leporinus, assembly GCA_004026585.1. NCBI lineage: Eukaryota > Metazoa > Chordata > Mammalia > Chiroptera > Noctilionidae > Noctilio > Noctilio leporinus. Next base: position 1,397,922 of record PVIW01000006.1, read on the forward strand.
AGATAAAATCATTAAAAATTTTGATGAATATGTAATTTTTAAAATTTTAATCCTCACCCAAGGATACGTTTTTATTGATTTGACAGGAGAGAAAGAGAAACACCAACGGGCTGCCTACCAGAAGCGTCCAGATCAGGGAGCGAACCCACAACCTAGGCATATGCCCTGATCGGGGATTGAACCCACAACACTTTTAATGTACAGAACGATGCTCCAACCAACTGAGCTGCACAGCCAAGGCGAAGAACATGGAAACTTAAAAGACTTGTCCAAAAATTGGTCAGAATATAAAAACTTTATCTCAAAAATATTTCCTTAAGAGATGACAATTTACATTTTCTTTATGAAGTAGAAAGAAGTGAAATAAATTGGACAGTGTTCAAATTTACTTAGAAAAACTGTACGAGAGATGAAGATGCCAAAATGCCAGTTTTTCTGTTTGCGGTCCTAAAATCAGGGTGGTCTAACAAGTACTCAAAAAACTGCAATATAAACTAACTGCATTCTTCTTAAGAGCTAGGCTTGTTTCGGCATCTTTAACCAGCATTCAAATACCAGGCAAAAACCTTGATCATCAAGCACTTGTCAACACAAAATGTTCTAGTCACCCTATAAAAGTTACATTTCTTTATTTAAGATAAGAGAAGAATTTCTGGAAGGGGAAAGGGAAGATATGGAAGAATTCACAACAAATGACTGGTTCCTTCAAGCCTTCTTAGTTCAACTGCCTTATTGAAGTATTTTGTCTAAAGCCTCTTGTTTTTTTTCTCTAATCTCGGTTTTTGAAGGTAAATAAGATAAAATCAAAGGCATAAAATATTTATGTATAAAAATTCATCTATTACAAGAAAACAAAAGACAATGACCTGTCGCAGACTAAGTATGAATGTAAATTAACCAAAAATGTATACAGAACCAATTAAAGCACTTTTTCACAGAAACTTAAATGTAACACTCTAGTAATTAGGTTTAGGATAAAGATATAGAGAAGTATTTTGAAATAAGAATGTTCAATTTTCTTCTTCAATAACTAAAAATTAAGACATAGGCATTATTAGACCATATGTATAGTAAATTTCTACTGAGCCAATGCAATGACTCCAAATATTAAATTTAAAAAACAGTAATAAGAGCTCTCTCTAGCTGGTGGCTAAATTGATAGGCATTGGCCTACATACCCAAAGGTCACTAGTTTGATTCCCCAGTCAGGGAACATAACCAGGTCTCCAGCCAGGTCTCCAGCCAAGTCCTTAGCTGGAGGCAGGTGAAAGGCAAGCATACATTGATGTTTCTCTCCCTTTCTTCCTCCCTTCCTGTCCTCCTCTCTAACAGCAATTAATAAATTCTTTTTAAAAAGAAAATAATAACCCTGGCTGGTAGCACAGTGGTTAAGGCGCCAGCCTGCAAACCCAAAAGTCGCAGGTTCGATTCCCCAGCCAGGGCACGTAACAAGGTTGCAAACCAGGTCTCCAGTCAGGTCTGTGGCTGGAAGCAGGTGAAAAGCAACCTCACATTGATGTCTCTCTCCCTCTCTGCCTCTCTCCCTTCCCCTCTTTCTCAAAATAATGAAATAAAATCTTAAAATAATAATAATAATAATAATAATAATAATAATAATAGTAATAGTAAGCTTTCCACCTCTCCCTTTTTAATTGTGGTTAATCCGAGCTTATTCATTTGATCTGATGACAACGGAGGAAAAATCATTCTAAAAATATTCAACCTAAACTTAAGAAGACTGGGATGCTTCCCTGATTCACTGACACACTTGGGATAGAACATGCTTGTAGTACAGTAAAATCAAGTTCACATCCAGTGACAGATTTATTGCTCTACACCACTTTCCCTCCAGCTTCACCCTCCAAATCAGTACTAGTTTACAATTAATGGATTAGGCCACCACCAAAAACGAATGATTAGGGTGAGGGAATGTTAGGAAAGCTTTAGGTCTAAATATTCTCCCTTACTGCACATCTACCATGCAAAAAATACTGACAAAACCTAGGGACAGTTCCTGCCACAGTGAACTCAATATAATTGTGACAAAGACTTTGAAAAGTATTTCAAAAATAACGCACTAAGTTTATTACTTTAGTTAAAAAGTATTTTCTTTTTATACTCTTGCATAACCTAAAATTTCTTAAAATGCTAACGAACACATGTTTTTACATGCTCTGTTCTTAAAATGATCTAAAAATCACTAGCTCACTGTTGGTACCAACCTCCAGAAGGCCAGCTTTTGTGGTCACCACCAGCATGTCAGAATTCCCTTCGTCTTCCATTGTAAGCAACTCTTCAACTGGAGAAGAAGCTCGAAACTGAAAAGGTGTACTTGCTCCACGAATTTCACCCTTATGGGTAACATAACAGAACTGATAAAATTCTCCATCATCATTTGGAAGGTAATATCCTAAGAGGAAGGTAACAAACAAAAATGATTTTACAAAATATTATTTTTATTTAATTTAACAATACTTGCCATCTTCCATTTCTGACCCTGTTCTAGGTGAGGGTATGTCTTTCCTATCTTTCATAAATTATCAAAACTAGACTCTGCTTTCTTCCCTAAACATGCCGAAGTTTTCTTATCTTAGGTCTAAGCTTACACTCCCAGACTATCCTTTCCACAAATCTTCACTCGGAGAACATCTCACCTCAGTGTCAAGTATGTAGTTTTCAATGAGAGGGAGATGGCAGGAAAAGCAAGGGAAGAACCAGCATGAAAACCTAGGAGGATTATTAGGGGTGAAAATTTGCCACTTAAATCTTCCCTCGATTCATTACATGAAAAAGGGAGATATTAACAAAAGGGATATGCTACACATTTGAACTGTGTACTGGCTGGAAAATAATGAGGTCTAATGATGCTGTGGAATAAAAATAAGCTTTAGAACTACACAGACTTACTCTGGATTACAGCTCTACCACTATTACTTACTTAACTTGCCCAAGCCCCAGAGTTCCTTATGTGTAAAAGTGACGAAGACCTCTATCTCAGAGTTCCAAAGTATCTACAGATGCTGTATTTCTACCATGTGGCTGACTACCTGACATACATGTTCAATATTTATTCCTTCTCTCTTCAACTCAATTGTTGTCTTCTCTTAAATTTTGCTGGATTGATCACAGCACAAAATTACCTCCTCTCCAAAGCTCCATGGTATTTTTTTACATTAAAAAAATAGTAATAAATAAAAAGGCTCCACAAAATGCCTTGTATTACTAATCATCATACACATTTCTTATAACCTATATCAAGACCTCAGAAATACTAAGAGCAGATATATAAAATTCTGGAACCCCCAAGAATGACTTATGAATTGGAAGCATTAAATGATTATGAAATGAACATACTAAAATTAATATAATCACCTTACCTTGGATATTACTATCTACACATAAATCTGTAATCACTATGCCTGTTATTCTTCTGCATCTTAAAATGTTCAGTCCCACTATATCTACATACTTCACTTGATTCACTCTAAAAAATAGCTGTGATCAAGTAATCAAGATTAGTATTTCCAGAAATAACAAGCCATATGAATATCATATACTCCCCGATATAATACACAGAGTACAACATTATGTTCTATTATATTCTTCCTAAAAATGTATAACCTTGATGCAATCATGACAAAGCATCAGACAGACGCAAATAAGGAGTATTGCCCTTCAGGGTCCTCATGATTCATCCATAAAATGAACAAAGTGATTTGTTCCATTCTAACTCTAATGTTTTATGGCTAGGTTTTTCATGACTATTCTATATATTTTTTATATAATCAAGTTCTAGGCAGATAGAAGCTTTTAATTCTGAATTTCAGAGTAAAAATTAACATGATAAACTTTCAGAAACTTGTAAAACTTCACTTATGTTTATCTCTCGTGAAAATGCTTTTAAAGTATAAACAGAAATAAACTGGATACTTTTTTGTTTTACACTGCTTTTAAAGAACTCTTTGCTAAGTAACTAAGTAAATTCCTGTCAATATAACATACTGAATAATTATTACAAGGCTAATTATGTTTAAAATAACTTTTTTAAAGGTTTTGTTTATTTTTACAGGAAGAAAGAGAGGGAGAGAAAAATCAATGTATGGTTGCTTCTTACGCTCCCCCAACTGAGGGCCTGACCTGCAACCCAGGCCTGTGCCATGACTGGGAATAGAACCAAAGACCCTGTATTTAAAATAACTTTTAGCCCTGGCTGGTAGCATAGTGGATAAGGTGCCGGCTTGTGAACCCAAAGGTCGCTGGTTCAATTCCCCAGCCAGGGCACATAACCAGGTTGCAAGCCAGGTCTCCAGCCAAGTCCATGCCTGGAGGCAGGTGAAAGGCAACCATACATTGATGTTTCTCTGTTTCTTTCCCTCTCTCCCTTCCTCTCTCTCTGGAAATAATAAAGAACATATTTTTGAAATAATAATAATAACTTTTAAAAACAAGTATCAGGCCCTGGCTGATGGCACCGTGGATAAGGCGCTGGCCTGCAAACCCAAATGTCGCCAGTTCGATTCCCCAGCCAGAGCACATAATGAGGTTGCAAGCCAGGTCTCTAGACAGGTCTGTAACTGGAGGCAGGTGAAAGGCAGCCATACATTGATGTCTCTCTCATTCTCTGCCTCTCTTCCTTTCTATCCCTCTAAGAATAATAAATAAAATCTTTTAAAAAATAAAAATAAAAACAAGTATCATAGTAAAATCAGTTCTAATACACACACTTGAATTTGATTGTCTTAAAATGAGACTGAATTTTTTAAAAATGAGACTGAATTAAAAAAATAAACTACAGTACACATAATTTGTAACATTTACTAATCCATAAAACATATAAGAGTCAAAGTCTCTGCCTACATTACAGTACAAATTTTCTCCTCTGAATACTGGTTTATTGACACAGTACATAAGGAAATGTTTTTATATAAGCAAGTTTCATGTGGTTACATTGCCAACTGATGTTCACACCAAACATACACACAGTACAAACCTCGGAAAATTTAAGAAACATAAACCACCAAAATACAAAACACTGACAATACCAAATGTTGGCAAAGAGGTAGAACAACAATAACTTTTATTCATTGCTGGAGGGAATGCAAAGAGTAGAGCCACTCTGAAAAACAATTTGATGGTTTCTTACAAAACTAAACATACTCTTAACATATGATAAAGCAATCACATTCCTTGGTATTTACCCACACTTACATCCACACAAAAACAAACCTAAGAATTTCCTTCCATACAACCCAAAGTCAATACATTATAATACAAAATTACTCTGCAACAAATTCTGTAATTTCTAAATAAGCATATTTTTAAAATCTGTACATAGTGCCAAACTAAGAAACAATTTACATTATAATTTATATCCATTTTTATAGGCAAATTTTCCTATAAAAGTAATATAACTACTCTATAAATCCTGTTAATCATCTTTGTGGTGTTCATGCAGAACAAAGGCATAGGCAACCATAGGCTTACAGTTATTTGTATGAAAAAATAATACAAGAATAAACTGTTTTGGTACTCACAAGTGTAAACCTACTTTTGCCCACCTCTATATTTTTGTCAACTCTAATTTATTATATTATTCTAATATGAGCAGTAGCATTGTATTTTTAATGGCATAAAATACCTAATTTAATTGGGTTCTACAGTTTTCAATTCTTACCTTGAAATGCTAATACACAATTGACTGTTGATCCTTCTATGTACTGCTCAGGCATAGGGGACCATAAAAATGTGTAATAATCACGAGCAGTACTCCACCCAACCTAACAGAAGAAAACATGGAGATCATTAATAAGTAGTTAAATATTAGATATCTTACAGTACATTGTCTTTTACTTCATCCTGAAGTTAAGAAGACATGGGTTAATATGTTTTAAAAGTTATTGTATTTTAGTAAGTGTGTCAAATTTTAAAGTTTTTATTAAGCTATAATCTAATACTATACAAATTTATATAAATTCAATAGTACTTTCCGCTATGTATTAAAATGCAGTTTGATATCCCATTTCTCTAGGAAAATCTTCATGTCAAATATAAAAGTTTATATTTTGCTTAAAATCTGAATTTACTAACCATGTTTTTTAAAACTTTATTTCACGCCTCAAATTTAAATGCCTAATTAGATCTTCTTCCCTTAAGTCCACTAACTTCACTAATCTTTCATCTTGCCTGCAGCCAATTGGTCAATTTTGTAAAAAGGACCAAGGATCTTTATTACCAAGATGATTATATATGCAAACAGACTATCTATATCCCACCTATTATAAAACATTTTCAACTCACGACATGTATACATTACACATCTCAATCTGTATTTTCCAAATGAATTGTTAAATACGAATTAGACATGTTTAAAACAGGTACTAGGTATCTATTTGCCAGTAAGATTGCATGAAATAAGTAATCCAGCAAATTAGATTATAGGTAGGTTCTACAATTTTGATTGACCTAGAGACTATAGAATACTGAAGCTGGAAGAATTTTAATAATCTTTAGTGTCTAAAAAAAAATGTTTTCAAACTGTAGGTCACAATTCAGTTGAAAGAGGTAATATCAATTTAATGGTTCATGACTTTTTAAAATTGTAACTGTAATTATAAAGTTTTTTAAATTATATAGGATTAGAAAAGTATCAGAGTGGGTGACAGCTAAGTACTGCTTCATGAAAATTTGTTTCAGGTACATTTGCATGGAACTTTGCTAGGTTGAATCACAGCATTTATTTCTGTGTTAGCATCAAAAACATTTGAAAGACTATATTATTTAACTTCTTACAGATGAGAAAAAAGTTTGAGGAATCTGTGATGTATGGGGCTGGCCAAAAAGTCTGCTTTGTTTTTTCCATAAAATAAGACATATTTTTCATTTTCACCAATAACTTTATTGATTTGGATATTTTAAGTATGTCTGCTATTTCCTGCATTGTGGAACACTGGTTGTTCTTAAAGCCTCGATTTGATAGCTATCAACTGCAACATAAAGTAGTTGAAGTTGGCACACTTGTTTTGTCTTAGCATCATTGTATAGATGGAGGTAAGAGCTTCAAACAAGAGGAAGATATGTTCATATTTTCATCTTTTAAAAAATAATTTAAGTCTTCACTCAAGGATATATTTTTATTGATTTGAAAGAAACTGATCAGCTGCCTCCCATACTCAATCCAACCAAGGATCGATTCTGCAAACAAGGTATGTACCCTAACTGGGAATTGAACCCACAGCCTTTTGGTGTATGAGATAATGCTCCAACCAACTGAGCAAACTGGCTATGGCTTCACCTCATATTAGTTTATATAGCGCAGTTTGAAGAACAGGTTGGGGTATAAGCATAAAAGCAGGGAAAACAGGTGATCTACTGTCATAGTCCTGAAAAGAGGTAAGGAGGGCATGAACTAGAGCAGTGATATTAAAGATGCAAAAGTACATATACAGTAAACAGAACTGGTGGTCTGGCTGGAATTAAAGGGTAAGTCAAGTCATAAGCTTTCGGTTTAGGCCACAGGCCATCAGCTAAAGATGAAAAATAAACAAGTAGTCTGAAGGAAATATGCAGAAAGTTTTTCTTACCTTGAATATACCAACCCAATCTTTTGGATGTGGATGGATATATGGAGTTAAGGTATAATGACATTCCAGGTGTGCATTAGGAAGGTAACTCTTGGCCACATTTTGAAAGATGACATGGGCAAAATTGGAAGTTTGTGAGACTTCTTGAAAGGATGTCATTGTGAATCTGAAACAAATAAATCACATAAATTGAATGATACCAACTGAAAAATTTTCATCTTCAGAAAACGTGTCATTAAGAGGTTGCAAAGTAATTACAGTGTAGGTCATGTGTACAGAATACCATACACACTTACAAAACATGTGTTATAACCAAACAGAAGGCTTAAACATTATGGCTTAACATCAGCCATGTATTGATACAAACGCAGCATTGCTAGTCATAACATTGAACCTATGCACCCAATATATGTAACAATATCTAAGAAAGAGTTGGTACCTGTCAGATCAGCCTAGACCTCCGCAGGGTTAAATGCAAATTATCTGCATATTTACATGTCATAATTTTTGAGAAGACATACTTTTTTTTTTTTTTTAAGATTTTTATTTCATTATTTTTAGAAAGAGGGGAAGGGAGAGAGGCAGAGAGGGAAAGAGACATCAATGTATGGTTGCATTTCACCTGCCTCCAGCCACAGACCTGACTGGAGACCTTGTTTGCAACCTGGTTATGTGCCCTGGATAGGGAATCGAACCTGCGACCTTTGGGTTCGCAGGCCAGCACCCTATCCACTGTGCTACCAGCCAGGGTAGAAGACATACTTTTTAATATTGGAACTCCTCCTTAAAAATATGATTAAACATAAAACATAAATTGGGAAATAAAGATTTTCCAACTGACTCAGAAAGTTACATGGGAGTTAAAAAGCTTTTAAATCAAAATAAAAAACAAACTATCAACTCTCCTGAAAAGCCTAGCCATTTGCTTCTTTTGCAACCAAGTGATTCTATGTTGGACTGACTCTTGAATTTCATTATTTTCCTCCCTAATCTGACCTGTCCCATCTCTCTCCTAGGGTGTTGGTTCCTATAACAGATGCTAACTTCTCAGTGCTTGCATTCCTCACCCATATTTGTGATCCCCTGGACCAGTGTTTCTCAACCCTGGCTACACATTAGAATCATTAGGGGTCTTAAAAAGAAGAAGGACTTATGGAAGTGGGACCTGGTCGTGGGCGTGTGCGTATGCCTCCATTTTTTAACAGCTTCAAGTAATCTTAATCCTCTACTGATCAGGACAAAGAACCTACTACTTAGGCTCTGATCCAACTCAACCACCTCGTCTCTCACCCATTCTTACAGATGCCTAAAACCATCCTGTCTTCTGGTACATGCTTCTTCAAATCTCCCAAACTATGTAAAATCCAAGCTACTTTACTTAAAAGAGTTCAGCCTGTTTGTTCCCCTCTACCCATACCAATTCTATCCTTTCATTCTGAGTTCAATGATTCTACCTTGACTTGTAGTGAGTTTTCCCCCATTAATTTTCATAGTTACCTATTAAAAATAAATGTATATATTCTTCACATGAAAGATACACTGTAAAAATCTATTATGGATTCAGTAAATGCTTCATTGGCTTTGTGAACACCAAGCTTTGGATGAATCATTACAGTAAACTAAAAAAATCTACAAGATCTGCCCTGGCTGGTAGATCAGTGGATAGGTATTGGTCTGGGAACCCAAAGGTCTCTGGGTTCAATTCCCAGCCAGGGCACATAACCAGGTTGCCAGCCAGGTCTCAAGCCAGGTCCGTAGCAGGAGGAAGGTCAAAGGCAACCATACATTGCCTTTCTGCCTCTCTCCCCTCCTCTCTCTCTAAAAATAAATAAAATCTTAAAAAAAAAATTTACAAGATCCAAATGTGTTTGTGTCCTACTTTTGAGAAGAAGGATGTAACTGAGGGTTTACATCAAAAAGCTATATGTACAGTGTGTCACAGACTCCGTACAATCAGGGTCTACATTACACATAACTATGGCACTTGTTTCTGAGCCATAAAAACAGGACTATCTGTAATAATGGGGGAAACTGAAACAAGATTTTTTTTTTTTGCTAACCAAATAAATCTAATCTGCTTCCGCAAATCAATGAAGTTTCTAAAAAGCAAGCACAGCAGTAAAACTACTCATATTTTAACAATTATTAAGTCTTTACTGGTAGGAAGATCTAAGACAATATGCTTTTTACAACTGTTCCTTTTGCTGACCTATCTAAAATACTAAGGCAAATTTTTAAGGTTCTAAAATAGCAAGCACTTTAGAAAATACCCACTTTTCTTTGTGCATGTTCTCTGCTTCTGCTATGATCAAAGTACTATTTTACTAAACTGGTATGTCAGATAGATACCCCACAAAGAAACGGTCAGTCGTGAACCTGGACGCCACTGGGCTAGCACACCAGGTAGGACTTCCGTGCAGACTCTGCCCACCTGAGGCCTGCCCGAATTCACAGCTGCAGAGAGTGCATTCAGCGACAAAACCTCCCCGACCTCCACATGAACAAAATGGCTTTATTACCAGCAGCATATCACATAGAACACTTAACTGTCAAGCGGTAACCCAACACCTTCAGGAATATTTTAAAAAGTAGCACTTCTAAACACTGGGAAGTCTGCCTAAAATAACTGAAGAATTCTATTACTTTGTCCCTTTGAATAGTCTGAGCTAATCTGGGCACTGAGGGATGTCCTGATGCTAAAAAGGCCACTAATAATCTCTTTTCAAGTCAGTGGCTTCATAAAGACCCATCCAGATTCCAGATTACAAGATACCAATAAGAGAAACTACAGCTCAATCAGTTGAACCAACTTCTAATAGATAAAACTACCTAAACTGAGGAAAGTGAATCAGTAATATTTAAGAGTGAATAAGTTTCTCTAAGGAAGATATTAAGGAGAAAATAAGGCTAGCTTAGAATAAGTTTCTTTGTTTTTAATTAAAAGCAGTTTAAGAACAAAACTTTTTTTTCTCAAAATGTAATTTCCTATATTACACTATCAACAAAGCTGCAATTATCTGTTATAAAACAAGGTAGTGAAGTTCAAACTTCTGTTAAACCTCAGGTAAAACAGTGGTTTAAAAATCCACAATGTGGCTCAGCAGATTGAATGCCAGCCAGCCTGCGCACAAGGGGGTCACTGGTTTGGTTTCTGGTCAGGGCACATGCCCGGGGTTGTGAGCCAGGGCCCCAGTTGGGGGCGCACAAGAGGCAACCACACAGTGCCTCCCTCCCTGTCCTAAATAAATAAATAAGTGAAAATTAATTTTTTAAAAGTCCACATTCCAACACTCTATTTTTACTTCACTGAAAAGTTTTGAAGGTATAAAATACAGCATGAAGATATACATACATCTCGTACGTATTTTCTCATGTCTATATGCTAATAATGCATCAAAAGGGACTCAAAAAATACCACACAGTGAGCAGTCTTTATTCATGAGGGAAATGTTTGAAAAAAGAACTTTAACTGATTTAATATACATAAATGTATTCTTTTCCTTGCTTTAAACAAACATATTAACATCAAATTTCATTTTAAGCCCTCCCCTCAAATTTCAAGTTTTTGATATAAAACCCTTAGACTATAAACATATTCATGAGGCCTATAAATCTGAAAAGTATAACACTTGTTATTTGTGATCATCCTATTAATAACTTTCATTAATCCCTCTCCAAACTTTAACATTTTTCAATGTGATTGGAACTATGAATCGTACAAGTCAGTCCACTCTTGTTATTACCTTTCTTTTTGAGATTAAATTCCACTATCTTTTAGTTGTTTTTTTTAAAAAAAGCTAACATGGATAAATATAATCTGAATGTTAACTACTACAAAAATCAACCCATTCTGAATAATAAAAATGAAATTTGCAACTCACATCGAGTACTTCTGTTCCACTCCTCACCAAATAAAGGAGTGAAAAGCTAGACAAGCTTATAGTAACGCTGATATTCACTGAAAATACCAAGGCAGCAAGATGATTCCCAGGTAGGTTAATACACACTGCACGTTCGCACGGGCACAGACGCACCACCCAGTGAAGCAGTAATGTGCAAAGTCACTGCATCACCTGGTGGTAACCATTGGGAACTGTAGCTTCAATAACACCAAGAAAAGAACTGCACCTCAGGTGGAGAGGAAATACATACACAAGGGGAAATGGTGACAGCTTTATAATACTAAATGTTTTTCCCCATTCTCTAAATGTTCAGATGCAAGCCAAGGCTAAGAAAAAAATTTCAGGAACTAAAGCACCAGACATTTGATGGGGAAACAAGGTCTGAAATGCATATACATGCTTGTCTGCAGTGCCCTTTTCCATGGTTCCTAATATACTCACTAAACTTCTAACGTCTCCAGAGTTCCTTTGTATGTATTATGCTGTAAACTTTAGGCTAGAATAGAAAGTCTTTGGTCTAAACGCCAATTTTGATACTTGGGAGATTCATTAATTTTTAAGGAAAAGGATAAAAATAATATGCAGTGGGCACTCAGTTAGCTAAAATAGTTTGGAGGGAAAGAAGTACTTCCGTACTAGCCTTCTTCCTCTTGAAACTTTTACAAGCCCTACACAGCACTTATATTTTTCTACTGACTGGCCAAAAAAAATGTAAGCCTAGATCAAATAATGTAGAAATTAGAACATAGTAAAAACTTCTTCATATTAAGCATACGAAATCAAATTAAGCCTAAGTTACATAAATATTTTACATAATATGCCGGTTCTAACAATTACAATTCAAGAGGAAATAAAGTAATTTTGTTCTGTGTCATAATATCATTATGGTGATTTTATTTTTTTCAAAGTCCTTACCAGTTAAACATGCTAAATTAATTATAAATGAGTATCCTGATGTCTTGGATTTGATTTGAAAACTCAAATATGAAAATTTCCATAGTAAAAATTGGTACACCCAGAGCAAATGAAGATTAGTAATGAAAACACATTACATGTAGTGGTTAACAAACTTTGCAAAAGTTTTTTTTAATCTTCAGTTAAAAATACACAAACTTTTACAATTGTCTCCAAACTTTAGTCCTACAGGGCACACAAATATCTGAAGGACAAAAATGACATTCAAATAGTTTCCAATTACTCACTTTGTAACTCAAAGACTAACAGCTGATTCACACACCAAAAAAACATAATTAGCAATCTTTCTGGGAGGCAGGAGGAAAAACACCAATTAACAACTGGCAGGCTTACAGGAGACTCTTCAGAGCTCTTCACAGGTAAGTTCCCTGCTCTTGTGTCACTCACACCAATTGTTCTTCTTTTTCATTGTTTTAAAAGTGGGTCTTTAGAAAGCTATGATTTTGACCCCTATATGTTAGAGGGGAGGGAATGTTTTTCTTCTATTAAATGTTTATATGGGGCAAAATAAACTTTCACAAGCTTTAAATTCATACAGCCAAAATTTTAATTAGTACCCAAATTACAAGACTACAATCCAATTAACTTCACTGAGATGATTCCCCCAGAGAGGTACAGAAAAGCATGATTAGGATCCTTCAATTATCATTTAAAAGGATGAAATTTAAAATTCCAAAATACCTGTTATTTTAAGGAAAAGGTATTTACTGATTAATTCCCCACAAATGGCTGCAACCATAACTGCGAATAAAGTATGCAATCTTAAGAATATAATGACTAGAAAACAAAATCTATGATAAAATGTTCTTTGACGTCGCAAAAGACAAAACAAAACGAAACAAAAACAAAAACCCTAGTAGGAAGTCGTTTCTAGCATCAAGGGATCCTTTAAGAAAACAATCCCACCCTTACTAAGAACAAAACCAAAGCCTGACCCTGGCCCTTCTCTACACCTGACCACCACTTTGAGGGAAACTAACCCACGTTTCGATGACCAGGTTAATCAAACAAATCTCTTTAAGTGCTTTTAAAATTGAGCCCCAAAATTATAATGAACAATTGTCTGTGCACGGTTTATAGAAATGCTGCAATCGGGGTAATGCAGAATCAAGATTCCTTTTCCCGGCTAAATCCCCGGCTTCACTGTAATTCATAACCCCTCGGTGAAACCTAAAACCTACTATATGTAGGAAGTCAAATGCCACAGCATTTTCAAAGGAAACAATTATTAATAGGGTAATAAATGTTTACTTACACACACACATACACACACCCTCTAAATATTGATTGTGCCACACAGGAACGCCCCGTCGGGACCTGTCACCACAGTGCGGCCCTGCGGGGTGTCGGGGAAAGGGAGAGTTGTGAAATCACGAAAAGTTGCCTAAGCAAAGAAAGACGTGGCTGTCCCGGAACCTTTGCTAAGCTCCCTGGGCACCATCTCTGCGCAGGAGCCATTTATAAACACGGAGAACAGCGTTATCTAATCCCGCACCCCAGAGGTAGGCGAGCCGGCTAACTCCGCCCGCGGACCCTGCCGGGAGTCTCCGCCTCCTGCTTCCCCGGTGACTCCAACCAAAACACTCGGTGTCACTCGCACCGGCCACCCCGAGCGTCCCCGCCGGGCTCGCCCTAGCTGTCGGCCCCAACTAACTACGCAGGCAGCGCACGCTCCGGCCCCAAACAACTCGCCCTCGAGTTGAGCCTCAAGTCTGGTCCGTCTCTTCCTAGAGGGTCCCCCGCGTCCCTCGCCCCGGGCCGGCCACGCAGCCCACGTCCTGCACGCCTCCCCCGACTGCGGGCCTCTCGCGGCCTCCCCGCGGCGTGGAGCCGCCACCCTCCGCCTGTTTCCCGCTCCGCTACCGCTCACCGAAAACGCCCCCACTCCGTCACAACCGCAGCCCCGAGGAAAGGTCGTCCTCGCCCGGACCGCGCTGTCTTCAAGCTGCAGCGTCACCACGGAAACCATTCCCGAGACCGGCCCGGCCTCCCAGCCGTAGGAGCCGAGGGGCGTCTCCCGAGCCCCCAAAGAGCTCCAGGGGGGTGAGCCCCCGAGCGGGGCACTAGACGGGCCGGGGAAAGCGCTTACCCAGGGACGGGCTCGGACCGACGGGACCCTTACACAGGCTTCCCAGCTTCAGCCGCCGCCATAAGCCGCCTAACCTCTTCCGCCACCACGGCCAGCCTCCAGCGACCCGATACACCTCCCCTTGGAGCCCAAAGCCAGCGATACGCCACTTCCGCCCACGGGCCCGCCCCTTCCGCCGCCGTGGGGGCGGTCGGGAGGTCCTGCCGCTGAGTCTCCCTGGGTCCCGGGCGCTGCTCCAGCGGTTCCCCCAGGCTCTGCTGCCGGTTCCCCTGGTTGCGGCCAACCGACTTACCTAACGGGTCAAGGCCGGGCTCTTCTCTCCGCCCGGGTGGCGGCCTGGTCGTTGTCGCTCTGAAACCTAGTCGCAACCAAGTGGAGTCCGTCTGGTTTTGCCTGTTTGACTTTTTAACTATCACTTAATCAGAAAGTTAAGTCGATTTCGGGATAAGTGGGAAAGATAGACCAGAGTTATGTGGACTATTACCGTGTCATTGCGTGGATCTAAAATAGCTGTCTAGGCGAGTCCTTTCATTTTATAGATCAGAATGTAGAGAACCGTGCAAGCGAAGGAGCGACCCCAGGGCTCTGGCTGCAACCCTTCTCCCCGAGGCTCGGTCCCAACGTTCCCATTGAGGATGTTCTCTGTGAAGCAAAGGTGTCGCCTAGGAGCTTTGTGGTTCTAAAGCTCCACGATTCTATTTCTCTTGCTCCAGCAGTGGTCTCTTTCTACCCACATTTCTTGTTAACTGCTTTTGTTATTTATTAGTGTGTGTGTGTGTGTGTGTGTCTGAATTTTGTCCTGTGTTCTCTGTTCAATTACAATGTCTAAAACCACTTGACTATTATGGCTTAGCTTTCTATATAGTATATAGTTGGAATCCTAACTCCACGGAAGCAAGTGCGTTCTGGTCTATTCATTATATTCTGGGTTGCCATAAAACCCTAATAAAATTTAGGGTATCACTAGGAAAGAAAGGATAATAAATTAGATCACATTAAACGTTGAAGCACCTTCTAAGTTCAGAACTACAAAGTCCTCTTTCATGTACTTTCATCTTCACATAATTAAGATTACAATACCTTCAATAACAATAGATTTGAGTATTTGATGACTGATTTGTTTCCTAGTAACTGAAATCTGAACTTGGCCTTGTGTGTATATCTTACTTGATTATAGAATTTCAGAAGACGCTTTACAGGTCATTTAGCTCCAACCTCCTTATTTCACAGGTGAATAAAATAGTGTGATAATACTGGATTATTCTGGTGGTGGAAATACCTGTCCCTTAAGTGTAAATAGAACAATGAACTTTGTAAGCACAACTTTTTCAGAGGTGTTGCTCTTTGTATTTTCTAATTACCACCAATTTTCAGTTAGCGAAATCAGTAGAACAATATGCTTAATAAAAGCCTTAATTGCAAGATATTTTTATGTATTTTTTTCTTTATTTTACTTTTAATAACTTACTGAAGCTTTAGAGTTTATTTTCCCCCAGGAAGTTACTCATTTAGGAATTTTAACTTGCTTCAATCCTATTAACAACAACCCCTTAAATTTTTTAGACAGTATTTCTCCCAGCAAGATAAGTATATACTACTTAAATAGTTGAATTTTTTTAATTAGCCTAATATATATATATAGCAGTGTACTATGGCTATAAGACATATGGATGCACAATCCCTTATAGGAAAGCTTTGGACCACATTAATGTCAGGAATCTGAATTTTTCAGACTTTACAAAAGTTATTTTACATGTTATTTTACATGACATCCCACGAGGTCTCTGAGGCAGTACTCTATAATCAAATTAATAGTTTCCAGGAAATACTATGAATATTAGTATTCATATTCAATATTATACTACATAGACAAAATAACGCATATAGTCGTATTTTAGTTCAGATTAGGTTTTGCCACTTGGCCACCATGGGTTCAAGTCACCTTTTATTGACAAATAAGTTCAGGTCAGGAGAAATTTTGCCACCAAATGTTAAAAAAAAGAAATTGCTTTCCAAACGTTTTGGGATTTCAAAATAGTAAGAGGTCACAGATCTGTTCAAAGAATTATTGCAAAGTCTCTTGACATCCCGTGATATTTCTGGAGCAATGACAATGTCAAGTAGTTTTTAGGCAGTTGTCCTAACCCAACACATACCATTTATCCTGTGTTTTGATTTGGAAAATACCTAAATGATACTGTTCCGCTATGAGAACTTATGGTAGCTAAGGGAAGAAAATAATGAATCCATGAAAATTTAGGTAACTAAAATATAAAATGTAGTATAAAATAAAAAATATAGTAAACAATAAGATATTTGGAGATAGGCAAACTCAACATAGGCTTGTGTGAGCAGTACACTTTTCTTGAAGGAGGTGGGCCTAGACATTTAAAGTTAGGGTTTTGATAAAGAAATAAAAGACTTCACGTCAGAGTGTAAGAGCTTGGCAAAGAAGGCAAGTAGGAAGGAGATTGTTAACAAAAAATAATAATTCCCATGTGTAAGGTCCTGTTTTGCAGGGGAATGTGGGCTCAGAAAAGTTAAATAACTTGTCCATTGTTTATTAAAAAAACAAACCAAATGAATTTGGAGATCTAATTCGTTTAACTCAGCAATTCCTGAATTGAGCAACATCTGATCTAGCAAATAGAATGGAAAGTTTTTATGCAGAAAATGGTGAAACTAGGAAGTTTAGAGTGAGCTATTTCAGGCAAGGGCAACTTCGCTTACTGGGAGGCAGGAGGTCTTATTGGACAGATTGCTTCACTAATGTAGGTCAGAAACTTTCAGACTAGTTGGTTTAAAATTCAACCTCTGGAAGAGTCTGAAACTAAATTAGGTTAGGTGTTAAACTGAGGTTTGGCGTCGTGGCCTTTTAGCACAAGTGATGTCATTTTTGAACCTGTGGTTTTTCTATAGCACACCACGTTCACAAAAAGTGTAAACCAAACTTGAACCCAAATCATCTATGACTCCTAAAATTGATATATTTTCTATCATGTCATGCTGCTTCTTGATAAAGGCCTTCTGGTCATTCACTGTATGCTCTGGGTATGCTAGGTGCCCTGGAAAAAACAAGGAATAAACCATGGATTTTTTTTTCCTGAAGCTGCTTTGAATCTGGTTAAGATATTACAAGATGGTATAGTAACATAAATTTGTAGGAAATGGACTCTGAGAAATAAAATAGAAAGAAGGATTAATACAGACTAATTAATTTTGAAATTAGCAAGACTTTGTTAAAGAAACTGGACTCTTAAGTGTTGAAAGATTAACAGGATTTGAAAACGTAAAGAAAGGGCTTATGTAGAAAGAATGTTTAAAAGGGCACAAATGGGATAGGTAGTACAACAGGGGTTGAAAATTAGAAAAAATAAACTCAAATAGGTATGTTAGAGAAATAATACAAATTTTCAAAGCAGGCAAAATAAGCTATTCTTGTCTTTTGGAGCAGTGGTTTTCTTAGAATTTGTATGAAAGATTCCTTTTGTTGGACATGATTCTTTTCTTTAAAAATAATACATCTGTAACCCTGGCTTGTATGACTCAGTGGATTAAGCTCCAGCCTGTGAACCAAAGGTCACCAGTTCAGTTCCCAGTCAGGGCATATTCCTGGGTTGTGAGCCAAGTCTCCAGCTGGGGACACATGAGAGGCGACTGTTTTAGGAGGCTGAAAGCAAAGGAAGACATATTTCACCTGCTAACCCAGCAGTCCTGGGCCTGGTCTAATAATACTGCTAGGTGTTCCAATATCACAAGAAACACTATGTTACGACAGGCACAGAAAAGTCCTAGGGATTCTATGTCCTGTCCGTTATCTGGGAAGGAAAGCCCTTGAAACTGTTTATATCCCAAGGCATGAAAGGTGGGAAAGGGCCCATAGTGACTAAAGGAAGAAGCCCATTAACACTTTTAGGTATCTTAGCCCCAGTCCTGGAAAAGCTGCACCACCTTTACCTGTCAATATGTAGCTTCTTCACCCCCATCCCACTAACTATATTAAGTCCTCAGAGCAAAGGAATCAGTCTCTTGGCACCCTGGGCCCCAGGGCCTCTGGGCACACTAGGGCAGGCTTACCACCCTGGCCTTTGGTCACTCTTGTTTTTGCTCTCCCATTCATTAATGAAATTTGTGTGCACTCTACCAGGCTCACTGATCTGTAATTCTTTACTGCATCAACAAGAAGAACCAGGTTTTCTCCAATAACACAACCAACCACATGTTAGTATTTCTCTCTTCCTCTCTTTCTCTCTCCCTTCCCCCCACTCTGAAGATAAATGAATAAAATATTAAAAAATAATAATACATCTGTAAGTGCTTTTTTTTCTTAAGAGTTTTTTTTAAAAAAACAGGATTTGGCCCTGGCTGGTGGCACAGTGGATAAGGCATTGGCCTGTGAACCCAAAGGTCACTGGTTCGATTCCCCAGCCAGGGCACATAACCAGGTTACAAGTCAGTTCTCCAGCCAGGTCCATAGCTGGAGGCAGGTGAAAGGCAACCACACATAGATGTCTCTCTCCCTCTCTGCCTCTCTCCCTTCCCCTCTCTCTAAAAATAATAAATACCTTTTTAAAAATAAATTAAAATTAAATTAAAAAACAATATTTGTATATTCGTAGGTTTTGACTTGGAGACATAAGTGAATTCAAACTGCTCTAAAGGAGGGTTGTTTGTTTTCTCTGACTCTGTGTTAGAAGATGGTTTAACCTACTCCTTTCTCCTTATTGTTTCCCCATTGCTCTCCCAGATGTTAATAAAAAAGGGCTCCTTTGAGGTACATTCCCATCAGTTATAACCTCCTCTTCCCTCCCTGTTGCTGTCATCTGCTGATCTCCAAGCCACTCTTCCTCCTTCACTGAAGACTGTCACCTAGTTAGTACCCAGCTTTCCTCTCCATTCCAAGCCCCTCAGTGTCTGCTTAGATGAGATTGAAATTAAAAGGCCAACATCCTGACCTTCCCATTTTTTGAATTCCTCATCTCCAATAACCTCCTCCACTCCTCTCCAGATACCTATTTCCATGATCATGTGTTGGAACTTGTCATCACCTGTAACTATCTCACCTTCAGAATCAAGCATTCTGATCTTTGACAACAACATCCTATTTTTCTAACTTGCTTATTCAAATCTGCCCACTGTCACTATTTTTCAAACTCATCAGGATCTTTAACTCTTTAAGCTTTCTTCTTTTAATACTTCTTTAATTTTCCAACTCAGAGGTTATGGACTATCATTTCATTAACATTATTTCCAAATACTGGAACTTCCCTTGTTTTTATCTTGCAAATAAGTGCAATCTTATAACAAACATGTGGTCATCACGTACTCTATCATTGAAGGTGATGTGTGGGAATATCATGCAAAAACTCTGATGTTAAAATTGAGTGTCTTGGGAAGTTTCTTGCACTATCAGAGAAAGAAATGATGTAATTTATGATATTAGAAAAACATGCAGAGGTTTGTATTTTAGGGAGAACTTTGCCCTACTTGGCAGTGTGTTCTTTGTTCCTTGTGCAACTGAGAGGTCATTGGAATGTAAATATTGTCTAATCTCTCTTCCTTATCTTACTGAGAAGAGTGATAGTCAGAATAGTGCTTTGAATTCTTAAGGTATTTAACATAGACAATGTCCTTTTCTCTGAGTTTCTCATCAGGGTAACACAGACAATGTCCTTTTCTCCATGTTTCTCATCAGTGTAATCTTAATTTTTTTAAAGATTGTATTTATTCATTTTTTTAGAGAGAAGGGAGGGAGAAAGAGAGGGTGGGAAACATCAATGTGTGGTTGCCTCTGGCCGGCCACCTAGGCATGTGCCCTGACCGGGAATTGAACCAAGACCCCTTGGTTCACAGGCCAGCGCTCAAGCCACTGAGCCACACCAGACAGGGTGATTTTTTGAGTCATTTACATGATTTTCTCAAGTTTTCATTTTAACAAAGGCGAAATCAAAGTTTTAGTCAATTTTTTTTTTTTTTTTTTAAGATTTTATTATTTTCAGAGAGAAGGACAGGGAGGGGGAAAGAAAGGGAGAGAAACATCAATGTATGGTTGCCTTTCACCTGCCTCTAGCTACAGACCTGGCTGGAGACCTGTCTTGCAACCTGGTTATGTGCCCTGAGTGGGAATTGAACCAGCGACTTTTGGGTTCACAGGCTAGTGCCAATCCACATAGCCACCAGCCAAGGCTGAAATATGTTTTTATTCTCACACATCTCATCCACTCCCACCTTCTCAGGGACCCACATTATCATTATTGCCAAACACTCCATGTCCATTGGATCTTTCCCATTATCTTTTCAACATATCTAGACTTTTTCATTTAATTTATTAAAAGTTCTTGTAATCCATATTTCCTTCCAACCGTTACTGCTTTTTGCATTTACCTTCACAAACAGACGCCTCACTACCAAAAGAACTGTCTGTATTCCACTCTGTCAGTTCCTGCCCTTCCTTCCCCCACTTTGTTCTGGGTGCTGCCCCCATCCCACCAAAATAGGCTGCATTAATGTCATAATGTGCTCTAGACAGACAAATCCGTCCTCAAATTCACACACATCTCATTCATCCTGACCTGGTTTCTGACTACATCCCATGATTTGCCTATATCTCAAGAGATCCATGAAAAGGAATTTGAATTTTGTCCATGATTAAGGAGTTTCGTCATTTAACTCATCAATAGCAAGCCTAGTTCACAAAACATTAAAATATTTCTGAAAGCCTTAAATACAATTTGGGGTGGGAGATAAAATTTTGGGATTATTGTGCTCATTATCAATTTATTACCTCTCATTTCTAAATTCATCCTTTTTACCTCCTCTGTGATAATGCATCTAGGTCCTTAAAATAGTTCTCCCTTGCCGGCTGGGATGATTTAAGCTTTGTCCTTTGTCAGTAGAAAGGGCTGGAGAGATGTTGCAAGAGGAAAGGACTCTGCTTCCTGGTTCCCATGTACCCACTCAATAGACACCTGCAGTGACTGTGGCTTGAGTGCCCAGGTGCTGCTTTCCACTCAACTTTCGCAGTGTCCCGCTCCTGCAGTGCAGGAAAGCGGGCAACATCCAGCATCAGCAACTTGACCCCAAGCCTTCCCCTCTGTTCAGTTTCCTGGCGAATGCCTGCCATGGTGAAACCTGAAAAGCCAGTGTTCATGCGGCCTGTCACCTATCAGACCCAATAAGCAGAGACAGGGATTGAACCTTTGTGGATGGGTGTTGTATTCAGATGGTTGGGATCTGAGAAGATAGCAGGTTTGAACCCTAACAGCCCATCTTAAATTCCATTATAAATGGACCTTTTTATAAAGAGAAGAAAAATATAGGTAAGGGGGTTGGAATTCAGGGGAAAAAGTTAATCAGATAAAAACTGCAGCATTCATCTGTGTCCTGGGCTGGCGGTCTTCATGCCTTGGATGGTGGCCTTTGTGTCCTAGGCTAGGCAGTGGTCTTTGCATCCTAGGTGGTGGTCATCTCACCCTGGAGGATAATGGCTGAGATACCATCTTGATTGCTTGCAGTCCTGAGGCACAAAGGTGGAACTGATTATGGTCTCTTGGAGTCAAGATGGGTCATGCCTTTAGTTCCTGAAATAATAGCTTTTTACATAAATTGATTACTAAACTCATTAGCTGCTACCTGAATCTAAGATTTTCCAGTTGAGTCCCCTATCAGTGGGATCCTCTCCATGAACAAATTTTTCCAGAACTCTGGGGACCAGATTTCTGAAGCCAAGTTCTACATAGTGGATTTTCATCAAGTCCCAGAAGGTGATTTTCTGGCAAGTTCCAGAGGATGGATTTCCAGCAAGTTCCACCACCTCAGCAACACTAGGACTTACTTCCCTGTAAGATTCTCTATGGTGCTTCTTCATTCATAGACCCATAGCTGTGTCCTCTCCAAGGTCTGGATCTTAGCCCTGGAGGTTCTTTTGCTTGGGGATAGTGTCATGGGGATAGTGTCTGCTCCTTGTATCTGATATTCTCACAGTATTTAGAGTTCCCTTTTCTCCTTAGTAGCCTGGTTACTCCAATCCCCTGTTACAGTTAATAATTCTTTTTATTGAGTTTTTCCTGTTCAAATTACTGTGCGGTTTCTCTCTGTTGATTAAACCCAGGCTGATACAAACGGTGTACTCCTTCCTTTAGCTTCACAAATAGAACAGGTCTTGATTATTTTTTCTTCTCCATACATAATTGGTTGGTGAGTTAATTTAGTTCTGACCCGCTAGGGTTATTACATGTAGCTGTTTTTTGTACTTCAATTTTGCACTGCTATTTGATGTTAATTATGATGTATAGGGGCTAGAATTTCTTCTGTAAAATATAGTTTAGGTTGTAGCACTTAATGAACAATGATTTATTGCCATTTAGCATTGGATTTCCTAGATGAAAGAAATGCCTTTATTCCAAGAAGAGACCATGGCTGTGCTGGTCTGCCATGAGAACAAAAGGAAAAATAAAATTATTACTAAGTACTTCTGTTGACTATCTTTAGAAAGTGATTTATAATGCATTTTACTGGTTAATTATAAAAATTGACTTTGAGACTGGTTAGCGTGATATAACAAGTTCTAAGAAGCTCAAAGTAGACAAATTCTTTTTCTTAAATTCTTCTCTGCACTTTTCCTAACCTTTCAGGTATCCTTTCCCAAATTCAACCACCCCTCAGGCATCATCAAGTAATCTTATCTAAGGGAATAATAAACTGGTTCTTAATATTAATCTCTGTGACAATGAGAATTTAATGCAAGAATAAGAATCTCAAAATAAGACTTGTGAACATGAAACAATAAGCCTGTCATGGTAGGATTTAATGTATTAATGGGGAAGATTTCTTAAGGTAAGGGATCTTCCTTATGCTTTTATTAAATCACAATTGATGTCATTCCAAGAGAATCTTCTTTTACCTTATATCCTCTTCCAACAATCTTTTCTTTTTCTTCTCCTTCTTCCCTTCCCAATCTATATGTAAAGAACAATGCACATGACAAGATAATATATTTGTGATGGTAACCTCATTTTTTTTTTTTTTTGTAATTTCCTTTTCTATAGCTTGCCACTTTCCCATATCAAACCATAGGTTTGTTGACTTGGGGAAGAGACATAGATGGAAATCTTTCTAATATTTGTTTCCAAAAGCTTAAGCCTCACAATGAGGAGAGGTTGTAGGCCACAGAGAAAGTGGCTTAAAGAGAAGCCAGGGGCAATGGAATAAATCTGGAGGGAGAACAGGTAGCATCATCCCCCCAACTCTAGAAATAGATTTCTCTGGGCTAGAGAAAGGTAGAATTATACATCTAGGTGGACAGAATCACCCAACCTGTCTAACCTTTCTGGGTCTCCAAATAACCCCTGTGCCATTTAGTATTGAGTAACATTTCCAAATCTTGACAAAACTGGAATTGGGGTACTCAAAATAGAAATTGGACTGGTAGAATATATCAATGCATTTTTTTTTCAGACTGGAATCATGTGCTAAAATTTATACTTATGTATTCATTTGTCTTGCACCCCCACTTCTTTACTAATCATTCATTCCTTCCCCCACACAATGTGCTCAATACCCTAGTCCATTAAAAGTTCTGATGATAAGATCATCAATAATCCTAGAT